>OZ030391.1:44416579-44445580 GCA_964023965.1 Melinopterus prodromus | reverse complement strand
TGTGTGTGTGTGTGTGTGTGTGTGTGTGTGTGTGTGTGTGTGTGTGTGTGTGTGTGTGTGTGTGTGTGTGTGTGTGTGTGTGTGTGTGTGTGTGTGTGTGTGTGTGTGTGTGTGTGTGTGTGTGTGTGTGTGTGTGTGTGTGTGTGTGTGTGTGTGTGTGTGTGTGTGTGTGTGTGTGTGTGTGTGTGTGTGTGTGTGTGTGTGTGTGTGTGTGTGTGTGTGTGTGTGTGTGTGTGTGTGTGTGTGTGTGTGTGTGTGTGTGTGTGTGTGTGTGTGTGTGTGTGTGTGTGTGTGTGTGTGTGTGTGTGTGTGTGTGTGTGTGTGTGTGTGTGTGTGTGTGTGTGTGTGTGTGTGTGTGTGTGTGTGTGTGTGTGTGTGTGTGTGTGTGTGTGTGTGTGTGTGTGTGTGTGTGTGTGTGTGTGTGTGTGTGTGTGTGTGTGTGTGTGTGTGTGTGTGTGTGTGTGTGTGTGTGTGTGTGTGTGTGTGTGTGTGTGTGTGTGTGTGTGTGTGTGGTGTGTGTGTGTGTGTGTGTGTGTGTGTGTGTGTGTGTGTGTGTGTGTGTGTGTGTGTGTGTGTGTGTGTGTGTGTGTGTGTGTGTGTGTGTGTGTGTGTGTGTGTGTGTGTGTGTGTGTGTGTGTGTGTGTGTGTGTGTGTGTGTGTGTGTGTGTGTGTGTGTGTGTGTGTGTGTGTGTGTGTGTGTGTGTGTGTGTGTGTGTGTGTGTGTGTGTGTGTGTGTGTGTGTGTGTGTGTGTGTGTGTGTGTGGTGTGTGTGTGTGTGTGTGTGTGTGTGTGTGTGTGTGTGTGTGTGTGTGTGTGTGTGTGTGTGTGTGTGTGTGTGTGTGTGTGTGTGTGTGTGTGTGTGTGTGTGTGTGTGTGTGTGTGTGTGTGTGTGTGTGTGTGTGTGTGTGTGTGTGTGTGTGTGTGTGTGTGTGTGTGTGTGTGTGTGTGTGTGTGTGTGTGTGTGTGTGTGTGTGTGTGTGTGTGTGTGTGTGTGTGTGTGTGTGTGTGTGTGTGTGTGTGTGTGTGTGTGTGTGTGTGTGTGTGTGTGTGTGTGTGTGTGTGTGTGTGTGTGTGTGTGTGTGTGTGTGTGTGTGTGTGTGTGTGTGTGTGTGTGTGTGTGTGTGTGTGTGTGTGTGTGTGTGTGTGTGTGTGTGTGTGTGTGTGTGTGTGTGTGTGTGTGTGTGTGTGTGTGTGTGTGTGTGTGTGTGTGTGTGTGTGTGTGTGTGTGTGTGTGGTGTGTGTGTGTGTGTGTGTGTGTGTGTGTGTGTGTGTGTGTGTGTGTGTGTGTGTGTGTGTGTGTGTGTGTGTGTGTGTGTGTGTGTGTGTGTGTGTGTGTGTGTGTGTGTGTGTGTGTGTGTGTGTGTGTGTGTGTGTGTGTGTGTGTGTGTGTGTGTGTGTGTGTGTGTGTGTGTGTGTGTGTGTGTGTGTGTGTGTGTGTGTGTGTGTGTGTGTGTGTGTGTGTGGGTGTGTGCGTGTGTGCGTGTGTGCGTGTGTGCGTGTGTGCGTGTGTGCGTGTGTGCGTGTGTGCGTGAGTGCGTGAGTGCGTGCGTGCGTGCGTGCGTGCGTGCGTGCGTGCGTGCGTGCGTGCGTGCGTGCGTGCGTGCGTGCGTGCGTGCGTGCGTGCGTGCGTGCGTGCGTGCGTGCGTGCGTGCGTGCGTGCGTGCGTGCGTGCGTGCGTGCGTGCGTGCGTGCGTGCGTGCGTGCGTGCGTGCGTGCGTGCGTGCGTGCGTGCGTGCGTGCGTGCGTGCGTGCGTGCGTGCGTGCGTGCGTGCGTGCGTGCGTGCGTGCGTGCGTGCGTGCGTGCGTGCGTGCGTGCGTGCGTGCGTGCGTGCGTGCGTGCGTGCGTGCGTGCGTGCGTGCGTGCGTGCGTGCGTGCGTGCGTGCGTGCGTGCGTGCGTGCGTGCGTGCGTGCGTGCGTGCGTGCGTGCGTGCGTGCGTGCGTGCGTGCGTGCGTGCGTGCGTGCGTGCGTGCGTGCGTGCGTGCGTGCGTGCGTGCGTGCGTGCGTGCGTGCGTGCGTGCGTGCGTGCGTGCGTGCGTGCGTGCGTGCGTGCGTGCGTGCGTGCGTGCGTGCGTGCGTGCGTGCGTGCGTGCGTGCGTGCGTGCGTGCGTGCGTGCGTGCGTGCGTGCGTGCGTGCGTGCGTGCGTGCGTGCGTGCGTGCGTGCGTGCGTGCGTGCGTGCGTGCGTGCGTGCGTGCGTGCGTGCGTGCGTGCGTGCGTGCGTGCGTGCGTGCGTGCGTGCGTGCGTGCGTGCGTGCGTGCGTGCGTGCGTGCGTGCGTGCGTGCGTGCGTGCGTGCGTGCGTGCGTGCGTGCGTGCGTGCGTGCGTGCGTGCGTGCGTGCGTGCGTGCGTGCGTGCGTGCGTGCGTGCGTGCGTGCGTGCGTGCGTGCGTGGGGGTGCGTGCGTGCGTGCGTGCGTGCGTGCGTGCGTGCGTGCGTGCGTGCGTGCGTGCGTGCGTGCGTGCGTGCGTGCGTGCGTGCGTGCGTGCGTGCGTGCGTGCGTGCGTGCGTGCGTGCGTGCGTGCGTGCGTGCGTGCGTGCGTGCGTGCGTGCGTGCGTGCGTGCGTGCGTGCGTGCGTGCGTGCGTGCGTGCGTGCGTGCGTGCGTGCGTGCGTGCGTGCGTGCGTGCGTGCGTGCGTGCGTGCGTGCGTGCGTGCGTGCGTGCGTGCGTGCGTGCGTGCGTGCGTGCGTGCGTGCGTGCGTGCGTGCGTGCGTGCGTGCGTGCGTGTGTGTGTGTGTGTGTGTGTGTGTGTGTGTGTGTGTGTGTGTGTGTGTGTGTCTGTAAACGATTTTTGTGGCGACGATTCCGGAGAAACTACTAAAGGTATTGGGACAAAAGTTCATATTTAGAAGTTTTATGACCAAACTTAGAGCTGAAAACCTTTTGGTTCAAAAGGGTTAGTTTATTCTAAGCCTTTTTCTAGTATTTTGCAAATGAGCCGCCATATCTGTAATTTCGTCGAAATAGTTAAATACTAAATTAAAGTAGAGAAAATTTTGAATAATTTATGCCTATGACATTTTTTGGTAAAATTAGTAGTTTAGCTGTAAGAGCAAATTCTATTTGATCGAGATCTATCGCATCTGCATTGATAATGTGAAACTATATAGTAGCCAGGATTTGACAAATATTTTTTGTGCTGTCACACTCGAAAGCAGCTGATTTCATCAGAGGTTCATCAATCAAATAGGTTCTCATGCAGCTAAACTGTTAATTTTATGTTTTGTATGACAAAGGCATGTGCCTGGTCACATCAGATTTTTTTATTTTTATAGGAACTGATAACGCTGCGGTTTTTAGAAACCGTAAAGGCATCTTTTCTATTAATGGTCAGACTGTGTCATCACCAAACCTAAAACTTTTGGATATAGTTGCTCGTTGGCCTGGATCAGTGCATGATCAGAATATCTTCAATAGTTCAAGATTGAACGAACCATTAGAAGGTGGTGAATTTGGTAATGCACTGATAGGTGGGGACAGTAGTTATGCGAATACCATGCACATTATTATTACTCCACTGCTAAACCCGAACGGAGGCATTGAGGAGTTGACAACTGTTAAACGAACAAGAGTTTGCGTCGAAAGAGAATACGGTGTCTTAAAACGTAGATTTCCCGCCTTATCAGTGGGACTACGCCTGAAACTGCAAACTACAATGGCAGTAATCGTCGCAACAGCGGTTCTCCACAACATAGCCTGCGACCAAAATGAAGAAGTTCCACCTGAAAATCCAGATGTTGCCGTTGTAATAGATGATGAGTAATAGAATGTTGTAGCACCCATACAACATAATTATTTTAATGCTAGGGCACAGTTATTGGCAGAATATTATCCGACATTGTTATAGAATAAATAAATATTCAGATGATCTTGTAGTCTTTTAGTTTTTAAAGTCTAGAAAGCAAATATAGTGAAAAATTTTAACATATACAAAATAAAGTAAAAACATAAGTAAATTACTCTGGTAAGTAATTGGTAGACAACGCGCTTTTAATTGATATAGAACTGTAATAAGGACTAAGAAGCGGTGAGTATTAATTGCAAAACCAGTATACTCTTGCTAATTCATAATAACCTGTACTACAAATAGTCCGATATAAGCTGATGCAAACACCTTAATCCGAATACGGGTACAACAACAGATTTGGATTAACGAGAATATGCTATATTTTTGAAGTGATTTTTAAAATACTACATAAATAGTTTGAAATAATGTGAAAATTTAAATAAAGAATTTTGTTAAAATTTAACCTTTTAAGATCTTTTACCAAATTTGATTCTGTTTTTGGCACATTGGTGTAGATCAAAATTAACGCAAAAATATCTTAACACATTTATATTATAAACATAATAAAATATAAACAAAAATAATAATATACCGCACAAAACTAAAATATGTATGGAAAAAATATATTGTAATCCTATTAACTTTGACCAGCTTTTTCTAATTGAAGCAAAGCCAGTTTTAATTCGGCTTCTTTCTTTGCCTCTTCCAACTACAGTATTTCCATTTCGTGTTTTTTTGAATAGTGACCAAAACCAATTTTTCATCCGCTAACAAACTAAAGTTTTCGGACGTGGTCTGCGGACTATTGGCCGTCTTCTATTAGCCCAACTTTTTTTACTGCTGGTAACGGGACAATTCGTGACGGGACATTGATCTCATCCGTAATTTCTTCAACATCCATCACTGTCAGTTCCGGTGCTGTAGGCGAGACAGGGGTCACATTGAAACATTTGTTGGGGTCTGCGGCAATGCAGCAAAATCCGTAGGATTAGCTGTTTTTGTTCTACTAGTACTCGGTGCTAAAAATGAATATTTCTTAAAACGTTAAAAATAATAGTACGTTACAAGTAAATACCATCGCTATCGAAGACGCTGGCAATGCCCACAGCACCTAATTTAATGGTGTCCAGTAAAACCGACTCTTCGCAAGTAATTTGTGTTGCTGGGCAGTACGGGCCTCCATCTGTTCCACCGGAATACTTATTTTCGGAAGAAACTTTTTTCCGCCGCTTTTTTAATTGCGCCATACTTCGAACGCAGGTGTTTTCCTGATCTTTGCTATAAATATACTACCATTATTTACATTGTTACATTATACCACAATATATCCGTACCATTCCTGTAGAGACCACAAAGTGGTGGTCAATCTTACTCCACACAGCCTCTTTGTAACGCCAGGTGACTCCGTCGGTCTTCTTATTTCCTCTTTATTACTTTTCAAAATTATTAGTGTAATTTTAGTATTTATATGTTGTATCTAAATTATATTATCTAGGCTTCCAATATTTAATGAGATGTATCAGAGATTTTCAATAAATAATAATAATAATAATAATAATAAAGGCCAACAAGGAAGATAAAGTTATTAAACAATTAATTAGGGATACTTCTGGTAAGTCAATAATTAGTAAACATAAACTAATTTTAGAAAAATTTCAGGTCGAAGAACTAGAAAATTACGGAAATAAAACTTCGGTGGCGAGTTTAAAGCGGGAGATTAAGTTACGAATGAATCGGAAAATGAGGGAGGATTATGTTAGTAAGCCAATGCATGGTCAATTTTTAAGAATTGTGGAGGCTGTTGGCATTTCAAAGTCTGGGTCTTTATCTTGGCTTTGTCATGGGAACATTAAGGCTGAAACGGAATCCTCTATTGTTGCGGTGCAAGATCAGACAATTCGTACCAGATATCATGAACAGAAGATTATGAAAGTTGCTCATGATGGGAGTTGTAGATTGTGTCATCAGGCTCCGGAACATGTCTACCACTTATTGGCGGCTTGTCCAGTCTTAGCTGAGTCGCATTACATTGCTAGGCATGATAGGGTGGGAACATATATACATTATAATTTATGTTCCCAACTAGGTTTAGCAATGGATGTGTCTCGGTGGTATGACCACATCCCATCTCCTGTTGTGAGTAATGATCATATTACCATATTATGGAACATGCCTGTTGTCACTGATAGAATGCTTGATGCTAATAAGCCAGATATCGTGGTAAAGGATTTCCAGAGGAAGGTGTGCACGTTCATAGAAATCTCGGTACCTGCTGATGCGAATGTTGTAAGGAAGGAGCTTGAAAAACAACTTAAATATAAGGATCTCGCAATAGAAGTTGGACGTATGTGGGGAATGAAAGTCAACATTGTTCCGGTGATTGTAGGTGCATTGGGAGCAGTTAGTCTAAATTATAGTAAGCATGTTAAAGAGTTGCCGTGCAAAATTTCGCCCTGGGAAATTCAAGAAATTGCGGTTTTGGGAAGCGCGAATATTTTGAGGAGAGTTTTATCATAAAGAACCCTAAATTTGCTGCTTAATATTTCATCTTTACCTTCTTTTAATGTATATTGTCTATTAATAAATGTGTGTGTGTGTGTTTTTAATGACCTTTGCACAAGGCTGCAAGGGTTTTCTGCAGTTTTCCTTTGCTTTGCAAAGAAAAAGGAATTTTTTTTTGCAAAGCATAAATGGCCTTGTATTTTTCAAAATTGGGTAGAGCTGCAGTGATACCCGCAAAGGGAGTACCCTAGGCTTCAGCGAAGCTCGGTACTTCCAATTTGCCCTGATCCTCTCTATTACATTTCAAAATTATTAGTGTAATTTTAGTATTTATATGTTGTATCTAAATTATATTATCTAGGTTTCAAATATTTAATGAGATGTATCAGAGATTTTCAATAAATAATAATAATAATAATATAATATTATAGTAAGCATGTTAAAGAGTTGCCGTGCAAAATTTCGCCCTGGAAATTCAAGAAATTGCGGTTTTGGGAAGCGCGAATATTTTGAGGAGAGTTTTATCATAAAGAACCCTAAATTTGCTGCTTAATATTTCATCTTTACCTTTTTTTAATGTATATTGTCTATTAATAAATGTGTGTCTGTGTGTGTGTGTGTGTGTGTGTGTGTATGTGTGTGTGTGTGTTTTTAATGACCTTTGCACAAGGCTGCAAGGGTTTTCTGCAGTTTTCCTTTGCTTTGCAAAGAAAAATGAATTTTTTCTTTGCAAAGCATAAATGGCCTTGTGTTTTTCCAAATTGGGTAGAGCTGCAGTGATACCCGCAAAGGGAGTACCCTAGGCTTCAGCGAAGCTCGGTACTACCAATTTGCCCTGATCCTCTTTATTACTTTTCAAAATTATTAGTGTAATTTTAGTATTTATATGTTGTATCTAAATTATATTATCTAGGTTTCCAATATTTAATGAGATGTATCAGAGATTTTCAATAAATAATAATAATAATAATAATAATAAATGATGCGAATGTTGTAAGGAAGGAGCATGAAAAACAACTTAAATATAAGGATCTCGTATAAGTTGGACGTATGTGGGGAATGAAAGTGAACATTGTTCCGGTGATTGTAGGTGCATTGGGAGCAGTTAGTCTAAATTATAGTAAACATGTTAAAGAGTTGCCGTGCAAAATTTTGCCCTGGGAAATTCAAGAAATTGCGGTTTTGGGAAGCGCGAATATTTTGAGGAGAGTTTTATCATAAAGAACCCTAAATTTCCTGCTTAATATTTCATCTTTACCTTCTTTTAATTTATATTGTCTATTAATAAATGTGTGTGTGGGTGTTTTTAATGACCGTTGCACAAGGCTGCAAGGGTTTTCTGCAGTTTTCCTTTGCTTTGCAAAGAAAAATTTCATTTTATAAATGGCCTTGTGTTTTTCTAAATTGGGTAGAGCTGCAGTGATACCCGCAAAGGGAGTACCCTAGGCTTCAGCGAAGCTCGGTACTACCAATTTGCCCTGATCCTCTTTATTACTTTTCAAAATTATTAGTGTAATTTTAGTATTTATATGTTGTATCTAAATTATATTATCTAGGTTTCCAATATTTAATGAGATGTATCAGAGATTTTCAATAAATAATAATAATAATAATAATAATAAAGAAATTATTCTCTTGCCCAAACAATAACACAATAAATAAAATAATATAATACAATAATTTTCAAACCAAAGAGAACCCTGAGGTAATAGTTCAGCTTAATGACTCGAAAGCCATTGCTGATCTTCCACAATTACCTAAGCTATACGAAAACAAAAGAAAACAATTTGAATGCCTAGCCTAACTTAATCTAATTCTGCGATGCAAATAAGGACAATTCAATATGATTTATTTTAACAAAGTTAATGAATCTGGTAAATTTGCTCAGCCCAATGTACCACTCATCAAATAATCATGTAAGGCACGCCGAAACGCCCGCCCAACCTCAGCCTTTAGAGCGTTTAGGATGGAGTTATATAATGCATACAGGCTATAAGAGAATATGACCGTACAACTACTCTAAATAACTCTATAACAAATTAAACTATACAACTTGCTATAAACAACTATTATAAACATTACTTAAGAACGTAGGAACTAAATAAAAAAAAAAACGTAACGCGTATGTAAAACATGGACAAAGAATGGTAAACCTTTCAAATTCAAACAGAAAGTTTCTAACCGCACACAACCAAGCAGTAAATGTCACTAGAAAATTACTAAGATCTAATTTTTCTATGATTGGCTACATTCCTTTTCCATTGCCAACCTCTCCTTAAACCGTAGTCGAAGTTTAGACTGCATTGAAAGACCCGACATTTTCGTAACTAGCAGTTAACGTAAACTACTAGTTTGTTAACTACAAGATTTAACCTTGCATTGAGAGATCCACCCTTAATGACAGCAAACTCGTCGGTGAGGTATTTACCTATCTTCACAATTGACGTTGAGTCATCGTATAGTTCTTTCAGTGCTCTGATGACGGTGTAATTAATAGCTGACGCTTCTAATATCTTCCCTAACATAGGAATCGGTACTGAGTCGTATACTTGCTGCAGATCCACAAACGTGGCGTGTCCTTCGAAGTTTCTGGCACTTCCTTTCTCTATAATTTGTTTAAGATAAAAGACATTATCAGTGCACGATCCCAACCGAAACCCGCTCTGGTCCTCTTCTTTATCCTTTGAAAAGTTTGTTTTCGATTGTCTCGTAATATTCTTCCATATAATCTTCCATATAATCTTCCCATGGTATTTGTTACGGAGATTCCCCTATAGTTATTGCAGTCCTGTTTACTTCTTTTTTGTCGATTGACGATATACAGTGTGTCCAGGAAAGTCCGCACCATACAGACCAAATTTTTATTGTGTATTTCTCAGAAAATGTTATTCTTTATAAAAATTGGCGGCTCATATGAAACCAAAACTGCAACAGTCAAATATGTAAATTTCGGTGCCATATACCGAGCGATTCAGAATATATGGATTTGTGACAAGAAGTACCTTTATTTACATTATTGTCCATTAACTTTATTTGGAAATTCTGTTTAGAAGTAAAAATTATATTCAAATATGAAGTCAGAACCACCTATCTTGAAGAAAAATATTTTCACTTTTTTTCTTAATTATTACTATTGTGGCAAATATTGGTAAATGTCAATGATTTTAAAAGGTTTTTTTTAATCTATTTTTTAGAAAGATAGAAACGAAATTGTCGAAATTGTTCATTCGACATTGTTTATTTGTCAGTACGTTCTTAGTGATAGTCCCTTTTACAATTTTAACTATTTATTACTAATTTACTGTTCTATATTTACACCAATTTTATAGTTTTTGTCAGTTTTAACATATGTGTGAGTGTACCTACAGTTTTATTATATCTTTGTGGCACGAGAGTCTGATGATGTGTAAGCGAAACTAGTAACTCTTAGGTTTAAATAAAAACCTACACGAAAAACTGTGTCTATTGAGTACTTATTACAATTTCACATGTAAATAAAGGAAATCCAATCTTTTAACTTAATAACTATTATGAATATGTTATCAATGCTAATTTATTATCTATGAACTTATTTTATTTCTACTACTTAGAATTACAAAAATACATGCATTAATTCAAATTAGTTTATGTGCTGTAACTTTTAAAACCTGTTCAACAAAAAGTTGAAGTTGTTTTACTATATGGAGAAAATAGACCGCACCGAGATGCTGCTGCTATTTTAAATGAAAGACATCCACAAGAGAATGCCGAGATCAGTACCATTTTAAGGCTAATGTGCGGTGCGGTGTTTTGAATGATCAAATATTTGGGCCTCTTTTTCGTCAAAATTCGAATGGGGAATTATATCTTCAGTTCCTGAATAGAGGGTTGTCACCTTTTTTGGACAAATTGCCGTTAATTCAACGGGCGTCAATTTGGTTCCAGCTTGATGGTGCGCCCATACACAATATAAACTCTGTCTTCTTCTCGTGTTCTTAACACTCCTTATAAAACTTCACACCTCTCAATTCTTTCTTCCTCCAATAAACGGGCTAATATCCTTACATTTCTCATCCCAAAACGTGTTTTTTCCTGTATTAACCTTCTAAGGTGTCTCTTACTTGCATCATAGATGTATTTGTCGTGGTCTGTTTTTGTGCTTAGCCATTTCGATCAACGCATCTTCTTTTCTTGTAGCAATGATTGAATTTCTTCAGTCCGCTGCACTTTGTTACTAAGTTTTTCTGCTTTGCTCCAATTGCTTCTTTTGCGGCTTTATGTAAGCTCGTGATTTTATTATCATATATCTCATCGAATGTTGCATGTTGTCTATTTATTAAGTTGGCATCCGATCTTTGTCGGTATCTTTTGGTGCTCTCATTTATGAAGCTTTGAAAGTTGTAATTAGGATTTCGATGGATGCATATCGATTATAATTTTTAGTTCGATAATTTACACCGTCACTATCTCAACTATCTTGACATAGATAATTTAGTGGAACTTATTGAATTAGTAACCAAACAAAACTTTTTCCTTTTCAACGACAAATTCTATTTCATGAAGGATGGCCTACAATGGGATCTAGGCTCTCTGGTCTACTGGCAGAGTTTTAGGTTGACAACATTGAGGAATTACTGTTCTCCCCCAAATATCACATTATTACCAAAGAAATAGTCAGCTATAATAGATATGTCGATGATATTTTCATTATCGATAAAAGTAATGAAGTCCAACTCCTCGCCCTCCACAATATCCTAACAGCCTGGGTGTACTGTAATTTACTGTGGAGGAGAGTTCTAAACAGTTTTTAGATCTTATCATAAAAAAGGATTCGCCCAACCAAAAACTTCCTTTTGCAATATACAGGAATCTACAACAACGGATGTTGTACTTCCTAAAGATTCATTCAACTCATATAACAACAAATGGCAACTTTCAGATATTTCTTTCATAAGGCCCTTATGGTTCCACAGCACACCAATAATCTTAATAGAGAAATTAATAACATACTCCAGATATTTGTCAACACTGGTTATTCTATAGAGGACATACAACAAATTTATAACGAGGTAAAGAAGAACTTGTCTAAATTCCAGGGTAATATGACTTCATTTAAAACTACATCGTTGTTAGGTAAGTTATTAACTATCAACAAACCCATAATTAACTCATTGGGCAAATCAGGAATGCCGGATTCATTGTGGTTATTGTGCTAAAACTTATTGGACAATATTGGACAATGTGACAAAAGTTTGAGAAAACTGTACAAGGAGCACAAAACAGACATTGCAGTGTTTTCCATCAATTAATAGAGGAAACTCAATACATTACCCAAGACAATATTCCCTTATTCCACAAAAAGAAAATGTAAGGAAATGCACGTCCTTTAAGAGCTAGAGATGTTTAAACATAATCTTAAAGTCCCGAGGCGACTTCGTAATGAAAATGGAAATATCATTTCGGTTCAGTCTCCAAACGAGATGCCTGTTGCGTCGTTTCTGCTCTACGCTTTTTTATTTCCTTGATAACTTGCCCATTTAGGTTGATGATGATCCCTTAGCTGATCGAAACCGGTTCCTATTAAAATAACTAAGAATCAAATGATCAATGAGGTTTCATTTCCAATACATATATCTTGGATATTGCGATGGATCAGTGATGAGATGCAGTAGGTTAAAGAAGTAATTTATTGTAACGAACTGTTGTATGATATATACATATATAAATTGACAAATATATTCTTGTTATTAACGTTTCTATATCAACATTTTATATTTATACATTAGTATATTAGGTAACTAGATATTAACTGAACATTATACTTGATCTCCAACACGCCCCCTTAACGTGCAGAATACATTCCTAATTTTTCCATAAGATAATTATGCTTTTGTCTTGAGAGCGATTTGGTAAACATATCTGCTACCATTTCCTGTGTTGGCAAATGATCCAATTCGATATTTTTATCTGTTAGCACCTCGCGTATAAAATGGTATTTAATATCTATGTGCTTTGTCCGATGATGGTATACTGGATTCTTTGAAAGCAGTCCAGCTCCTCTATTGTCATTAAATATCTTCAAATTTTTAATTAAATTGTTAAATCCCATTTCTTCTAAAAATGATTTGAGATATTTAGTTTCTTTAGCTCCTTCAGTGATGGCCATATACTCTGCCTCCATTGAAGATAATGCGAGTGTCCTTTGTTTTCTGGATTCCCAGCTAATTGCTCCGGTTCCAAGTTTGAAAACATACCCAGTATATGATCTCCGATCTATTGAGCATCCACCCCAGTCAGCATCCACATAGCACGTCAAATTTGCTTCCTCCGATTTTTTGTAGTTAATCCCAAAATCAATAGTTCCTTTCAAATATCGGAGAACACGTTTTGTAGCTTTCCAGTGGGTGGTATTGTTACAGTCTAAAAATTGACTTAACACACTTATTGTATGAGCAATATCTGGTCTTGTTGATGTAGCCAAATAGATAAGTGCCCCAATAAGTTCTCTGTAAGGTTTTTGGTCTTCTGTCAAGTTATTTTCTTGATTATCCTTACTTAGTTGATGTCCAACTTCCAATGGAGTGGCGACTGAATTACAATTGTCCATTCCAAAACGATGAAGTATATCGTTTATGTACTTTTTCTGTGAAATTGATATTCCTTCTTTGTTTTGGTTGATTTCAATCCCTAAGCAATATTTTGCTAAACCAAGATCTTTGATTTTAAAAGTTTCTAAAAGAGTCCAAATTGTACTATTTGATGCAATTATAATGTCATCAACATATACCAATAATAACATTATGTTATTGTTTTTACGTGCCCAATATACACACGGATCAGCGTGTGTGGCTTGTAGACCCAATTCTTGCAGTCTATTCTTTAAAGTAGTATACCATTGTCGTCCTGATTGACGTAGTCCGTAAATAGCTTTTTGTAAGTGACATACCTTTCCTTCACGTTGGATATCCTTTAACATTGATTTTGCACATATAAAAACAGGTGTATTTTTATCTTCACGATGGATTATTTTTCGTAACATTTCTTCCAAAAGATCAGGCATTTCCATATATACCTCTTCTTCGAAATTTCCGTTTAAATATGCTGTTTCTACATCAAGTTGATGCAACTTTAAATTATAATGAGCAGCTAATGCACATACCAATCGTAGTGAATTAATCCTAGCTACAGGTGCAAATGTCTCATTATAATCCATTCCAGGTCTTTGTGTAAAACCTCTAGCAACAATTCTTGCTTTTCTACGAAGAAGTGAACCGTCAGGTCCATACTTATTGGTTAAAATAGTACAACTAACAATGTTCTTTCCTTTTGGTTTAGAAACTATTTTCCATGTTTTATTTTCAATAAGACTTTTTATTTCTGAGTAGATTGCATTTTTCCATTCTTCTGTATTCTCTCCCTTCATCGCTTCTTTAACAGAAATTTCTGATAAATTTGCGATGATGTTTTCTGTGCTAACCTCATGATCGCTGTCGTCTTCTTTTCCATGATTTTCGACTTGCAATTCCATATTATCTTTAGTATTTTCTATACATATTATTTTTTCTTCAGTTTTATCAGGAACAAGCTTATATTCTTTCTTCGGTCTGCCCTTTCTTTTAGAACGTATTATACGAGGCCTTCCCGGTCCTCGTTTCATTCTTCTGTTTTGAGCTTCTATTGTTTCTTCTGAATCAATCATATCAGATTCTAAGTTATTTGGAAGTTCAGCGGCAGGTACATGATTTGTTTTACTTAACGAATCATTAACGATTGTTATTGTCCTGGTTTCTGGCTCAATAACATTTCGTCCGTTTATTGTTGAAGATGTAACAATGTCTTCGGGCTCTCCCTGCATGTAAAAATCTTCGATGAAACGTACGTCTCTAGCAGCTACAACTCTATGCTCATTAGGTAACCAAATTCTATAAGCTTTAGATTCTTCAGAATAACCTACTAAGATTCCTTGTTTACTTCTTGAATCGAACTTTCCTTTATTCGGAGTCTTGTCAAGCATAAATGCTTTGATTCCAAATGTCTTCAGATAACTTAATTTAAGTCTTTTCTTTTTTTTGGATCTGTTTTCACAGTCATTTCTTGCTATAAATTTTAAAGTTCCAATTTCAGAAGTGTTAACAAATGAATTATCAGCCAAATTTATTTTTCTATCATCTGATTTTTCGAAATAAATGAAATTCGCTTTGTCGTTGCAAAGATGGGTTGTACAGCCGCTATCCAAACACCATGAATTTTTCGAAATATCTGTTGTTAAGCTTCAGTTATCGATGCATTGACAACATACGAATCTTGGTTCTGATTCTGATTCATTTTCTTCCTATCTTTATGCCAACACGGATGACTTTTATGTCCAAACTTATTACATATACGACATCTATCATTTTGTTGTTGATTTTTATTACAACTACTGTTAGTTTTGTTGTCAAACTTACTTTTGTAAAAACGTTTCTTGAACTTTTCTCTGGTTAAAAGTGCTCCATCAATGCTATCTTCATCTCTGTTGTGAATCTTTGATTCATATTCCTCAAGAATTTTTATTTTTAGCATTTCTGGATCTGGAAGGTCATCTCTAGTTTCAATGGCACATCTAAAATTTTCAAAATTACTCGGCAGGCTGTATAATAGTAAAATAGCTAACATATCTTTATGAATTATGACTGACATAGCTGCAAGCTTGTCAACAGCGTCAAAGAATTTCATGATATGTTCTCATACATTACCATTTAATCTCATCTTCTGCAGTGTTAGTTGCTTGAGAAGAGTTGCCTTTCGCGCCGGTCCTTTAGATGCGTAAACTGATTCCAGTTTTAACCATAACTGCCTTGAAGTAGTGCATCCTCTTGCATGTTGCAATTCGATTGGACTTATTGATAGTATTATATCGGATCTTGCCTTCTGATCTGCCTGCACCCATGCTTCTTCTTCTGCTGATGTTTTTTCATCGTCGCTTGACGCTTTCGGCTTTATTTTTGTTCCATTTACGTAGACCCATGCGTCGTTTTTGATCAACAGGGCTTCAATTTGCAAACGTATCGTAATTATCCTTCGTTAGCAGTTCTATTCTGGAGGAGTATAACGCCATTATCACCCATAACCTCTTGGATATTGCGATGGATCAGTGATGAGATGCAGTAGGTTAAAGAAGTAATTTATTGTAACGAACTGTTGTATGATATATACACATATAAATTGACAAATATATTCTTGTTATTAACGTTTCTATATCAACATTTTATATTATATTATACATTAGTATATTAGGTAACTAGATATTAACTGAACATTATACTTGATCTCCAACAATATATTGCACACCTTTGTCGTTTATTTTGTTCTGTTTTCGAAGTATTATACAAATTTATTTCCTTCCTCTATCGCTCCAAGCAGTAAATCAATTCTCATCTTATTGTAAGATGTCCGTCGTACCGACACACTCGTGTGAGGCGTAGTGGGTGTAGTTTTGTTTTTAATGTGTATTTTAATTTTATGTCATACTTTTGAGCTATGAATTGTTTTATTGTGGCAGCTCCCGATAGCCATTGAAAGAAACTGAATTGATTATATAAATTGTTTAACATTTATTCAAGATGAAGATAGAAGTACAAGGTATGTAGTATGTTTACAACTTATGAGGTAATGTCACTCTAGCGCGAGAAAAAATAGTCGCTTTTGTAGGTATATTTTTTACAATATAGTAAATGAATTACAAATACTCTTTAAAGCCCTTTACTGTTCATATTTTGGGGAATATTCCGGCCGTGCAACCCTGTCCTGCGGACAGGGTTGCACGGCCGGTTTGCAGGCAGTGTTTCACTTAGCCATAAAAACAAAAAGAAATTGATTATATATAACATTATCTGGGGAAGTACGTACGGCAATTAGAAAATTCCGCTTTAAAACATAATGGCGCACGTTTGAACACAAATTATCACGTTTAGGTACAACATTAGGTTAAAAAATGTTTATAACAAAACAAGTTTTGAACTTATCGTAAAATCCGTACGTACTTCTCTAGATAATGTTGTTCTGAAGCTGCGTATAAAATTTCAAGAGAATTGACAGTTAAGTTATCTTTCCGGCTAGTTTGAATATGCGGTTTTGAGGAAACACGGTTTAAAGTATTGTGTAACTTTGGTGTATAGAATTGTTATATTTTGCTATAGTCGTCGATACCTGGACCATATCTTTTGAAATTAATAGTTTCCTCCTCTTGTTTTTTTCTGTTTGATTTTGACGACAGGCGGGCCTGATTTGAAGCATCAGTCAGCGATGGCTCTCAAAACATGATGCGCCGTGCGTAAGTCTTCGCGCAGAAATTATTGCAGTTTGGCCCGATGCTCATACACAATACCTCCATAATCTTCATAAGGCATCATTGGCAACACATATGGCTATACATGCTGCAATATCCACAATTACTTTCTTCTTTGAAAGTGAAAATGAAAAAGAAATCATCAAGTGGACAATTCTCGTGCTGTGGCATTTCATCGGTCAGAATGTATTGAGCAGTGTCGCCTAGATCTATTTTCTTCACACTCTACAAATTGTGAAATAACAGAAAACACAGCAACAAAGTTCAAAAGAGTAATTAAACGTCCATTCATTTCAATATTGTAATTATCTTCAACCGACATTACTTTTTTGCAGGTATGGACTGTGGATACGATCAGGCAGAGGCGACTCTAGGTCAAAACGATTCAATGCTAGTCATATTAGCTGCTGCTAGTTAACAAAATCATTCGAAAATAAATAATTTATTATCATTTATTTTGTAGTAATTATCCCTTGCGTTTATTTTTCATAGTTACCCTGTGTTACAATTTATGTTTAAATTTGCATTTTGATGTAGTAGCCTTTGAGATATACTATATTGGTTAACATATTGATATTAATTTATAATAAATAATCAATAAAACAATAATAATAATACTGACATAATGCTTACCACATTTTATTAGATGCTTTAATATAAATATTTTATTAAAAAAGATCAATCAAATAAATTTTAAAAGTTACTACTTGAACTTGAATAATGTCCTAGAGTCTAGAGTCTAGACTCTAGAGCCACAAATTCATATTTCCCTTATGTTACAACATATGTGTAAATTTGCGTTTTTATGTAGTATCCCTTAAGGCGGATTTTCCTAGGAGCAGGTTTTTTACGCAGCGTACAACGCATTTCAAGTTGACAGCTAAATACGCCGCGCGTTTGTGTTTTCCAAACGTGAACCATCAGCTATTCAGGTTGTCTACTTATAGTTTGGTCGAGGGATCTTTGCGTGTTGTCAAAAGTGACAGTAGTCTGAGAAGACGTACGTTACGTTGTACGCCGCGTAAAAAACCTGCTCCTAGGAAAACCTGCCTTTACGATATGCTATATGGGTTAATATATTGATAATAATTTGTAATAATCAATAAAAAAACTAATGATATAATGGAAAGAGACAAATTACTAAAAATAATATTATACATTTCTGAGCATCAAAAAGTGAAAAAAAATATCAGCGTTTAAAATGCTATTAGATACAATAGAACGTTTAACAATACTTACTAACTCAGTTTAGGCCAATTCTATCTTTTAAGCTGTAACCTTGACGGTAATTTTTATTTATATTAACCTATTATTGGGTCATTTATTTATTATATTATTATAGCTTGGCCAGGACCGATCCTAGGGTGTGGGCCGGCCGTGTACAAACACCTAATGTGCCGCCCCTCTAGATAATTTGTCAGATTTTGACATTAATAAGAATGAAAACTTTATTTGTTTGGCTAATAGGGTATAATAGCGACAAAATACATTAACAAATAAATAAACAAACAAAAATATTACCTTTGAATTGAAATAAAAATAGACTTTTTATACTTTAGAAATGAATAAACAACAAAATTTACTCTGACTATAGTTTATAAAAAAAGTACTAATGCATAAATCGCGTGAAACGAAAAGTATATAAATCAGCCCTTCTACAAATACTACCTAATAATGAACTAAAAAAATACGTTCTTCAGCTTTCTGAGAAGTAAATTTGTCAATAATTGCGGTGAAATAATTTTTTTTCAGTGATTTTGGATTCAATAGAGATGATGGTCAAATCTAAAAGCCTATCTTGTGTTATATTATTTCCCCGTATTTTGTAATAAATTTTAATTTACCTTATTTACCTGAAACCACAGAAACAGGCAAAGTTAAAAAATTCTTATTGGTAGAGCAAAATTTGGAATACAGGGGATGAGATCATTTTTTACTATAATTTCTCAATTTATATCTCAATTTGCTGTCTTTACCTGGTAGTTTAAAGATTAAAGATTAAATTTTTGCCGTCTGACGTCTATGTCTTTCACAATACTTACTTGCTCCTGTACCTGTAACTTAATATGTAAGTCTATAAAGGCATTCGTGAGATCTTCATTAGACATGTTTTGAAAATTCATTCAGAAAGTCGAATATTGAATAACACTCAGATGTTAAGGTAAATCTTGAGATTAAGAATTTATTGCAAAATAAAAAACAGTGTTGAATTGCTAAAAGGGATCTGAAACTGGTTTATCACTGCTCTCGTAATCGAATAAACAGACCTTATTCCTGACCTTGAGATGTGAAATTCGGGATCAATACATGAATGTCTAGCAAGTGTAAGGGATGTTATAAAATTTTCTTTTTATTTTAAACAAAACAAACATGTTTGTTTTATAAAAATGTTTTTTTAACGAAACAATGTTTTTAAACACTTTGCAAAATATACGTTTTAAACATGAAATAAAAGATGTTTTAAATCACACACACAAAAACAAGGAATAAAACTCGTTTTAAACATGTTTTAAATCATGCAATTATTTTGGTTGTACGCGTTTTAATCGGCGCCTTTTCATTCCGTATATTACGTGCTACCACTGATATTGTATTACTATATTTTATGAAAAACATCAAAACCTGTTTAAATATCTGTAGTTGAAAACACGTTTAAACACAACATTTAAATAAAACAAACTGTTTAAAGTATGTTTAAAACAAGATAGTTTAAAACAAACTACTTATTTTAAAACATGTTTAAAACACTGTTTTGAAACAAACTGTTTTAAACATAACAACCCTGGCAATTGCTGTTGCCAAATCGACAAATGTTTTAATATTATCATCAGATCTTTGGGAATGCAATAATTTTTTTAACCTTCAAAGCATTTCGCGTTGTATGTTTAAATTAGGATTTTGAAACGATTAAGGCAGTCTGCACATGGGGCAACCCAAAAGAAACTGTAGTAGCGTGGATACCAGGAGATTGCGCGACTAGGGTACGTGCATGTATATTTCAATGACTCAACACACACGGCGCAACGCGAGTACCGGCTACTGGGAGACCGACGCGATCCGACTATCAGAGACCCGACATGTTGGGTCGCGCGTTGCCCAGTCTCTTCGTGACGCGCTATATTGACAGCGTATTTATTTATTTATCTACGACTCACATATAATAAGTTCATTGCATACGTATCTATGACTATATAATCCCCATCATTATACGCGCCAATGATTATAATGACACCAGCGCTGTATAATAATGACAGTTCGTTCAAATAATGACCTCATTATTTGTACGAACTGTCATCCTTATACACCGCTAGTGTCAAAGTCTGTCAAAACCTACGTGGATGACAGTTATGTTACAGTGCGCCTCGTCATCAAAGACAAATACATTTAAAATGTTTTGCTAAAAATGGAATTTATGAGTCATAGATAAAAACGTCGTATTTCACTCGCACATAACGGATATAAATCGCTCGCATGATCGATTCATGCTCGCGATTTATATCCTTAATTATGTGCTCGTCAAATAATATACTATTATTATGTATTTATAATTTATTTATTTCATATTTATTATTTATTTATGATTTATTTTCATTTATTTATTACTTATTTATTATTTATTTATTATTTATTAATTATTTATTAACTATTGCTTAATTATTTATTAATTTTTTATTAATTATTTATTAATTATTTATTAATTATTTATTAATTATTATTAATTATTTATTTATTATTTACTTCTTATGATCACACCCAAGAATGTACCGATTTGAGGCCAGAGACGAGTAACCTTATATAAATCGCGACTGTGTGACTATTTACCGTGTGCGGACAAGTTGCAACTTGAGTAGCCCAGTTGCCCAGTCTCCTGGTATCCACGCTACTACAGTTTCTTTTCGGTTGCCCCATGTGCAGACGGCCTTACTCAATACACCAATTCTTTGAGGTGCGTGAAGTTGGCCACCCATCATTGGAATTTTCAACTTTTTATTACACCATCGTTTGACCATGTTTGACCGTCTTTTTATTTCGTTTGACCACCCACCGTTTACGAGTTATTTACATTTTCAACATGGGGGGCCAACTTCACGGTAGCCCCCCATTATTGGAATTTACAAGAGTTTTGGAGATATAGGCATTTTTAAAATAGGGACTACCGTGAAGCTGGCTCCCTTCATTGGAATTTTGAAGTTTTTTATTACACCATCGTTTGACCAATTGTTTGACCATGTTTGACCATATTTTTTTTGTTTGACCACCCTCCGTTTTGGAGATATAGGCATTTTTAAAATAGGGACTACCGTGAAGCTGCCCCCCATCATTGGAATTTTAAAGTTTTTATTACACCATCGTTTGACCATTTGTTTGCCCATGTTTGACCATATTTCTTTTCGCTTGACGACCCTTCGTTTTGGAGATATAGGCATTTTTAAAATAAGGACTACCGTGAAGCTGGCCCCCATCATTGGAATTTAGAGGTTTTTATTACACCATCGTTTGACCATTTGTTTGACCATGTTTGACCATATATTTTTATTTTGTTTGGCAACCCTCCGTTTTTGTGATATTGACACCCCAAGTCTCCGCCCATGCTTGCTTTTAATATCTCATTCGTGCTTGTAATACTTGATTTTCCGCAAGTTTTACGTTTGAACATGTTCCGTAATGGAATAACCATGATTGGTCGTAGTTTGTAATTTTTAAAATCTCTGCCAATTTTGAATTACAGAATTACAGCGTAATTTTTCCGATGACTTTAGTTCAAATATGTTCGCTATTGCGATTTAGAATAGTAAATAGTTGAATACTCGCAATTTTAACGTTTGACTATTTTCTGTAATCGAATGATATTGACTCACCATATTTTGGAATTTTCATAACCCCAACTAATTTTGAATTACGACCGCCAAAGTGATTTTGATGGTTACCATTGAAACACGTAACTGCGGTTTATCATTGTAAGAAGTTGAATATTAAAAATTTTTAGCCTTGACCATTTTCCGCAATCGAATAATCTTGATTGACAATATTTTGGAATTCCGAACCGATTTTACAGCCGATAAAGTGATTTTGACGGTTACTTTTAAAACACTTAATTGCGATTTATCATAGCAAAAGGTTGGATATTCACAATTTTGACGCTTGACCAATTGAATGAACATGTTTGACCATGCTCAGGAATATTTGAATCGTTATTAATTTCGAATTTCCGTCAACCACGTAGGTGTTCCTACTGTCATCATTATCATCGGCGTGTATCATGATAGAGATTATATCAAACCCAAGTCCTTCCACCTAAATCCTCCTCCATGCTTTTGGAGTTGTTTCCCAGCTACCGGTGTTCAAAGGTTAGAGCCTAACCCTGTCAGTTGCTGCTGTACAGACAATGATGTGGTTTCTGTATTTGACATTTTCCCCTTTTTATTGTAGTTTAGGTAGAAGTTTATTTTTTTCAGTTATTTTAGTTATTTTATCAGAGCAGTGATACATGATCAAAAACTGGTAAATAAAATAATTTAAAAGTTAAACCAAGGTGAACCAATGCCGACGAATCTACAGTCCTACGTTTGAAGTTTTGAAATTGCTACCAATTTTGCATAAGACCGGCGTGTTTCAATGGTAACTGTCAAAATCACTTTGGCGATCGTAATTCAAAATTAGTAGGGGTTTTGAAAATTTTAAAATATGGTAAAACGGAGGACGGTCAAACGAAAAAACAAATATGGTCAAACATGGTCAAACAAATGGTCAAACGATGGTGTAATAAAAAGTTGAAAATTCCAATGATGGGGGGCCAGCTTCACGGTAGTCCCTATTTTAAAAATGGCTATATCTCCAAAACTGAGAGTGGTTAAAAAAAAATGGTTAAACATGGTCAAACAAATGGTCAAACGATGGCGTAATAAAGTCTTGTAAATTCTAATAATAGGGGGCTACCGTGAAGTTGGCCCCTATGTTGAAAATTTAAATAACTCGTAAACAGTGGGTGGTCAAACGAAATAAAAAGATGGTCAAACAAATGGTCAAACAAATGGTCAAACGATGGTATAATAAAAAGTTCAAAATTCCAATGATGGGGGGCCAACTTCACGCACCTAATTCTTTGTAATAATAAATCATGCCAAATTAAAATTGAACACAAAAATTTAAATAGTTCAAGTCTTTTAATTATTTGTTCAGTACCCGTTGCTGTTTTCGTGTTTTAATTGATACTACTTTCCTACCTTGTTTCACTTAACGGTTGTAAAGTTAGGCTTTACACGTGTTTTGTTAGTAAATCCCATCGATATGGGGAAATTAATAATATACCTTTTTTATCATTAAAAAAAAACTAGAAATTTCACCACTGGAGCAGGCAGCCTCATTACTCATTAACGACGAAATTTAATGTATCAGCAAGAGGCACTAAAATAACCGTAAATTACTTGATCAAACTTGGCCTACGGCCGCCCCTTGTTCTCGCCGCCCGATTGCGGTGCACACGCTAAACACCTCTTATGATGGCCCCTGAGCTTGGCTGACTAGACAGGTGTCTCGAAACCAGGTCCCAAATAGACGCTAAATAAAAAATTCCACTGGATTGTTGTCCATTCAGTTCTACGGAGTCATTTTGTGGGGTTCTTCCCCCCATTTAGTTGTGTTGTTTCAGCTGAAAAAGAGGTTTGTTAGGTGTATGCAAAGGGCATAGGGAAACATGCAGATGGATATTTTTAGACTACCATGTCAATATGTCTATAGGCTGGTTTCATATTGCAGACGAAACATACACTTGTTTTAGAGAAATGGTGATATATCGCGATCCATGCAGACACAAAACACCTTGCGTCTTGCAGTTCCCCATCATACCTCATCGGCCTTTGAAAGAGGGTCTCATTACAAATTATATGCCCATTAGCATTAACGATATATTATAGTAAAGAGATTATTGGTGTAGGTTTAATATTATATTTAGAATTATATTCATATAGTCCACTTTTGGTAAATAAGTTACAATGTTCCAAAAGTTCATCCTATTTGTATGAGCGATATAGTTAATGTAGTTTGATTGCTTGTTTGTTTGTTACGGTCGATTAGCCAAATGATATAATAAACCAAGTATTTGATCTTCCGATTGGCTAATCGATTTGCTCAAACTCTGAGATAGCAAAATAGTACTGTTTCAACTATATCGTAATGATAGTAAACAGTATCTAGATATCCCTAGGAATAAAAGCTGTAGTAGAATAATATTGTAGGATTGTTCAGTATTGCAGTTAGACTTCAAAAGGTTGGTGTGCTCGTGGTAGTGGAACTTATGTTCTACTACCACGGGCCACAAGTGGACCAAACAATAAAGTTCTTCCCAAATCTGTCGTCTTTTATTTCGAACACTTAATTTATATGATGGTTAAGGTTTATAATGCGTTGCCCTCCCAGATTCTGATGGTGGCCAGATTACGGATGTTTTGTGCTGAAGTTAAACGATATTTAATTGCCCATTATTTTTATTCATTCGATGAATTTGTGAACGCTGAACCTATGATATACGCTGCGATACATGATTGTTTGCTTTGATTATTAATCGTCTTATTTTGTAATGTGACCGTCGAAACGATAATATTTGATTCCGCGGTCTTTTAAAATGTACAATATATTTCTGTTTTAAACGTGCATTCGTCCAAGGTTATACTTTTAATTATTTATACATATTTAAATTATATGTACCTCTGACTATTGTCTATATCTTTGTGAGATCTCACTCCAAAAAAATATTATTATTATAATAATAGAATCAAAATATAGGGCAAATCCTGTCTAACTAGTCTATAATAATGTAAACGGACTTCAACGTTTTTTTTCTCACCATTTCACGTGCGAAAGAGTGCCCTTTTAATTGTTTATGGAAAATTTGAAGAAGCCTTTTCGGGCGCGCGAAACGCGGCCGTCGTATATGGACCATTCTACGTTGCGTGCGTTTTTGAAATCGACGCAAAACGGCCTCGCAGGCATTTTTGCTTCAAATATTTCCAAAACGCGAGCGATTTAGGTGAACGCGCCTCAACATGCCAGAGCTGTTTGATTCGTTTCACGATTGGCTACAGCTATAAACGTCAAAGACGCAGCCATAACATGCAATTTGTTTATTATCTTCGGAGGTTAAGAGCACAACGTCCGCCCCTACAAATCAAGAATATTCGATTCTACAAAAAACGTTTGAGAAGTCTATTACGTATGTTCTACGTATAATAATAATTAATAATTTGCGTTTGTCTTTATTACGTACAAATGAAATCTACTACCTATACATATAAATATAATATGGTATGATTTTACAAATTATAGCAGAGATATTATTCATAGGTGAGTTTGGGTGAGTTTTACTATTGTATTACAGCTGCTACTTATCGTCAGTGTATCCCTTAATGTGTTTTTCAAGTTCATTGAAACATCCGTACTATTCATATTACAAAAGCAGACAGTTTGGATTTACTAGGAATTTATTTACCTCATCCCGGTTTTGCACATGGTAAGCAATATTTTCTAGGGCTAAAAAGCTGGACTTCTATGTAGGACTAATAGAAACTTATTTAGGGGCAATTCAAATTAATAGGCACACGTGACGAAGAAAAATTTAAATTTGTAAGTATTCCCCTTTTTTATTATTTTATTTTCAGTAATATACAGGGTCTCCCACGACGAGGTGCCATTAGAAGAATATGGAGAACCAAATGAAATGACAGATTGAAAATTTGTGGACTTATATTGTTGGACACGATCGTCTCAACTAAAATATTTTGAGTTTTCGATTACTTCCGGTTACACCGGAAATGATGTCATCTTTTATATTTCAAATGGAACACCCTGTATTTTAACGCATTTTTGAAATCTTCATTAAATATTAGATCAATTTTATGTTACATTCCCTATACCTAACGTGTGTCATTTTTGAGAAATTAATGATTTTCATTAAAAAATGACAGCTGCACGGCTACTTTCAACTACTTATAAATTATCTCCTTTGACCGTTGGAAAAAAGTCGTCCGGCGAAATTGTTGTGAAGGTAACGTATTATCGACTCATCGGTAGAACTCTTCTAAAAGTTATACAGGGTGTTCAAATTATAAGATCAAAGTTGAATTCGAGAAAAGTACTAAAACTCGATTTTTTCAAATGGCAACCCTAACATATTAATACAATTCTCAATTCAATGGAAAATTTTAGATCAACTTTGTGTACGATGTCCTATACCTAAAATGTACTTGTACCTACTGAATCGATTTTTAAACATCACCGTAGAAATTGCACAGATTGCCAAATCTAGATTGCGTTGAAAACAACTGAACAAGTTGGAATAAACAGAACTTTTTAATAAAACAAGCTTTTTTATCATTGGTTTAGTATTTATAAAATTATAAGCCTACAATGAAACACAATATTAAAAATAAAACAAAACGTTAAGAAAATTTTAAAAAACCGCTTAATTCTATTTCAGTAACTGTTAAAAAATGTTGCCGTTTTTTGCTAAACATGCTACTATTCCTTTTACCATATTATTGTTGGTGGCGTCCATGATAGAGTTAGCACATAACCCATTGAAATGAGCTGGAACTTTATCTTTCATGTTCTCCTTATTAGTTATTGGGTCCTCCATTATAGGCTGGTTTCAAATGGACGGTGCTCCAGCGCAGATAGCAGTTGCTATAAGAGGTTTGCTTAACGAGCGATAATCGGCGATCGGTTGAATGCGCTTAATAGGCCATACAAATATCCATCGCATTCGCCCGACTTGACGCCAATGGATTTATTAATTTCGGGAGCTATTAAAGACGTAGTTTATGATAACCCAATAATTGATAAGGAGAACATGAAAGATAGAGTTCCAGCTGCTTGCAATGAGTTATGTGCAAACGCAATCAGGGACGCCACCAACAATAATGCGTTAAAAGAATTAAAGCATGTTTAGCGGAAAACGGCAACGTTTTTGAACAGTTACTGACATTGAATTAAGCATTTTTTTATTACCTTACGATTTTGTTTTATTTTTAACATTGTGTTTAATTGTAGGCTTATCATTTTATAATTACTAAATTAATTATAAAAAATTACCTAGAAACGTGTTTAATAAAGTTGTGTTTATTCCAACTTGTTCAGTTGTTTTCAACGCAATCTAGATTTGGCGATTCTTGCAATTTCTACTGTGATGTTTAAAAATCGATTTCAGTAGGTAGGTACAAGTACACTTTAGGTATAGGACATTGTACACAAAGTTGATCTAAAATTTTCCATAGAATTGAGAAATGTATTAATATGTTAGGGTTGCCATTTGAAAAAATCGACTTTTAGTACTTTTCTCGAATTCAACTTTGATCTTATAATTTGAACACCCTGTATAACTTTTAGAAGAGTTCTACCGATGTGTCGATAATACGTTACCTTCACAACAATTTCACCGGACGACTTTTTTCCAACGGTCAAAGGAGATAATTTATAAGTAGTTGAAAGTAGCCATGCAGCTGTCATTTTTTAATGAAAATAATTAATTTCTCAAAATTGACACATGTTAGGTATAGGGATTGTAACATAAAATTGATCTAAAATTTAATGAAGATTTTAAAAATGCGATAAAATACAGGGTGTTCCATTTGAAATATAAAAGATGACATCATTTCCGGTGTAACCGGAAGTAACCCAAAACTCAAAACATTTTAGTTGAGATGATCGTGTCCAACAATTTAAGTCCACAAATTTTCAATCTGTCATTTCATTTGGTTCTCCATATACTTCTAATGGCAGCTCGTCGTGGGAGACCCTGTATACTTATGTATACAATGCTGTGCAATAATTAGCATATATATTTGCAACAAATATTGTTGCACAAATTTATATGAATGTTCTCTGTAACGGAACCTATTTTAATTTTTAGCCTCGATTATATTTTTTACAAATAATTTATCGCTTCACACGTCAATAGTTATGTCATTATTTATCACTTCACTGGTATTTTTTCTTCTGTTTGTACAATGATTTAGTTACAATAAAGTATGTCTACATAATATACCTAATACATGGTTTGAAATATTATTATATCTATTGTTATCTATAATTCTTATTTTACATAATAGGGTTGCTCGAACAGCACCAAAATAACTATATCCTCGTTTTCCTCGTTTTCCTCGTTTTCAGCGTCCATGAATCAACACGCTTCTCGCACGTCGTTTCCGTTCAATATTGCCACGAAAAGTTCTTGTTTACGCTTTAATGGAGCGTTTGCTGGTCAATCCGCATATTGTTTTGCATGTATGCATTTTAAGAAATGCAATACGTGACAAAACGACCGGATGGGAGAAACCAGCGAGCGGTGTGCTAAAGGTAGAATAGTTTAATCGTAATGTAGCAGCTTAAGGGGACAGGGGGTCCCAAATAAAGATGTAGATTATAAGAACTTTATGGTGTTACTTCACTTGTCCCCGATTGTGTTCCAGTGGCTGTGAGGCGTTAGAGTAATAGCTTCAAGGTAAGTGTAATATTATTTATTATTATTAAAATATATTTAGTAGTTTTGGTACCTCCGCTATATAGGTATTTAGCTAGTCAAGCGAGTAGCCCCAAATATAATTAAGTAGTTATATTTAACGTGACATTTAGTGGAGGCTCCATTGATCTTTTTTTAGTACACATTTTAATTTGAAAAATAAAATTAACGATAGGTAACTATAAAAATTCCAGGGTCATTGGTGTATTGTTGTACGGTGTGTGAAGGTTTGTGCTCGAAATTGTTGTTTTGGCCACGATAAGGTGGATAAATAAGGGAATATATGGTCCAAATTGGTTGTCAGGTACAGTAAGGGCGAGGAAAATATGTATCTCGTTGAATGTACTGCCTGACGGTAGATGTAAGGTAGATGGATTTCTACTAGTATTAAATGTCTACATAAAAATGCCATGTAGTTATAGTTATTGTTTAAGTTGTTTTATGTGTACTGCTGTTGGACATATATTATCTCAGAAGGTACGTTGACGATCTCTTCTTGATCTTGCCTGAAGACAAAATTGGTCACATATTAAACAACTTTAATAACTATCACCCAGACATAAAGTTTACCGTTGAACGTGAGGACAATTTGAGTATCAACTTCCTTGAGCTCACAATCACACGACAGCCGGATGGACACCTTATCACAAGTTGGTACCAGAAGCCTACGGCATCACTAAGGTATGTCAACTTCTACTCAAACCACGGCCTCTCTCAGAAGACTAACATCATCAGAATGCTCTCGAAGAGAGCACATCACTTCTCCAGCCATCAGAAATGAAAAAAGAATTACATAGAGTCAGACAAATATTAATAACGAACGACTATCCCCGCTACATCATTGATAAATACCTTAAACAGAGCATCCCAAGGACCAGTGTAATAGATACAGCGCC
>OZ030391.1:44394055-44416479 GCA_964023965.1 Melinopterus prodromus | reverse complement strand
CACACACACACACACACACACACACACACACACACACACACACACACACACACACACACACACACACACACACACACACACACACACACACACACACACACACACACACACACACACACACACACACACACACACACACACACACACACACACACACACACACACACACACACACACACACACACACACACACACACACACACACACACACACACACACACACACACACACACACACACACACACACACACACACACACACACACACACACACACACACACACACACACACACACACACACACACACACACACACACACACACACACACACACACACACACACACACACACACACACACACACACACACACACACACACACACACACACACACACACACACACACACACACACACACACACACACACACACACACACACACACACACACACACACACACACACACACACACACACACACACACACACACACACACACACACACACACACACACACACACACACACACACACACACACACACACACACACACACACACACACACACACACACACACACACACACACACACATAGACAGCGTATGATAAAGTAAAAATTATAAAAACAAGACTTATCGCGTTTAGATACCTGGACATACCTGGAGATAGTATTCGTATATGCGTACAGTCTATGGCCCCTATAACACAAGGATCTTTAGCAATTGCAAAAAATTCCTCTGAGAAGTGTTAATTTCGTCTTGATTTTGTGGCATCGAAATGTGCATATGCCCTAGTGCAGCTATAGCACAACTCACGCGTATAATCTTACTGGCAGAGGCCTTGCTGACTCCAGTAAAGTCCCTGACTGTTATTTGAAACCCGCTTGTAGCGTAGAACCGGAGAGTCAACAAAACTTTCTCAACAAGAGAAATAGCATGATTCCTGAAAGAATACCATTTACTACACAACAACATAAAAATAAGACAAAATTAACGTAGCTATCTGTTGGACATTCTATATTCTCATCAATCTGACTTAACACAAACAGAACAGATTTCTTTGATAGCCGAAATAGTCAAAAGAAATCTGTGTCGTCCCATCTCTCCAAATGATGGATTTTTTCTCGAACAGTATATAGACCATATACCGCAGACCGCGCTCATTTTCGAGATATTCGATGATTTCTTGGTCATAGCAAAGAATTATCCATAAGATCCATACCCATGTTAAAAGGTACTCACACGTGCAGAATTCACAAATAACAAAACAGGTTAGATTACAACGCCAAACGCCCAGTACGCAATTCTAGGCGCAGCATTGTATGCGCCCACCACCGTAAAGTAGGAGTTAGTGCTTGAACTATCAAAAATTCTGCCGGGTAAAATTAACCACGATTTAAGGGGTGGTTAGGCGTAACCCGACCATTGATGAGCCCGTAAACTCAAAATTACGAGTTAACCTAAATTAAACCGGTAGTTACTGTTTTAACCTTGCATTGCTGGATCCATCCTAAAGCACTGAGACAGGGATGCTGTATATTGCCAACGGTGTTTAAAATATATATAGCAGCAGTACTGAAATAATAAAAAGGACGACATATGCGATGGGAATTAAAGGTGATCATTAGATACCTACTCACCAATTAGCTGACAACCAGATGGCGATTGCCAATGACTAAGACGTTATGCAGTATATGATGCGAAAGCTGATTGAGGAATACAACCAGTGGGGGCTTACGGTCAATGTAGGAAAAACACAGTACCTTTGCATAGGAGGAGAGCAAAGCAACCTGGACCTGGAAAATGGGAAAATGGAATATATATATCGTACTGTCAACAATAGGATTATTTGCGGCTGACATTTGATGAATCTGGCACGAACGACATAGAAAAGCTTATAATACAAGCCAAGAAAGTGACCGGTTGTCTAAATAGAATACTCTGGAGTAAATACATAACAAACGGACCAAAGTTTAACATCTATTAAACCTTGATAAAGAGGACCCTTTTATATGGAGCAGAAACTTGGAGATTACCAGAGAAGTACCGAGCAAAGGTTGATGCGGTGGAGGTGGATGTGATGAGAAGGGCACTGGGTATCTCCAGAATGGATAAAATTACTGGCGATATTGTAAGACCCATTCGCTGGGGTATCAATGGAACTATATCTGGCGATATTGTGGGGAAACAACTGATTTGGTATGGACATGTCCGGCGTATGCATGAGTCAAGATTGCCGAGACGAACACTGGAGTGGCAGCCACTGGAGCGAAAGAAAAGAGGTAGACCCAAATTGGAATGGCAGCATTCAGTTCAGGGAGCTATGAGCGAGAGGCTGTGGCATCGCAAGACTGTGAAGATAGAAAGAAGTGGATATTAGGCGTCGTACAACGTCATATATATCATGTTTGTTATGTTTGGGTAGAGATAGTCCTTCCATTTGTTGGGTATTCTGGATGTTTAAATAGTTGTAATTCAATATCCACAACCATCTCCTCTTTATTGATCATTTTAATTGTGATGCTGTGCGTGTATCTCTTTTGTAGGAGGTTCTTTTTGGGGGTGACAAATTGAGTATTTGTCAAATTCGTGAATCGGGGCGCAAATTGGTGGGTGTCTGTTATTTTAATTGGGAAGTGGCTGCCTGAGAAGTTGTTCCTCCTATAAAAAAGGTATTATTGTTTTCCGTCTCTCTTCTCTTGTTCTTCTTACCTTCTCCAATCATAAATTAATTAGTTTGCAGAATACCTAAAAAATTTAATTCAAAATCGTAATAGTAACAACAGTATGGAGTTGAGTCCAGTTCAAGTGGTACACACGGTATATGTATTATTTTCTTATTTTTTTGTAATATGTGTTGTACAAAAATATGAACCAATTTGTGTGATCATTGATCAAGATAAAAATGATTTGTTTTTAAAAAGAAAATTACCCTCGAAATTTTCATTGGTTCCAGTATTCACAGCCATAAATAAGAAACATCTGATATTTATTCGATCCAATAAAAAAGTTAAATGTGTTATGTGTTAAGTTATTGACATAATCTACTTACTATTATATTTGGTAATGTGTAAATCTCGAGACTACTCCAGGGATATCAGGTATTAATGTGCCTTGGAGTTCTCTTTATTTAATTAGTGTGCCCAGAGCTAATTGGTAACCGTTCAAATTCCCCTCAAAGGACGGTCGATTGCCTGCTAAATTATGTATATTGGCTATCAGCGCCGAGAGATCCATACCAATTTATCAATGCTAGAATTGTAGTGTACGGGTGGCAGCAAATTTATGTAACGCAATTATCAGGATTAGATTTAGGAAATAACGAAAGTTAGTTTTACAGGTGGGTATGTTAGCTTAATGTAATAAAATAATTGTTTTTTTTTTATACTATGTGTAACTAAAATACACCGAGATGTAAAAACTGCATACCATCTTCGATCTATTGGACCCAAATGCATACCGTGAAATTGCGAAGAACCCAAGAGACAAGATAGGACGGCGAGTGAAGGAATTGGTTAAATCATCATCGATTCCCGAACAGGAACAAAGAAGCCTTTTTGGTCAAGCCCTTAGGGCACCGAGGATCTACGGTTTGCCAAAGAACCACAACGATAACGTACCTTTGAGACCAATCGTCAGCGCAATAGGCTCTCCAACCTATTTGTTAGCAAAGTACTTGTCGAAAACCATCCAACCGTTTATAGGACAAACTATATCTTTTGTTAAGAACTCTGAACATTTTATTCAGATTTGGAAGGGAGTTGTTATTGACCCGCAGGATATACTCGTAAGTTTGGACGTAACATCACACTTTACGTGTGTTCCGGTTAAGGAGGCAGTCCAAGGCCTTCGGACAACACTTGTGCTGCCTAGGTCTACCAACCGATTTATTGGATCTTGTAGAGTATTGTCTCTCAACCACATACTTCAAGTGGGCGGGAGCGATGTATGAGCAAGTAGAGGGTGTTCCTGTGGGATCACCTCTTTCACCGGTAATCGCCAATTTCTTCATGGAATTGTTGATGAAAAGCCATTAGATCAAGTCTTTACAAACCGAAGCATTGAGTCAGATATGTTGATGATACCTTTGTGGTTTGGCCACACGGTAGAGATAAACTTACTGAGTTCCTTAGCCACCTGAACAATGTTAATCCTTGTATCAAATTCACGATGGAAATAGAAGACGGTAATCAGCTGCCATTTTTGGATGTGCTGGTATACAGAACGTCAACGGGTACGCTTGGACATACAGTCTACCGTAAGAAGGCACATACCGATAGATACTTGAACGCCAAGTCACACCACCATCCCCAACAGGAGAGAAGTGTTATTAACACTCTGTTGAACAGAGCCGAGAAGGTGTGCAACTCCAGCACCTTGGACGACGAACGGAAACACTTGGAATGGGCTCTACGTAAGAATGCATACACCAGTCTGTCACACAAAGAAACCCGCAAGTCTCAGAAGAGCGTCAAGAGTCAAAGGGGTTCGCTTGGTTACCATACGTAAGTGGGAATCGGAAAGAATCGGTAGAATACTTACGAAATCGGGTATCACAGCAAGGTACACAGCACCAGCAAAGGTAAAGGATCTTTTGCCTAACTCAAAGGATATCACACCACTCCTGAAGAACGAAGGGGTATACAAGATAACATGTGAGTGTGGAAAATGCTATGTAGGACAGACAGGAGGAAGTATCGAATGTCGAGTCAAGGAGCACTGTAGAGACACCGGGCTACGCAAGATTCAACAGTCCGTTGTTGCTCAACATTGCGACGAGTCGGGACACACAATTAATTTCGATGACGTGAAGATGTTGGCTTGGGTGGGTAATTATCATCGAAAGCTTATTAGAGAAGCCATCGAAATTTACAGACATCCTGACAACATCAATCGCGAGGACGGTACTGACATTAGTAGGGTCAGGAAGTCGATCCTAACGCGGTCAGGTGGAAAAGCACATGGGAGCGCTAGCTCCAGATGTGCGCAGTGAGGTGTAAATTTAGGCATATAAGGGAGATTTTCTTGGTATGTCAGTATTCAATTAGCTTTGAAGAAGCGACTAACATGGTTCGCGACGCGTCAGCATTTACAAATATTGACACACGGCATAACCCGGAAGCAGTTTATTTCCTGAATGATTCTGGCCGTGAAAACCTACGTACTTATTCATTATTTGTTTCCGAGTAATTAAAAAGATAGCAAGAGAATAAGTAGATATGTGGATAGATTTTTGATTAACAACAAAAACTGGCTAGATTCTTCCAGAAGCTTTCCAAACTATTCAGTTGCTTCACGTCAAAAAGTAAGTTGTCCTTAAACATGTTTGATAGAATCAAGTCCCAGGATTAAGCGTTAGAAGACTAAGTCGTGCGTTTGCGAACAGACGGAAAAGTAGAGGCATTTATAATAGTGAAAGAAGCTGTCAGATATAGAACTGCGTACAAGAAATCAATATCCCAAAACGGAGACAACTTACAAGAAGAGAAGCCCTTGTCGTGTGTGGTGAAGCAAAGCTCACCATATATCAATACAATATCACTCGAAAAATTGACACACTTAGATGTCCATCCTACAAGAAAGTACAATTTGCAAAAATGAATGTTACCCCCTATTAGAAAGTACAGTAATACACGGATACTTAGCTGAGAATAAATTGCAACCTTTATTTGACCATATCGCCACTCGCCTTTGGGAAGCTTTAGTAGTTCTAAGCCCTGCAGAATAAAAAAATGATATTGATATGTAAATGGGGCATGGACGGATCTGTACAATTAGAATACAAGTAAATGTTCAGTGATCCTCATGCTAAGGATACTCAAATATTCATTTTATCTTTATCTACACACTGTAGATGCCGTATATTTCTCTTCTACATATAAAATATTCTATAGGGCGTAATCGTCACATATGCCTTGGTTGTAGTAATTCTTGTTAATTATAGACAAAAAAATATCTGCATATTTTTTAAATATTGGCTGTATGTACGTATACATTTTGACGTTAATAATTCGAAGTTATCATGTAAACAAATTTAGTAAATGTGTTGGAGACGATCTAAATATAAAAGTTTATTTTCCATGTTTTGTTCTGATACGGACTATAGACGGTGAGATCTACCTCTCCCCATGCCTCGAGACACAGGTCTCAGAGACAAGCGGTCTCAAAGCGAAACGAGCATACAAGTTGAGACAGGGTCGCATGTGTACCCGCGACTGCAGTGTACTGTGAGTTTTCATCATGGATCTAATCAACAAATAAATCAACAGATAAAAAAGAAGGAAAATATCCAGACAGATTAGTATCTCATAAACAAAAGAAATTGCTGTAATTGGTTATAAATTCCTCCGAAAATGTGTTGCGCGCTTTCATCCGAAACATGGTGTTATTGATAGATATGAACAGGATATTAAAGCGTAATTTACCGAGTAAATTATCAAATATTTGCCGTAATTAATGGTAATTTACGAATTTTATGACCGATATGATGACCGATAATTTACAGCTTAAATTACCCAAGGTAAATTACCGTCAGCATATAATACCGTTGGTAATTTTCCGATATTAATCATAATTTCAAAGACCTGAAAAATGATTAGCCATTAAAAAATACTTTACTTTTGTTTCGGTATTATTCATTTGTATTTTATTTCTTTTGTACCACAAAGAAGGATCATTTTTAATCTGGATATTTTTTAAACTCCGGGACATGTTGTTATTCCTTATATTTATCAACTCCTCTTTCCACACGTCAATTCATCTGCAAAATGATATTTTTTTTTAAATATGTCTAATCTTTTTGTATAAGAGAGCGGACAGGCGATTTGACCATGGGGATCGATTCAGCGGAGCGAACAATACAAATTTTAAACCTGAAGCCATGTAGGTATCTACTATCGAATTCACAATTTAAAGATGTGTTCGTGTGATGCGGATACAAACATGACCATTGGTTATGAATCCTAACGTTGTTATTTTGTGACTTGGTAATAAATTAGGTAATGAATTTTAGGCAATTAATTATGCTGTGTGACTGGTATGGCTGGGTTCTAAATTGCTGCCAAAAATAGTATTTTAAATCAGGAAAAGCACCAGAGATTGGTAGTTATACACAAAATAACGACTTTTAAGGTTCTACCCCACATTTTGATGTATATAAGTAGCTGTAATAACTTATCTACCTGTCATCGGTAATTCACCATTTTGAATTTTTAATTACTCGGTAATTTAAGGCTGCGTAATCTACCATTTTGAATGTGTAATTACCCGATAATTTAAAGTTCTGTCATTTACCATTTTTAATTACGTGGTAAATGTAGATACATTTGAAATTAGTATTTTTATTTCAACTGTAGTTTAACAAAAAGAAAAAATAATTAGCGAAATGTAACATCGCGGATAATAAATAATTGCTTAATTAATTATTCGTGTATGTCTATTTTATAATTAATGACATAAATTTAACGTATAAAACTCCTTCCCTTGCCTCTTCGACTATGCGGCGGCGTCACCACGCCATTCACGGTGATACCAGCTGAGTGTTGCAGCGCGGGCTCACGCTGCATGTATCATGCTACAGCCTACGTCGCGACGTAGGTCTCATTCAGACCGTCTCAGAGACCGTGATACGGCCATTCACAGTGAGATTTGTCTCTGAGACCTGTACCTCGCGGCATGCAGCGAGGCAGGTCTCACCGTCTGTGGCCCGTTTAACCATTGAGTAAAAAGATTTTAATAAGACACACGACTGTATGACGATATGTATTCAATGCGAACTAGTCGTCTCCTTACCGCTCGTTTTCCACTTCAGGTAGCGGCGCCGCAAACTGAGCGACCACTCGTTGCTAGATCGTGCTGCTCCTTCGATCGCGTGCACATTTAGCGAACTAACAACAAATACGATAGTATTCGCAGCGGTCGGACCTCAAATGGAGTTGTAGTTCGCAGCGCGGCGATTGCACTCTTGCGAGCCAATTCACAAATTTTATTATTTATTTAATTTTTAGACTGCAGGTATGTTATAGATACCGTTTTTTTTTGTAGTGGCAAAAACTAAATTTGTTAAGTATGTTACAAATATGAAGATTCACTAATATCCATTACCACTAAAGGTGATTGAAATAAGCAATAAGTATTGAATTAAAAATTCGTAAATCTGAAGAAGAACGGTAAAAATTGTAATTTCATCGGACAATGCGTTTGGCTCCAAATAAAATTAAAATTACTACTAAATTTTATTATAATATAAAAAATTCATCAGCTTCTAATTTTCTATTTTTAAGAACAAAAATTTCGTATTACTAGTCGTATGGTGGTCTGTTTTGAACCTTAGCTTTTGTAGGCTTTCTTACGCAACAGTTTTGGATTAAGTGGTTGGCGAAATTAATTCGGTATATTGAATCTGATTTGAAAAAAAGTTACGTTCAGTGATACGTGGTGTAGTCCGGGAGGTAACGACAGAAATTTCCGGGTCCTATTTTTTTGTATGCGTTATGTGGGTAATGTATAATAGTAATCTGAACGTCTGTCGGCGCACTTCCGCGACAGGGGTTACAGGAGGGTTACAATTCCCGCAAAAAAATAATACAAAAAAATTATAGTCGCATACGCAAAACTGTTTGTATGTATCAGTTGAAGCTTAGAACATATCGTCTGCCACTTAAATTCCGCAACAAAACTCGTCTGCCACCCACATAGGTCGACCAGACTTTAAATTAATTTACTGAACAATATATATATATATATATATATATATATATATATATATATATATAACATAAAACAGGACTTCATGTTAGCCGTTTAATAATTTATAATAACGATCGTCTTTCAGGCCGATAAAAATGCAGTCTCGGTCCTGGTGCTCGCGCGGTGCATGCTGAGCGCAACTTCATAGGCTTGGCAAACGACCTTCGTGTTATCTTATTAGTGGCAGACTATTATTTTTGGGTTTGCTGATATAAAAAGAAGCATTTCAATCACTGCTCTTATTTATATAGGTGGCAGACGAGTTTTGTTGAGGAATTTAAGTGGCAGACGATATTTTCTAAGCTTCGTACGTTTCAACTGATACATACAATCAGTTTCGCGTATGCAGCTATAAATTTTATTTTTTGTTTGCTGGGGTTGTAACCCTCCTGCAACACCCTGTCGCGGCGGTGCGCCGGCAGACGTTCAGATTACTATTATACATTACACACTTAACTCATACACAAAAAATGAAGCTTGCGAAAATGAATCGGAAATTTCTGTTATTACCTCCCGGACTAGTGGTACAGTTTTCATGAGCTCTGTGGTTATTTCGATTTCGAGAGGTGTAAACTAGAGAACCAAAAATTAAAATTGATAGTGTTGTGTAGAGTTTTCCGCGGGCTTTCTGGTAAGATAACGATCATTAAAACACAGTAAATACGGTCCTTGAAATCAGAAAGTAAACCCATAACGGCTGTAAACTGTAAGTACTACTATAACCGTACAGACGTTTTTCGTCTAAACCGGTCACCTGGCTGGAAATTTTGCGCGGGAAGTCCCAATAACACCAAATCCCACGTGGCCCCACTGTCTATGTAGTGTTAGCCACCCCGGCAGGTCCCGGGTGTGTGAAAAGTGTCCTTTGTTCTGACCCCCTTTCCTTTGTAAATGCCTTAAGCGTAAAAAAAAGAAAAAAAAAAGAAAAAGAACAAATAAAAAAACTAAAAAAAAGAAAAATCCAATGACAAAAAGCAAACCCAAAACTATAAGCGCTAGAACGGAGCACTCAAGCGACAGCGAGGCTGAACCAAACGAGCTAGATGAGATGAGTGAGTCAATGAAAGAGATTAAACGGTTCATTCAATTTATGTCCGATACCTTGGAACGAATTGAAAAGGAAAACAAAGAATTAGGGAAAATGATCAAGGATGACAGGAAGGAGAACGACGCCATGAAGGAACGAATAAATATATTGGAAGACACGATAGAGCGCAGTGAAAAAGACAAAATTAAAAATAACTTAGTAATAGCAGGTGTAGAACAACAAGCAGAAAAAGGGGAAATCGAGAACGTAGACGAAATTGTGGAGAAAATTATGAAAAACTTGCATATTAAACTTGAAAGAACAGATTATATCCTGCAAGAGAAAGGAAGGAAGACAGGAATGTGCCACAATCAACGGCGAATTGTCGAATAAGGCAAACCGGGACAAGATATTGGAACGTAGAAAGGATGTAGGAGCAATAAAATCTGACGAGTGTGCATTAAGAGGAAGAAAAAATATCTACATAAGCGAACAATTAACGATGCAAGCCGCCAACATATGTTACAGATGTCGACAAGCTAAAAAAGAGAAATCATACAAGGCTGCATGGACAAGACACGGAAAATTAGAATTACTACCCTTGACGATATAGAACAACTACTGAAAAAATTAAAACAACCAATAACCAGAAAACAAGAAACGAAAAATTCAATCAAAATGGGCAACTATAAAATATACATAACATCAGAAGTTTGAAAAACAAAATCAACGAAATGGAAATAGTAGCAAAACTATACAACCCAGAGATAATAGGGTTGACAGAAACATGGCTGACACCCGACGACGAACAGTTGTACCAACTAGTAAACTACAACGCAGAATATGCATCTAGAAGCACTCGGGGTGGAGGTCTAGTTTTATATGTAAAGATAGATATTCAGTATGAAGCGTATACAAGAAAATACATACATGGTATAGAAATATTAAAAATAAAGCTGATACACCCAAACACTGTAATAATCCTACTATACAGACCACCCAACATCCATTACAACGCACTCAAAGAAGTAGTTATAAAAGATGTAATAAACAGGAGAAAACCACACGTAATTATTGGAGATATCAATATAAATATTAGAGAACAAAATGAAACATCAAGTGACTACAAGAAAACTCTGACAGAAAATAGTTACAAAATAATAAACAAAATATCGAAAAAACTACACACTAAGAAACCCAACTGGAAACCACACAAAATCGACCATGTACTAGCAAATATTCCAGATAAATCTGAAAGAATTCAGATTATCAGCAGCGATTTGTCGGATCACAATGCAATACTGGCCACAATAAATACCACCAATAAGTACCAACAGCTATTTATCATACCCACGAATATATAAAGACATATAGAACAAAGATATACAACGACTTAAAACAGTTCAACTTAACCCAAATCACCAGTTTTGAAACTCTATCCAAAATAATAGAAGAAACCGGTATACCGTGGGTGGTCCTGGTGCTTTGGAGGACACTTTGAGGAAGCCATAGAGTCGTGGATCAACCTTGTTCTGGTGCTGCAATGGAGATTATCTGCAATTATACCGGAGTCTTTTGCGGTTATCTTGCCACCGCAGCTCTGACATTCCGTTCAGCGAGGGAACTGCAGCGAGCAGATTGAGACGGGATACCCGAGCATTGATGGCGGGTTAACGAAGGCACACCTGGCTGCGCAGACCAAGGTTTGGCTTATATCTTGTATCTTCGACGGGGCATGGTGGCCTCCGTCGTCGTTCCAGTGACTCTTCGGGTTACTTTTTTACCCTTAGTTGTTACGTGTTAGTCAAGTTACCAACGCCTTCGTGGTTATTTGATTTCATTATTTTACTCCGGGGGAATTTTATCCCACATATTGCGGTACACTCTTCGCCCGTCGTGAAGGTGTTTCGGCTAAAGCAGAGGGACCGCGGACGTATGAGGCAGCACCATTGTCTGGACCGGATACAGCATCGCTTGCTGGATCTAGCCCGCCAATGGTGTTGAGCCCATATGTTGAGGGTTCGTCAGAAGGTGGGATGGTAAAAAGAATTACCATTTTGCAAAACCAAGTTTTGCACCCACCTTCTGACGGCCTACCTGGCACTTCGACCCTGGAGCAATCAACAAGTGTCCAACAGACCCGGGAGCCCTCAACAAGTCTCCAACAATGTACGCCTCCCTCTGCTGTGTTGCAGCACGCCCCCCCACATGCTGACGTATGGCATCGCCCGCATATGGAACAATGTATTGCCGGCATGAAGACGTCATTCCTTTCCAGGAATGATGATTCATACCGGCAAATTATAAGATGAAACAAATATTGAAAGGTATACTGTATATCTGAGGTATTTGAATTCATTGCGAGATGCGGAGGTTGGGTCCGCATTTAACTGTTGTTTGAGAGATCTTGATGATCTCAAAAACGTGGTTGAAGTGGACGTTAATGTCCTGCGAGGTATGCGGGGGGGTGTGCTGCATTTAATGAGGGAAAAAGAAAAGGATGCTGGATTGAAAAAATAAATTTATACATCTCATTTCTTCGATGTTTTTATTTACCTTTAGTTGAGTTTCATTTTCAGGAATAGTGTTATTGACAGGTAAGTAAAGTAAGAAGACCAAGGTGAGTTTAAAATTATTTATAATGCAAAAATAATAAAAAATTTGTTATTAAAAGTTTACTTTGTTGTACACGAATTTTCTAAATACGTATAGGCACATATATAAGGTGTTCTAATGAAAACTAAATGTTTATATGATGTATGATTTATTTTACAACAAGTACGTCCAAACGACTTTGGAATAATGTTATGTGGATCTGGTCACTTAGCTCTTTACATATACTGGATAATAAACCCTTGGTTTGCATTTTTTCTATGAATATGTCCATAGATATTTTATCGGTCAGATAGTCATCACAATAATCAATACCCAATAAAAATGGTTGAAGTTGCCATTGCAGATGCATGGTTTCCTCCCAACGGTAAGCGTATATGTTCGGTAAAACAAAATTTTTAATTTCATCTAATAGACTCCGACGTTGAAGATCGTAATGTTGTCGTTGCAATTGAATTGCCTGTTTCAGGTTTGTACAAGTTGACACCATTTCTAACAAAAGATAAACAATTATTAGCTTTATATTAGATTATTAAAAGAAGGTACATACTTAATATATTCGTAAGTTGACTGACGTAAGTTGACTACGCTCATTCGTTTGCGAGGACTTCAAATTCACACAACGTTTAATAATAATCCAGCCGTTACATATATAGTGCTTTGAGTTGGAAGGGGTTCCAAACCATACACAAAGTCATTATAACCTTGACCAGTCGCTGACCTCCTACAACTATAGCGCTCCTCCTCATTTGTGTTACAACAACTTGTTTTCGGAGTCTCCTATGTTATTTACATTATGCCGAGTCGGCCACCTCCTCCTCATTTGTCACAACAACTTGTTTTCGGAGTCCTATGTTATATAAACCGATTAACAAGCCTCCTCATTTTAAAATAATGCCGATTTGGAAACATCCTCATTTTTTTACAGAGAGCCGTTCGAGTATCTCCTCCACAACCTTGAATACCTTGCGTACTAGTGGACCTATAGATCGCCTATTAGGTAGATCAGTGAATCGGTAGAGCGCAGTAATCGATAGACCGCATATACACTACTGTCTTTAAAAAAATACTGTGTTTAAAAAATACTTTTTTCCAAAACCAAACTTCTAAGTTGTTACCTATAAAGTTGTTTCTATGGACTCATATATAAAACAAAAATTGTTCAGTTAAGGGTGCCGAAACGGAGAAACGCGTGCGGAACGCACCCGCGAATTGTACACGTAAATTGTAAAAACGTACTTCGTACCGATCTTTTAATTTTGCTTTTAAAATTGAGATTTTTTGCACTCAAAGGGTATTAATTGAATGTAGCTACAGCATGCGAACAGGACAACGATAACTAAAAAGGGAATACATACCGAAAGTTGTTTTTGGATTTATAAATCCTTGCTTCATCCACTGCATAGTAAAATCACCTATCAATACATGCAGTAAAATATCCAAGAAATGGCTTTTATTAGAAAATCGGTACGAAGCAGCAAAAACGACGATTTTTGTGCGTTTGAACGGAGAGGTATGTATTCTCTTTTTAGTTATCGTTGTCCTGTTCGTATGCTGTAGCTACATTCAATTAATACCCTTTGACTGCAAAATATCTCAAATTTAAAAGCAAAATTAAAAGATCTGTACGATTTACGAAGTTCGTTGCTGAACTTTTAACCCTTAAAAAGAATTAGTCTGCCGCAATTGAAAACAAAAATATAATTTGTCGCAATAAATTTGATTTTTTTTTTGGGTTGCCTTTTTCTTTTCAAGTTGAATAATTTTAACAATACATATGGTGTGAAACAAAAGTATAAAAATATAGTATTCTAATGCAACGTACTTAAATTGCATAAAATTTAGTAATTTTAACAAATTTAGCTTACTTTCATAATTATTTGAATATATAATCAATGCAAATTACGATGACAAATCTAATAATTGTTTTTTTTTGTGGTAAAGTGGCAAACATTATCTTAATAAAAATGTAAAAATTTTTAGACCACCTGTGGAAGACTCAGATTGCTTTCAATTGGGCAAAATTTGTTGGTGGTATACGTGGGTCCCTAGAGACACCTTTTTATCAACTTATATAATATACTTTTGTATAATTTGTCAAATTAAACACTAAATTATTTTTCATATAATGGCATGTTGTTGGCCCAGCAACTACAATCTACTCTTATATAGAAGGCTTTAATGGAAACATTTTTCTGTTTTTCAGTTTTGTTTTTTTTTTATTTTAGATTTTATTAAAGATGTTTGTCACTTGAAAAAAAAATTGTTATTATTTGTTCCCAGTTATTCCATTACGTGGAATACAAAAAAAAGGTTCAATTGTTAAATTTACTCAATTTTATGCCAAGTGCAGGAAATATAAATCTTGCAGTAAAGTAATATTTATATACTATTATTTCACAAACTATATGTGAAAATTTTCGACTTGAAAAAAACTTTAACCTAACTACAACAAACAATTGAAAAAAATTATAAATATTAGGCCTCTTGTGGGAGACCTATTTTTTCTTAATTGGGTTAATCTTGTTGATGTTATATGTGGGTCCATAGAGATAACATAAATCAACTTAAAACTTTGATTTTCCAAAAAGTTCATTTTATACACTCTACTGCTTGGTTGGTCACTACTTATACAGATTGGTATTGTAGATTAATAACATTGTATATACATTGCAGAATATGTAATACATGTATAATAAGATTAGTATTTTTAAATAACAAATAAGCAATGATAATTAAGAAACTAAAACATGATTGAGGCTAAAAATTAAATTAGTTCCTTTACAGAGACTGTGCATATAATATATATTTGTAGAACATTGCACATCATTGTTGTATACATGTGTATATATTACAGAAAACAATAAGTAAAAAATGGATTATTTACAAATTTAAATGTTTCTTCGTAACATGTAACTGTTAACTTGAATAGAATCTTTTTCCATAATCGTCCCGGAGAAAACGTTTTGTCAATTTACACATACGTAGAATCCCACCTTTTAGCCGTAGAAAATGCCACATTTTGCTGTGCAAAAACGTGTTGAAATAAATAGATTTGAACTAAATCCAAAGTTTGTCCTCATTTATGGTTATAGCAATACAGACCTTGATTCGAAATTGTATTCTTTGTAATATGATTGATGCGGGTATGTATATGAAATTGACAATAACATTACGGGTGACTGAGAGTTACGACTGACCAATGCGATATTGTTGATAAGTCTACTTCAATAACCCTTCCGAATCACCAATGTTGATATTCGTCCCATTTGTTCTGATATATACAAATCTGTTTTGTTCGAAGTAACAGATAACTTTCTTTAACCCAAAATTAGATTCCTTGTTCCTCAGGCTATTTGTCACATCGTATATGTTACCTGTGCAAAAATCGAATTAAAAGAAATTCAACTAAAAATATAATAATTAATGTAACCTTAAAATAACGATAAATAGTTTCATTCCTTCAAATTCTTGTACTAAACTAAATGTTTGATTAGAGGAAAAATTCTTGTTTATTTTCTTTCGAGTCATCCGCATTTCTGGCATAATGAGCTGATGTTCACGTTCTAGGCTTCTCTCTTGCGCTGTCAATTCGCACACTATTTTAACTTCGGGTTTCTGGTAGTTATAGGGGCTGTGGTATGGTAAACTGAGTTATATGCCATCTGTGTCTTTAGATATACTTTGACCTGGAAGATCTATTGAATGTGGGGCTAAATACGTACAAATTAGTTACTGTACGACAGTTTGTTCACAACCTGAACTTATTAATAAATAAGTAAATGTGTTTTACAAATAATCTGCAATAAATTCACCTTATGCTATGAGTGCGGCTGTTTGGGAAATCTCACCATCAAAATATTAGGTTAGGACGGACATTGGCGCTGTGCGCAGACCCGACTTGTGTACATTGGTGCCATCTAAAAGCTACGTCTCAAACTGTAATCAATTAGACTATTAGAGGGTTAGTAAACGGCCATACTAAACGAAACGGAAATCATTTCTATTAATTTACTTACTGTTTTCGTAGTAACTCAACTGCGAGGTAGCATTCGCTATTTCACTATTTGTCAAATTTTACCATATCATTCCAATTAGGTAGGGTATTAAGTAAGTACGCATTCGTACGTAACAAAGACTAACGCAAATTAATACATATTTATATACGAACAACATGGTTATAGGTTTTTCAAATCATACTTGTGGGGACGTAACATATCGCTTAGCTCTGTAGATATCTACTGCAATGTAAATAGGTGTGACTGTTTGAGGTTATGATAAGGTTATGTCTGCGCTTTTGACGTTTCTTAGCTGGCAACCATGACGACGCGTAATAAATGGCTGTTGGAATGTTGAGGCGCGTTCACCAAAATCGCTCGCTTTTTGGAAAATTTTGAAGCAAAAACGCCCTAGAGACCGTTTCGCGTCGATTTCAAAAACTCACGCAACGTACAATTGCCCATATAGTGGATCGGACGCGTTCCGCGCGCCCGAAAAGGCCTCTCCAAATTTTCCATAAAGAATTAAGAAGCCACTTTTTCGCATGTGAAATGGTGAGAAAAAATACGTGAAATCAGTTTACATAATATAGACGAGGTCATTGTTGAGGAGTCGTTGTCGAGTACCTCCTCCGCAACCTTGAATACCTTGCATATGAAGTCATGGTTGAGGAGTCGTTTTCTGAACTTCCTCATTTTAACAGCAAGCCCATTGGGGAACCTCCTCCGTGACAAGGTCAAGGTCACGGAGGAGGTTCCCAATCGGCTTGCTTCCTCTACTAAAATAGATTGTAATTAATTATTATCGCATTTTTTTCAATGTGATTATTTACCTACCAGGAATAAAAACACTGGCAGCGAATAATTGTAAGCTTATTTTAGGGTGAGTGCGGATAGGAATATCCACGGCAAGCCTGGAAAACAACTTGAATTAACCATTTAATTAACTAATTAGAAACATGTTGACCTAACAAGATTTTTTAATTATTTTGTTCTCAATGTATTTATTTTTCATATTGCTGATTATAATGGTATTGTCTTTGGCTTTGTGGTCGGTACTGATTCTCCTTACTTTTCCACTGCTTCACTGTCTCACTGGTTCGCTGCTGCTGTTATACTGTGCATACCACAACTCCCACAATACCTCTTATACGCGAACCCTACCGCCCATTAGCATTCTATTTGGACACATCCTCATTTACATAATGCCGATTTGGCAACCTCCTCCTCATTTGGGTCACAACAACTTGTTTTCGGAGTCCTATGTTATATAAACCGATTAACAAGCCTCCTCATTTTAAAATAATGCCGATTTGGAAGCATCCTCATTTTTTTTACAGAGAGCCGTTCGAGTATCTCCTCCACAACCTTGAATACCTTGCATACGAGGTCATTGTTGAGGAGTCGTTGTCGAGTACCTCCTCCGCAACCTTGAATAGCTTGCATATGAAGTCATGGTTGAGGAGTCGTTTTCTGAACTTCCTCATTTTAACAGCAAGCCCATTGGGGAACCTCCTCCGTGACAAGGTCAAGGTCACGGAGGAGGTTCCCCAATCGGCTTGCTTCCTCTACTTATTTTGTACCAATTATTTCTTACGTTTATGTTTCATAGTTCAATTCGCTACGAACAAAGATATAAGTTTGGCCAGGTTTTTACTTTGCTTTTACAGCGCACATAGGGAGAGCGCTGTGCAATAGAGCAGTAACGGTGCTCCGAAATCTTCTGGCTGCCTCTCACGCCGCGCCGCGGCGTCTACTCCGTACCGCAACTAGCTCGGCTGTGCCGGGGCTAGGAGCACACAACGTCTCTGCTCGGCGGTAACATTGTAAATGATGTCACGAGTGTCACGACAAACTCCGGAGGAGTACTGAGAATACGGCTGCTCGCACTCTCGATCTCAGGTCGAATCAGTCTTTCAAGCCAAGCTATGCCGTTGCGCCGCTTCATAAAACTATTTTACTTAATGGTTTAACGTCCGATACGCTATTTAGATGACGTCGTTCGGCAACGCGGCGTTGTAAAATTGTAAAGTCTAGTTAAATTATTTAAATATTTAAGTAAATATTGGAATTAGACAACCAAAGGACGATACTTTTATATTATAATAATAACTTTATTATCTAAAATGTAAAATAAGAGTTATAAAGAGTTATACGTCAAATTAGAATATATATAATTAATAGTTTAGCTGCATGAGAATCTATTCTATTGAGATAAATCGTAGGTATTGTCAAAGCATCAGCATTTGACACTACCTACACTACGTCATCAGAATAATAGTTATTTATGTCACAAATGCCGAAAGTACGGAATAGCGCGACGAGCGGTGATGCGGCACGTCACCGAAGGCGGAGTGTCGCCGTCGCATATGAGCGAGTCGGCTATCTAGTTTTTGGCAGGAGCGACATCAACGTCTATAGTGTTGCTTTTTAAGAAATACGTATTTAAAAAAAATAAATGGTGTCTGTATAGTAAATGCTAGGTTGGTACCACTTAGACGAAACGTCAAGTTTAAAGGCGCGTTCCGATTGGTAGGTAATGGTAGCTAATGGCGGTGGTAGAATACGAAATTATAGTATTTCTTACATATCGTGATAATGACACATATTAGTTTGCATGTACATAAACATGAGTCACTATCAATTTTCTATTGGAAATACTATAACGGCGTCGGCTACCACTGCCATCGTCACTAATGAAAACGCACCTTAAAAAGGTAATTCAAATTGTGACAGATTTATATTTGTTCATGACACATCCCTACCAACATACTAAAATAAAACTACACTCATCGCTATACTTTATTTATAATTTTCTCAATGTATCGTTTTTAGAATTAGATATAAAGACGGGTTGATATTTCTTATCAACAAACAGTCAAATTGGTGATCTTAGTTTATTTGAAATTTGTATTTTATAATTTGCCGTACTACAGCGGCAACGTTCCATAGTGGTTTTCCAACCTCTGATGAGATCAGCTGTTTTCGAATGTGACAACACAAAAAAATATTTGTCAAAATCCTGGCTACTATGTAATTTCATATCAATGCAGATGCGACCGATCTCGATCAAATAGAATTTGCTCTTGAAGCTAAACTATTAATTTTACCAAAAAATTTCATAGGCATAAATTATTCAAAATTTCCTGTGCTTTAATTTATTAATTAACTAATTTGTCGAAATTACAGAAATGGCGGCTCATTTCCAAAATCCTTCAAATAGGCTTAGAATAAACTGAAAGGCTAAACTATTAATTTTACCAAAAAATGTGATAGGCATAAATTATTCAAAAATTACTCTACTTTAATTTATTTATTAACTATTTTGTCGAAATTACAGAAATGGCGGCTCATTTGCAAAATCCTTCAAAAAGGCTTAGAATAAACCACCAGTTCCTTTGGACCCTTTTCAACCAAAAGCTTTTCAGCTCTAAGTTAGGTCATGAAACTTCTAAATATGAACTTTCGTCCCGATACCTTTAGTAGTTTCTCCGGAATCGTCGTCACAAAAATCGTTTACACACACACACACACACACACACACACACACACACACACACACACACACACATACAGACATTTTTTTGTACCTTGGTCAAAAATGTTCAGGGGACCCAAAAAGACCTATTTCCGCTAAAATCTCAATTTTTTTTTCGGCATGATTACAATACTTTATCTTACTGCGTATGATAAAGTAAAAACGCGACTTTTAGGAAATAGCGACCGAAATTATAAGAACATGGTAAATACCGCAACGGCCGAGATGATCACGTGATGATCGGTTTAAAACTGAACAAATGGATGACAAAAGGTAATGATACCAGTGGTGGGAGTTCTACGACTTGGTCGAGTTATATGCAATACCTATATATAAGTACGCATTTCGCATTTCGCGAATTTTGCAAAACCCTCGTACAGGAACAATTCTGAGACCTAGATTAGAATAAAGCAAAAAACATTTTTTTAAAACCAACAAAGCGGAAGACCCGCTTAAATCGTTTATCCACAAAGTGTTTGAGTTTTTGTATGATATATTATTAGGTACGTAGAAGTATGTACATTTTCGTTAAGGGCTTTAGACAAAATGTAATTTAAATTACTCACGTTGACACACATTGATTTGGTTTTAACCATATATGTATCATTGAATGAATAAATAAATTAACAATATATTACTTATGTAATAACATGATCAAATCGACACAGTGTGACATAGTGGACATAGTAAGACAGTGGCGAGCTATCAGTCTGAAATTCGTGATTTTGAATCTCATGGCCTGCTTCAAGAATCATAGTTTTCTGTGGTTCTTCACTCCACGGTGAATGATGCTGGAAATCAACTTGAAACATGCTATAACACAGACCATAATAAGATAATTTGGGCTTACGATGCCACCGTATTGGAGTAACCTGTAGGGGGATGTAAAGGCGTGAATCTGTATAATAAGAGGGATTCATTCCACACTTTAATGGTCTCTGCATACACAATCCGCACTTCTACCACCAAAATGCTCACATAATATGTTATTTAAGGGTATTGTACAGGTGCTCACCATTGTTATTGATATTACATGGAATATCTTATGCACAAATAAAAGAATGAACTGAATAGCAGCGGGATTGGTGGTACAAAAGGCTCGAAAACCCACGCAGTTCTACGAATTCTTATGCGGAGTTATAATGGGAATATTGGGGCAGTATTCAAGACTCAATGGCCGATTTAGGATTTCCCATTCTCAGAGATCATTAATGGGAATACACCTTTTTGTGGATATTCCATGAAATAAGCAAGGAATCAAGATAAACTACTTATAACACCAATGTAATTCTTAGATTCGTAGATTACATAATACAAAGGTTTTTTTAGAGGTTGAGAACTTCAAATTGAAATTAAACACATTTTTATTTTTTTATTAATGAATTGTTTTTATTTCAAAGATAATTGTTTGGCATTAACATTTAAATATGATTTCGGGCATGTGGCTTCCACGACTGTCGCGTACAGGGCGTAATCTAGAGGTTCAATTTTCACACACTCTTTGCAGTACTTCAGGCTGTATTTCGGCAATCACGCGTCGAATGTAGGCTTCCAAGTGCTCAAGTGTTTAGGGTTTATCGGCGTACACATATAACTTTACATATCCTCAAAGAAAATAATCTAATGGCGTCAAGTCGCCATTAATAAATTTTAGAGGAGAAAACTTTCATTTGGCTACATTGTTCTCTGCAACAGCCAATGTGTCAGTTCTCGGCAATTCATCATGAATAGACTGACGCCAGAGCAACGTTTCCAAATTCTTCAAATTTATTTTGAAAGACACCGGTCAATTCGAGAAACATATCGGGCATTCTAACGTCCTTCAGAACGATTAATTCGAATAACACTTGATCGTTTTCGCACGTTTACTCTACTGGACAATAAGCATCCCGTATGACGCCGTACAGTTAGCACGAGTTATATTATCGTCTTACATTGGACATGTTATACTACCGCTTACAGTAGACGCTATCTTAGAAAACGCTTAGTCAGACATTCCAATTGCAACTTATCTTCATTCGTGCACTATAATAATATACTAGCCACTCTGTAGTTAACATTAGAGATGTTCGCTTGTTTTTGAAATAAAATAAACATTTAAAAAGGTCTCCAAAAGTTCATAGTTTATATTTCACGCAACGAGCCATTGCTGCAGTGCAGCGTAGTGTTGTCGATGATCCAAATGTGTCAATCCATCATCGTGCTCAACAAGTGAACAATGAACATGTGTCCACACACAAAATTAGAAAAATCTGATGTGGCCAGGCACATGACTTTATCATACAAAATATAAAATTAATAGTTTAGCTGCACGAGAATCTATTTGATTCAAATAAATCGTGTCTGTAATAAAATTAAACTAGTTAGCCAGGATTTGACAGATATTTTGATAGACAATAGTATCAATAGTAGTTGTCAAGGCCTCAGCATTTGACACTACCTACTGTCATCAGAATAATAGTTATTTATCTCACAAGTGCCGAAAGTACGGAATAGCGCGACG
>OZ030391.1:44240193-44393955 GCA_964023965.1 Melinopterus prodromus | reverse complement strand
GTATCCGCGCCTCTAGTTTACTTTCATCAGTGTGAAAGTATATCGAGTTTCTATTATGTTTTAAAACAGTATAATTTCTATTGAACAGTCATCACTCATTACGCGTCAATCCTTAGTAATCAGTGATGAATATTCAATCGTGTACGGCAGTTATGAGTGGTGAGTACTGAAATCATCACTCATTCTGATGAGTGACCAATCATTACTCATCACAACGAGTGATGATTAGTTTAACTAATTAAAATAATTTTATCATCACTCGATTGCAAAATGCCCAACTCTGGTCAAACTCAATACACCATACCACAGTAAATGGGGGGGGGTATAAAAATGAGTATGTATTTGGAAAAGAAAACTTGGCGTGCCCGAGAATTTTTTCAGTAATAGTTACTCATTAGTCAATTATTACTAGATTGTACTGCTCTTATTGAATAAAAAAAAGTAATAGTTTCTATTTATTCTAATCAATTTATTCAATGATTTTAGCATCAATGCACGTATTTACACCAAATACAACAACGAACTCAAAATATAACTCAAAAACTACTACTAATAAATTTAAATTGGAGTTTCACACATAAATTCATTGTATTTGTAGTCTGTCCTCAGCGTGGTACATTGACCTACGCACAAGGGGGTATTTGACCCGAAATCCTGGCCAAAGTTATTTTTTCACCTTAAAGGGCTCTAGATGCGTTGTTTTGTTTATGTATAACATTTTAACCTTCATACTAAGAATTTGAAGGTTAATAACTTAACATACTCAATAAAACAGTACAAAATAGGAAAAAAGCAAACTGTATTAAAAATTGTTCTTCACTGCACTACAGCTATTGTAAATTAATTACTATAACAACATTTATCATCAATATCTTTTGTGAATTTATTTCTATCATGTTCTACTTTATAAATTTATAAAATAATATATTGCATGTACTGTTTAAATACGCAGTATTGACAGATTTACAATTGAACAATACATGTCGTTTCTGAGTTATATGAGATAATATTTTTGGGTCTGTTATGTAGTAAAAAAATCTTGAAAAATGTTTTATATTTTTAGACCAGTGGTAGAGGAAGAAAATGAAAGTTTACACCAGTCGATATTGGGTATTGAAACGGTACTTACGCTATTCATGCTATTTTCCGTTCGATGCATTCCTTTTAAGACGTGATAGTAGAGGCAATTAAGAACCTATTTTACCATATTTATCACTATAAAATCTATTATTTTTAGTATTATTTTAAAATTGTCTAATATTTATGCTTATTGTTTCCATGAAAACTTTCGAAATTTGATCATACTTCAAGCTGAAACGGTCGTTTTTTAGTGGTATAACTCTAATACGCATGTGTTGGACCCGGATTCGCATTCCGCGTAAACACATTTATCGAAAACGCCTAACCAGTTTCTATTCACAAACTTACTATTGTCTCTCCTCAACAAGAATCCATTTTAAACCAGTGAACTGTGTATGCGAGTAGGTACACTCGTGGAATAAAGTATGTTCTGATCCGTATTTCAGCAGTGTGTCGATGTTACATCCATGTGCGAGTTTTTTGTTACTCTAGTCGGCCGGTCGACCGCTAAGTGCAAAAAATTGTCCGGTTACGCTGCATACTCGTATATCGGAAATTTATTATTTGAGAAACCTTGTTCGAATGCTTTGAATTGGTTTATAATGATTTATATATTTCTATTTATTAGCCTCATGTGTAATAAATTAATGTAATTCCTACATTGCAATGTAATTGTGTTTTTATTAAATATAATTTATTATATGACATAAAATGAAAATTTCATTTCAAGATATTGCATAAAACACAACAAACTATACAAACTTATTGCATCAAATAGCTTTTTTCGTTAATAAATACAAAAATCAATTTCTTGTGGTGAATATTTTTACTGAAGGTTATTTCAGAACTTTTATGTATCAACATTTTATTCACAATATAGAAATAAATTAATAAAATTAAATTGCTTTAAATTGGTATTTATGGTAATTTGTTACTTGTGATTTACTGGTATTTTCGAGATATTTAGCTTCAACGATATTTTGCAGTTTAACTTAATAACCAGAAAGGATGTATTTTGTATAGCATGAATGTATCATTACAATCTTTTTATATTATTATTTTGTATTTACTTTATAGCAATATTTTTCAAATATTTGAGAACTGAAAATAATGAGAATTATGTATATCACTAATTTACAAAAATTGATAATTGCTTGTAGAAGCAAGCTCTAAATTTTCGACGAATTTTGATGGAATGTAAATATGAAATAATTAGTATTAAAAAATAAATAAACCAAAATATACGACCATCTAAAAGAACATTTAGATGACATTATTGTTAAAATTAGTTCCCTCTATGTCCAAAACTACTACAGATTTGAGATTTGAAAAAAAGATTTGACATTAATCATTATTGACATAATAAACTAATTTTCGGTATTCGGTAATTTGTTAATTAATTATAAGTAAAATTTTAATAATTCGAATTATAAATGAACAAAAGATGAAACTAGAATGTTTTTTTTTTCTAGAAAACTTCCTTCAGAAGTTGGAGCCGTTTAAAATAAGATATTGTTAATAATTCAAACGGCTGTAACTTTTTAATGCATTGAAAAGGTAATTTGCTTACTGAAAAAATGTTTTGCAGAAGAAACGTGGGACAGCCTGCATATATTCTTGCTATAATTTTATATTATTTTGGTTGTCAAGCATGTATTAGATCTCATGAAAGATAATTGAAACATTAACTGCTATAAAGTAAATACAGATATATTTCTATTGTCCCTTCATACAAAATACATGCTCCGTCCTAAATATAAATTTAAATTAAATTTAGAGAATTTATTAACATTTAGTGAATATATTTTAATATTATAATTCTGAAATAGTCTATATTCAGTGATAATAATCCTTGGCAACAAGATGATTTGTGCATTTACTTACTTACTTACTTACTTAAGCCCGTCATCCCACTGCTGGGCAAAGGCATTTACTTACGTAATTAATATGTGTATTAGATAAAATAAATTTAAATAATGTGTCGTGATATTACGCAATATCTTAATATCAGATTTTCGTATCATATTATCAAATTTCATGTTTATTAATGTTATTATAAAAGTAATTTTAAAGTTAATTAAATGCACTACTGGTAAACTTAAATGTTGTGGTCATATTACATTTATTACATTGCAATGAAGGTATCACATTAAAGAAAAGATCGGACACGCTCAAAATAAACTAAATTCCGTTACATTACATCCATCGAAAAACCACCTCGTGACGGACAACTTTTTGCGAAGCGGCCGGGCCGAGGGAATATATAACCGACATACTATTTTCAAATCCTGCGATAGCGATACGAACATACTTTTTTCCATGACTGTACTTTCGATGTATTTTCTTGCCTTGAATATGAATCCGATTGGCTTCAAGCAACAAATTTCCAAGAAATTCATATACAAGTACAAAGTTTAAGGTTGTTTTCGGATGATTTTTAAGAGTCTAGATTATCGGGGTTGTTTGCTATACGTGATCCAATACGGAAAAATATAGGTACAGAACGGCATTTACAACATACAAGATGCATTGAACATAGAATTGTCAATATCTTGATAACCGTAACCATTTGTATATAACTAAATATGGTTAAATATGTTCTAAATTACCTCTACTATCACGGTATAAACAAATTGCATGAAATTGCTAAAATAAACAATTGTATTGTTATCGTATACACAGACAGACGGACAGACCGATCGATAATTTTGCGTCAAACTGAGAGTTGGGCATCACTCAACTAACCCGAGATGAGTGACACTCATGATTATCGATATCACTCGTCACTCATTACTCGTCAATCATAAATCTAAGAATTACTTATCACTCATTAATCGTAGAAACAAGTGTTTCTATTTTGGCTGTCGGTAGTGACTGCATGATATTGTTTTAAAAATATAAAAAAGGAAATACAATTTAATGGATTTTATTTCCAAAGTAAACCCACATTACGGTAAATGTAATGTGTGTATACTTTGTTTTAATTTATCCAACTTTATCTTATCATAAATATGCATTTTTATAGAGAATAAATACTTACCTTAATAAACGATTTATATTTTTGCTTTAACTAAAGTGAATTGAACTCATGTCCTAAATGAATCTAAATGCATTAATAATAACTGTTTTGAATTATATCCGATTCTATGGTGATCCACTTATTAAGGGTACATTCTGGTGTACCCCTTAGTGTACTTGTCTCTCTTCAACAAGAATCCATTTTAAACCAGTGAACTGTGTATGCGAGTAGGTACTTTCGATGTATTTTCTTGCCTTGAATATGAATCCGATTGGCTTCAAGCAACAAATTTCCAAGAAATTCATATACAAGTACAAAGTTTAAGGTTGTTTTCGGATGATTTTTAAGAGTCTAGATTATCGGGGTTGTTTGCTATACGTGATCCAATACGGAAAAATATACGTACAGAACGGCATTTACAACATACAAGATGCATTGAACATAGAATTGTCAATATCTTGATAACCGTAACCATTTGTATATAACTAAATATGGTTAAATATGTTCTAAATTACCTCTACTATCACGGTATAAACAAATTGCATGAAATTACATATAAGCTGGTACATCAATTTTTGGATTTTCCTTTACAACGTATTAGAAATAAAATCACAAAAACCGCATCCGCACCTATCCGCAGCAGATTTTCCAGGAGTTTTAATGTCAAATATGTATACTATTATTTGAACCACTTTCAAAAACTTAATTAAGCTAAACACTAAACTAAAACACTCAAGTCTGCATAAAACTGTTTTTTTTTACAACAGCGAATGTTCTCGGCCCAGCTATAAACAAAATTGTGCGTAAATTTTAATAAAAATAATGTCGAATGAAAGTTCATACTTGGTTGCAAAGAATGTATAAAAAAAGGTCACATTTTTCCTTAAAACACAAAATTGCAACCGCCATAAAAAAATCTAACTTTTGGCTGACAACAACACGTGGCGGTGGGCCCAGGTGAAAAAATATTGCCGCCTTTTAATACACCGGCCCTTCACCTATCCCAGAAACTGGTTTGGAGTTTAACAATTTAGAAATTTGATTTATGGCCAGCTTTTTGGGTCAAATACCCCAATGTGCTACGTTGCGAAGGCCGACGTAAAATATATAAATAAAAAAATCATCAAAAAACAAAATAATAACTAGTTGGGTAGTTTGACTTACATCGCGACAAAGCATATAAATAGGGTACCTAATTAGTTTTTGCACGGTAAGCATATTACACTTAGAACTCAGTTATCCGAGTTAAAAACATGTTATTACCCTTAGAAAAGCCCTCATAAAACCAATCATGTTTTGTTAGGAACTATAACCAAGTCCCATGAATATTGCCGTGTAATGCTTAATCATCCTCGGTAATATATATTATTCATATTAGTGCTAAATACTTAATAAATAACTTTTAATACTATTACTAAAAGTGACTGTTTATTTTGTGATAACCGAGTTTACGGCCTATCATATACATGCTATATAATAATGGCCTATTGTGACCTCCGTAGGTTTGGCAACACCGCTGGAGTTATCAGCGACACATCAGTTTCCGTTCATATATAAATTGCGGAGGTCACTTCGTACCCTTTGTGTACCTTATATATGACATACTAAAAAATCAAAAATCGTTTCCCCTCTTTTGATGCTCGCGCGGCGAAAGTTCCCCTCATTAAAAATATGCAATCAGATCAATAATATATTATCTGGAACACCCGGAGCCTAGGTAGCCTTCTCTATATCCCGGAGGTAACAACTTACCACGTATACATATATATATATATATATATATATATATATATATATATATATATAAACATTTGAAATAGTTAATACAAGATGGCGGTAGTTTCAAATGTTCATATTAATGTATGCAGATTTCTGCGAGAATTCACTTCCTTTATATATATATATATATATATATATATATATATATATATATATATATATATATATATATATATATATATACATATGGTTGCTACGGTGTGGGCTCCAACGCGTATGACAGAGTGTACGTTGTCACCTCATATATAACGTTGATGGCTCCAAAATCGGAGGTGACAACGTATCGCCTTGTTTTCAACGGAAATGTGGTCTAGGTGGGTCAGGGAGCTCAAATCCAAAAAATGCGTCGGAGCCGATAACGTCCATTATATATGTACGGACAAGTCATGTTAGTTCAAGCGTAGATCACGAGCGTTAGTGTCGCCCATACTAGATACGGCCGCTACGAAGTCACCTCCGCATATATGACCCCGTGTTTGGTATCGTACAACGTACGCTGTGACATCCGAAAAACGCTGGCAACGTTGTGGAGGTGATAGCGCCAGAAACATATATTATATGAGTATTTTCATATTTATTTCTGCTCTCGGACGCAGTTGGGTTGTGCATGGTATGCGAGATACAAAGGTTTTTGGTTCAAATCCCGGCCATGGCTGAATTTTTTTATTTCATAATTACATCCCGCTTGTTTTTATCGTTTGTTATTTATTTTGAATGGCATAGGCTGCCTTATGTCAACTATTCTAGTGTACGGACATTGCAAATATTATTTGAAATAAAACTAAATAAATTATTTGCGGTGCTATTACATCAGTAAATTCCACATACCTTTTCTTGTGTTCACCACAACTCTTATTGAATCAAGTACTCAAGTAGACATATTAAAAAGATGATGCGGGAATTTTTAGTTAATACGACTAAATATTATATACAGTTTTTTTTTTAATTTGAGACATGAAAAGACATCGACATGAAAATGTTTACTGTTCGCAGTTATGTATCATACAAAAATGTGTAACAGTAGGCAAAGTTTCCCCGGGTACCTGGGTTTTTAGCTTATTTATTGTTTTTTATAATCTCCAATAAATACCCTATTGTCACAGTAAACTGTACTGGTAGGCCTGAATAGTACATCACCTAGTTTAGTTTATTGATCATCATTGTAGATATTAATTGAGGTAACAAGCTACAGTCGCGGAAAGATGTATGTTCGACTCCCATTTTTCTTAGGGCGAAATACTTCAAAACCTACACAACAAATTCTGAATATATACAGGGTGTCTCAACAGTGCGTCTCAACAAAGCCGAGGAACACATTGTAAAACTATTAGCATGTATACAGGCTGTTCCATAACATGGTACCAACGTAAACTTATGTTTTGTTAAATGGAACAACCTATATTTCGGCACAATTTTTTATTCCTTGCAAAATTTTACGACAATGAAAAATAACATAACATACTTTACACTTTTTGATTTATTTCTAAGAAAGATTGTATATATCAATACCGGTTCTTAATTTTATTGCTCTGCCATATCCAAATTGTGTGCCGGTTGGTCATAATCTGCAACAAAATATCGCAAACAGGTTTTCCTAAGAAATATATTTTTTTTTTAATGGGAGACCCTGTATTGAATGAATTTTTTGAATTCTATGCACTGTTCTGCACAAAAAGTACTAGCACACACCAGTGCTAAAATAAACAATTGTATTGTTATCGTACACACAGACCGATCGATAATTTTGCGTCAAATTCAGAGTTGGGCATCACTCAACTAACCCGAGATGAGTAACACTCATGATTAATGAAATCACTCGTCACTTATTACTCGTCAATCATAAATCTAAGAATCACTTATCACTAATTTATCGTAGAAACAAGTGTTTCTATTTTGACTGCCGGTAGCGACTGCATGATATTGTTTTAAAAATATGAAAAAGAAAATACAATGTATTAGCAAAGTAAACCCACATTACGGTAAATGTAATGTGTGTATACTTTGTTTTAATTTATCCAGCTTTATCTTATGATAAATATGCATTTTTAAAGACAATAAATATTTACCTTAATAAACGATTTATATTTTTGCTTTAACTAAAGTGAATTGAACTCATGTCCTAAATGAATCTAAATGCATTAATAATAATTGTTTTGAATTCTATCCGATTCTATGGTGATCCACTTATTAAGGGTACATTCTGGTGATCCATTTTCAAAAATGACTTATTATTTTATTGCTTATTCTGATTGCACAACATTTAAAGAATACATTGACTGTAAAACTGTCAGAAAATAATTCGAAAAACTAACGATTCTATAGCCAAAAGTCGAACGGCTCATCGAAGCCGATTATATCACGATTATCGGAAACTTTTTTAACCATCTCCGATACGTACATCTTTCAATATTAGTCACAAATTATTTTCTATAGTGTACCCACATTTCACCTCTTTAGAATGACGTACCATTGGTTAATAGTTAATTTTTCGAATTTCTTTGTGACGTTATTTAACATCTGTATTCTTTAAATGTTGTGCAATCTAAATACGCGATGAGAAATCATTAATTTTTTAAAATGTTACACCAATGTACCATTAAATGTGATTTGGGATATACGTTGAATGTGTACGAATCTAACGTGTCATAAAATTTTTGATATAATTAAAAACGAAACTGAAGAAAGCATTCTATACTGTAATTAGGGAGATTATTCAACTGCGAAATCAGTTATGCCTGTCTTTCTTTACACTTCAAAATTTCGAAATCAAAGAAGTGTTTTGATTATATTTATGTAATTGATTTTTTAATTTTTCACTTTCACGCTATAATGTCTAGTGAGAACAACAGTGCAATTACTTCTAATTAACCTGAAAAAATAGATGCGGCTGTAATTGTTCTTAGTAATTTTAATTCAGAACAAATCAAGCCAGAACTCCAAATCAACATAAATGTCGAACAAATTTTTATAACACATATCTATAAAAAGGTAAGTTTTGGTTTAAAGATTTATATTTTGTGGGGTTGTATAAAAATTGTATCCGCGCCTCTATTTTATTTTCATCAGTGTGAAAGTATATCGAGTTTCTATTATGTTTTAACACAGTGTAATTTCTACTGAACAGTCATCACCCATTATACGTTAATCGCGAGTAGTAAGTGATGAATATTCAATCGTGTACGGCAGTTATGAGTGGTGAGTAAAGAAATCATCACTCATTCTGATGAGTGACCAATCGTAACTGATCACAACGAGTGATGATTAATTTAACTAATTAAAATAATTTTATCATCACTTGTTACTCAATCACTCGATTACCAAATGCCCAACTCTGGTCAAACTCAATAGACCATACCACAGTAAATAGGGGGGGGGGGGTTATAAAAATGAATATGTATTTGGTAAATAAAACTTGGCGTGCCCGAGAATTTTTTCAGTAACAGTTTCTATTTATTCCAATCAATTTATTCCATGGTTTTAGCGTCAATGCACTATTTAAACAAAGCACAACAACGGACTTTGTACCATTTTAAAAGGCAATAGAGAGCTTGTAAAGAATAGGTTAACAATAAAGCGCTGACCACGCATGAAGGTTGACGGCGCGGCGGTGGCAGTTCCTTTTCTATTTTTTTTGTCAAAAATCCCTAAATGGGGTAACAAATAACTATAAAATTATAAGTTTAGTATCGATATAACTCAAAAACTACTTAATAAATTTAAATTTGACTTGTACATATAAATTCATTGTATTTGTAGTCTGACCTCAGCGTTGTACATTGACCTACGTTGCGAAGGCCGACGTAAAATATATAAATAAAAAAAATCATCAAAAAATAAAATAATAACTAGTTGGGTATTTTGACTTACATCGCGACAAAACATATAAATAGGGTAAGTAGTTGTTGCACGATAACCATATTGCACTTAGAACTTAGTTAACCGAGTTAAAAACATTTTAATACCCTTAGAAAAGTTCTCATAAAACCAATTATGTTTTGTTAGAAACTATAACCAAGTCCCATGAATATTGCCGTGTAATGCTTAATCATCAGCTGTGATATATATTAGAAAATAAACTGCTTCCGGGTTATGCCGTGTGTCAAGATTTGTTAATGCTGACGTTTCGCGAACCATGTTGTTCGCTTCTTCAAAGCTAATTGAATACTGCCACGAGTCGGGACACACAATGATTTCGATGACGCGAAGATGTTGGCAAGGGTAGGTAATTATCATCGAAGGCTTATAAGAGAAGCCATCGAAATCTACAAACATCCTGACAACATCAATCGCGAGGACGGTACTGACATTAGTAGGGTCTGGAAATCGATCCTAATGCGGTCAGGTGGAAAGGCACATGGGAGCGGTTCTCCAGATGTGCGCAGTGATGTGTAAATTTAGGTATATAAGGGAGATTGTCTTGGTAGGTCTTCAGTATTCAATTAGCTTTGAAGAAGCGAACAACATGGTTCGCGAAACGTCAGCATTAACAAATCTTGACACACGGCATAACCCGGAAGCAGTTTATTTTCTAAATGATTCTGGCCGTGAAAGCCTACGTACTTATGTGATATATATTATTCATATTAGTGCTAAATATTTAATAAACGATTTTTAATACTATTACTAAAAGGGAGTGTTTATTTTGTGAGAAGCGAGTTTACGGCCTATCATATACATGCTATATAATAATAGCCTGTTGTGACCTCCGTAGGTTTGGCAACACCGCTGGAGTTATCAGCGACACATCAGTTTCCGTTCATATATAAATTGCGGAGGTCACTTCGTACCGTTTGTATACCTTATATATGACCTACTAGAAAATCAAAAATCGTTTCCCCTCTTTTGATGCTCGCGTAGCGAAAGTTCCCCTCATTAAAAATATGTAATCAGATCAATAATATATTATCTGGAACACCCGGAGCCAAGGTGGCCTGCTCTATATCCCGGAGGTGACAACTTAACACGTATACATATATATATATATATATATATATATATATATATATATATATATATATATATATATATATATATATATAGAATTAAGGTTATGTAACGTCGTCTCTTGATATAAAGCAGGGATAAGGGGATAACGACTGGTGTGTTTCAATAAAACTCTTTCTACTACTGTCGAGCTTTCGATGTATTTACTTTACCATCTTCTTCAGGACACTGTAATACAATAAAACGAGGCAAACGTTACAAATAAACAAGTCAAACAAATTAAAAAGGTATAAACAATACAATCATAGCATAAACTTACATTGTAATTGAGTTATATGTAATATCAGATCACAGCGCATTATCGGTTAATTTCAACACATACTTCGCAACAATTCCAATAAATAACAACATCCACGTAATCAGTGGTCCTTAATGAGTTGATTTCAACCAATTTTCCAATTTCTTCGCTTTAGATGCCGTGAATATTCGCAGGAGAACAAACTTGAATTTTTCGAAGCGTCGCTAATACGTTTACCATTCACATGTAATGGCCGCATCCGTTTGTGTTGGTATAGTAGTGTTCTGTTCTGAGTAAAGTTTTCTGCCTTACCGTCGACTTCACTGTTAAGAAATTCAAATCAAATTAAATTTTAAAATGTAATCGCTTCTTCATACAGGGTGTCATTTTGATTAGTCTCACCTTTCTTGGAAATTTCCATAATATATGTGTAAATTGAACTTAGGTCCTTGATATCAGATTTTTTGTTGATTACATTATTACATTATACATTATTACATTATTATTATATTCACGGCATCTAAAGCGAAGAAATTGGAAAATTGGTTGAAATCAACTCATTAAGGACCACTGATTACGTGGATGTTGTTATTTATTGGAATTGTTGCGAAGATTGTGTTGAAATTAACCGATAATGCGCTGTGATCTGATATTACATATAACTCAATTACAATGTAAGTTTATGCTATGATTGTATTGTTTATACCTTTTTAATTTGTTTGACTTGTTTATTTGTAACGTTTGCCTCGTTTTATTGTATTACAGTGTCCTGAAGAAGATGGTAAAGTAAATACATCGAAAGCTCGACAGTAGTAGAAAGAGTTTTATTGAAACACACCAGTCGTTATCCCCTTATCCCTGCTTATATATATATATATATATATATATATATATATATATATATATATATATATATATATATATATATATATATATATATATATATATATATATATATATATACATATGGTTGCTACGGTGTGGGCTCCAACGCGTATGATAGAGTGTACGTTGTCACCTCATATATAACGTTGATGGCTCCAAAATCGGAGGTGACAACGTATCGCCTTGTTTTCAACGGAAATGTGGTCTAGGTGGCACAGGGAGCTCAAATACAAAAATTGCGTCGGAGCCGATAACGTCCATTGTATATGTACGGACAAGTCATGTTAGTTCAAGCGTAGATCACGAGCGCTAGTGTCGCCCATGCTAGATAAGGCCGCTACGAACTCACCTCCGCATATATGACTCAGTGTTTTGTTTCGTACAATACACGCTGTGACATCCGAAAAACGCTGGCAACGTTGCGGAGGTGGTAGCGCAAGAAACATATTATATATGAGTATTTTCGTATTTATTTCTGCTCTCGGACGCAGTTGGGTTGTGCATGGTACGCGACATACAAAGGTTTTTGGTTCAAATCCAGGCCGTGTCTGAATTTTTTTTTGTTTCACAATTACATCGCACATGGTTGTATCGTTTGTTAATTATTTTGAATGGTATAGGCTGCTTTATGTCACCTATTCTAGTGTACGCACATTGCAAATATTATTTGAAATAAAACTAAATAAATTATTTGCGGTGCTATTACATCAATAAATTCTATAAATTCCACATACCTTTTCCTGTGTTCACCACAAATCCTATTGAATCTAGTACTCAAGTAGAAATATTAAAACGGTGATGCGGGAATTTTTAGTTAATACGACTACATAGTTCACACAGTTTTTTGAAAATTTGAGACATGAAAATGTTTACTCTTTGCAGTTGTATTATACAAAAATGTGTAGCAGTAGTCAAAGTTTCTCCGGGTACCTGGGTTTTTAACTTATTTATTGTTTTTTTATAATCTCCAATAAATACCCTATTGTCACAGTAAACTTTACTGGTATGTAGATATCAATGTAGATATCAATTAAGGTAACAAGCTACAGTCGGGGAAAGATGTATGTTCGACTCCCATTTTTTCTTGGGGCGAAATACTTCAAAACTTACACAACGAATTGTGAATATATACAGGGGGTCTCAACAGTGCGATCTTGGAAGATTGTGCCTCTGTTAATGAAGATATTTTAAAACTGATTTCACTCCAATATACACAAAGTCGAGGCGCACATTTCAAAACTATTAGCGTGTATACAGGCTGCTCCATAACACAGTACAAACTAAACTTATGTTTTGTTAAATGGAATAACCTATATTTCGGGACAATTTTTAATTCATCGCAAAATTTTACGACAATGAAAAATAACATTGCATACAGTAAACTTTATACTTTTTGATTTATTGGCATTTTTAAGGAAAAACAGAAGTCTAAGAAAAATTGTATATATCAATACCGGTTTTTACTTTTATTGTGCTGGTTTAGATTATGATTAATTAAGAAGCATTCTATTAGCGTGATTACCTGTCATATCCAAATTGTGTGCAGGTTGGTCATAATCTGCAACAAAATATAGCAAACAGGTTTTCCTAAGAAAGGTAGTTTTTTTTAAAGGGAACATCCTGTATCGAATTATTTTTTTGAATTTTTTGCATCGTTCTGCACAAAAAAGTACTACCACACACCAGTGCCAAAATAAACAATTGCATTGTTATCGTATACACAGACAGACGGACAGACCGATCGATAATTTTGCGTCAAACTCAGAGTTGGGCATCACTCAACTAACCCGAGATGAGTAACACTCATGATTAATGAAACCACTCGTCACTCATTACTCGTCAATCATAAATGTAAGAATCACTTATCACTCATTAATCGTAGAAACAAGTGTTTCAATTTTGACAGCCGGTAGCGACTACTTAATATTGTTTTTTTTTTTTTTTTTTTTTTTTTTTTTTTGGGGATGTTGCCATGTGCACAAAGCCAGTGGCTTGTCTGTGCGGCAGTCGGGGAGACGGAGTATTTGAAAAATCCCCTGCCTAACCTGGGCTTGAACCCTGGACTTCTAAGTGGAAGGAATTCGCCTTAACCACTCGGCCACCTCCGTTTGAAAGTATTAAAAAGAAAATACAATTTAATAAATTGTATTAGCAAAGTAAACCCACATTACGGTAAATGTAATGCGTGTATACTTTGTTTTAATTTATCCAGCTTTATCTTATAATAATTATGCATTTTTTAGAGAATAAATTCTTACCTTAATAAACGTTTTATATTTTTATTTTGACTAAAATGAATTGAACTCATGTGCTAAATGAAACTTAATGCATTAATAATAACTGTTCTGAACTATATCCGATTCTATAGTGATCCACTTATTAAGGGTACAATCTGGTGTACCGTTTTCAAAAATGAATTATTATTTTATTGCATATGTTATGGACCAAGTGATTAATCCGGGCAATATTCATAATGCCCGGGCATTATGAATATTGCCCTGAAAGATTGGGCAATTTAATAAATTTGTGTTAATGCATGATATATAATCACATTGCCCGGGCACTATGAATACTGCTAAATTGTGTTGGGCACTTTGATAAATATCACAAGCAGTGTTGTGGTGAGTAAGTGGTAGACGGCTACCTATGTCGTCAGAGCGACGACGAATTCAAACCGACCACGATCGCTGTAAAGGTTGCCACACACAATTGTATTCCGAATTCGGTTTCTAAATTCGTTATCCCAAGTGGGTATTGCTATTCTGTTCGATAATGAAACAAATTTGTCTATCATCTATAACATTAGTATAGGTTTTGTGCATCCGCTTGCGAACACAAATTCTGAAACATAAAACTTAGAACAACGTTTGTGGCCAGCTTAAACGTGCGTTCTGATTAGCGGTAATGTCAGTCGTAGTAGACGCCATTATATTCCGATTTTGGAAAAGAATTTGTAAAAATTACTAGAGCAATGACTTTATATAATCTAAAAAACAAGCCGAGAATATGCTTAGTACTTTAAGTACCAAATTGCACGCTGCTAAAGTAGGTGGTAGAGTAAGAGTTCGGGTGCTGGATATTGACCGAGCTCGTAGTGATAACAACCTTTCTAAATGAGGCACGAAACAAGGCATATGTGGCGCCATGGCCTAGGGGCTACAAAATAGTCTAACCAAGGTAACGATTGGACTAATTTTCAAAAAAATTTCAAGTTTTGGACAAGCTTTCTATTTTTTTATTGATTCCATGCATTGTAACTGGAAATCAGCCCACATGCAAAATTTCAACACGATTGGTCAATATTTAAAAATTTTCATAAAGTTTCCACTTTCGTGGTTGATTCATGCATTATCACCAGAAATCTATCCATATGCAAAATTTCTACTCGATTGCACTCTGGGAAGTAGCTAAAATATGGTAAAATATAAAATATCGACCAGTAGTCCCCTTTTCTTTCGCAACAAAAAAGCTATTTTTTCATGTTTTTCCAACCGCAGACGGGTTTCAGACGAACACATCTGATAAAAAACACAATAAAGAGACTAATTAGTGAATAAAACAAAAATGTGTATTTTGAGCCAGTTTAACTTTATTTGCAATTATCTGCGTATCTAGAAACGGACAACTGGTCCCTCTCCACATCCACGCACACATATTTTTTGATTGCTTATTTAGTTTTTGAATGAGTTTTGTCAATTTTCAATGTTTTATTACGTTACTTGAGACTTGTATAAAGTTGACATTTTGTTCTGAAATATTTAATTAGGATATAATAATAATAATAACAATAATAAATGATTTATTCCACCACAAACAGTAAAAATACAGATTTACATACAAATAAAAAACAACTTATAATAATGTTTAGTGGCGCAACCAGGTTGAGGTTCGACTCCTAACGAGCAGAGTCGGTCTACCACCTCTACCCGTTTTCAAATAGCTATCACAGTTAACCACCGAGAAGCAAAAACTACTCAAAAACAAAACAGAACAAGTACAAAAATATAACACGAAACTGACAAAAAAAAACAAACTCCAAGGCTATGTTACTGGGAGATGTGCTTTTTATAAATCTTGTTAAACCTGGCTGGTATGCAACTCAACAACGCGATATGAGTTTTGTTTTATTTTAAATTATACGCATATTATTACTTGAATATAGTTTGACTTTTTGTATATTTCTGAAGGTTTATTCAGACAAAATATGAGTTCTGTTAATTTGTAACATATGTTGAATATATTACTGGAGTAAAACTTGATTTTATTATTGTAAAAATACTGAAATGAAAAAATCCATAAAAAGAAACAAGTTTTAATCATCCTGCCCAGTAGATACAGGGCATTGTGAATACTGCCCGGGCAATTTAATAATAATTTTTTTTTAATCATCTTGCCCGATTGTTTTGGGCATTTTTCATATTGCCCGGGCATTTTTCACATTGCCCTATTAATCACTTGGTCCATAACACATATATTGATTGCACAACATTTAAAGAATACATTGACTGTAAAACTGGCAGAAAATAATTCGAAAAATTAACGATTCCACAGCTAAAAGTCGAGCGGCTCGTCGAAGCCGATTATATCACGATTATCGGAAACTTTTTTAACCATCTCGCATACGTACATCTTTCAATATTTTTCACAAATTACTTTCTATAGTGCACTCATTTCTCCTCTTTAAAATGACGTACCATTGGTTAATAGTAAATTTTTCGAATTTCTTTGTTACATGATTTTACAGTGTATTCTTTAAATGGTGTGCAATCTAAATGCGCGATAAAAATTCATTAATTTTTGAAAGTGTTACCACCAATGTACCATTAAATGTGATTTGGAATGTACGTTGAACGTGTACAACGTGTACGTATCTAACATGCCATAAAATTCTTGACATAATTAAAAAGAAAAGTGAAGTAAGCATTGTATACTGTAATTAGGGGGATTATTCAACTGCGAAATCATATATGCCTCTTTCTTTAGACTTCAAAATTTGTAAATCAAAGAAGTGTTTTGTTTATATTTATATAATTGTTTATTTTATTTTTAATTTCCTTTTTCAGTTTCACTGTCTGGTGAAAACAACAGTGCAATTATCTCTAATTAACCTAAAAAAATAAATGCGGCTCTAATTGTTCTTAGTAATCTTCGTTCAGAACAAATCAAGCCAGATCTCCAAATCGAATAAAATAAATGTCGGACAAATTTTTTTGTAAGTTTTTGTTTAAAGACTTAGATTTTGTGGGATTGTATGATAAATTGTATCCGCGCCTCAGTGTGTAAGTATATCGAGTTTCTATTATGTTTTAAAACAGTGTAATTTCTATTGAACAGTCATCACTTTTTGCGCGTTATCGCGAGTAATCAGTGATGAATATTCAATCGTATACGGCAGTTATGAGTGGTGAGTAAAAAATCATCACTCAATCCGATGAGTGACGAATCGTAACCCATCACAACGAGTGATGATATAATATAATTTAATCATCACTTGTTACTGAATCACTCGATTGCCAAATGCCCAACTCTGGTCAAACTCAATAGACCATACCACAGTAAATGGTTGGGGGGTATAAAAATGTGTATGTATTTGCTAAATAAAACTTGGCGTGCCCGCGAATTTTTTCAGTAACAGGTTCTATTTATTACAATCAATTTATTCCATGGTTTTACCGTCAATGCACGTATTTAGACCAAGCACAACAACGGACTTTGTACAATTTTTAACGGCAATGGAAAGCTTGTAAAGAATTGGCCAACAATAAAGCGCTGACCACGCATGAAGGTTGACGGCTCGGCGGTGGCAGCTCTTTTTCTATTTTTTGTCAAAAAGCTTTAACTGGGATAAGAAATAAGTATAAAATCATTAGTTTAGTATCGATATAACTCAAAAACTACTTAATAAATTTAAATTGGACTTTCACACATCATTTCATTGTATTTGTAGTGTGTCCTCAGCGTTGTACATTAGCCTACGTTGCGAAGGCCGACGTAAATAATAAATAAAAAATCATCAAGAAATAAAATAATAAAACTAGTTGGGTAGTTTGACATACATCGCGACAAAACATATAAATAGGGTAATTAGTTGTTGCACGGTAACCATATTACACTTAGAACTTAGTTATCCGAGTTAAAAACATTTTAATACCCTTAGAAAAGTTCTCATAAAACCAATTATGTTTTGTTAGAAACTATAACCAAGTCCCATGAATATTGCCGTGTAATGCTTAATCATCCTCTGTAATACTATTATTACTATTCATATTGGTGCTAAATAATTAATAAATGTTTTTTAATACTACTACTAAAAGAGAGTGTTTATATTGTGAGAAGCGAGTTTACGGCCTTTCATATACATGCTATATAATAATAGCCCGTTGTGACCTCCGTAGGTTTGGCAACACCGCTGGAGTTATCAGCGACACATCAGTTTCCGTTCATATATAAATTGCGGAGGTCACTTCGTACCGTTTGTGTACCTTATATATGACCTACTAGAAAATCAAAAATCGTTTCCCCTCTTTTGATGCTCTTGTAGCGAAAGTTCCCCTCATTAAAAATATGCAATCAGATCAAAAATATATTATCTGGAACACCCGGATCCTAGGTAGCCTGCTCTATATGCCGGAGGTGACAACTTAACACGTATACATATATATATATATATATATGTATACGTGTTAAGTTGTCACCTCCGGGATATGGAGAAGGCTACCTAGGCTCCGGGTGTTCCAGATAATATATTATTGATCTGATTGCATATTTTTAATGAGGGGAACTTTCGCTACGCGAGCATCAAAAGAGGGGAAACGATTTTTTACTTTATCATACGCAGTATGTAAAGTATTGTAATCGTGCTGAAAAAATTTTTTGAGATTTTAGCGGAAATAGGTCTTTATGGGTCCCCTGAACATTTTTGACCAAGGTACAAAAAAATGTCTGTGTGTGTGTGTGTGTGTATGTGTGTGTGTGTGTGTGTGTGTGTGTGTGTGTGTGTGTGTGTGTGTGTGTGTACCCAATTTTTGTTAATTCATTTCCGGAGAAACTACTAAATGTATCGGCACGGAACTTCATATTTAGAAGTTTCATGACCAAACTTAGAGTTGAAAAGCTTTTGGTTCAAAAGGGTCCAAAGGAACTGGGTGTTTACTCCGAGCTTTTTTCAAGGATTTTAGAAATCAGCCGCCATTTCTGTAATTTCGTCAAAATAGTTAAATAATAAATTAAAGTAGAGGAAATTTTGAATAATTTATGCCTATGACATTTTTTGGTAAAATTAATAGTTTAGCTTTTTAGTTTATTCTAAGCCTTTTTCAAGGATTTTGGAAATGAGCCGCCATTTCTGTAATTTCGACAAAATAGTTAATTAATAAATTAAAGTAGAGGAAATTTTGAATGATTTATGCCTATAACATTTTTTGGTAAAATTAATAGTTTACCTTCAAGAGCGAATTCTATTTGATCGAGATCGGTCGCATCTGCATTGATATGAAATTACATAGTAGCCACGATTTTGACAAATATTTTTTTGAGTTGTCACATTCGAAAACAGCTGATCTCATCAGAGGTTGGAGAACCACTATGGTACGTGCCGCTGTAGTGCGCAAAATTATAAAATACAAATTTCAAATAAAATAAGATCACCAATTTGATTGTTTGTTGATAAGAAATATCAACCCGTCTTTATATCTAATTCTAAAAATGATACATTGAGAAAATTATAAAGTATAGCGATGAGTGTAGTTTTATTTTAGTATGTTGGTAGGGATGTGTCATGAACAAATATAAATCTGTCAGAATTTGAATTACCTTTTTAAGGTGCGTTTTCATTAGTGATAATGGCAGTGGTAGCAGACGCCGTTATAGTATTTCCAATAGATAATTGCTAGTGACTCATGTTTATGTACATGCAAACTAATATGTGTCATTATCACGATATGTAAGAAATACTATAATTTCGTATTCTACCACCGCCATTAGCTACCATTACCTACCAACCGGAACGCACCTTTCGTCAAAGTGGTACCAACCTAGCATTTACTATACAGAAATCATTTATTTTTTTTAAATACGTATTTCTTAAAAAGCAACACAATAAACGTTGATGGATGTCGCTCCTGCCAAAAACTAGATAGCGCGACTCGCTCATATGCGACGGCGACACTCCGCCTTCGGTGACGCGCCGTATCACCGCTCATCGCGCTATTCCGTACTTTCGGCATTTGTAACATAAATAACTATTATTCTAATGACGTAGTGTAGGTAGTGTCAAATGCTGATGCTTTGACAATACCTACGATTTATCTCTATAGAATAGATTCTCATGCAGCTAAACTATTAATTTTATATATTGTATGATAAAGTCATGTGCCTGGCAACATCAGATTTTTTTAGTATGTCATATATAAGGTACACACAGGGTACGAAGTGACCTCCGCAATTTATATATGAACGGAAACTGATGTGTCGCTGATAACTCCAGCGGTGTTACCAAACCTACGGAGGTCACAATAGGCCATTATTATATAGCATGTATATGATAGGCCGTAAACTCGGTTCCCACAAAATAAACAGTCACTTTTAGTAATAGTATTAAAAGTCATTTATTAAGTATTTAGCACTAATATGAATAATATACATTACCGAGGATGATTAAGCATTACACGGCAATATTCATGGAACTTGGTTATAGTTCCTAACAAAACATGATTGGTTTTATGAGGGCTTTTCTAAGGGTAGTAACATGTTTTTAAGTCGGATAACTAAGTTCTAAGTGTAATATGCTTATCGTGCAAAAACTAATTAGGTACCCTATTTATATGCTTTGTCGCGATGTAAGTCAAACTACCTAACTAGTTATTATTTTATTTTTTGATGATTTTTTTATTGATATATTTTACGTCGGCCTTCGCAACGTAGCTACGCGTAGGTCAATGTACCACGCCGAGGACAGACTACAAATACAATGAATTTATGTGTGAAACTCCAATTTAAATTTATTTAGTAGTTTCTGAGTTATATCGATACCAAACTTCTAATATTATACTTATTTCTTTTCCCAGTTAAGGCTTTCTGACAAAAAGTAGACAAAGAGCTGTCACTGCCGCGCCGTCAACCTTCATGCGTGGTCAGCGCTTTATTGTTAGCTAATTCTTTACAAGCTTTCTATTGTCGTTTAATATTGTACAAAGTCCGTTGTTGTGTTTGGTGTAAATACGTGCATTGACGCTAAAATCATGGAATAAATTGATTAGAATAAATAGAAACTATTACTGAAAAAATTCTCGGGCACGCCAAGTTTTATTTTCCAAATACATACTCATGTTTATACCCCCCTCCCATTTACTGTGGTATGGTCTATTGAGTTTGACCAGAGTTGGGCATTTGGCAATCGAGTGATTGAGTAACAAGTGATGATAAAATTATTTTAATTAGTTAAATTAATCATCACTCGTTGTGATGAGTAACGATTGGTCACTCATCAGAATGAGTGATGATTTCAGTACTCACCACTCATAACTGCCGTACACGATTGAATATTCATCACTAATTACTCGGGATTAAAGCGTAATGAGTGATGACTGTTCAATAGAGATTACACTGTTTTAAAACGTAATAGAAACTCGATATACTTTCACACTGATGAAAGTAACCTAGAGGCGCGGATACAATTTCTATACAAACCCACAAAATCTAAATCTTTAAACCAATACTTACCTTTTTTATAGATATGTGTTATAAAAATTTGTCCTACATTTATGTTATTTGATTTGGAGATCTGGCTTGATTTGTTCTGAATTGTCAATTACAGCCGCATCTATGTTTTCAGGTTAATTAGAAATAATTGCACCGTTGTTTTCACCAGACATAATACCGTGAAAGCGACAAAAAAGAAAAAAGATAATAAACAATTGTATAAATATAAACAAAACACTTCTTTGATTTCCAAATTTTTAAGTGTAAAGAAAGACAGACATAACTGATTTCGCAGTTTAATAATCCCCCTAATTACACTATAGAATGCTTTCTTCAGTTTTCTTTTTAATTATATCAAGAATTGTATGACACGTCAGATACGTACACGTTCAACGTACATTTTAAATTACATTTACAGTACATTGGTGTACCATTTTTAAAAACTAATGATTTCTTATCGCGTATTTAGATTGCACAACATTTAAAGAATACACTGTAAAATAACGTCACAAAGAAATTCGAAAAATTAACTATTAACCAATGGTAAGTCATTTTAAAGAGGAGAAATGTGGGTACACTATAGAAAATAATTTGTGAATAATATTGATAGATGAGGTTGGTTCATCCGGTAATTTAATCCCAATCGGAAAGTTGGAAAAAAAAAGTTGTTGGTTTTTTCCTTTGTTTATAGCATTTATTCAATCTAATGTCGAGCGCTTTCGCCTATTGTTACAGGCATCTTCAGGACTAAAAATAAGGGAATATAATAACAAGAGCGACAACGGGAAAAGCAGCCCACAACAACATTAAAAACTTTCTGACCTACCCGTGAGAAATAGCTATTCCAATTTGTTCCGTGAAAAAAGTGAGGTTATGCGAATGTCGCATGCATCGCAAGGTAAACATTAAGACAACGGTTACTGCTAAGTTGGCAAGTCGCACAATTGGTGTGTCCCTAAAACGCAAAACAGTAAATTAGCATAACACTAATCACTTAGTTGCCCAATTACCCTCGGATTTTGTCACAACGTGCTGAGTACGCGTTATCTACTTAAAAAACACCGTGCAGGTTGACCAACCTAAAGCAGCGTAAAACAATAATTTGAAACAGTACAATTTCCCACGAGGAACAATGTCAAAAGACAAGCTAACAAGTTGCAAGGACATAACGACAATCAAAAACATACATACACAGCAGTTCAATCGCAAATGAACACAGTAATCACAACCGAGAATAAACAACTCAATCATGGTCGCATGCAAAATCATAATCACACCCGAGGCTACTCGCAGGTGGCCAACGAAAACAGAATACAACGCGATCTCACACAAAATCATCTTATACAAGATATCATATTTACATAACAGAACAAAAAAAGGGGGACAACGGGGGAGTCAGTCTATATAAAACAAGGGAGAGAAAATTTTAAAACATAAAAAACCATACAAAACGAATACTAATCCGCGCCTTGACCGTTCAGAAGATTCGCGTAAATAGCCGACAACCCCTCCAAATCCCTTCTGAAATTCATACTACTATTATTTGTCACAATATAACACATTTCCAAGAAGGCTCTCTTTTTATAGTTCTTCTCATTAGCCAAGATCTTAACATTATTGAAATATGGTAAATGTTGGCAAGTTTTACAATGTGCGCACAACGCTGTATTTTCTCTACGATTAGTAATATCCCTCTTGTGTTGTAGCATTCTTGAGTGCAAACGTTGGGCCGTGATACCAATGTATATTTTAGGGCCGTGATACCAATGTATATTTTTGTAGTCAATGTCCTAAAATATACATTGGTATCACGGCCCAACGTTTGCACTCAAGAACGCTACAACACAAGAGGGATATTACTAATCGTAGAGAAAATACAGCGTTGTGCGCACATTGTAAAACTTGCCAACATTTACCAGATTTCAATAATGTTAAGATCTTGGCTAATGAGAAGAACTATAAAAAGAGAGCCTTCTTGGAAATGTGTTATATTGTGACAAATAATAGTAGTATGAATTTCAGAAGGGATTTGGAGGGGTTGTCGGCTATTTACGCGAATCTCCTGAACGGTCAAGGCGCGGATTAGTATTCGTTTTGTATGGTTTTTTATGTTTTAAAATTTTCTCTCCCTTGTTTTATATAGACTGACTCCCCCGTTGTCCCCCTTTTTTGTTCTGTTATGTAAATATGATATCTTGTATAAGATGATTTTGTGTGAGATCGCGTTGTATTCTGTTTTCGTTGGCCACCTGCGAGTAGCCTCGGGTGTGATTATGATTTTGCATGCGACCATGATTGAGTTGTTTATTCTCGGTTGTGATTACTGTGTTCATTTGCGATTGAACTGCTGTGTATGTATGTATTTTGATTGTCGTTATGTCCTTGCAACTTGTTAGCTTGTCTTTTGACATTGTTCCTCGTGGGAAATTGTACTGTTTCAAATTATTGTTTTACGCTGCTTTAGGTTGGTCAACCTGCACGGTGTTTTTTAAGTAGATAACGCGTACTCAGCACGTTGTGACAAAATCCGAGTGTAATTGGGCAACTAAGTGATTAGTGTTAAGCTAATTTACTGTTTTGCGTTTTAGGGACACACCAATTGTGCGACTTGCCAACTTAGCAGTAACCGTTGTCTTAATGTTTACCTTGCGATGCATGCGACATTCGCATAACCTCACTTTTTTCACGGAACAAATTGGAATAGCTATTTCTCACGGGTAGGTCAGAAAGTTTTTAATGTTGTTGTGGGCTGCTTTTCCCGTTGTCGCTCTTGTTATTATATTCCCTTATTTTTAGTCCTGAAGATGCCTGTAACAATAGGCGAAAGCGCTCGACATTAGATTGAATAAATGCTATAAACAAAGGAAAAAACCAACAACTTTTTTTTTTCCAACTTTCCGATTGGGATTAAATTACCGGATGAACCAACCTCATATATCGAATAAACCCAGTTTAAAAAATACCTTTAATATTGATAGATGTACGTATCGCAGATGGTTAAAAAAAGTTGCCGATAATCGTAATATAATCGGCTTCGACCAGCCGCTCGACTTTTGGCTGTGGAATCTTTAATTTTTCGAATTATTTTCTGACAGTTTTATAGGCAATGTATTTTTTAAATGTTGTGCAATCAAAATAAGCAATAAAATAATAAGTCATTTTTGAAAATGGTACACCAGAATGTACCCTTAATAAGTGGATCACCATAGAATCGGATATAATTCAAGATATAATTCAAAACAGTTATTATTAATGCATTTAGATTCATTTAGGACATGAGTTCAATTCACTTTAGTTAAAGCAAAAATATAAATCGTTTATTAAGGTAAGTATTTATTGTCTATAAAAATGCATATTTATGATGAGATAAAGTTGGATAAATTAAAACAAAGTATACACACATTACATTTACCGTAATGTGGGTTTACTTTGCAAATAAAATCTATTAAATTGTATTTTCTTTTTCATATTTTTAAAACAATATCATGCAGTCGCTACCGGCAGTCAAAATAGAAACACTTGTTTCTACGATTAATGAGTGATAAGTAATTCTTAGATTTATGATTGACGAGTAATGAGTGATATCATTAATCATGAGTGTTACTCATCTCGGGTTAGTTCAGTGATGCCCAACTCTCAGTTTGACGCAAAATTATCGATCGGTCTCTCCGTCTGTCTGTGTATACGATAACAATACAATTGTTTATTTTAGCACTGGTGTGTGCTAGTACCTTTTGTGCAGAACGATGCATAGAATTAAAAAAAAGTAATTCAATACAGGGTGTTCCATTTAAAAAAAATTATCTTTCTTAGGAAAACCTGTTTGCTATATTTTGTTGCAGATTATTACGAACCGGTGCACAATTTGGTTATGGCAGGTAAACACGCTTATTGAACGCTTCTTACGTAATCATAATCTAAGCCAGAGCAATAAAATTAAGAACCGGTATTGAAATATACAATCTTTCTTAGACTGCTGTTTTTCCTTAAAAATTCCAATAAATCAAAAAGTGTAAAGTTTACAGTATGTTATGTTATTTTTCATTGTCGTAAAACTTTGCGAGGAATTAAAAATTGTGCCGAAATATGGGTTGTTCCATTTAACAAAACATATTTAAAACATATTATACAATTTTGAAATAAAAAAATTCAGCCACGGCCTGGATTTGAACCAAAAACCTTTGTATCTCGCATACCATGCACAACTCAACTGCGTCCGAGAGCAGAAATAAATATGAAAATACTCATATAATATATGTTTCTAGCGCTATCACCTCCGCAACGTTGCCAGCGTTTTTCGGATTACATTATTATTTATATAGATATATATATATATATATGTATACGTGTTAAGTTGTCACCTCCGGGATAGAGAGCAGGCAACCTAGGCTCCGGGTGTTCCAGATAATATATTATTGATCTGATTGCATATTTTTAATGAGGGGATCTTTCGCTACACGAGCATCAAAAGAGGGGAAACGATTTTTGATTTTTTAGTAAGTCATATATAAGGTACACAAAGGGTACGAAGTGACCTCCGCAATTTATATATGAACGGAAACTGATGTGCCGCTGATAACTCCAGCGGTGTTGCCAAACCTACGGAAGTCACAACAGGCTATTATTATATAGCATGTATATGATAGGCCGTAAACTTGCTTCTCACAAAATAAACACTCCCTTTTAGTAATAGGATTAAAAATCATTTATTAAGTATTTAGCACTAACATGAATAATATACGAAGAATGATTAAGCATTACACGGCAATATTCATGGGACTTGGTTATAGTTTCTAAGAAAACATAATTGGTTTTATGAGAGCTTTTCTAGGGATATTAAAATGTTTTCAACGCGGATAACTAAGCTCTAAGTGTAATATGGTTACCGTGCAAAAACTAATTACCCTATTTATATGTTTTGTTGCGATGTAAGTCAAACTACCCAGCTTATTTTTTGATGATTTTTTTATTTATATATTTTACGTCGGCCTTCGCAACGTAGGTCAATGTACAACGCTGAGGATAGACTACAAATACAATGAATTTATGTGTGAAAGTCCAATTTAAATTTATTAACTAGTTTTTGAGTTATATCGATACTAAACTTATAATTTTATACCTATTTCTTTTCCCAGTTAGGGTTTTTGACAAAAAATAGAAAAAGAGCTGTCACCGCCGCGCCGTCAACCTGCATGCGTGGTCAGCGCTTTATTGTTAACAAACGCTTTACAAGCTCTCTATTGCCGTTTAAAATTGTACAAAGTCCGTTGTTGAGCTTTGTCTAAATACGTGCATTGACGCTAAAACCATGGAATAAATTGATTGAAATAAATAGAAACTGTTACTGAAAAAATCCTTGGACACGCCAAGTTTTATTTACCAAATACATACACATTTTATATCCCCCCCCCTATTTACTATGGTATGGTCTATTGAGTTTGACCAGAGTTGGGCAATTGGTAATCGAGTGATTGAGTAACAAGTGATGATAAAATTATTTTAATTAGTTAAATTAATCATCACTCGTTGTGATGAGTTGCGATTGGTCACTTATCAGATTAAGCGATGATTTCTTCACTTACCACTCATAACTGCCGTACACGATTGAATATTCATCACTAATTACTCGCGATTAACGCGTAATCAGTGATAACTATTCAATAGAAATTACACTGTTTTAAAACATATAGAAACTCGATATACTTTCACACTGATGAAAGAAAAATAGAGGCGCGGATACAATTTTTATACAAACTCACAAAATCTAAATCTTTAAACCAAAACTTAATTTTTTTTATAGATATGTGGTATAAAAATTTATGTAATTTGATTTGGAGATCTGGCTTGATTTGTTCTGAATGAAAATTACTAAGAACAATATACAGTCGCATCTATTTTTTTCAGTTTAATTAGAAATAATTGCGCTGTTGTTGTCACCAGACATAATACCGTGAAAGTGAACTAAAGTAAACAATAAAATAAACAATTATAAAAATATAAACACAACGCTTATTTGATTTCCAAATTTTGAAGTGTAAAGAACTGATTTCGCAGTTGAATAATCCCCCTAATTACAGTATAGAATGTTTTCTTCAGTTTTCTTTTTAATTATATCAAGAATTTTATGACAGGTTAGATACGTACACATTCAACGTACATTCCAAATCACATTTAAAGGTACATTGGTGTAACATTTTCAAAAATTAATGATTTGTTATCGCGTATTTAGATTGCACAACATTTACAGAATACACTGTAAAATAACGTAACTAAGAAATTCGAAAAATTAACTATTAACCAATGGTACATCATTTTAAAGAGGAGAAATGTGGGTACACTATAGAAAATAAATTGTGAGTAATATTGAAAGATGTACGTATCGGAGATGTGAAAAAGTTTCCGATAATCGTGATATAATTGGCTTCGACGAGCCGCACGACTTTTGGCTGTGGAATCGTTAATTTTTCGAATTATTTTCTGACAGTTTTACAATCAGTGTATTCTTTAAATGTTGTGCAATCAAAATAAGCAATAAAATAATAAGCCATTTTTGCGAATGGTACACCAGAATGTACCCTTAATAAGTGGATCACCATAGAATAGGATATAATTCAAAACAGTTATTATTAATGCATTTAGATTCATTTAGGACACGAGTTCAATTCACTACAGTCAAAATAAAAATATAAATCGTTTATTAAGGTAAAGTATTTATTCTCTACAAAAATGCATATTTATTATAAGATAAAGTTGGATACATTAAAACAAAGTATACACACATTACATTTACCGTAATGTGGGTTTACTTTGAAAATAAAATCTATTAAATTGTATTTTCTTTTTCATATTTTTTAAACAATATCATGCAGTCGTTACCGGCAGTCAAAATAGAAACACTTGTTTCTACAATTAATGATTGATAAGTGATTCTTAGATTTATGATTGACGACTAATGAGTGTTGAGTGATTTTATTAATCATGAGTGTTACTCATCTCGGGTTAGTTGAGTGATGCCCAACTCTGAGTTTGACGCAAAATTATTGATCGGTCTGTCCGTCTGTCTTTGTATACGATAACAATACAATTGTTTATTTTAGCACTGGTGTGTGCTAGTATTTTCTGTGCAGAACGATGCATAGAATTCAAAAAAATAATTCAATCAAAGGTGCTGCATTTAAAAAAATTATCTTTCTTAGGAAAACCTGCTATATTTTGTTGCAGATTATGACCAACCAGTGCACAATTTGGATATGGCAGGTAATCACGCTTATTGAACGCTTCTTACGCAATCATAATCCAAGCCAGAGTAATAAAATTAAAAACCGGTATTGATATATACAATCTTTCTTAGATTGCTGTTTTTCCTTAAAAATGCCAATAAGTCAAAAAGTATAAAGTTTATAGTATGTTATGTTATTTTTCATTGTCGTAAAATTTTGCGAGGAATTAAAAATTGTGCCGAAATATAGATTGTTCCATTTAACAAAACATAAGTTTAGGTTGGTACTATGTTATGGAACAGCCTGTATACAAGCTTATAGTTTTACAATGTGCGCCTGGGCTTTGTGTATATATGAGTATACACTGAGGGCAAAAAAAAACGGTACAAATATTCAATTCCTAGTATTTCCAAAGATTTTAAGTAAATTAAAGCAAGCATTTCTTTGAAGGGCTAATTGCTTATGTTGTGAGGATTGAAAACATACCATATTCGCAATTCCACTTCTTCTTTTTCAGTAAAAACAGCAAAAAACGATGTTTCAAAATTTCACCCTGTATGCAAAAAAATCACCCTGTATTCGATGCAATAAAACCTCTGCTGTCCTTTTTGACCAAAGGAAAAAAAATTCATTACCTACTAATTTTATTACAGCTTGCATTTCACATTAAATTGACACGATGTTATCAGAAATGTTGCATAGCCAAACACAAAGCAACATAACTGAGGATTGAAACGTCCTGTTATTGCGAATATGGTACGGTTTCAATCTTCACACTACAGGCAATTCGTTTTTAAAAGAAATATTTGAATTGACAAAATATTATAGGAAATGCGAGTGATCAAAAATTTGTACCGTTTTTTTGGCCCACCGTGTATATGAGTGAAATCAGTTTTAAAATATTTTCATTAACAGAGGCATAATCTTTCGAGATCGCACTGTTGATGCACAATTCAATTCAATTCGCACAATTCGTAGTGTAGGTTTTGATGTATTTCGCCCCAGGAAAAATGGGAGTCGAACATGCATCTTTCCGCGACTGTAGCTTGTTACCTTAATTGATATCTACAATGATGATCAATAAACTAAACTAGGTGCCGTACTATTCAGGCCTACCACTACAGTTTATTGTGACAATAGGGTATTTATTGGAGATTATAAAAAACAATAAATAAGCTAAAAACCCAGTCACCCGGAGAAACTTTGGCTACTTCTACACTTTGTATATTACATAACTGCGGAGAGTAAACATTTTCATGTCTCAAATTTTGAAAAATTGTATGTGGTCGTATTAGCTAAAAATTCCCGCATCATCTTTTTAATATGTCTACTTGAGTACTTGATTCAATAGGATTTGTGGTGAACACAAGAAAATGTATGTGGAATTTATAGAATTTATTGATGTAATAGCAACGCAAATAATTTATTTAGTTTTATTTCAAATAATATTTGTAAAGTGCGTACACTAGAATAGTTGACATGAAGCAGCCTATGCTATTCAAAATAAATAACAAACGATAAAAACAAGCGGGATATAATCTTGAAACAGAAAATTTCAGCCACGGCCTGGATTTGAACCAAAAACCTTTGTATCTTGCGTACCATGCACAACCCAACTGCGTCCGAGAGCAAAAAAAAATACGAAAATACTCATATAATATATGTTTCTTGCGCTATTACCTCCGCAACGTTGCCAGCGTTTTTCGGATGTCACAGCGTACGTTGTACGATACAAAACACGGAGTCATATATGCGGAGGTGACTTCGTAGCGGCCGTATCTAGTATGGGCGACACTAGCGCTCGTGATCTACGCTTGAACTAACATGACTTGGCAGTACATAAATAATGGACGTTATCGGCTCCGACGCAATTTTTGGATTTGAGCTCCCTGAGCCACCTAGACCACATTTCCGTTGAAAACAAGGCGATACGTTGTCACCTCCGATTTTGGAGCCACCAACGTTATATATGAGGTGACAACGTACACTCTGTCATACGCGTTGGAGCCGACACGAATTAAATCTATATCCTGTACAGGGCTCAGTAGTTCAGCGGTAGAGCAATTCCCCGGCAAGGAAGAAGGCCCCGGTTCGAATCCGGGCTGAGACCGTATCCTTTTAATTAATTTTAAAAAATTACGTCATATTCCCTATATAGTATATTTAAACCGATTAAACCAGTTACCTACTTTCCACTAGCAAGATTTGCGATAAACCTTGACATACCATGAACCAATTTCCACCAGTGTCCAATAGATGTCATGATAATAGTAGTTAGACAGCAACCCGTACTGTTACTATCGTTTGAAATGAATTAAATCTATATCCTGTACAGGGCTCAGTAGTTCAGCGGTAGAGCAATTCCCCGGCAAGGAAGAAGGCCCCGGTTCGAATCCGGGCTGAGACAGTATCCTTTTAATTAATTTTAAAAAATTACTTCTCACTTGGATTCTATTTACGTCATATTCCCTATATAGTATATTTAAACCGATTAAACCAGTTTCCTACTTTCCACTAGCAAGATTTGCGATAAACCTTGCCATACCATGAACCAATTTCCACCAGTGTCCAATAGATGTCATGATAATAGTAGTTAGACAGCAACCCGTACTGTTACTATCGTTTGAAATGAATTGAATCTATATCCTGTACAGGGCTCAGTAGTTCAGCGGTAGAGCAATTCCCCGGCAAGGAAGAAGGCCCCGGTTCGAATCCGGGCTGAGACCGCATCCCTTTAATTAATTTTAAAAAATAACTTCTCACTTGGATTCTATTTACGTCATATTCCCTATATAGTATATTTAAACCGATTAAACCAGTTTCCTATATATATATATATATATATATATATATATATATATATATATATATATATATATATATATATATATATATATATATATATATATTTATATATATATATATATTATATATAGATAGATTATTCTCCCTCCTGCGACATCTCGGGACTGAAACCTAATTCCTTCTCGGAGAATAATGTTTTTGTTTTTATTATAATGTGTATTGTATTATATATTTATATATATATATATATATATATATATATATATATATATATATATATATATATATATATATATAACTAATAAAATATTCTTGGGAAAAAGGTCCACGTAATAATTACTCAATTGTCTTTACTTCTATATATTTCGCTGAACGTTGCCAGCATCCTCAGGAAGAAAACTACAACAAAGGTACAATGTAAAGCGTCAGAACAACAAAGCTACGCGATAGCACGAAACTTACAACTAGAGCAATACATCAAAATTCAGGATCAAGTCCATGGGTATGGGGTGTTCAACAAAGCAAGCATAACAACCAGTCCATTTCACAAGTATTGGGCACAAACGATCAGTCCAAGTTAATCTTAGTAGCAAGGTCAACGCTCTAGACGCTAAAAAAATATAAAATTACATCAAAATACAGTGTACAAAACACCACACTGAAATTCAATACATACTCGGGCCTGAAGAGCTGACAAATCAACGCAGTACAACACCAAACTCCAACCAAACATCCACCGCATCGACAAAATTCGAGGCAGATCAAACAGTGAACAAATTTTCAGGCTTATAGGTTAGGTCGGGACGTTGCAGGAAGCGAAGTTAGAATAGGAGAACAGGGTTCCCAACACAAACTCAGTCGGTCCAATGGCGCCAACTCTTCGACACTAAAACACACAGACACTTGGAATTTACAGTAAACAAACATTGCAAGGAACTGCATTACCAGAGTACGGTCAAACAATAAAACACAGTACGTCACACATAAAGCCAGCAACAACGTAAGACCAGTCGGCAGTAGAACAACCTCAAGTCTATTATGCTATTTTGTAGGTTAGGTCAGATTATGGCCGGAGGTCAGGGTTACCAACACCAGAGTACATCGTACAAGCATAATCACATCAAGTGAACAACAATCTAAAACTAAAAAAATGTTTGCTTTTGTTAACAACTTATGACCATCTTAATTAAACGATACAACTCAAAACAAGCATAAGCTTACAAAAAATTTAAAAAAAGGGGGGAACACACAAAGTGGTAAAACATGGGGAACTTGATAAAACTATTGACTGAGTAAATGAAAAATATATGTGTACATACAGCTAATCGAGCTTGTGTCCGTTTTAAAATTCACGCAATTCTTCTTGTTTATGTAGTACATCTCTTTGAATAATCTTCTTTTCTTGTTCTTGTCACTATCAAGCACCTCCGCACCAGCAAAATCAAACATATGATCCAAGTCGTTGCAATGAGCCGCCAAGGCACACGATCTTTTATTGATCCTAGCATCGGAGCGATGCTGTGTGAGACGATTCCGAAGCCATTGGGTGGTCTGCCCGACATAGCTCTTCCCACATCCCATACAGGGCACATTGTAGATGACATTTGATCTATAACAGTCAGGCGTATTATCCTTCAACTTGCTGAACAGTCCACCGATCGTAGTAGCGTTGTATTTGACAAACTTAACATTGATCAGTGGTCGAAGGTAAGATATGAAAGAGTCGGTCAGACAACCCAAGTTCAACAACTTAACATACCGTACGCCATCCCCAGCACGCACGCCGCTCAACCCTGACGGTCTCACGCCGATGGTATCACCAAAGAGCAGTCTTCTAACCAGGTGACTCGGATACCCATTATTCTTAAAGATAGCAGACAGTCCTGGAGATTCCCCATCCTCCTCTCCGGAGCACTTATCGCCTCCACTCTGTGTCTCATGCACAAAACCGTGTTGATTTTCTGGCTCAGCGTGTGACTCGAATAGTAGTTGAGAAACCTCCCGGATGCCATACTCTTCTGGTACCAGTCCAGTTTAACGGACTGATCGATCGCTCTCACCACTCTGGTGTCTAGGAAGGGAACCGATCTGTCAGACTCAACTTCCATCGTGAACTGTAGGTCTTCATGGAATCCATTGAACCTCTGCAACGTTAGGTCAATCTCAGTCTCAGGCACGGCGCAAATAACATCATCCACAAATTTATAAATAAATGGGAGCCGATAGGGTAAGGCCGCGCTCACAGAGTCCAGAAGTTCATCCATGACTAGCGTCGCTAGTATGGGGCTTATCGGACTACCCATCGGAACACCCTTCTTCTGTCGGTAGATGTTGTCACCGCAGGAGAAGTAGCAATTGCTGAAGATGAAGGTCAACGCATTAATGAAGGCATCCTTCGTAAGACTGCAGTACTGTTGTATCTCATCAAACTTCCTAGAGACAATATCAACCACCATATCAAGAGGAATGCTTGGGAAAAGGGATATCACATCCATTGAGACGATCACAAAACCCTGGGGTAGAACCAAATCCCTAACCTCTTCAGCAAAATGGAATGAGTCTCTGATATTATAACTCGTCCTGGTGGCCAAAGCCTGGGTCAAAATGTGTGCCAAGTATCGGCCCAATCTATACGTGGTACTACCAACGCAGGAGATTATTGGTCGGAGCGGCAGACTCTGCTTATGCACCTTGGGTAAACCATAAAGCTTGGGATACACCGAGTTGTTGATGGTCAATTCACGACTTAACACGGCGGTGATACAACCGTCTGACTCAAGACTCCTAATCAACTTGTTATATTTTGTTTGGAACGTGAATAGGGAATGAGACACCTGTCGATGGTATGTCATTCCGTCATCAAGAATTTCACTTATTTTCTTGTCATAGTCATCTTTTTCCATGAGGACAGTGGAATTGCCCTTATCAGACTTAAGTACGTACAGACTCGGGTTGGACCGCAGGAATAACCTCGTCTTTTTGAAACTCTGGTGGAGTTCGTGAGGCAATTGATTTTTATTTTTAGTGATGAAATTTGTGATGCTGTTTGTCGTCCTAGCTCTGACAATCTCAGCTGCTTCCCGGTCCAACTCATCCACTATTGACTCTACCTCAGATATAAATTGGCATATCTTTCTGGGTTCTGGGTTACTCGGAATTGCAAAACCAGGCCCCAACGATAGAAAATTGTACACATCATCGGGCACTTCAGTCTTCGAAACGTTAACAATCCAAGACGAGTTATCATTGAAGTATCTTCGCTTCACCGACCTTGACAAGAGACACTCAAACTTGGCTCTGTTTTTATTTCTCACTGATCTGAAGTACTTATCATAAGTTTGGTATCTTTGAAGCCTGAAATCTTCAACAACAAATGGAGGCACGGTGTGCAGTAGGTGCTCGTAAGCAGAACCAACCGCTGCTGTAAGTCGTCGTATTTTTCTATTTACCGCTTCTATCTCAATATTAAGGATCTGTCAACCAATTTTTTCGTTTAATTGGACCGCCCTATTAGCTAATCTTCTGTCTTGAGCAGTGACAAGCATCATCACTCCCCTATAACTCTGCTGTATGTGACTTGGTAGAATACCGCTCGATTTGCATCGCAAAAGGAAGATCAGTCTATTACTTGAATTCGCAAGCTTCTTGTCGTCAGTGGACCACGACTTCATCACCCTGACTGCCTCAACACCATAAGTAGACTGGATGTCACGATAATAACCCATATCAGAATATTGGAATATATTCTTGACCTCGCAAATATGACTAATAAAATATTCTTGGGAAAAAGGTCCACGTAATAATTACTCAATTGTCTTTACTTCTATATATTTCGCTGAACGTTGCCAGCATCCTCAGGAAGAAAACTACAACAAAGGTACAATGTAAAGCGTCAGAACAACAAAGCTACGCGATAGCACGAAACTTACAACTAGAGCAATACATCAAAATTCAGGATCAAGTCCATGGGTATGGGGTGTTCAACAAAGCAAGCATAACAACCAGTCCATTTCACAAGTATTGGGCACAAACGATCAGTCCAAGTTAATCTTAGTAGCAAGGTCAACGCTCTAGACGCTAAAAAAATATAAAATTACATCAAAATACAGTGTACAAAACACCACACTGAAATTCAATACATACTCGGGCCTGAAGAGCGGACAAATCAACGCAGTACAACACCAAACTCCAACCAAACATCCACCGCATCGACAAAATTCGAGGCAGATCAAACAGTGAACAAATTTTCAGGCTTATAGGTTAGGTCGGGACGTTGCAGGAAGCGAAGTTAGAATAGGAGAACAGGGTTCCCAACACAAACTCAGTCGGTCCAATGGCGCCAACTCTTCGACACTAAAACACACAGACACTTGGAATTTACAGTAAACAAACATTGCAAGGAACTGCATTACCAGAGTACGGTCAAACAATAAAACACAGTACGTCACACATAAAGCCAGCAACAACGTAAGACCAGTCGGCAGTAGAACAACCTCAAGTCTATTATGCTATTTTGTAGGTTAGGTCAGATTATGGCCGGAGGTCAGGGTTACCAACACCAGAGTACATCGTACAAGCATAATCACATCAAGTGAACAACAATCTAAAACTAAAAAAATGTTTGCTTTTGTTAACAACTTATGACCATCTTAATTAAACGATACAACTCAAAACAAGCATAAGCTTACAAAAAATTTAAAAAAAGGGGGGAACACACAAAGTGGTAAAACATGGGGAACTTGATAAAACTATTGACTGAGTAAATGAAAAATATATGTGTACATACAGCTAATCGAGCTTGTGTCCGTTTTAAAATTCACGCAATTCTTCTTGTTTATGTAGTACATCTCTTTGAATAATCTTCTTTTCTTGTTCTTGTCACTATCAAGCCAGAAAATCAACACGGTTTTGTGCATGAGACACAGAGTGGAGGCGATAAGTGCTCCGGAGAGGAGGATGGGGAATCTCCAGGACTGTCTGCTATCTTTAAGAATAATGGGTATCCGAGTCACCTGGTTAGAAGACTGCTCTTTGGTGATACCATCGGCGTGAGACCGTCAGGGTTGAGCGGCGTGCGTGCTGGGGATGGCGTACGGTATGTTAAGTTGTTGAACTTGGGTTGTCTGACCGACTCTTTCATATCTTACCTTCGACCACTGATCAATGTTAAGTTTGTCAAATACAACGCTACTACGATCGGTGGACTGTTCAGCAAGTTGAAGGATAATACGCCTGACTGTTATAGATCAAATGTCATCTACAATGTGCCCTGTATGGGATGTGGGAAGAGCTATGTCGGGCAGACCACCCAATGGCTTCGGAATCGTCTCACACAGCATCGCTCCGATGCTAGGATCAATAAAAGATCGTGTGCCTTGGCGGCTCATTGCAACGACTTGGATCATATGTTTGATTTTGCTGGTGCGGAGGTGCTTGATAGTGACAAGAACAAGAAAAGAAGATTATTCAAAGAGATGTACTACATAAACAAGAAGAATTGCGTGAATTTTAAAACGGACACAAGCTCGATTAGCTGTATGTACACATATATTTTTCATTTACTCAGTCAATAGTTTTATCAAGTTCCCCATGTTTTACCACTTTGTGTGTTCCCCCCTTTTTTTAAATTTTTTGTAAGCTTATGCTTGTTTTGAGTTGTATCGTTTAATTAAGATGGTCATAAGTTGTTAACAAAAGCAAACATTTTTTTAGTTTTAGATTGTTGTTCACTTGATGTGATTATGCTTGTACGATGTACTCTGGTGTTGGTAACCCTGACCTCCGGCCATAATCTGACCTAACCTACAAAATAGCATAATAGACTTGAGGTTGTTCTACTGCCGACTGGTCTTACGTTGTTGCTGGCTTTATGTGTGACGTACTGTGTTTTATTGTTTGACCGTACTCTGGTAATGCAGTTCCTTGCAATGTTTGTTTACTGTAAATTCCAAGTGTCTGTGTGTTTTAGTGTCGAAGAGTTGGCGCCATTGGACCGACTGAGTTTGTGTTGGGAACCCTGTTCTCCTATTCTAACTTCGCTTCCTGCAACGTCCCGACCTAACCTATAAGCCTGAAAATTTGTTCACTGTTTGATCTGCCTCGAATTTTGTCGATGCGGTGGATGTTTGGTTGGAGTTTGGTGTTGTACTGCGTTGATTTGTCCGCTCTTCAGGCCCGAGTATGTATTGAATTTCAGTGTGGTGTTTTGTACACTGTATTTTGATGTAATTTTATATTTTTTTAGCGTCTAGAGCGTTGACCTTGCTACTAAGATTAACTTGGACTGATCGTTTGTGCCCAATACTTGTGAAATGGACTGGTTGTTATGCTTGCTTTGTTGAACACCCCATACCCATGGACTTGATCCTGAATTTTGATGTATTGCTCTAGTTGTAAGTTTCGTGCTATCGCGTAGCTTTGTTGTTCTGACGCTTTACATTGTACCTTTGTTGTAGTTTTCTTCCTGAGGATGCTGGCAACGTTCAGCGAAATATATAGAAGTAAAGACAATTGAGTAATTATTACGTGGACCTTTTTCCCAAGAATATTTTATTAGTCATATTTGCGAGGTCAAGAATATATTCCAATATATATATATATATATATATATATAAAAATTAAGGACGAGTCTTTGCCGTTGAAGATAAAAAGTGAAAAAACTTTTAAATTGGGGAATCCAGCAAACAATAATTGAAACGACTATATGTTTAGTACGTTCTTTATTATTTCACCAATATTTCGCATCAAATAGTAAGCTTCATCAGGGTCATCTGAAGGACAAATATAATTAAGTAAACAATCTTAAAAGGTAACAAGTTACTTACAATTGAACGTTAAGTGGATGGCTGGTAAAGCGTTGAACAGGACTTTCACAAAATAAATTAACATTCACGGCTACACAGCTGAAGTCGAGTTTTCGGCTATACTATTTGATGCGAAATATTGGTGAAATAATAAAGAACGTACTAAACATATAGTCGTTTCAATTATTGTTTGCTGGATTCCCCAATTTAAAAGTTTTTTCACTATATATATATATATATATATATACCGGGTGGTCGTTTTAACTTGAGACTGCTAAATATCTCGTGAAATATGCATGGTACGACAAAAGTGTCTTTAATAAACTTGTAGGATTAAAAGGGGGAAATGAGATGACGATATCAGTTTCGTAGCAGATGGCGCTGCAATCGGTGAAAATCGGAGGCTAACTTAATTTTTTTAAATGGGAATACCCAAATTTTTTATTAAATTATGATTTTACGCTAAAAAAGAACAATCTTTTGTCTAAATTTTTTTTTTCGTACGATGCATCTCTTAAAAGTTATTGATGATGGAAGTTTGTGGCGGCTGCGATAGTTACGACCGCTGCCACTGCATGGAAGGGCTCGCCGTCTGGCAGTCAAAGCGTCGACTGAGTAGACACTCAAGGTGCAACGTAGGAAGGTATGTGCGTAACCGGGACACGTTTTGGTAGCTCGCGCGTTGCGCCGTCATGCGCATAGGGTTTGTTTACGCACGAAAAAAATGCATCGTACGAAAAAAAAGTTTCAGACAAAAGATTGTTCTTATTTAGCGTAAAATCATAATTTGATAAAAAATTTGGGTATTCCCATTTAAAAAAATGAAGTTAGCCTCATTTTGACCGATTGCAGCGCCATCTGCAACGAAACTGATATCGTCATCTTATTTCCCCCTTTGAGTCCTACAACTTTATTTAAGACACTTTTGTCGTACCATGCATATTTCACGAGATATTTAGGAGTCTCAAGTTAAAACGACCACCCGGTATATTATATTATATTATTGTATTATTGTGTCGCTATCCACTAGACTGCTATTGTTTTTTTGGAATATACATATATTTTTGAGTTTTTGTTTTCTTCCTTTTTTTTATTTTTTTATTTTTATTTAGCTCTTTTTAGTTTTTTGTTTGTTGTTATTGACTTTCTTTCTTTTTTGTGTGTTTTTTTTCTACTAATCTATTTTTATTTTTGTTACTATTTAAAAATTTTATTTTTCACCGAAATAACGCAGGGTTTAGTGTCTTAATTCTAACTGGTAAGGCATTGTAGGTAGTTATTGCTGCTGGAGTTATGGCTGTTGTGGACTCGGTTCGTAGATGTGATCGTCTCCTGGTGGCGTGATCATGCATTTGGCTATTTGTTTGTAAAGTGATATTTGTTTTGATATTCTTATTTTTCATTTTGTGAATTAGAATTATGTTGTTGTAATCCATTAAAGCCTGGATGTCCAGTTGTTTAGTTTGTCTGTAGAGTTCTATTGTCGGGGTGAGAATTGGAAGTCCGTGTAATATTTTTAAAATTTTGTTTTGCTGTCTTTGCAGTTTGTTCAAGTTAGTTTGTGTTGTTTGCCCCCACACGGTTATCAGGTGATTTACTGATGAGGTTAAAAGTGAATGATAAACTTGTGTTTTTATTTTAGATGGTACCAAGTGACGTATCTTTCCAAGAAGCGCTATTGTTCTGCTATTTTTCGTTGTTATATTATTAATATGTGTATTCCATTTTAAGCTTTGGTGTAGGTGCAGTCCTAGATAATTTATTTGCTTTACTCTGCTTATCTTTTTGTTGTTTATTTGTATATCTAGGTTTTTCCTGTTTACTAAAAATCATGCTTTTCGTCTTTGCTTCATTTATGGTGAGTAGATTGTTATAACACCAGTCTTCAATGGTCTGCATGTCTCTATTGATTTCCTGTTGTAGTTGCTCTTTTGTCTCTTTTTGGAACCGCGCAGATTCGCCTCAAAGAAGTAATTCGTGTCAATGATATACAGGAGAGGGGGTAGAATTCCTCCCTGTGGCACACCATACATTGGTCTTCGTTCTTGACTTGTTGCAAGCTTGGTCAGTTTTGTTACTTGTGGCCTGTCCTCCAGATACGATTTAATGAGCCTAAGATCTCTGGCTTTTATGCCTATAGCTTCCAATTTCTCTATCATGCTCGACTTTGACACGGTATCAAAAGCTTTTTTTAGATCTATAAATAATCCTGCCACTAGATTTTTATTGTGCATTTTTTGTTTTATGCCATGCTGTCTAAAACTGCTGAAGTTGTTCCTGATTGTGATTGATATGCGTATTGATGGTCATTGATTATTTTATTATTTGTTATATGTCTTTCTATCCTTCGTTTAATCACTTTCTCCAGTATTTTGCTTAGTGCTGATAGCAGTGACATAGGTCTATAATTTTCGATCAGAACTTTGTCGCCATTTTTATGGATAGGAATTATAGCGGTTTCTTTCAGATTTTACAGTTCAGTTTTACCAAAATCGGGGTTAGTCCTTCAACGTTGTCTTTAATAAGTTTTGTTTTTATTTTGTCATATCCGGGGGTCGTATTACTTTTTACCTGGCTTATGATGTCTTTTATTTCCTTCTCCGTTGTGTTTTCGAAAACCGCTTTTGGACACTTTGTTTGTGTTGTCGTTATTCTTGGCAATTGGAATGGTTTCGACAGTATATGCTTTTCCGCCAGTCTTTTTCCTATATTAGCAAAGTAGTTGTTTATTTCGGTTGCCATTATGTTTGCGTCAGTTGTATAGGTTCCGTCTTCTTTCGTTATTTTTTGAATTCTAACGTTATTGTCCAATTTCTTCTTAGCTAAAGCATTAACGATCTTCCAGGTTTCCGTCGCATTTCCTTCACAGGATTTGAACATGCTCTTATAGTATTTGATTTTTGTTTCCTTAATTAGCTTTGATGTTTCGTTCCTTATTGTTACGTAAAATTGCTTTATGTTTTCGTTGTTCGTGTTTTGTCTGTATCTTTTGTAGGCTTTCAATCTTTCTTGTATTTTTTTGATTAGTGTTTCGTCTACCCATAAATTTTCTTGTCTTCTTTTTATAAAAGTTGTTGTTTGGTTAGATTTTATTATAGTCTCTAGTATTTTGGATAACTCTTCAAAAGTGTTGCATGCTTCTTCGTTAATATTTGCTATATCCTTTTGTATGTTGTTATGGTTTGTGATTAAGATTTTTTGCTTGTTATATTTCGGTTTTTCTTTTTGAATTTGTTTTACTTGTACTAGTATTCCGCAATGATCTGAGACATGTTCGTGTATTACTTTTACGTTCTCAATTCTCGATATATTATTTGTTATTATATGATCTATTACTGAATTTGTTCCTGTTGCGTTTCGTCTTGTGTATTCTGTATTTTTGTTGACAATTGTGTAACTGTCTTCATTAAACATCTGTTGATATTGTTTTATTGTGTTATTTTTTCAGAAATATTTATATTAAAATCACCCAGTATTATGTGTTCTCGGCTTCTGTTTGTTATGTTGTTTTTTATGGTTCTTCTTAAAACATTGAAACTAACATGAGGTGGTTTGTATATCAGTGATATTGCGGTTTTCGTCTTTGTTAGCAATATTTTCAGCATTTCTATTTCATTAATTGTTTGATTTGTTAAAACCTGGTATTCCATGTTTTTATTTACATAAAACGCAACACCTCCTCCTCGCCCCAATCTTGAATTAAATTCGGCACCGTATCCGTCGATAGAAAACAAATGTTCGTTTGATTTTGATAGCCATGTTTCAGTTATTGCAATTACATCTACTTTTCTTGTCACTGCTAATGCCGTTATTTCATCCAGCTTTGTTTTAAGCTTCTGATGTTTTGAAGAAGTATAGTATACATTAGATTAGATTAATATTTAAGGTTTATTGTAATATGAGTGTTGTAACTTTTATGCCTCTGCTATATTATTAAGGTCATCAATTGTTCTTACCTTTATTTTATTGCTGTTCTCTGTTTTTTTTTACATAAGTGTTTCCGTAGCGTGTCCAGACGGATTCCAACTTTTTGTCTTTCTTTAGTTGTCTTGCCTGATAGAAGACGTTGGCCATGTCTTTTGTAAGTTGTTCATTAATAAAGATTACGCTTTTTGTTCCCTTTAAATTGCATTCGTCTGTTGTCAGGGACCCAATCGTTCTTCTCGCTTCCAAAATAGTGGCCTTCATATGTTTTGATTTTATTTTCACGACAATTGGACTCCTTTCTTTTGTGCTGTTCTGTCGGTAGCTCTTTATCACATCCCCATCTCCGACAGTCACATTCATGGCTTTCATTACTTTCTTGACAATATCGTAGGTGTTTTCTTTGGATTTGTCGTGGTTATCGACTTCGATCAGAACTATGTTGTTTTCGATCTTCTCTCCTTCCATGTTGTCTATAGTTATCTCCAAACTCGTAACTCGATTTTTCATCATTTCCCTTTCCTTCCTTTCCTCGTTACGACACTTGCGTAATTCCTTCAGCTCCTGGTTCATGTCGCGCAGTTGCTCAGCGATAAATTCAATTGTTTTTTCAGATCCTTTATAACTTCTACACATTGACATGGGGTTTGACGGTCATCTTCCTCTTCTTCGCCTGATTGGGTATCATTCTTTTTTTCCCTTTTTTTGTTTGTTCGGGCATTTTCTTTTAAATTTACTAGGCATGAGACCTACCGTATGAGACCTGCCTTGAAAAAAGTTTGAGAAAAAAGAAGGATCCACTCGGCTCAATGGAAAACCGCACACAGTCACTTAAAAGTTTTGTTTCACCAAATATTGGCCTTGTGCTTGTTCTCGTTTTTTCACATTAACTCACGTTATTCTTCAGAAAATTGTCTTTGTTGTGATATAAATTTCAAATTTCTTCTATAAGTTGTCTGTTTGTAAATGATAGTAGTAGGCAGCGAACACATATACACGTGTTTATTCACTTTATACTTTATACGTTTACACTTTTAAAATTTTTTTTTTTCAAAACTGCAGAGATATTTATATTTTTGAATGGGGGGAAATTCATCATTTTTGTGATTATCTCGGAAACTATCAGTTGCAGACCGTAACAGTCTCTAGACCAGTCATGTGCAACCTTTGGCCCGCAGGCCCGATCCGGCCCGCTACCTATTTTTATCCGGTCCGCCAGTCGAATGACCAAAATTACTCTAATAAAACGAAACATTGATATACTGGATATAATTCCATGATATTTGGCATATACTCAAGGACGACCCAAAGATGAAAACGGAAAAATACCATTTGTTTACAGAATACCTATGTTATTATCAACACCACTCATTTTTATAGTTTATGCGTGTGAGCAGTTTTTTGTTAATGTGTTTTACAATTTATTGGGATATTGAAAAACACCTCTTAATCATTTGATGAGTTTATTTATATCAATAGGTACCGGTTTCGACTCGAGGTTGAGCCATCATTAGCCTAAATCTACAAAACAATACAAACGAACAATCAGTGCGAGACAATGGGATAATTAAAATTACAAAAAACAAAAAAACATCTAAACAATTTATATCTTACAATTGCAATAATATATTATACAAATTATACAAAGGATTAGACTTACGATCAAGTTATCGGTTATCAAGTTATCCTATGAACTGTAGCATTCCCCAACTTTATGCCTTACCCAAGTTGCATAAATTAGGCCAGCCCATTCGTCCCATCACTGCTTTTTACAATACCCCTACCTCAAATTTAATTAAAATCATGTCTAATATACTAAAAGATTTAAATTTTCAACCCAAATTTTCTATCAATAACACCCAACAGTTCATCGAAATAACAAAGGGCCTAGACTTAAAAGATTCTGTTATGGTCTCTTTTGATGTTTGTAATCTTTACACAAATGCTCCCATAGATTTCACCCTTGATATTGTTTCCCAGCTCTTCAATGAACATTTTACAGAGAAAAACAAAATTAACCATTTTAAGTTGACTTTAAAACACATTGTTGAACAAAGTTATTGCACCTTTAACGATAAATTTTATAAGCAGCGAAATGGACTTCCGATGGGAATGGCCACATTCAATCCCCACAATAATTCCCTTTGTTTCCGCTCATCCTTACTCCCATCGAACAGCATCTTTTCGATACATGCTTGATTATTACCATCAATTGATGCTTCACGTATCCTATTGATGAAACCTCTAGGATCGAAGAGCTTAATTACATATACGAACTGGCCTTCGATAACATGTTCCCCACAAGAAACATCGATCACATTTTACGCCAAATTTTAGTTAAGACAGATCCACTTTATACATCTGATATACCTCAAAATAGAATTTACAAACCATTCAGTTACAATTCAACCACACTTAAACTTAACAAAATTTTACCAAAACATAATATATATCCTGCTTACAAAAGCCCCCACCAAATTTACAACTTATTGTCAAATTTCAAAACCCCTACTCCTATTGCCGAAAAGTCGGGAGTCTACAGAGTCAGATGCTCTCATTGTCCGTCCCTTTATATTGGCCAGACTGGAAGAAAGTTATCGAAACGTTTGTCCGAACATCAATCCCAACAAACCTCTAATCTGTAGAAACATAAAATGGAAACTGGTCACGTCATTAATTACAGACATGTGGAACTTCTTCACACCTGCAACAAAGGCTACAAGCTTGACATTTTTGAACAATATCAGATTGAAAAACATAAGATTGATAAAAAACACAGCTTGCTTAATGATCAAATTTGTTTCCCCCACCAACCACTTTTTAAGTATCTGCTCCAGTCTGGTTAATTAACTAAGTTTTACTACCCCATTTATCAGTGTTTTTGGGATTTTTACTTATTTGTTTGTTGCTGCTTACTTTGCCCCGTTTTTGTTGAGTTTTTGGTTCTGTGGGCTGACTGTGTTTCGATTTTCACTTTTTGCTTGGTTACCTACATTTGGGGTTGTTTCATTCATTATTTTATATTTACAGCGTCTGCGTACTATTTGTATAAACCATATTGCTTTAAGAGCTTCTCAATGTCGTTTCTGTCCGGCTGTCTTGTCTCGCGTACATGTTTAGAAGAATTTTAAATATTTATAGTTTGCAGTTTGGATGATTGTAAGCGCTTACTCCAATAACTTGACCGTAAGTCTAATCCTTTGTATAATTTGTATAATATGGTGTTTTTCAATATCCCAATATACAAAAACTATTTGAATTTTACAATTTATTAAGTAAATTCTCAAATCACAATTATCTTGAAAATTTGCACATTTAATAACAGCATTTTCATTATTGTTTGAACATATATATATATATATATATATATATATATATATATATATATATATATATATATATATATATATATATATATATATATATATATATATATATATATATATATTGTGCTCCTTGTGTTTTTTTTTTAGTATTGCCTGATGAAGACTCAATAAAGAGTCGAAATATTGCAATTAACAAAGAGTTGATCATTTTATTTTCCTGAGATCGTCCTACCCAAATAAATTACCGTTGGTTATATATATATATATATATATATATATATATATATATATATATATATATATAATAAAGACAAGGAGTCTTTGCCGTTGGTGACAACAATGTAAAACAATTGTGTGGGGAATCCAGCAACAATAATGGAAAAACGTCAAGTTTTGTAGAACGTTCTTTATTATTTCAACCAATATTTCGCAGTGTGATTACACGCTTCATCAGGGTCATAATTTGAACGATAATGAGAAAGAATAACAATAGCTGGTGAAGAAGGTGATGCTCTATAAACCACGGTATCTCGTTTCGTTGCTGTCTATCACGGTGGTGCAGTAACAATCATACTGAAAATCATACTGAAAAATTCATACTGAAATGACGTTATTAAATTGTTACTATTGGTTGAAATAATAAAGAACGTTCTACAAAACTTGACGTTTTTCCATTATTGTTGCTGGATTCCCCACACAATTGTATATATATATATATATATATATATATATATATATATATATATATATATATATATATATATATATATATATATATATATATATATTATGACACAATAACAATAACATAAAATAATTCTTGAGTCCTGAAACTAGTTTAAAAATAAGAAAATACATTCTAAATAAACAAAAATAAATAAATTACAATAAATATCACAAAAAATAGTACAAAAATAACACTCAAATATGTGTAGAAGTACCTGTTGGTACTCGAATAGTGTGAGCAAAATTTTTCTGCATTCAGTAACAACTTAGGGAGCTTTTAATAATTGCGCAAATAAACTTGACCCAAAGAGAAAGAGACCCACACTCGTGCGTGAAAGCAGCACGCATTGGCATTTTGTAGACACATTTTCTTCATGATCTTCCTTATTTTAGTAATGACTAATGACTAAATAAATTAGTCACGACTAACGTCCCAACACTGGAAACCCAGTGAATAGATTATGCGAATAGACATGCTATTATGCAGGTACTTACAAAATTCCAAATCAATCTGAGATCATTATATTGCAGCATCGCCTTAAGACTATATCGAATTGAAATATATCACATTGACCATAGCATTGTGACAATTTTAATAAAGGCCGGTTCATGTGATAAATTCTTCACTCTAACCTTGGCTATTATTAATGATAACTGGTAATTATTAATAATAATCTATTACTCACTATGGCCCTATATTTATTTGTGGTGATATTGATATATCTCTTAATTGTCTTAAAGCTTATTTCCGCAATTATCCCTATACTAAAGAAAATTTTCGAGAACAAGACAGTTAAAAGGTTATTAGTTATGTTAATATTGATGACTTTTGCTCGTTTATGGAAAGCGAATAGGTGTTTTCTATTGATTTATTTGCGCTGAATTCGAATCTGAGATCCAAATTTGCATATCATGTCAAGTTATTGCATTTTTGACGTTTTTTTTGTGTGGAGCCATGCGCACCCCACTTAAGGGGTAATGCAACTCTAGACCGAGAAAAAATAGCCGCCTTTGTAGCTATATTTGTTACAATATAATAAATGAATTACAAAATCCCTTTAAAGCCCTTTATTGTTCATATTTTAAGGAATATTCACAATAAAAAACAAAAATAAATAAAATATTGAAGCGTTAGAAGACATCAAAGGAGCCCTCTTCCGGCGGGCAGGGTTGCACGGCCGGGAAGATTTTCACCCAGTTTTTCACTTTTTACGTAAGGAAATTAGAAAATTTTGCTGTAAAACAAAATTACGCACGTTTGAACACAAATAATCACTTTTAGGTACAAAATTAGGTTAAACATTGTTTATAACAAAAAAATCTGATGTGGCCAGGCACATGACTTTATCATACAATATATATAATTAATAGTTTAGCTGCATGAGAATCTATTCTATAGAGATAAATCGTAGGTATTGTCAAAGCATCAGCATTTGACACTACCTACAGTACGTCATTAGAATAATAGTTATTTATGTCACAAATGCCGAAAGTACGGAATAGCGCGACGAGCGGTGATACGGCGCGTAACCGAAGGCGGAGTGTAACCGTCGCATATGAGCGAATCGCGCTATCTAGTTTTTGGCAGGAGCGACATCAACGTTTATTGTGTTGCTTTTTAAGAAATACGTAATAAAAAAATGATTTCTGTATAGTAAATGCTAGGTTGGTACCACTTTGACGAAAGGTGCGTTCCGATTGGTAGGTAATGGTAGCTAATTGCGGTGGTAGAATACGAAATTATAGTATTTCTTACATATCGTGATAATGACACATATTAGTTTGCATGTACATAAACATGAGTCACTAGCAATTTTCTATTGGAAATACTATAACGGCGTCTGCTACCACTGCCATTATCACTAATGAAAACGCACCTTAAAAAGGTAATTCAAATTCTGACAGATTTAGATTTGTTCATGACACATCCCTACCAACATACTAAAATAAAACTACAGTCATCGCTATACTTTATTTATAATTTTCTCAATGTATCATTTTTAGAATTAGATATAAAGACGGGTTGATATTTCTTATCAACAAACAATCAAATTGGTGATCTTATTTTATTTGAAATTTGTATTTTATAATTTTGCGCACTACAGCGGCACGTTCCATAGTGGTTCTCCAACCTCTGATGAGATCAGCTGTTTTCGAATGTGACAACACAAAAAAATATTTGTCAAAATCCTGGCTACTATGTAATTTCATATCAATGCAGATGCGACCGATCTCGATCAAATAGAATTTGCTCTTGAAGGTAAACTATTAATTTTACCAAAAAATGTTATAGGCATAAATTATTCAAAATTTCCTCTACTTTAATTTATTAATTAACTATTTTGTCGAAATTACAGAAATGGCGGCTCATTTCCAAAATCCTTGAAAAAGGCTTAGAATAAACTAAAAAGCTAAACTATTAATTTTACCAAAAAATGTCATAGGCATAAATTATTCAAAATTTCCTCTGCTTTAATTTATTATTTAACTATTTTGACGAAATTACAGAAATGGCGGCTGATTTCTAAAATCCTTGAAAAAGGCTTGGAGTAAACACCCAGTTCCTTTGGACCCTTTTGAACCAAAAGCTTTTCAACTCTAAGTTTGGTCATGAAACTTCTAAATATGAAGCTCCGTGCCGATACCTTTAGTAGTTTCTCCGGAAATGAATTAACAAAAATTGGGTACACACACACACACACACACACACACACACACACACACACACACATACACACACACACACACACAGACATTTTTTTTGTACCTTGGTCAAAAAAGTTCAGGGGACCCATAAAGACCTATTTCTGCTAGAATCTCAAAATTTTTTTTCGGCACGATTACAATACTTTACATACTGCGTATGATAAAGTAAAAAGTTTCGAACTTATCGTAAAATCCGTACGTACATCTCTAGATAATATTTTTCTGAAGCTGCATGTAAAATTTGAAGTGAATTGTTGGAGATCAGTCGAAAATTTTCTTATCGTAGGCCATAAAATATTTCCTTTGCCATTTAAACAATTAAATGATTTACCAGCAACAGTAAGAAAAAACTGACACTACCTACACTACATCTTTAGAATAATAGTTATTTACGTCACAAGTGCCGAAAGTACGGAATAGCGCGACGAGCGGTGATGCGGCGCGTCACCGCAGGCGGAGCGTCGCCGTCGCAAGTGAGCGAGTCGCGCTATATAGTTTTAGGCAGGAGTGACATCAACGTTTTTGTGTTGCTTTTTGAGAAATATGTATTTAAAAAAATAATATCTAAAAAATGGTTATATTTCGGTATAGGAAATGTTAAGTTGGTACCACTTTGACGAAACAGCAAGATTAAAAAGCTATTTCAAATCCTGACAGTTTTATATTTGTTCATGACACTATAATTGTAACATCCGTACCAACATACTAAAATAAAACTACACTTATCGCTATACTTTATTTACAATTTTCTCAATTTATCGTTTTTAGAATTAGATATAACAACGGGTTGATATTTCTTATCAACAAACAATCAAATTGGTGATGTTACTTGAAATTTGTATTTTGTACTTTGCCGCACTAGAGCGGCAACGTTCCATACCGATTCTCCAACCTCTGATGAAATCAGCTGTTATTGCATACGTATTTATGACTTTATAATCCCCATCATTATACTCGCCAATGATAATAATGACACTAGCGTTGTATAATAATGACATTATTTGAACGAGCTGTCATCTTTATACAACGCAAGTGTCAAAGTGTGTCAAAACCTACGTGGATGACAGTTATTTGACAGTTCGCCTCGCCATCATTGACAAATACATTTACAATTTTTTGCACAAAATGGAATTTATGGGTCGTAGATAAAACGTCGTATTTGACTCGCACATAACGGATATAAATCGCTCGAATGATTACACGCTCGCCTACGGCTCGCGTGTTAACTTCATGTTCGCGATTTATATCCTTAATTATGTGCTCGTCAAATAATATACTATTATTTTCTACATGATCATAAAGTTACATTTTCCATCTTAGATACCGGAGCAAAAACTGCTTCTTAACGCCCGCGAGACCGTTAAGGATTCTTAACGCCCGCGCCGGCATTAAGGGTTGCCATGGGTATATGTTAAATATATCAAATATTTGTCATACAAATTGTAAATTTTAAGTCATCGATATCAATTATTGGCGATTAAGATTATAAGTTTGACAATTAATTGTCTGTATTGTCACTTAACTCCGAAATGTTTGTATTGTTATTCAACTCCGTAGATACGCATGTTACTTGATAACGTCAACACATTTATTAATATTATTCAAATGGAGGAACAAAATCATTGTAGGACATAAAATTTTGTATTCACCTCGGGCACTACTTGATGTTTATACACTCGGTCAATTTAAAAAGCACTCGGGCCTATCGCGCCTCGAGCTTTTTAAACGGTCACGCTTGGGGCATAAACATCCGTGTAATGCCCTTGGTTCATAAATAACTATTTTTGACACCCGCGACAAAAATCCCAAAATCGCATGCCAGTGTGCCCGTACTCATTCGTATCCTGAGGTTCAATAACATTACCGATTTTGTCGGAATTATGTGTACAAAATCACCAAAATTACTACATACTGCTACACTTTTGAATATAAATTACACCAACATTACACCTTATTATACAGGCTGAACAAGCCATGTCCTATTCTAGTCAAAGGCAGTCATGTACACTGTTAAACGCCTCCTTTAATTATTTAGTTGATTTGATTCACCCGAGTACCTGATTTGTTTTTAAGTAAATTTTTTATGATCAAAATATGCTACGTGGACTGCGTGGCGTTCGCCGCACTAAGAAGGACGTACAATATTCACCTGACCGGTTTCATTTTTTAAATGTTACCCTAAATTAAAAAAAAAAAAACATAAAATTGTTGGATTGGATGGTAAGAGGTGTGCGTATTGACATAAATCATGAACGCTAATATTTTAAACTCAGTTGGACAATAACTTTACATAATAAATGTGTTCACATGATTCATATTTCCGCAAAACCGACAACATATTTTGTTTGATGAAGTACTAATTGTTAGTGTTTGATATTGATGCAAACACAACTATTTTCAGATCTATTACTTTTCAATCCGACTATTTTAGTTATACACATTTATCGTAAAACTTTAAAAGTTTGTACAAGTTGCGGGGACGAAAGATATTGTTCGATATAATTCGATTTTAGGCGTTTCTTATTGATGTTATTAGGCAACTTTTGATTCCCCAGGTATTTTGATTCGAAATTTTTTTGTCATTTCTTTTACTCCACCCTATCTTACATAAAAGGTAATTGGTATGCCAGTGTTTTTGCCCATGAGCGATGTAAGACTGTCAGTTGCACTTCAGTGATCAGAGACAATAACAATCAGTAGTATATTATTATTCAAATATCTTTCTTATTATAAAAATATGGCATCACTATTATTTTCTTAGATATTTATGATCATACACGAATGGACGTTAGTAAAGTTATCTTTCGCGTATAATTGTCATTGCTAGTATATTTTCATTTCAGATATTTGCACCAAGAAGAGTCTACTGATGGGTGTTATAGAAGTACCCAAAATGAATTCCACACCGTTAAACCAATCCCAGCTGGACCCAATAGGAATAGAAAACACCATCTTACCGGATCGAGATGAAAACTTGGCGAAGATAGAAATAGCCACATTAGCAATAATATTCCTCGTAACCATAATTGGTAATAGTACGGTATTACTCGCGTTGTGGACTAGAAGGCGGTATGCGGGTAGAAAAAAATTATCGAGGATGTATTTCTTCATATTACATCTTAGCGTGGCGGATCTAATAACAGCCTTGCTTAGCGTGTTGCCTCAACTGGCATGGGAGGTGACTTTTCGTTTCAGAGGTGGTTTCTTGCTCTGTAAATTAGTGAAATTCGGACAAACTCTCGGGCCCTACTTAAGTTCCTATGTGTTGGTGGCTACTGCTATTGACAGGCACCAAGCGATCTGCTACCCATTAACCTATTGCTCGTGGACATCCCGACGATCGAAAGCTATGGTGTGGATTGCTTGGGGCGTCAGCTTATCCTTCTCTATCCCACAGGTAAGTGCTTATATATATTCTGATTTAAAAAAGTCACACGTGTTCGTGGTCTTGACTTAACTTAGGTACCTAATATAGACAAATAAAAATATTGTGTGCAGCTCCAAATGATTCCGGATCGTCGATCTATATGTAGTGCCATATTAGTAAATAATATTGATTTAGTTAAAAGAATTCATTACATTAGGATATAAAAAGACAATAAAAAGAATGTTCTGAAAATACTGGGACCTAAATACTGACGTTTCATATTCATCGTTAATTGTAAATTATTTTCGTAGGACGTTTTTAACCCTAATTTAACACTTTCGATAATTTTCTTTTGAATACTTCATAATTATTATTTCTGATAGTTTTATTTTTGTTTCCTGCTTCGTCTAATAATAAATAGTAACTGCGCAGTGCTTCTATATGATGTAAATGAATTTAAAAAAAAAATATATTAGGAGTAATAGGTAGGTTTAAAAATGACAATTATTATAGGTACCCACCACAACAGAAAAAAATAACTATAATTATTAAAAGGCCTTCATATATTACCAAAATAAGGACATGCGGGTATGAAACGGATGTATAATAACGAAAAAAAAACTTTTGGTTCAGAATTTATAAACACATAAGAAACTTTGTTAAGACCCAGTTCTACCTGTGCTAAAACGCGTTACCTATTAACGGCGTTATTTATGGTTTAAAATTTATGAAATTCTTAGTGTTAATTCTTAGATAAATAAGGAGTTTGGCTAGGCCAAAAATAATTTTTTGGTAAGATAAAAATGAATTTTACTTGTACACATTTCCCTTTTTCAAACATAATACCCCTAGCCAAAGTCACAGTACAATATTAGATTTTTTATCTAGGCACAATTTTAGCCCAAACATTATAACTTTTCCGCTAACCGTAAAATGCGATAATTGTCAGATATGTAAACAATGGCCACATTTCGGCTGTTACGTATGGCCACGGCGATACGTAAACCACGGCATAGACACGGACCCCTACAGAAAAACATCGAATCTAAATATTTTGTTTCGTAGTTGCGATGTTTTTAAAACGGAGCCTTAAAAGGTGTGATGCTTCTTGTAATGTTGTTGTAATGTATGTTGTTGTAATGCCAACATATTATACATTGCGGAAATAAGAAAAGACACGACCTTCGGAAAATGCCAAAACTCAACATGGCGCCCATAAGAAAAACAAAAGTTGGCCATGATTACGTCGCTATCTTTGATGTTATTTCAAATTAAAAATGACACTGCATTCCCTGTTAAAAAGTATCTGTAGAATGTTTTTGTTTCAAATGTCTAGCTACTCTTGGCTTTGAATAAAAAAATAAAAACGATATCTTAACAGTTCAGTTTATTGCGGATATCTTCAAAATGAAAATAATAGCTTAAACTTCTTTTCAGATAATTGATAAAAAAAAAATACGAAACTGCCAAATGTATACATATGCTCTATCTCCTCTAATGAGCGAGATCCCCATGGTGAGGCTCGAAATTGAATCACCCGGTATACTAATTTCATGTTATTCAATAAAACATTACTTTTGAAATATTTTGGACAGGCATGCTATATATCGTTGAAAAGGGGAAAAATGCTCTATTTATTTCAGTCATAGCAAATTTTATGTTATATCAACAAAACTATTAGAGATATTTAAAATCTGTGAATTCCACTGAATTCTAATCGAAAAAGTGCCTGGAGAACGTGCAAATATCATTCGTCTGATTGAACAAACAACAAAGTTATCGATAAGTATCAAAATAGCGAAAATACGAGTTTTGTGTCATAACTCGAAAACAAAAGACGATAGCTAATTTTGGTTTTCACAATTGCGTTTCTCTCAAAAAAAGACGACACAACAACCTTACCCATTTTTCGATATCTCTTATAGTTACCGAGATCTCCTATAGTAACATCGAATTTGGCCCACCCTGTACACTATGGCAATCACACGTTACGTGGTAGTTACAGTTGTGTCTAAAGGAAGGAGGCGCTTTGCTTCGTGGAACCTCCACAGTGTGAATTTTAATTTTCACTCACTGAAATAAGGCAACGTGAACACAGCATTCCGTTTGTATGTTAATATGCTGCTGTGAGATTTTGCTCAGGGGAATTGAGCAACCTCTACTAATAAACATTAAACCTGTGGAGATTTAATAACGTTAAGAAGGAAATATACACCCGGCGACCTACTTTATTTCGCGTACGTCGTGTAGCCTTGGGTGCAATGTACTAAAACCTTTAATTTTTAAAGGAACTCTTCTGGGTGGATTTACAACACGAATATAATTTTTAACTAACTTTAACTTGTAGGGCTTATTAAATTTTCCTAGACCTGTGAAAGTTTCTATATTGTTCTTAACAAACTTTTCTTTGTCTTTATCAATTATGTTTATTTTATTTACACTTTTGATGAGACCTAACTCTACGCAAGCATCTCTACCCAAAATTGGTATGTTTTTTCCTGTCAATATATAAAATTGTAGTTTACTTACAACACCTTTATAGTTACATTGTATCATTGCTAGTCCTAAAGGTTTTATTTTCTTACCTCCATAAGCTTCTAATATTACTTTAGTTTTTCGTAACATGAAATCTTTTATATTTTTGGCTATGTTTAGAGATATTATATTGCATTCTGATCCTGTGTCTAACTTGAAGTTGACAATTTTTCCTCCAACATTTATACTTTCTTTCCATTTGTCATTTTTAGAACTATTAAACGTTATTTTATTGACATATAACACGCCTGACTTCTCTGAATTGTTCAAAACTACATCATCTATCGACACTGTTTATACAAATTTCAATCTACAAGCCTTAGCAAAATGATGTAATTTTGAGCAATTATGGCATTCTTTTTTATATGCCGGACACTCTCTTATTTTGTGTCTTGTCAAACATTTACTACATTTATTAAAATTGTGCTGTCTGTATCTATTATCATAATTTTTGTTATATTTATTATCATTGTTATATCTAGTCTCACTGTTTTTATTGTATTTTCCACTTCCTGTCACATTGTTCCTATACTTATCTATTTTATACACATGCCCTTGATGCGATTCTGGTGTTTGGACTTGTCTTGTCTGCTCCCTTGCAATTTCCCATGCGTTGCACTTATCAATGGCCTTTTGTAGGTCGAGGTCCTCAATCGACAGCAACTTTTCTTGTAACGCCCTATCGTAGACGCCAAGCACTATTCTATCTCTAATCATCGACGCCTCTTGTTCACCAAATCCACAGGAACGTACTAATTTTCTTAAATCCGTAACAAAATTTTCTATGGGCTCTCGTTCTCCTTGGCTTCTTATATAAAATGTATACCTTTCAAAAACTTCATTTTGCTTCGGAATGCAGTACCTTTCAAAACTGTCAATGACTTTGACATAACTTGTCTTCTCTTCATTAGTCAGATTGAAAGTCTGGAACAATTCCACTCCCTCTGAACCGATGGCATTTAGTAGCGTGGCGATCTTTATGTTATCAGGATGTTTTTCTACACCAGCGGCTATGGAAAATATTTCAAAATTTAACTTGAACTTTTTCCAGTTTTCCGCTATATTTCCGCAAAGGTTCAAGTTTTCTACAGGTTTAATATAATGTACAGACTAAGCCATGTTGCATCTAGAGCTGATTGTGGTTTATCTTTAGTAGACTTCAGAAATAACGTGCAGACACTTTTGTATCAACTCGAGAACTGTTTTATTCGTAACCATCAACAACCTATGTTGTTGCCTAGCATTACATTAGATATGTACATAGTCATGGGTATTAAGATGAACATATATAAACACATAGAATACCCAACACCATGTAGGTCCTTTTTCCTGTGGAGTCGGAGTCGTGGAGTCGTAGTCGGAGTTCAGACAAATTTCAGAGGAGTCGGCGTCGGGGTCGGGGTCGGAGTCGAGGTTGGCGTCGGCATCGGAGTCGGAGTCGGAGTCGGAGTCCGAGTCGGAGTCGGAGTCGGATTCGGAGTCGGAGTCGGAGTCGGAGTCGGAAAAAATGTACCGACTGCGACTCCGAGTCCAGGTTTAATTACTGTAGAAAATAAAAACAAACGAGATGGACGTTGCCTCAGCAGACAAAAAACAAATAAAACCAAATATTGTATTAGATCTTTTACAAAGTACCTCCCTATATACATATGTAAATAATCAAATTACAAAACACACTTTCCAAACGAAAGTGAAGGCGATTAACAAAAGTAATCTGATAGAAATTTAAAAAGGGAAATTTGAAGAGAGATAACATGAGATTGAAAAGTAGCGCCGTAGTTCATTTGGTATCATTTAGTAGTATCATTTATTCAAAAGTTATACCAAAATTATGAATTGTTTCAGCTTTAAAATTAATTAAAAATGATTTAACGGCATCTTTGCAGGAGAATTAGTTGGAGCTATTGTGTGCCTCACAACAATTTTATAAAAGTATATTGCACTTAATTTTGTTTTTATTAGAATGAATTTTATTTCATGCTATACGTCTTATGGGTGCTTTTGTTATTATTAGAGACATAAAGTCGGTCAAATGGACAAAGTTGTGCCGATTTGTATGATCTCTAATGCGAAAACAGTTTAATACTTAATGATTTCAGAGATATTTCGAATCAACAAAGAAATTACATTTAATAAATAACTTTTTTATTTGTGGTTCGATCAATAGCTCTTTTTGATATCTTATAGGCCGTTTTTATTTACATTTCGATTGTCAGTTTAAATATTTTTGCCAACAAATTCGCTGGACACAAATAACTTTATGTTTTTCCTATGGGTTCAGCTCACAAACTCACAAACAAATGTGAGTTGTTTCAGATGCACAGGCCATATGTTTAATACATACTCACTCGCCTAGAAATTTAATTTATTAATTTTTTTTCTTCTTTTTTCTGGTAGTGTTGTTGTTATCATAGCAAATTTATTATTACACGGTTGTAATATTCTGTGTCAAATTTGTGATTATTTACATGTAAGATTTTTATTACAAAGAATTATTTGAAAGTATTTTTGTATGCAATTTTTTTGGAGTCGGAGTCGGAGTCGGACCACCAAAAATATCTGTAGTCGGAGTTGGAGTCGAGAATTTTTTTACTGACTTCACATCCCTGCATCCAACTCTACCTTAACCGTTACGTAACCTAATAACAAGAGATCATTTTGGCAGCACGATTGTAATTTTAAATTAGTATTTAGTAAAATGCAATTTGGAAATATATTATTAAATTTCGTTCTCGTAATCAATGTTACAGCGGCGGCGCTGTCAATTTCGAATGTAACCATTTTATTATAAATGTAAACATTTTGCAAAAAACGAGTACGGTAATCTGTATTATCATTCACGTTCAAAATTTCATCTATTTCGGAATTTTCCTCTATCAGTTTTGCAAACTGATCAGTTTTTTCTTTTTCAAGCAAACACTTGCGATGTGGCCTTTCCTTTTACATAAAATGCACGTTAAATTAGTTTTATTAAATGAATTAGCAAGGTGATTAGTAGCGCCACATCGATAACATTTCGTATTACTAGAATTAGTAGAATTGCCATTACTTCTAAAGTTATAAGTATTATTTTTTGTGTATTATTGTAATGTAACGCGTTTACCGATAAACATCTGGCAGGTTCCAGCTGCTTGTGCAATTCGGCGGAGACCTTCGCTGTCATCTCCATGCTCCTAGCGATGTCTACGGCCTTCTTGAATGTCAAATCGCAGGCTTCCGACAGTCTTGACTGAACTTTTTCGCTTCTCACATTGCTCTCGTTTGCAAAATCTGAAATATTCAGCGATTCATGTGGCTCTGGAACCAATAGCTTTTCATCAACGTGGTTATTTCGTCATAGGTTTTATCTTCGGGATCTGCTGGGGCTGTTTTGTCGCACAGGATATCGTATGCCTCTGTCCCCATGTAATATAGTAAAAACTGTGATTTCTGGTCATCCCTTGTATTGAAAACGGTGAAAACCACTTTTAAACATTTTATCCATCTGTTCCAGTTACTTTTCGTAGCGTCGAATGGGTCGATGTTGAAATTTGTATGAATTGTAACACGTGGTGTGTCGTCTTACGTGTCTTCAGGCATGGCTTTTTGTCAGGCAGACGTAGAAAACTGTACAAAATGTACCTTGTAATTGCGTGTGTACGCTAGCCCTCGTCGCCAATATATTGTGTTCGTATGTAGATGTAGATATTATAATTATTCGTATCCCCGAAGGGTGTAGCAGTAAAACTCCACTGTATACTTTGAGAGGTTTATTCGAAGTGGTACATAGGCACGATTCATATGTTACACTTACATGAATGGTGAAAACTAGAGTCAAACGCATGCGCAGTTATACAAACATGAATATAATTTATTGGTATACCGGGTGATTCAATTTCGAGCCTCACCATGGGGATCTCACTTATTAGTGGAGATAGAGCCGATGTTTAAATTTGGCAAAGTTTTGTATTTTCGTGCTAATCAATTATCTGAAAAGATATTTAAGCTATAATTTTTCATTTTGGAGATATCCACAAAAAACTGTGGATAACGCTTTTCTTTATTTCTAAACGGCATTTTACATGCACAATCAACCACAATTAAGATTTATTTGGTTAGATGGTAAACCTAACGCTGAGGGCGCTGTTTGATCCAAGTACATTTTGTTGGCGTTGCTTGGCAACGACTCCGGCGGTCTGTAACCAAAATCCAGTTGGGTACCTTAACGTTTTTTTATTATTACACCATTATTTTAAAAAAGAATGGTAAGATGCTATATACTGCGAAAATGAGAAAAAACAGGACTATCGGAAAATGCCAAAATTCAACATGGCGCCCATAAGAAAAACAAAAGTTGGCCATGGTTACGCAGCCATCCTTGATGTTATTTCAAATTAAAAAATGACACTGAATTCCTTGTTAAAAAGTACCTCCAGAATGTGTTTGTTTCAAATGTCTAGCTACATTTGGTTTTGAATAAAAAATTAAAAACGATATCTTAACATTTCAGTTTTTGTGGACATCTTCAAAATGAAAAATGATAGCTTAAATTTCTTTTCAGATAATTGATTACCACAAAAATACAAAACTTTGCCAAATTTAAACATAGGCTCTATCTCCACTAATAAGCGAGATCCCCATGGTGAGGCACGAAATTGAATCACCCGGTATAACAGCTATCACGCGGTTCTCATCATCGAAAACCTGGGAACGCATAGCGCGAGCAGTTCAGATTAATCTTACACCCTTCTTTGTCAAACGGTTAAGACGAGACATAATAGATGTAAAGTCTGGGACAAAGCTACGGTACCTGCTGGCCATTCCAGCAAATCGACGGACCTCTGTTACACTCAGAGGTGCCAGTATCTTCAAAATGGCATCAGCCTCTTCGGGATCCACTCTAAACCCGTTTTAGTCGACGGTGTAGCGCAGGTAGGTGCACTGCGCGCTGCGAAACTGGCACTTCTCCTTGCTTACCGTCACTCCTGCCTCTCGCAAACGCGTCAAAACTTTATCCAGGATCGAAAGGTGGGTGTCAAAAAAGGGGATATAATGACAATGTCATCCAAATTTAAGGACTAATACCTACGGCTCCAAACCTGCGCCCAAGACTTGGCCCATCAACAGCTGCCAAGTGGCGGGAGCGTTGGTCAACCCCATTGGCCTATTAAACTGGAACAAACCTGTTCACCTGTTCCAGGTACAGTAAAAGCGGTAAATTACGTCGATGACTCGGCAACGTGCAACGGGGACCTGCCAATACGTATATTTAATGTCTAAGGAACTCAGATCTTCGCTTTTCTCAAGCGATCTAAAATGGCGGAAATCTGGGGAAGGGGGTATGCGTCCTTCTTCGTAATGTGGTTCAGGCGTCGATAGTCGACGCAAAATCGGTAACTGCCGTCCTTCTTAGAAACAACAAGAATTGTGGTAGACCACTCACGCTTCGAAAGTTCCAGTCGGTGATGATTTGACGCTCCACGGAAGTACCAAGCCGAAAACTCCACTCACGGCTTGAAAATGTTGACCAGTCAGGGCATCCAACATTGATCTCTGCTCCTTCGTCAACTCATCATGATCTAGCAATTCGCAAAAGCTGGCCTTACTATCGCAAAACCTCCATACGTCGGAGATCTGGGATGATCCCCATAATTTGCGAGAAATCGATCCCAAGAATCAAACGATGGTGAAATGGAGCACAATTACATTAAATACACAAGTCTTTTCCATACGGGTGAAAGGCATAGCAATAGTTCCGAGAGAAGCGCAGACGCCACCATTAGCCATGGAGTAATTTCTTCGAGTGGTAGGATCCAAGTGAAGGCCGGTTCTGGTAACCGGAACCTTCAGCTATGGTGTTAGTAGCTGCAGAATCTAGTCTCCAACTGTTCATAGAACAAAATACCAAAAGAGAAATAAAAGACCTAGCAAACAAACTTAGGCGAAAAACACAGGTCCTACAGACACAGGTCCTAAACAAGCAAAAGGTGGGTGGAAGAAATGAGGCATACCGAGGGAATAAGATTATGCACAAACACAATGAGCACACACGCACAAACGACGCCATGGAGAAATATGAAAAAGGAAACAGAAATAAATCTGGGCGAAGTTAGGAACTACCAAGACTGGAAGGAAATGGCAGAAAGAAACTGGAAGGAAGACCTTTTCAAGGCGACACAGGTGATAATTGGAAATCCCCTACAGGATAAGGAGGCCGACAACAAGATTGTTCTTGTCGAAGAAGATGACAGAAAGATGGAGAGAAGTATACAAAACTTATACAAACAACGATACCCCCTCCTAGAAACTCTAGATGGAGAATGCGAAACACTCGAGATAGAATTTATCATGAAAGGGAGAAGAGTGAGAGAAAAGATAACCAGAGTGGAAATGACAAATAATGAAATAGATACATGGAATAAACTGGACAAAATTAGGGATGAGACTACGGGACACAAAACAATAGCTATTCCCCACCTAAGAAAGATGGAGTTGGAAAAACTGAGAAAGATGACGGAAGTAATATTCAGGAAGGCAGAAACCAAGGTTAAACTATACACTACAACAGTAAAAAAACGAATTGAATCGGCAAATAGATACAAAAGAGAGGGGAAGGCCGCAGGAACCACTGACAGTGTGGTTGAAAGAAGAAATGAGAGAAGCACATATGCTATAATGATTGAGACAGGCGAAAAAAGCTACGAGGAGGTGGTAAATGAAATAAAAAGCAAGATTCAGAACACCGATGTCTCTGAGCATGTAGAGAACATAAGAAGTACAAGAGAGGGAAATGTATTAATAACAACCCAAAGGGACACAGAAAAGACAAATGAACTAAGAAGAGAAATAGAAAATAAAATAAACAACGGCAAGATAAGAACACTAGGGTTTAAAAGAGAAAAAATGAAGACCATATTTATTAAGGGTCTAGACATAACAACAAATGAGCAAGAGGTTAAAGAAGCACTGGAGAGACAGCTGGGATAAAGTACCACAGAAGGAATAAAACTACACGAATTGAAACCATACAGCCAAGGAATGAAGATGGCGGTTGTGATGCTAGGAGACACAGAATACATAAAGATTGACAGAGAACGAAAACTAAGAATTGGAATGGCGAGATGCACAATCGAAGACACCAGAGGAAGCAACTCCTGCATGCGATGCTGGTCAAGAAAGCATCTAATAAAGGACTGCGACGGCCAGGATAGAAGAAACAAGTTTTATAACTGCGGAGAAGAAGGACACATAGCCAGAGTATGTGACAACGGAGCAAAATGTTTCATATGTGAGGAAAAACGGCATAAAACAGAGACAAGGAGATGCAACCCCAAGAACTGAAAGACAAACCAGCCAGATGTCGAACAAAATGCTGGATCTGAAGAGGATGGTGAAAACAAGGAAGCCGTGTCGGAGCGGGAAGAAATGGACAATACCCTAGTTAATGACAAGAAAAGCTAATAACATAAACATAAACATCAAGTATGGACGTAGATTCATACAATTAAATTGCAATAGAAGAGCAATAACTTACGACTTATTAAGAGAAACGATGCAGGCGGAGAGGATTGATATAGCGCTGGGGCAGGAACAGAACCGAAAAAGAAAACCAAGCAATATAATTACAGACGTGGAGGTCAATTGTTATATCCAGTTAAAAGGCGGAATTCGAGCGGAAAAAACATTTCAAGCTAAAGTAGTTGTAGGGGTGGTGACTGATGGTATACTGGTGATGTCCGCATACTGCTCACCCAATGTAGAGATTGAAGAACTCGAACGCATCCTGGACCTTATATCGATCTATAAAAGGAAACACAGACTGGCAACCATAATAGGAGCAGATCTTAACGCTAAAACAACACTGGCGGGAGAAACAAAAACTGATAGAAGAGGAGCCTGATTAACGATGGAATCTCTCCAACATTTGTGGGAGCAAGAGGGTTATCGAGGATAGATCTGACATTGGCATCAACAAGGGTCGCAAGAAATTTTGAGTGCTGGAAGGTCAGAGAGGATTTGAAGATGTTAAGCGACCATCAAACATTAACGTACAGACTGGACGAAAGAGGCATTACAAAGCAGAAGGCGATACATCATAAAGACAATGGCTGGAAAACGACTCCTGATACATTGGAAAAATTGAAAGAACAATTTAAGAAGAACTGCCAGAGGAAAGAGATCACAAATGCGGAGACCTTAATTAGAATGATGACAGCGACTTGTAATGGAACCCTAAAGAAGAGACGAAACCAGTTGAACCACAGAGAACCGGTTTACTGGTGGAACAACGTCATAAAATAAAAACGATCAGAATGCATCAGAGAGAGAAGAAAATGGACCAGAGCAAGGAACAGGAGAGAGTGTACTGAGGTAGTAGCACAGAACAAAGCAAGCTACGACACACGAAAAACGGCACTCAAGAAAGAAATAGATAAGAGCAAAAGAGTGCACTGGAAGAAACTCTGTGACGAACTAGAGGAGGATATATGGGGAAAGGCGTACAAGATTATGACAAGCAAACTCAAACTGAAACAAAGACAAATACCTGACAACGAGACAATAGAAAAACAGGTAAACGAACTGTTCCCGCAGAAGGCAATTAACGAACAAAGACCGACAATCGACAAAGCAGGAGCAGGCATCCAAGAGATAAGTAACGCAGAGATAGAAGAAGCAATAAAGAAGATGAAAAACAAAAGAGCGCCTGGGCCAGATAATATAACATACGAAATACTGAAGAAGTGTGTAGAAGCAAACATAGAAATATTTCGTAAAACTCTCAACTACCATGTTAAGAAGAAAGATTTCCCACAGATATGGAAGACAGCGAAGCTAGTTCTCATTCCCAAATCGAAGAAGGAAAACGAAATATTACCTAAATATAGACCTTTATGCCTAATAGACACAACAGGAAAGCTTCTAGAGAAGATAATAAACAACAGAATTATAAAGGAAATAGAAGAAAAACACATCCTAAGCGACTCACAGTACGGTTTTAGAAAAGGAAGGAACACCATACGCGCAGTTAAAAGCGCGGAAAAAATAGTGAAAGACATAAGAACTAAATCAACAAAGAATAGAGAGATATGTGTCATGGCTTCACTAGACATTCAAAATGCCTTCAACACAGCACCATCGGCGAACATTATCAAAGCGATGGTGATGAAGGGTTTCAGTAAAGGACTCACAGCAATAATTGACAGTTACCTATGTGAAAGAAGAATATTGCTCCCGGATGGCACAGAACGCAAGGTGACCTGCCGCGTTCCACAGGGGTCAGTGATAGCAGCGACATTATGGAACATATATTATGATGAGATATTGACAATGGAATGGGAACAGGGAATTCAACTGATCGCATACGCAGATGACCTGGCGTTAGTGGTGACAGAAAAACGAAAGGAAGAAGTCGGAGAGAAGATGGAGTATGCGGCGAAGAGGGTGCGAGATAGGTTTTTGGAGATGGAACTTCGACTGGCAGATGAAAAAACACAGCTTATCATCATAGAAGGTAGAAGACAACTCAAGCAAATCGAAATAAGCGTAGGCGAATAAACTGTGAAAAGCTGCGACAAGATTAAATACCTAGGAATATATATCGACAGAAACTGGACGATGAAAGAGCATATACGGGAGATAACAAAAAAGGGAATGAGACTCTACAATTTTTACAGCAGGATAATGCCAAAGAGAGGAGGGCCCGGATCCAAGAACCGAAAGATACTATGTAGCGCAATTATATCCGCCACACTGTACGGAGCTCCAGTATGGATAGAAAACTTAAAATTTGGAAAGTATCGAAAAATGCTGGAGTCAGTAAATAGAAGACTAGCAATGGCCACGACCGGAGCATACAGAACGACAGCAACAGAGGCAGTACAAGTTATAGCAGGACTCCCACCACTGATTTATTGGCAATTGAGAGAGCAGATGCATATATAGAGGGGAAAGGAACTAAAAAAGAACTGAGAAGGGTGCTCATGGAGAGATGGCAGGAACGATGGAGTCGCTATAAGGGATGGTCGCGGACCTTTATACAACAGGGAATGGACTAACAGAAAATGGGGAGCAATAAACCACCATATAACACAAGCCATTACAAGCCTCCGTGGCTCCGATCCAAACACTCCGTGTGTTTGGATCCTACCTATTCAAGATCAAAAACATGAAGACGACTTATGCTGGTTCTGTGGTCAGATACCCCAGAACACACAATTTTTAACTGTGATAGATCCAACGAAATAAGAGCAAACGCGGCAGAGAGCTGTGGAAGCGAGATAAATGCACAGAATGTGGCCAGATTAATGCTAGATAGCGAGGATGCCTGGAACGCCATAACAAAAATGTTGGAGGAGATAATGCGGATGAAGGAGGAAGAAGAAACCAGAAGAAAGAGCTAAATAGAAGAGAACTAAAGCCCGTAAGAACTTCGTCGCATCCTTGAAGTTATACCTGAAGGTGGTCCCGAAGATGCCTGAAACGTGGCGAAGAAGGTTTTTTTTTAGCGAGTGCGAACCTCGCACACCCTGGTTTGCACGGGCACCCATTAAGGCTGCCAGAGCTTTTCCCGTCTACAAAAAAAGTAGCTGCAGAATCAGGCAGGCGTAACACGTCCAATGCCAATATAGAAACACCTAAATAGGGCCACGAATCTCCGGAAGCATGTGAGATGCCATAATCTAAAAGAGCGTGACGGACGTTGTCTGTGGTCCAAGGATGGGAGGAAAACTGTCGACCATTCAGGTCCTCCGTAAAACTAGCTTGTCTAAAGTCCAACCAATTCTAGGTTTCTGGTTGACCTACTCAGTAACGGCAAGCAAGTCAGCAATAGTTGTAAGGGAGGGATTGCAGGCTTTGCAGTCCTTCATTGCAGCTCGCCGGGGAATCAAACGGGGCCTTCGGAAGTTGTGCCGACATGAGATACTTAACGATCTAAAATTCGTTTAGAATATACCCGAATAGGGATTAAGGCAATTGTGGTTAGGCGCAATTGTGGACCACATGACGTCTAAACCCTTCTGAATTCTGGAGCCATCCTATCCTACGTATGTGGGGAAGCTGACGCCGCTGACAAAAATGACATATGGTATAGTTCTCGGCTTGACAGTGCTCGACGATGCACCTATCCACCGATGAAAGGGGAACCTTTCTAAGTCTTGTCATGTAATGGGTACAGAAACGAGTAAGCGATCCGGGCGGTGACTCGTCAAGCGTGGATCTCGAAAGGTTTCCGACTCGAGTACTTGGAGAAATTGAAGGCTGCGGGATGGACTTTTCGGTGCACGGTCCCCGAGGGCTACCACCGAGGGCTACCTTAAACCATGGTACCTAGCTGTGGGTCAATGCCGGCTCATACGGTGTGTACAGATGTAGAGATTTGAGTAGAGGTTTGCGTAAGCGGCCTCGCTGGCGCGGCGCAGACGATTCGTCCAACGATGTCGGGGAAGTCCGACTAACATGAGTACCGAGGGGAAGGAGGGCTCCCATAGCTGGCGAGAGTATAGGAGGTCTTAATAGTATCATGGCGACCTGCGAGTGAAGGCACCATTGGTACACTACCATTTAAGTTCGGGATATTACAAGACCCACCATGGTGTCATTCAACTGGAGAAAGACTCAGGAGCAGACACATGTTTCCTGGGTAGCGTATACTGGAAGCTGTATGGCACAAGCTGAGTCAGCGAGCCGACCCCTATGGGGCGGTAATCCATTTTCATGTCACATTCGGTTGCCTGCAGTTATAGCAGTATAGTTCTAGCAGCTTCTCTGGACAATTTTAATTATGTGTGCTTGTGACATCGGTAACATCTACGAGCTTCCAATCCATACGCCTCAGGAGTGGCCGAGGAGGTGGCGGCGGCTTCCATATCTAAGGATATACAAGCCAACTCCGGTTCCACACAATCTCGGTTCTTGCGGGGCGGTGCCTGATAGTGCTCAGCGCGGTATTTCTTTGTTTCTAACCGCAAACATTGATCCTCTAATTCTTCCATATCTCGGACGGATGGCAACTGCATGGGTATAGAACGGACTTAAGTTCTTCTGCACGATATCCAATTGCACTCCCCTCGTCAGGTGGCCGTCACGATCGAACAACGCCTGCATACAGGACAAGTACTCCACGATCGGTTCGTTCAGTTCCTGGGTGCTTCTCATCATCTCCTGGAAGAGGCGGCTTCGGTAGTCAGGTGGCAGATAGTGTTTTTGCAACAGCTCGGTGGTTCCCTCCAGGATCTGCATTTCGTGATAGCTGATCAATACCACAGCCTTTCCTTGGAATAAGTCCAGTGAGGACCGAAACAATCCTTCTTCGGTAAATCCTCGTGCTTTGTGAAGCTCAGACAAACTCTCTAGGACGTCCATCACAGACATCATCCGAGGTTCCCCATAAAATTGTAGATTTCACTTAAAAACCGGAACTAGGCCCTCACCCGATATGGAACTCAACGAACTCAAACTGGCGTTAAGCTCTTCCAGCCACACTCCACGGAGGCAGTAGCATCACGGGATTTTTGCTGCACTCGAGTCAAGATTGTCGACACCTTTGCCAGCCATTCACCACGCTTCTGTGATGTGTCTGCAGTCTGATCTTCAAGAGGTACAGCGTCCAGTCGCGCCAACAAATGCATGATTCGGGACCAACATCGCTTACAGGCAATGCTTGTGTGGTCAGCGTCGAAGCCTTTCGCCAAATCCTCCAACTACGAATACTTCGTCTTATTCCCCTCCAAATGTGTTGTCGCGAAAAATGCAAACGGGGGATATCGAACTGACCTCTGCTCCCTCCTGAGCCTAAAGAGCGATCGCTAACAGTCCCGCATCTGGCGAACTGTCATCGCGTCAGGACCCACGTCTTGATATTGCAGTTCATATTGTGACATTACTTATTGTGAAAATACAACGTATCCTCTTAAAAACAAAAACATACAATACTATATAACACAATACTTATACTTCTACTTATTATTTCTATACTTTTATTTCTATACTTCCGGAAGATTTACATAAACTCTCTAATACATTAATGCATTTATTACTCTCTTATGACTGTTTCATCATTTTACTCTTATGTTGTCTTATTTCACGTGAATCTCTATTTCTTTAATATACTTCTTTTACTCATAATTATCTAATTATATTCAATAGATCCGTATCATTTCATAGCCGCCCAGGCTTCAAGCTAACCGTATGTACCAAAATCTAAACTGATGCTACAATCTCAGCATCTTCATGATCATTGTCCGCGGGTTTCCTCTTTTTAAATCAGGAGCAGATTTTATTTAAATACATACCACCGAGTCCAAAATACTTAAATCAAAATTATCAAAATTTGTTTTGTTTTTAATGGTCAAACATAAATTGTTATTTTAAAATTTAGACTAATGTTTTTTTATTGGAATCACAATAGTTTACTGTTTGGCATTTGTTATGCTACATTGCGATTAGTTTACTAACAATTTGAAAACTTCCTCTGTTTAGCCTAGCACCGCAGCTGTACTGCTTACGTAGCATTTTATTTATTTCAATGACCGCGCTAGGTTGCCGACTTCTCTGGTATTTTGTTGTCTAAGCTGAAACTTACACGAAATCAATGACTCTTTATTTTTAGCAATTATACTGTAGCGGAGGTGGCCGAGTGGATAAGGCGAATGCCTTCCACTCAGAAGTCCAGGGTTCAAGCCCAGGTTAGGCAGGGGATTTTTAAAATACTCCGTCTCCCCGACTGCCGCACAGACAAGCCACTGGCTTTGTGCACATGGCAACATCCCCACAAAAAAAAAGAAAAAAAAAAGAAAAGAAAAAATGTAATTTTTTAGTTACACTTTTGAACTCGCCTGTAATATGGCTTTAGTCTTTCTACATGGACAATGTCATAACGCGTTGATCTACCTTTAATTACCTTTATCTCGTAATTGACATCATGAATTCTTCTAATAACTGTATATGGCCCGTGCCATCGAAGTAACAATTTTTCTGATTTTCCTACTTTTCGATCGGGGGTATAGATCATTACTTGATCACCTACGTTAAACCTTACTTGCTTTCTCCCCTTATCGTACCTATTCTTTGGTCTAACTTGTTGATTATTAACGCGTTCCGTAGCGTTTTCCCTTATTTCCCTAATTTTTCTTAGATAATCCTCTGCTAATTGATCCTGTGGATTATCATTGACATTTAGCGCGACGTCTGCGGGTAAAACTGCCTCTCGTCCGTATACAAGAAGAAACGGTGATTCTTTTGTTGTCTCTTGCTTTGCGGTATTATATGCAAACGTCACTAAGGAAACATAGCTGCTCCAATCTTTCTGATTAGTTGCTGTATACATCGATAACATATTTGCTATTGTTCCGTTGAAATGTTCTGTCAGTCCATTAGTTTGTGGGTGGTAAGCTGTTGCTACTACTGGATGACTTCCTATAGCATTTATTAATTCAGAAATAACGTTCGCTGTAAAACATTTAACTCTATCAGTCAAAATTTTCTTTGGACATCCATGTCGACTTACAATGTTTTCCATTAAAAACTTGGCTACTTCTACAGCTTTTCCTGAGGGTATTGCCTTTGCTTCTGCCTATTTTGTCGCATAGTCCACTGCTGCTATAATAAATGTATTTCCGTCCTCTGATTTTGGAAAAGGGCCTAAAAGATCGATCCCGATCATCTCAAATGGCTTTCCTATTTTAATCGGCTGTAAGTGCCCTGCTGGAGCTCGTATTGGTCTTTTCCTCTGTTGGCAAGATATACATGATTTTACATACTCTTCCACTTGCGTATGCATTCCTTCCCAAAAGTATCGATCTTTGATTTTTTCAAATGTTTTTGCAAAACCAAGATGCCCGCCTGAAATCGGATCGTCGTGTGCACAAAGCAGTATTTCCTTCTTCAGCTGTTCTGGTACAACTATTATCTTCGTTGGTCCTAGTGGTGTAAAATGTTTCTTGTATAAGATACCGTTGTCCAAAACATAACTTCTCGTTTTTCTAGCTGTTTTTCTATCTGCCTGGTCTGGATTTTCAATAGCGTCTATTATTTCTGAAATAGACTGGTCTGTGGCTTGGAGTGCTGAAATGTCATCGACAGTAAGTGCTAAAACAGGAATTTCCAATTTGTTTTCATTTGGTTCTTTTGTACTTGCGGGATTTCTGGAAAGACTATCAGCATCCAGATGTTTCTTTCCGCTTTTATGACCTATTTCGTAGCTAAAATCTTGTAACTTAATTATCCAACGTGCTAAACGAGATGAAGGGTTGTCGTGTTTATGCAACCAACATAATGCATGATGATCGGTAACTACGCGAAAATCTACACCCCATAGATAATTTCGGAAGCGAATAATGCTCCAAAAAATTCCCAACAATTCTTTCTCTGTTGTATTATACCTTATCTCAGGGCTTGACAACCTTCTTGATGCATATGCTATTGGATATGTCTCATTTTTGTCCGTTTGCAAGAGAACTGCTCCTAAACCGACATTGCTAGCATCTGTATGGAGTTCTATAGGTAAACCTGGTTTAAAGTGACGTAAAACTGGATAATTTATTAACCGTTCCTTAAGTTTCTCCAAAGATTGCTGTTCTATATCACCCCATTTAAATTTCGTGTCCTTACGGGTTAGTAAAGTTAAAGGACGTGCTATTTCCGCAAAATGTTTTATAAACTTGCGATAATAGTTCGCTAAACCAATAAAAGACTGAACATTCTTAATCGTTTTAGGACATGGGAATTCTGTGACTGATTTTATCTTGTCTGGATCTGGAGATATTCCATTTGTGGATGCTACATGACCTAAAATCTTAACTTCTTGTTGTGCGAAATTACATTTACTTGGCTTTAACTTTAAATTTGCATATCTAAATCTATCAAATACCTTTTTTAAATTTTTAAGATGATCTTCGAAATTACTACCCTTAATGATTACATCATCTAAATAGACAAGACATGATTTCCATTTTAGTCCTGCTAACACGTCTCTGAAAACAAGCGGGGCTTGTTGCTAAACCAAAAGGTAAAACATTAAATTCGTATAAGTTCGTAATTCGTCCAGTTATAAATGCGGTCTTATGACGGTCTTCATCCCTTATATTAATTTGCCAATACCCTGCGAATAAATCGAGGGTTGAAAAAAAAATTGTGCACCCTCCAAATAAGATAAAATGTCATCAATCACAGGCAAAGGGTACGTGTCCTTTTTTAAAAGTTTGTTCAATTTTCTATAGTCTACGCAAAAACGCCATTCGCCTGTTTTCTTTTTTATTAAGACGACTGGACTCGCCCAGGGAGAAAAAGATTTTGAATTATCCCTGCTTCTAACATTTCATCAACCTGTTCTCTAATGATTTCTCTCTCTTTATGCGAAACTCGATACGGGGGTTAGTGAGTTGGACTGGCATCTCCAGTGTCAATTTGATGTTCACAAATATTGGTACGCCCCAGATCAAAATTATTATCAGCAAATATGTTCCTATATTCATTAAGCAAACCTGATAATTGCTCGTTTTGTTGCTTAGATAGCCCTGATTGTACGTTATTAATGGTATTCACGGTAAGACATTGTTTACTTTTATTATCAACTGTATCTCTAAATGGCTTAGCGTCAATTTTCACTAAAGTTCCTAATTTCGTGTCTTTCTCCAACTTAATTTCTTTGTTACTCATATTTGAAATAAAAATATGGGCATTATCAAAATCTATCATTTCCACAATTTTTACAAACGCTGATGCAAATAAATTCTGATTTGGCTCAAAATAACACTGTCGCGCATTTTTTATTGAATATTTAATTGAAATTTTTTGTGTTGTCAAAGGCGCTAATGAAGTATTATTGTTTACCAAAACATCTTTACTAATGCATCCTTGCTCTGGAATAAAATTGGTCATAGCCTCGCTTGCATTGTTGAAATAACAAATTTCTTCTTTGTTGCTAACTTTGAACGTCACACTGTTATTTTTAAATTGTATGCATGCACGATATTTATTGCAAAACTCGTTACCGAGAATCACTGGCACACTTAAATCTTTAGCAACAATAAACGTATGTTCGAATTGTTCCGCTTGCAATGTGAAGGTTATACAAACTTGACCTATTAGCCATAAATAACTTTTTCTTGCAGTCTTAACGTGAATATATTTGGTTCGCACTATATCGTGTTTATTTGGTACAAATTTTTCATCTATTAAACTAATACCTGCTCCTGTATCAATTATGAAATTTACATCTTTGTTCTCGATTTGTCCTTTTAACGTTATAGCCCCTTGTTCCAAGCTTAGGCAGCTACTAATTTGGTACGTTCTATTTTTAGCTAATCGTTTTCTAACCCTACAATGAATTTTCTTATGTCCTGGCTTTTGACAAAAGTAACAATAAATTAATTTACGATTACGAAGCGTACAATTTCTCTTACTATAACCTTTAAAATTTGCACCACGTCTAACATAATTGTGCAGCGATGCTATCTTTCCTAGTTTTTTGACCAACACTTTACTGCATAGTGCCCTGGTTTGTGGCTCTTATAACAAATCACTCTGCCATTTGACGTACGAGTGTTATAATTTTGAGCGGGCTTAAAATTAGAATACTGGTTTCCTACCTTATTCTTTAACTTCGATTCTAGGACGTGTACCTGTCGCTGCAGACCTTTGATTTCCTCGTCCTTTTGTTCATTCCTTTGGTCGTTGTGTCCGCTAGCTGTGGCTTGGTCCAATAGAAATTGAGAATTTTCTATTTTTCTCAAATTCTTTCGGAGGGCTTCTACGGTGTTGTTTTCCATTAAGCTGATCTTCTCAATCAGCTTCGGCTGTAGACCACGTACAACGAAACGCACCTTCTCTTCTTCGTCCATCTCTGGATTGACGTCATGGCAGCATCTTAGGACCTCGTGGAAGTAGTTCCATATTTCTTCGCCTGGTTTCTGCATCCTGGTAGCAAGGCGGTAGTGAAGTTGCTCTACTTGGGCTGCATGCCTGAATGTTGATTGAAGCTCCGTGATGATGTCTTCAAAAGCTGCGATTGAATTTTCTACAGTTTCAAACCAATTAAGCGCCGCCCCCTCTAGATAGCACGGCAACTGGACCAATTTTGTAGCTTCTGACCAGCGATTAGCTCTCGCTGAACTACGATAATTTTTGATAAAATTATCTACATCTTCACGTGCTGTTCCGCTAAACTTGATCGGCTTAATTACAGGAACCATCTCTTCTTCTGGATCGCTCTCTACATCGGACATTGTTGCTTGATTGGGTTCTTCTTCCGTTGTCGGTGATGTCAATTTTGAACCGCTTCTAGTATTTGCCATCAGGATAACGGCGTCTCCACCATTGTGACATTTCGTAAAGTGGCTACCCCTTTGTGGGTAGTCACATTATGTCTTTGCATCTCAAATGGGGCTGTAGCGGAGATGGTAGCTTCCCCGAGGGGATAAATACGCTTCACAACTGTCTAAGTAATCAATTTATTCTGTGTAGTTTACATTGGTATCGTTCTTAATAACTGACTGTATTCAAAATGGTTTTAATCTTTTATAGTGGTTCTCCAAGGTATTGGGACGTAGCCGACCTTCCTGGTGTCGACTTGTTTGTTGTTTTAGCGTTGCACACTCCTAGAACAAGGTTCCCAAAACACAAACTCACCTCGCGACTGATTATGTTTAATGCTCCGGATACCCTATGTGACAATATTCCAGTTCATCCTTCTTCAGATTATACAATACCACTGTGGGAGCCGACATATTTATCCAAACCAAAGTACAGTAAGAACAACCACAACAACAACAACACGTACCAAAAGAGGATTGCTAAAGGAGAAACCGCGGAAGGGAATGAAAAAGAATAAAGATGATAAAAGAAAATCAACAAAGTCACAATTTAAGAAGGACCGCCCCTAATTACTTTAATGATGCGCCAATGAAACAGCGTCGATTTACCAAAAACTACACCTTTCAAATGTGTCACTTCCTTGTTCGACCTGAGCGCTTGTGCAAGGCGGAGGTGCAACGGGCTTCCGCCAATCCAAGTAATATTAGCTGTATTAAACAAACACTGAAAGCGGTAAAATCAATTGACAAATATTTTCCAAAAAGCACTACCTATTAACAAAGAAAATTTTGCGTATGTACCGCAAAGATCAGCATATAATTAATTAGAAAAAGTGAGTAAAATGCGAGCATCACGCCTACGTAATTTCCACACGAATCGCTGCACAAATAGCCGATGAAATGAATTATTTCTCGAAAAACAGCATCATGGAGAATAAAACACCAACCGATATGCAACCAGTCAAAGTGGTGCATTCGGGTAGTCGTCGCGCAAATACTCATAGAATTACGTTGAGAAATTCGCGACAAATTAAATGTTACACGATATTATAACAAGTTTGTTAAGAACTCGCGTAAAACGTAAAAGTAGAAATTTAGCAACGGTTGAAAAATCCGTTCCTACAGAATTGACAAATTTGAAACAGTTGCTACAAAAGTTGTTAAAACTTAAGCTTAAACAATTCATTTTCCTAGTAACTGAAATAGCAACTGAGATACAGAATTGGACCGAATATTTGGGGAGATGTGTATTTTATAATTACAATTGTAATTATAAAGTAAACAAAAATAAAATTCGTTTTAAAATTCATAATAAGTAATTTCGAGTGATGCGCGGCGATTTAGATAGAGCTGGAGACCAAGTTTTAAGTAGGAATAATATGATTATTGTTTGGGCCTTCGAAACTGGTCCAGAAACTTGAGGAAAAAATCAGATTACAGAAAACACAAATCACAATCCTGGTTGATTATGATTGTATTAAAAAAGAGTAGGGTGAACAATTGTGAAGTGCTTCTCAAAATGATTATTTGAATAGAATATACACTTGCAGAAAAATGAATAAGTCAACTTCGTAATATGACAAAAATCGTAATTCTTTATTGAAAATAATAATAATCATGACAACATGCAAGTAATCTGAAACTAAGCAACATACAAAACTATAGATAGTTGATCAATCTTGAACATGCCGCCCACCTTGAAAACGGTTGTTTTCAATGATCTTAATCCACTGGTAATGGACAAATCTTTGCCAGGACACGCTTCGTTATATTAGTTGGTGTTCTTATTGAAACCACACGGGTAACTCCATCTTTCCCAGGATGTAACATTGTTACACGGCCCAGCTTCCATTTGAAAGGTGGAAGTTGATCATCATGCAGCAAAACCAAGGTGCCAAGCTTCAATTCCTTTTGTGCTGTTTTCCATTTTAGTCGTTGTTGTAACTCGCCAATATACTCTTTCCTCCATCTTTCCCAAAAATGTTTCATTAGCATTTGGATATGCTGGTAAACATTCAGTCGATTTTCAGCAATATTAGTATAATTAGCATCCGGTATAGCTATTAATGGTCTGCCTATCAGAAAATGAGCTGGAGTAAGTGGATTAAAGTCAAGCGGGTGTGAGGAGAGTGGTGATAGCGGTCTAGAATTTAGGATTGCTTCTATTTGTACTAGCAATGTGTTCAGTTCTTCGTAGGTCAGGTGTGCGTTGCCTGCCACCCTTCGCAGATGATATTTTATAGATTTTACTCCTGCTTCCCACAAGCCTCCGAAGTGAGGAGAATGTGGAGGAATAAATTTCCAACAAATGTCTTCTTGTGTACATGCCGTTATTATATCGTCTTCATTTTCCTCAATAAATTTACTTAATTGCTGTAGTTCCGAATTAGCCCCAACAAAATTGCTGCCGTTGTCGGAAAATATCTTTGCAGGTTTGCCTCTTCTTGATACAAATCTACGAACTGCTAATATAAATGCGTCTTTTGTTAGGTCAGAAACTAATTCAATGTGTAATGCCTTTGTCGAAAAACAAATAAATATACTGATGTAGCATTTCAACAGTTTACATTCTCGTCCCTTTCTATCTTTTATAATGATAGGACCTGCGTAATCTACTCCAGTATTATGGAATGGTGGTGATGGCGTTATTCTCTCTTGTGGTAGATTTCCCATAATGGCTAATTTCTCCAAAGGTTTATTTCGGAAACATACAATGCATTTTTGGGGAACCTTTTTAACTAAACTTTTTCCTGCTACCAGCCAAAACTCTTCACGAATAACTGCTAATAAAAGTTGAGGTCCTGCATGATGCAACTTGCGATGATACTCATCAACAATTAACTTGGATAAATAATGTTTGCCATCAAGAATTATTGGATGCTTTTTATTAAATTCATAATCAGAATTAGTGAGTCTTCCTCCAACTCTTAAAATACCATATTTGTCCAAAAAAGGGTTTAAATTTGCAAGATTAGATTTTGGGTGTATAGTTTCTCCTGCAGAAATTTTATTCATTATGGATGCGTAAGTTTGTTGTTGGGCGATCCTAATTAGCAAATTATGTGCATCATTTAATTCTTGCATATTTAAACATTCTAGTTTGCGATCCTCTTTAGATGTCCGACAATTAAGTAAAAATCGTTTTATATATGATGTTATCCGTTTTAGTTTTGCTAGTTTGGAAAATTTATGAAATGGAAACGTATTTTCATTTGGTTCATTTGTTACTAAACACAACTTTTGGGCCTTTTTTATGTCTGGTAAATGGTTAGTTGACATTCTTTCTTCACATTTAGGCCAGTGTGCATCACTTTGATTCAACCACTCAGGGCCATACCACCATAATCCTAAATTGATTATCTTAGTTGCACATACTCCTCGTGAAAGTAAATCTGCTGGATTATCTTTTGTAGGTACATGACGCCAATGACAATCTACAATTAACTTATGTATTTCCGACACTCGATTTCCAACAAATGTTTGTAACTGTCTTGGTGGCATCTTCAACCAACCAAGAACTATATTGCTGTCAGTCCAGAATATAATACAATCAAAATTAATATTAAACGCAGTTTGTACTTTGTTTGCCAGTTTTGCCAAAGTTAATGCACCACACAATTCTAACCTTGGTATGGATATCATCTTCAACGGTGCTACTTTAGTTTTACAACATAGTAATCTTATTTTTGGCTTGTCATTTACGTCTACAGTGCGGATGTATATGCAGGCACCATATGCATTTTCTGACGCATCTGAAAATCCATGCATTTCAATGTACTTGTATTTTTCACAAGTAACTTGTCTAGGTATAATAAGTTGATTTAATATGTTGAGGTTTTTTGTAAAATTTACCCATTCCGTTAAGATATGGATTGGAATATCATCGTCCCAGTTTAATTTTTCTAGCCATAACTTTTGCAACATTATTTTTGCTTGAATTATACATGGACTTAAAAGTCCTAAAGGATCAAAAATTTGTCCTATGTTTGATAACATATTTCTTTTTGTGACCCGTTTATTATCGGAAATATTTCCTATTTTATATTTTAACTGATCGGTTTGTGGGCACCAGTGTAAACCTAACACTTTCGTGTTTTCATTTGCTCCTAAATTTATTATGTTAAGATGTGTTGTTTTCTTTGAAACCTCTCGTAAAACATCTTGTTTGTTGGATACGAACTTACGAACTTACGCAAGATTTTTCCACATATATAGGCAGCTTCATCCAGCGAATTGGCACCTGTTAACAAGTCGTCCACATAAAAATCTTTTTTAATAATTCTTGCAATATCTGGATTACCGTGCTCACAATCCTTCCCTAGTTGATACAAACTTCTTATTGCGAGAAAAGGAGCAGCAGTTGTTCCATAAGTAACAGTATTAAGATCGTATGCACATAAATTTTCAGTTTGATGAGCTCTCCATAATATCCTCTGCAATGGTCTATCTTCAGGTCTAATGAGAATTTGACGATACATCTTAGTGACATCTGCCGAAATAACATATACATGCTTTCTGAAGCGTAAGAGAATACTCATGAGGTCATCTTGGATTGTAGGTCCAACCATTTGCAAATCATTCAGTGAGTATCCCGTTGACGTTCGGGCTGATGCATCAAATACTACTCTGAGTTTTGTAGTAAGACTTTCTTCGCGTAAAACACAATGGTGAGGAATGAAGTATGTCACCTTATCATTGGTATTATTATCAACTTTTGTCATGTGCTTAAGATCTTCGTATTCTTTCATAAATTCCTTATACATTTCTTTTAGTTTTGGATTTGTATTGAATTTTCTTTCTAATGCGAAAAACCTCATTTGTGCTTGTTGCAATGAGTCTCCAAGTTTGTCTGGTTGTTCTTTTAATGGTAATGCAACAATGAATTGACCTTACGTTCAACAACGTTTAATTTCTTGAATGTTTCGCAATATTGTAAAAAGTGGTCTCCTTTACAAAACTTACATTTATTACTGGACAATACTAGCGATTTGGACTGGATATGTTCTTTTGGCTTTGAGTGAGAGTGAGTCTGGAATGCAGAATTTAATGTATCTAATAAATCTGCGCGATTTTTTAAGAAGTTCTTAATGTCTTCTAAATTCGGTATGTCTGTAGTAATACGCGCTTTGTATATTTCCCATTCTCGTAATGTGACCACATCCAGTTTAGAGGCCAAAATATAAATCAATAATGTGTCCCAATATTGTGTTGGTTCATTTAACGAACTCAGTGCACGTAAATGATGTGATACATTATCCAAAAGTTTTCTAATTTTAAACGAAGATTCTTTATTGATATATGGCAATTCGAATATAGACTTTACATGATTAAAAATTAATAATCGAGTGTTATCGTATCTATCGCATATAATTTCCCAAGCAATTTTATAATTTATGCTACTAAATTCAATTGACCGAATTATGTCTAAGGCATTTCCAACCAATGATGATCTCAAATAATGAAATTTTTGAACGTCGTTAATCATCTGATTATTATGAATTAAAGATTCGAATATATCTTTAAATTCAAGCCAATGTTGGTATTCTCCGTCAAATTTTGGTAATTGAATTATAGGCAGTCTTACATTTTGTTGGGGATCTAAAATGACACCGTCTACTCTTGGAGTGGGTTGATTTGTACTTACGTGTTTTGTAAGTATTACCTCAGCCCTTGCTAATTGTGAGAAGTAATTCTCTTCAAACGCTTCCCTCGCTGCATACTGTTCTTGGCAATCTTTATCTCCAATTACACGTTCAATTTCGTCTTGTACTTTTTCAAAACCTTCCAACAAAATCTCAGCATTAGCCAACCTTTTACCAAGTTCAATGACTTGAACATTTGACAGCGTGCTACCATCTCCTCCTAACCCGTCTAAATATTTAGTGAAGGATGTTAGTTTTCGACGAATCACTCCACGTTTCCTATTTAGATCTTCTATGTCTGCCATTACTGCTAGTTACTGCTATCTGCTTGGAGTACTGCTTTCCTGGGTTCAGTTGAAAACTATGGAACACCTTCCTGGTTTATGTTAGAAACTAATGACCAATCAAGTATGGATGTGCGTGATAGGTGTTTTCTGGTACAAATCCAATGAAGAGTGTTTCTTAGAATAAATCCGGAACTCGACGGACCATGAACAATTGTGAAGTGCTTCCTCAAAATGATTATTTGAATAGAATATACACTTGCAGAAAAATGAATAAGTCAACTTCGTAATATGACAAAAATCGTAATTCTTTATTGAAAATAATAATAATCATGACAACATGCAAGTAATCTGAAACTAAGCAACATACAAAACTATAGATAGTTGATCAATCTTGAACATAGGGTAATGAAATTATTATTCATTCGGTTGAAAGACAGTTCACTCCGTAACTTACGTACGCATAATGCTGAAAAAGACAATACAAAAAACCTTATTGTTATTTAAAAAAACTCATTTAAGAGCTTTTTGTTGCATATGGTATAGCCTTATTGATAGATCGCATCGACTTGGACCAAGAAGGAAGTCTGCGTAAGCATTATAGTGAAATTCGTCTCGCACACGACCCGCAAGCAATTATGGACACACAAAAAATGCTAAAGGGTACAAAATTGCTAATTACTGAATCCCTGACGCGGAAAAGGATTACGCTTTTATCTGCCGCTATTGGTGTTGTAGGAAGAGGTAAAGTCTGGTCTTCTGGCGGTAACATTTTCATCTCACTTCCAAACAGCAAAATTAAAAAGGTTGGCAGTTTGGCCGACCTTAACGGTATCAATATGTCGACGCTTGATGAGTGACACGACAGCAGAAGAGGAAGAAGTAATTGGCAGGTCGTATCTTTGTTGTACTGTCATGCAGTTTTTTGAAATTATAGTTTCTTGTGCCGATCAGTGACCTCTTGTGGTAACCGTTGCATCGATGTGCAGTCGACGTTTCGCGCACTGTTGCAAGAGGCATCTTCAGGACTAACTTATCAAACCAAGCGCTAAGAAGATATTGTCGTCTGTTGGGGCGGGTCTTTATATATGAGTGGAGTGGTGTCACCAGATGGTGTTTGGAGTGGGGTTAACGTAGTGGAAGGAGAAATTTTTCAGCCTCAAGGCAAAAATTATGCGCCTTTTTTACACTTTAAAGTATTTACCACAGCTTATCGTATTAACTGAATATTTAACACGGCAATTTGTTTTGAGTAATAAATTTAAATTTAGGACAAAACATAATACATACTGACGTTCATGTTAACAGTTTTTCGCATTTTACCACCAATGGATCACAATGTTGAAATTTTATATCCTGTAAAAACGTATTCATTACAAAATTAATACATGAAGTCTCCGTTATATGTTGTATATTTTTGCTTAACCTTTATATTGAACAGCGTGGCTAACGACGTTGGTACAACGTCTTTGAGAGTGAGTTTTTTGATAATTATTAATTTTAATGATTTTTAATGTTTTTCATTGAATTGTCTCTAGCATATGCATATAATAATAACGATGTTAATGTATTTTGACGTTTCACGCTCTGTTGCAAGAGGCTGTCTTCAGGACTAGGTTATCAAACCAAGCGCTAAGAAGATACTGTCGTCTGTTGGGGCGGGTCTTTATATATGAGTGGAGTGGTGTCACCAGATGGTGTTTGGGGTGGGGGTACCGTAGTGGAAGGGGTGCAGGACAAGCAGTCATCAACACCCTTGTGAAAAGAGCAATTTCTATAACCCACCCCACATACCTCCAAAACGAACTTGACCACTTAACCAAAGTCTTATCCCAAAACAACTATGCCAAGCCCTCGATAATTAAAACCATTTCCCGACACCTAAACCCAACAGATAACACACCTCATCAGCATCACGACGCCCCAATCGCAACAGCTTTTCTTCCTTACGTCCAAGGTACGACAGGTCGTATTGGACGCATCCTCCGCAATCATAACGTAAAACCGATATTCAAACCCCTTTTCAAGCTATCGGACTTACTTCCTTCTACAAAGGACAAAATCCCTCCTCTTCTTTCCTCTGGTGTGTACCGGATTCCATGTGCTTGTGGAAGTGTCTATGCTACACTAAATTGCGACAAATCGCTGGGTCAGCTCTCGCTGAGCACAGATATAACACGGGACATGAGAACCTGTTTGCACAAACCAAAATCCTCGCCCGTGAATTCCATTACTACCCTAGAAGGACCCGCAAATCAAAAGAAATCCTAAAACACCCCTCCAATATCAATAGAGACGATGGTTTTCACTTACATCATACCTGGAAAACAGTCCTGTCCCAACCGCTTCTACCTGGTGGTCCACTACCTGTTAAACCCACCCCTTCCACTACGTTACCCCCACTCCAAACACCATCTGGTGACACGACTCCACTCATATATAAAGACCCGCCCCAACAAACGTCAGTATCTTCGTCAAGTCCTTCCACCAAAATCCTCCTCCATGCTTTTGGAGTTCCCTTCCCACTACCGGGGTTCAAAAGTCATACACTTAACCTCTAATCCAGAATCACCATGTATCAAACGTCAGTATCTTCTTAGCGCTTGGTTTGATAAGTTACTCCTGAAGATGCCTCTTGCAACAGAGCGCGAAACGTCGACTGCTTCAAAGTCCTCAATGCGGTCCACCTGGAAATGAATATATCAAACAACATGACAACAAAGAGAAAAACAAACTATTCCGCACATCGATGCAACGGTTACCACAAGAGGTCACTGATCGGCACAAGAAACAATAATTTCAAAAAACTGCATGACAGTACAACAAAGATACGACCTGGCAATTACTTCTCCCTCTTCTGCTGTCGTGCCACTCTCTGGCCATAAACCGCCTCTCCCCGGCCACAATCACCCTCAGTAGCTCCAACGTCATCAGGCGTCAACATATTGATACCTTTAAGGTCGGCCAAACTGCCAACCTTTTTAATTTTGCCGTTTGGAAGTGAGATGAAAATGTTACCGTCTTCTGACGGTAACATTTTCATCTCACGTCTCAGACCAGACGTTACTTGTTCCTACAACACCAATAGCGGCAGATAAAAGCGTAATCGTTTTCTGCGGCAGGGATTCAGTAATTAGCAATTTTGTACCCTTTAGCATTCTCTTGTGTGTCCATAATTACTTGCAGGTCATGTGCGAGACGAATTTCACTATAATGCTTACGCAGACTTCCTTCTTGGTCCAAGTCGATGCGATCTATCAATAAGGCTATAGCTTATGTAACAAAAAGTTCTTACATGAGTTATTTTAAATAACAATAAGGTTTTTTGTATATATAAATATATGATACTATAAGCTACTATCTTCTTAGCGCTTGGTTTGATAACTTAGTCCTGAAGATGCCTCTTGCAACAGAGCGCGAAACGTCGACTGCTTCAAAGTCCTCAACGCGATTTCCACCCGGAAATCAATACATCATTGACTCAGACCGCGGAAGTCTACCATCTTGATATATATTTGCTTTCTGCATCTTTTGTTCTTGCTGACTTTTATAAACGTACTTGCTTACTTGCTGTTTACCGCTCGCACTGCCAACACCTTTTGTCCCATAATTTACCGATTTTCTTGTGTCTAGTCGGTTGGATACATAATAGAGGTGGGTAGTTTGCGAACGAACTGTTCAGACAGAACCATAAAATGAACCAGTTCAACTGAACTGCTTTTGTAGATCTATTTAGTATCGGTGCGTAGAGGTGCATATAGGTGCGTATAGGCGCAGTATAGGTTCGCGGACAAACTATCTATCTACAACTAGTTTAACTAAACTGCTTTTATAATATGTTTTCTGTGACCGATTTGGTTTGAGTTGAAGCACGAAGCGACTGACCGGACGCACTGTGGGACGAAATCCCGAAAAGCTGACCAAAACCTCAAACAATGAAAATATGATTCGGAGAATTTTGACTGTTGGGTTACATACACAAATGATTACTGCATTCAGCCCTGAAACGGGAAAGCCTAACTCTTTATATTAAGCTCGGTAGTTGAGTTCAAAGTTGGTCTTTCATGAAAGCGTTGGACCTAGGCGAGAACACAGACCAAAAGCGGCGAACTTTAAAATTGCATATCTCAGAAATGAAAAGTAATATTCAATTATTACAAGATGGATTCGACTGATTGAAGTATATAAAATTATTTCTGTTTTAATTGACTTAAAAAGTAATGTTTATCTGCTTAAAATACGGTCATATTTGGTACCCTCGCGATAACGTTATAATTTTCGAGACTTATCTTTTCTAATAGATTAAAAGTAACATATACCACCATATTCCACAAAGTGTGAAGCTTAGAATAGATTTCGCCTGTTCACGCCATGTGGCTGCAATGATCTTTTTCTAATTGTCATTGGCGTGAACGGGTTGCAGGTTGCAGCGCGAGTTACGTACCCAGATATGCTGAGGCAGCACATTCCTAGGAGTAGATTAAGAATAGTATATAAGCAGTAGCATTGTTCCACTTAGCAGTTATAATAATAGTCAGTATTATACTCTTAGATATTACGCACATCAAACTCTGTATGTAATATTTAAATAAATTGTTTTTTTTTAATTAACAAGTGTTAAACAATTATATTTGGCGCAGTCGGCAGTATTTCGGGACGTTTTTCGAAAATAAAACTCTTTTTGAAAACGGTTCGTGTCTACGATTTACGCGAAAAGAACCACACCCATAGACCTCACATCGGTCGAAGAATCTCACATCGGTTCGTGGAAGTGAAAATAAAGGATACCAAAGGACATGATTGGATTATTTAAATTCATGTAAGTACAAACTAAGTTTAGTTTATTGCATCCCTCAAATCCATGTCCGATCCTGAACTTGCATTAGCGGAAATTTTAAATAAATTATCGCTACAAGAAAATCAAACCAGTGCTAATAATAGTGATCAAAAAAGTACTACGACAACCGTAACAATGTCTACAGTAAAAGATATCACCACCAATCATCTTGCCATCATACCGCAGTACGATGGAAATCCAAACACCCTCACCATGTACATCGCGGGATGTCAATATTTGATTGACACATTTGCCAGTGAAGAGGCAGATGACCCAATTAACCAATTCATCATGAGAGCCATCCAATCTAAATTAACAGGAAAAGCTCTTCAGTTAGTAGGAAGTTATGAAACCATAAGAACCTGGAAGGAACTTAAGGACCTCTTGCAATTAAATTTCTGTGATCAGAGATCAGAAAAGTGTTTGACACAGGATTTAATTAATCTTAGGCCAGAAAGGCAAGAAACAGCGTACAACTTTGGCATGCGTTGTAAGAATATAAGGAATTTATTGTTATCCAAAGTGAAGATGACAGAGGAGGATGCAGCAAGAAGAAAAATTAAATGCGAATTGCATGAAGATACAACATTACAAACATATCTCCGAGGAATCGTTATAATGGGAGAAGTTGGCCATCGTGTCAGGTACAGAATACCTGATAACATAGAAACAGCTATGGCATATGTATTAGAAGAAGAAAATTTCAACTACTTTGCCAAACAGCCCAACAGTGTGAACGTTAATCACGAATTCAAACCACTCAGACAACAAATACCATCACAACAAGCACCACCAAAACAACATCAACAAAAACAGTGGCAACAACAATCAAAACAGTGGCAAGAACCTAGGCAGTGGCAACAACCAAGACAATGGCAACCACCGAACCAGTGGCAGCAACCAAATCAATGGCAACAGCAAAACCAATGGCCACCCAAACCACAACAACATTGGAGACAACAACAGCCTCAACAGCAACAACCGTTCCAGAAACCACCATCTTGGAGATTTGCAAAATCCCCTGGACAAATACAACAAACTCGTCAACCGAAGCAAACACCAATGGATATTGGTAGTTCGACAAGATCAGCACCCCAGAAATTGTATTATCATACTGAAGATCAACAAGATGTTGAACAAATTGAAGAATATAAAGAAAATCAACAATACTACGAAGAAGGCGAGTACACTTATGAAGAAAATAAACATGAAGAGGAATACGAAGAAAATTTTATGGCAGAAGCCTCCACAAGTCAAATTACATAGCAAATGAAGACCCACAAGAAGAATACATGAAAAAAATCAAATTAAACACACATTCGGCAGTTAAATTACCATATATTATTATTCCTGAAATTAGAGCAAAATTTCTAATTGACACCGGAGCATCAAGATCTATGATAAGTTCAAATTTAGCTCATAGATATTTTCAAGACCATATAAAGTATGAACCATTCACTGTACAAACGGCACATGCAATCACAAAACATCAACATGTAATTGAGATACCATCATTAATTACGTTCAAAGCAAAAAATCAACAACACAAATTCCATATATTTGACTTTAGTGACAAATATGATGGCCTGATAGGAATAACATTATTGGAACAATTAGAAGCGACAATCGACATCATCAATAGAACTTTGAAGACGAAATTTGTGAACATACCCATTTTATTTGAAGACTCAAAAATTTCTTTAGGACCACGTGAAAGAAAAGTAATCAAAATACCTGTGACTAGAAATAGGAAGAACATAATAGTGCATCATCAAGTATTAGCACCTGGAGTAGAAATACCAGAGGCTATATCAAATTCAAAAGATTTCGAGGCACTGACCATCGCTGTAAATTTCAACAATTTTCCTGTAGAAATCGAGATCGATCAACCAATCGACGCTGAGGAGTATGACCCCAGGACTAACATCGGTAAAAGCAACAAGACACCATATACACCAAAACAAATTGAAAAAATGCAGATTGAAAATGTTATGATGAACTTAAGGTTAGTTCACCTGAATGATGACGAATACCAACAAATACAAAGTATATGTTTAGAATACAAGGACATATGTTATGATGAACGTTTACCATTGACATTTACAAATCAAATTAAACATACTCTAAGACTTAAAGATGAAACACCCGCATATTCCAGACCATATAGACAGCCCCAACAGAAGAAGGACGAAATAAAACAACAAGTCCAACAACTATTGGAACAAGATATCATCCAGGAAAGCTACAGCCCTTGGAGCTGTCCAGTTACTGTAGTACCAAAGAAGATGGATGCATCAGGGAAGGTTAAATATCGAATGGTAATCGACTACAGACGATTAAATGACCAAACCATTGACGATAAGTATCCTATACCTAACATAACCGACATCTTAGATAAGTTAGGAAGGAGTCAGTACTTTACCACCCTTGACCTTGCTAGTGGTTATCATCAACTTGAAATGGACCCCAAGGATATACAGAAAACAGCCTTTTCTACAGAACAAGGACACTATGAATTTAAAAGAATGCCTTTTGGACTGAAGAATGCTCCAGCAACTTTTCAAAGAGTTATGGACAATATACTACGAGGTCTTCAGGAAGACGTATGTCACGTGTACTTAGATGATATTGTTATCTATTCAACAAGTCTTCAAGAACATTTGGAAAAACTTACAACCGTATTTGAAAGATTACGAAAAGCAAATTTGAAAATAAAATTAGACAAATGTGAATTTTTACGGAAGGAAACAACTTACCTAGGACACGTAATATCAGATAAAGGTGTGAAACCAAATCCGGAAAAAATTAAAGCCATCCTGAAATATCCAATACCTACGACAACAAAGGAGATCAAAGCATTTCTAGGCTTGGTAGGTTACTATCGAAAGTTTATCAAGGACTTTGCCAAAATTACGAAACCAATGACAAGATGTCTAAAGAAACATGCAAAAATAGTACATGATGAAGAATTTATAAAAGCATTTGAAACATGTAAACATATATTAACTAATGAACCAGTGTTACAGTAACCAGACTTTGCAAAACCATTTGTATTAACAACGGACGCCTCGAACGTAGCAATCGGCGCAGTACTCTCTCAAGGAAGAATAGGACAAGATAAACCTATAAGTTATGCTTCTAGAACTTTATCAGATTCAGAACAACTATATTCTACAATAGAGAAGGAGCTTTTAGCCATCGTATGGGCAACCAAATACTTTAGGCCCTACATCTACGGTAGACCATTCATCATCTACACAGACCACAGACCCTTGGTCTGGTTAACATCACTAAAAGAACCAAATTCCAAGTTAGCCCGATGGAAAATAAGACTAGAAGAGTATGATTATGAAATTCTATACAAGAAAGGCAAGTATAATACTAACGCAGACGCCTTATCTCGAATAAAAATCAACGCTTTGGAAACAGAATCAATACAAGGAAATGTCGGAGACGACGTAGACCAACTTATAAGAGAACTACTAGAAGGAGAAGAAGATCAAAAAATCAACGCTTTGGAAACAGAATCAATACAAGGAAATGTCGGAGACGACATAGACCAACTTATAAGAGAACTACTAGAAGGAGAAGAAGATCCCCCAACAATAGAACAATTACCAAATACGTCATTTGTTACAGATGACGTACAACAACCTAGTACATCAGTCACCAGAGACCAAGACCAACCAATGGAACCTGCAAGTACGGTACATTCAAACTTAAACGACGAACCGCGAGATACAATACCAACATTGGATGAAGCGATAGACAACAAAAATCCTCAATATCATATCGATCAGACATATTTGGACACATGTAAAATTACACTACAGATAAATCAAGGGAAGAAAATTTACAGAGTAACCATGCCTAAATCAAACAACGAAGAAGAAATATTCAAATTAATAAGGGACTACATGCCACAAGGAAAACAATATTTATATTTCAAACAGGAACAAATGTATAAAAATTTCTGTACAACTTATACTAAATACTTCAATGATAACGGACCTAAATTATTTAGATGCATGAGGAAATTACAGACAATAAATGACCCAGAAGAACAAATGCAGATAGTCAAGAACTATCATGAAGGTAAAAATAATCATCGAGGAATAAACGAAACATTAAAACAACTACAACGTCGCTATTATTGGAACAACATGAAAGAAACTATTTCAATCTACATAAAACGATGTCAATTATGTAATAGGACTAAATACGATCGTCAGCAACCACACCCAAGTCTAAACATAACTGATAAGGTAGATGTGCCATTTCAACGAATTCATGTCGACGTATTCACCATAGGCGGACAACAGTTCTTAACAATAATAGATGCATTCACAAAACATGCACAGGCGATAGGCATTAAAAGTAAGAATGCCGTTGAAATTGCCGACGCATTAATTACATACTTTGCTACATTCGGAACACCAGAAGAAATGATAACGGACTCAGGAGCAGAATTCAATAATGGACTAATAAAGGAATTACTATTAAAACATAAAATTAAAATTCATTATTGCACACCAAACAATCCCAATTCGAACGGAAACATTGAAAGACTTCATTCAACGTTAATTGAGCATTTACGGATTTTAAGAGAAAACGACAAAACTTGTAGCATGACGAAACTGATGCGTATTGCGATCATAGCATACAACAACTCAATACACACAACAACAGGACTTACACCACATGAACTAACATTTGGACATACAAAGAGCCGTGATCCATTTGATCTGTATTATGATAACCATTTTTACAGTGATTACATCGAGAAACATGTAAACAGATTAAAGACTTTATACCAGAACCTAGGAAATCAAATGCAACAACAAAAGACCAACGTAATTGAGAAAAGGAACGAAAAAGCAAAAACAAAACCTTTGGAGGTAGGACAAGAAGTATATGTCAGATTAGGATCTGGAAATAGAAATAAAATAACACACATGTTTCAAGGACCATATAGGATTCAAACATTACACGATGATAACACTGCAACTGTAATAGACGATAAGAATAAAATCAGAAAAGTACATATTAAAAATCTAAAACATGGCACTACTGTTCCAGAATCCTTGGATGGATCATCCGTGGACTCCGGGGAGACGTTACCATAAAATCAATAAGATACCTAGAAATAATTCCTATTTTAAGTATATCTTACCATCTAATCCTTACCTGGCAATAAACGAAAATAAGTTTGTATCTTCAAGAGACCAATGCAGAGAAGTATGGCCCGGGGAATACATATGCCAAGCAGAGCATAGTAACATCATTTCCAACACGTCACCATGTGAGATACAATTATTACGATTTACTAATAACTATGATGTATGCAGGCAGACCTTTACCAAAATCCAGGATATAGAGATCACAAAGATTGCACCTAACCAATGGATCATCACTGCCCCAAATTCAACCAATGTCAAGAAACGCTGTGATAAGACAGAAGAAATAGACAACATACGTGGAACCCACCTAGTAGAGATTACATCAGGCTGCATGATCACCATCAACGACAGGACTCTACAAGTGTACGAGTCCAAAACACAACGGATAAGAAGACCCAATATTCCGCAGCTACAGCTGAATCGCGGACCAAAATCCAGCGAAGAAAAAATTCATGAAATTCGACAACTACAAGAGGTCCACTATCGGAACTTGACGGACATCCACACCGGACTATACAAATTAAAAGAAGAGTTACAACATGTAACAACACCAAAACTTCACCAATTACCTATATATTGGACAATCATTTTATATGTTATTTTATGTTTAGCAATCCTTGGAATCGTAGCCAAGTTTATTATCAAATACCGGAAGTCGAAGCTCATTCCGCAACCTTCAACAGTCAGCATCCGCGGAGAAGCGATATCAATAAACAAAAGTCATCCATTGTCCCACTAAGGCCAACGGGATGTCTTTCGTCTCGGGATGGAGGAGTTACGTACCCAGATATGCTGAGGCAGCACATTCCTAGGAGTAGATTAAGAATAGTATATAAGCAGTAGCATTGTTCCACTTAGCAGTTATAATTATAGTCAGTATTATACTCTTAGATATTACGCACATCAAACTCTGTATGTAATATTTAAATAAATTGTTTTTTTTTAATTAACAAGTGTTAAACAATTATATTTCGCGCAAGCAAAGGTGTTCACTTCGTAGAATAGGAAACTAATACCAACACTAGTCTTATCGTAGATAGGCTGTTCACATAAACTACTTCGATTATTTTCTCAAATTGATAACTAAATTGATAAAGTTTCCCATCGCCTTTACAAATTTAAATAAATCAAAAATAAAAACGCAATGTTTTGTTTGTAAGATTTCACCTTAAAAGCAAGCTATCGATTATTTTAGATTCAGATTGTTAATAATAAATTAATTATTATTAATTTTAGTTATTTTAGTTATTAGTTATTATTAATTTGTGTTCGACATTTCCTGAGAGGTGGCATTATGTATTATTATAGTCTTATTATTTATAAATTATAAGAATAAATATTACGTGCATATGTTTTTATCTGTAAACTCAGACGGAAGTTGTTGCAGTCGTATTTGATGACACAAATTAGGAATTACTTTAAGGGATTGATCAGTCAAAGAATAGCACATTTATTTCATTGTTAGGTTTTGATTTTTGTTGACAATCTTCATCAGACAGCAACTGCAAAATTAATATTAAATAACTAAATAATAGAAAACAAATAAATACAACAATAACAATTTGTTTTAGTACACGTTGTATATTTTAAGGTATTTTATGAAAAACAGTTTTAGTTCCCTGTGTCTTTGTCACAGTGTCTAGTAGGTACCGCGGAAAAAGTTACCGTCCATTTTGAAGAGAGTTGACCTCAATCCCGGTACTCCGATACCGTATGACTCCCCCTAGTGTGTGGAATCATGTCTCGCGGTGAGTGAGGGGGTTCACTGGTGAAACAATTATTCTGAGTAAAAAGTTTCATGCGGACTTATTGAGTTTTTTTCCTAAAGAAGATATAGCTATTTAAAATACAGGTTTTTAAAACGTATAAAACGTTCGTAACGTTTTACGGAATAAAGAGAACAAAAGAAATCTATGTGAATGACATTTATCTGGGAAAAAATTGGGACAGCCTATACAGTGTACACTGTACATATACATAACATAATAAAAAAATTGTGTTTTACATTCGTTTTAAACTCATAACGAGACCGCCTTCGGTGTCGTTGTGAAAACAGTAGATCGCATACTTTTAGTAACTTGTACTTTTCCAAGATTGATGATATTGACGTCGTGTCAAATAAAGCTGACATCTCAATTGTTATTGGCTCGCCTCAATCGTATTTGTAAATTTTACGACAACCACCAACTGTTGAAAATAAAATTACTCTAGATTGTAAGGTGACAACCGAAATTTTCCAGATTTATATGAAATTAATGGGGGGGGGGTCGATGGCGTATAGGATAGAGCGGCTGCTATCTACGCTGGAGGCCCGGGATCGAATCCCGGCTCGGGCTAAAATCGACTGTCCTGGTATTTTAGGCAGGGAACAAATACCTTTGCATGCCGCCTTCCATCGGATGAGGAAGTAAAGCCGGTGGCCCCGTGTGCTGTCATGATGCGACGCGCACGTTAAAGAACTCTTACTGGAGGTTGGAATTCCTTCAGTAGGACAAAATTCCTGGGTGTGTGTAGCCTGCCCTCAGCGTCGGTGATTGGCCTATGTTGCGGAAATAGACCGACGTAAAATAAACAAGTAAAAAAAATATATGAAATTAATGTCGCAAAGTAGAAAAAATAGTATATAACACTCGTTTCATAAGACGTTTTGGCGCACTCATTCCATTTGAGCACTCCGCGCTACGCTCGTCAACACTTCGTGCACCATTTTTTGTCTTATAAAACTTGTATTATCATATACTATTGTGAAATGCCTAAATTTGTAATCAACGTCCTCCAAAACTCCCCTATACGTATTGTTGCGTCTACCTCCAGCAACATTATTTTATGTAGGCATGGAAACGGTTGTTAACATAGATATAGAGATAAAAATAAATACTTCACACCATCAAGTGTCAACTCTAATTAATATAATTTAGTAGAAGGTATTTGGTATTTCCCTACAACTTCTCTACAACTGGTGACCCCCGACATCTGAAGAAACATTCTTACAAGATCAACGTTCTACACTTAAAATGGCTGAAGATAATAACCAAGATCAAGTTTCAACAAACGTCACGAAAGTCAGCGTCAAAATGCCTCCATTCTGGAAGGACAAAATCGGCCTCTGGTTTATTCAGGTCGAGAGCAATTTTGATCTAGCTGGTATAAAATGTGATAACACCAAATTCAATTACGTGGTATCCAGCATTGATTTAACTGCCTTAGACCAAATATCTGATATACTAACAAAACCTCCAACTGAAAAAAAAATATGAGACAATCAAAGCAGCTTTAATCGAACCTTTCTCTGAGAGTAATGAAACAAGTTTGCGAAGACTTCTCACTGATTAACATCTGGAAAAACTTAAAGAAGTTAAACTAGCATTCCAGACAATGTGTGAACAAGGTGTATGCAGGCCATCAAAAAGCCAGTGGGCATCGCCACTACATATGGTTCGAAAAGCTGATGGGAGCTTGCGACCATGTGGCGATTATCGTGCTCTTAACAACATAACTATTCCTGATCGTTATCCTATTCCAAATATAACAGATTTCAACGCGGAGCTTTAAGGCAAGAAAATGTTTAGTAAATTAGATTTAGTGAAAGCCTATCACAATATACATATGGCCGAAGAAGATATAGAAAAACTGCAGTAATAACACCTTTTGGATTATTTGAATTTATTAGGATGCCATTTGGTTTAAGAAACAGTGCACAGACATTCCAAAAGTTCATGCACTCTATCCTACAAAAATATCCTTACGCATTTTCTTACTTGGATGATATACTAATCACATCTGAAAATGAAGAGGAGCACAAAGATCATCTGTCAAACATTCTTCAAGAACTTGCAGTCAATCATTGCAGGTTAACGAACAAAAGTCAGTTTTTGGTATCACGGAAATTGATTTCATCGGCTACAAAGTATCTGCAAAAGGCATCAAACCACAATCTACTAATTTAAATAGTAGAAAAGAAACCTCTTATTGATTTGCAAGAATATTTATTTATATAGGAGACATGTTTCGGCAGTTACGCCATTATCGATCCTAAATTGTCGTGTGGGAGATTCAGAAGTTGGTCCGTTTTTACCATTTGCAAGATATCAAAGGTAGAAATAGCAATACATACAATATACTCTTTCATTGAACAAATTAGATGCGGACAGGTGGACGGCATAGAAAGTATATAATATTCTTGCAAATCAATAAGAGGTTTCTTTTCTACTATTTAAATTGAAATTTACTTGCAAGTATGGAATATCACACATTTACAATCTACTAAGGTCGAAGTAATTTTGAAGTTCCCGCAACCGAAGTTTATACAACATCTACGAAAATTTCTGGGCATGATCAATTCCTATCGGCGTTCTCTACCACACACTGCAGAAACTCAGAAACTACTCTATGATCTCATCCCTGATAACAAGAAGAAAGACAAAAGACCAATCGCTTGGACAGACGAAAGCGTTATTGCATTCAACTAGCTGAAACGCGATTTATGCGAAGCAGCCTGTTAAGCACATCCAGAGCCTGCCATCCCGTTGTGTCTTACCGTTGACGCAAGTCAGATTGCAGTCGGAGCCGCACTACAGCAGCAGCAAAGAGATAAGTTTGTCCCTTTGGCATTTTTTTCACGTTTACTATCAGAGTCAGAAAAAAGGTACTCAACGTATGACAGAGAACTTTTGGCTATTTACAAATCTATCAGACATTTTCGTCCTTGGTTAGAAGGTCGCGAATTTACCATATTTACGGACCATAAACCATTAACAACAGCATTTGATAACCCCAACTCAAAAGCTACGCATCGACAAATTCGACACTTAGAGTATATAAGTCAATTCTCGACTGATATCAGATATATTCCAGGAGAAGAAAACATCGTAGCTGACGTTTTATCGCGATCTATAACGATTGCTGCGATCGCCCTCCAAGATGCTGAGTTCTATAATATTCTGGTGCAAGAACAGAAGAACGATCTGGAGCTTCAACAATTGTTATCAAACAACAAGACCTCCTTGAGACTAAGACGAGTCCCCGTTGTTGGTTTGCTAGAAACAATGATCTGCGACTGTTCCACGGCAGAACTTCGACCATTTATTACAAGCAACTTAAGACGCGATGTTTTCAACAAAATTCATGGTCTTTCTCATGCTGGAATAAGAAAGACGTTAAAACTGATAAAAAGCAAATATATATGGCCTTCAGTAAATAAAGACGTTAGAAAATGGACGTCTACATGTTTTGCTTGCCAAAAGTCAAAAGTGATCAGGCATAACAAGACCCAGATTCAAGATTTTCCGCTTCCAAAATCGAGATTTAAGTTCATCCATATTGATATAGTTGGACCACTTCCACGATGCGAGAATAAGCGCTATGTTTTGACCATGTTTGGCCGTTTTTCTAAGTGGATCGAAGCAGTGCCACTAAGCAACATCGAGGCAGAAACTATAGCAAAGAATCTATTTTCCACTTGGTTTGCGAGATACGGAATCCCTGAAATTATTGTGACCGATCAAGGTAGACAATTTGAGAGTCGATTATTCAAAGAGCTAGCTAAACTTTTGGGTTTCCGGTACAACCGAACCACACCCTACCATCCTCAAACTAATGGCGCTGTGGAAAGAAGTCATAGGACTATTAAAACCGCTATAACCGCAACACTAGAAGCTGAAAAGAAAACATGGCTACCGGCTTTACCTGCAGTACTATTAGGTTTAAGATCAACAATACACGAAGATGCTGGGTCCACACCTGCTGAAATGCTATTTGGAGAGAATATTAGGATACCTGGCGAATTCATCAGCCGCACCTACACGTCATGCTGGGCACAGAAAAGTATTTGTAGAAAAAAATTTGAATACATGTAAATATGCATTTTTAAGAGTTGAAATGTTACATCCAGTATTTTCACCTCCTTATGATGGCTGTTTTAAAGTTATTAGCAGAAATAAGAAGACTGTGACATTGTTGATAATTGGAACAAACAGAAAAGTGTCACTGGACCGTGTGAAAGCAGAGGGAGTGCTGTTGCGTCTACCTCCAGCAACATTATTTTATGTAGGCTTGGAAACGGTTGTTAACATAGATATAGAGATAAAAATAAATACTTCACACCATCAAGTGTCAACTCTAGTTAATATAATTTAGTAGAAGGTATTTCCCTACAACTTCTCTACACGTATTATCTTTGAAATCTGACATAACTCTGTCACATATGTCCGCTACATTAGGCCCGCCATTTTGTTCACCGTAATTTTTCCGTTGGATTCGTAATCAGTGACTACATAATATTAATAATAATAACCATTATGAAATAATTTTAGTAATTACATTATTATAATTGTGTATGTCATGTATTGCAATGCAAAACAAATAAATTTTTAAATTGTTGTTTATAATTTCAGATTGAATATATAAAATAAAATGTAACTCAATTGAAATTCAAATTTATAAAAAATTAAATTAGGTCATCCATCCTTTCGGATGAAGGTCTCCCCCATTTCCTTCCATTTCGTCCTAGGAACACGGTCCCAAGCCGGCTGGTCACCGTGGGATTGAACGACCAAATCCCCCCGACATTAACAATAATATCGACAACACCACAGCAATTAGAGCAATTAGATACGAAAACCTGAAATTATACATAGGAACACTAACCACACGAACTCTCAAAGACGAACATAGAATAATCGAATTGGAACAGGCGCGAGTAAAATCAAATGGGACGTAATAGGAATTTCAGAAATAAGACGGAAGTATACCGCGATAAACGAGAGAAAGTCTAATGTGATACTATCACATGGTGCAGCAAGAAACGGTCAGTATGGAACAGGTTTTTGCATTAGAGGCGAATGGAAACAAAATATAGAAAGATTTAAAAACATTAATGAACGTATTGTCATCATCAAAACTCAAATTCAACGACCAAGTAATCAATATAATAAACGTACACGCACCAACCAGTGAATCACCAGAAGAAGAAATAGAACATTTTTACGACGAACTGAGTAACGCCAAACGTGATGTTAAAACTAACAAATGGGACGTAAACATAATAATGAGCGATTTCAACGAAAAAATTGGAAAACGGAAACTTGGAGAGGAAAATACTTTAGGTGAATCGCACTATGGTCTGAGGAATGATAGAGGACAACGTCTGGTAAATTACGCGATACAAAACCGACTGAAGATATTAAATTTATTCTTCAAGAAATGTAAAGGCCAGAAATGGATATCCATGGTTCACAGATACGCTGAGAATGATAAAAAAACATAAAGAGCTCCGCTTGGCGTAAATACAAGCGTACAAAATCGACTGTTCATAGAGAGTATTATTGCGATCTCCGCAATTATTATAATCATGCTCTTACCCACGAACGAAGAGCGTACTTTGCGTCCCGACTCAGTGGTTTGAACGACCAGCGTCAATTGTGGCAGCACCTCAAATCATGGGGTGTTTCGCCAAGCGGTTCAGTCGATATCCCGTCGGATCTCCGCGACGCGAGTGCTTTCTGCAATTTGTTCGTGAACAGTGTTCCTAATGTAGCATCGGACCCTGTGTACGTAGAGTCATTCGAGCGTGGATCCTGTCCGGGGGTCGGGAATTTTTCTTATCACCCGGTTGATGTTGTAACCGTACAGCGTCACATTTCGCGCCTCAAGTCATCGAGCTGCGGTGTGGACGATATTTCAGCAAAGATGCTACAGCTCTCGGTTGCTGTTTGTGCTCAGCCTTTAACCCACATTATAAACTATTCCCTAGAAGTGGGCGCTTTTCGGTACTTTCGAGGAGAGCGTTAGTGAGGCCAATTCCCAAAAAGCCCTGTCCGTCTGAGTTTAGTGATTTTAGACCTATTAGTCTGTTATGTGTGCCATCAAAGATAGCGGAGTCCGTCATTCACGAGCAGTTGGTGCAGCATCTCGAGTCCAACAGAATTCTGCCTGCGATGCAGTCGGGATTTAGGCGATCTTATGGAACAAGGACTGCACTTCTGCGTGTTCTGGACGATATTGTGACATCCCACACCAGCCACTCTACATCAGCTTTGGTATTGCTGGACATGTCAAAGGCCAAAGGCCTTTGATAGCGTTTCGTCTGCTTGTATTCTTGCCAAGTTGAAGTACTACGGAATCAATAATGCTGTTCTGAGCTGGTTCGGGGATTATCTCCGTGACAGATCGTTTCGCACTAGACTTAGTGACTCAAGCATCTCGGAGCCTGCGCAGGTCAACAGTGGGGTGCCTCAAGGATCAGTTCTTGGTCCACTCTTATTCAATCTTGTTACAGCGGATCTGCCTAGCAAAGTTCAGCACTGTCGCCTCCACATGTACGCTGACGATATTCAGATCTACGCGCCCATCTCCACGAAGAATATAAATCAAGCTTTGACGGCCATCAACGATGACCTGCATCAGATTCATGTCTGGGCAACCTCCAACTCTCTTTCCTTGAACCCCATCAAGTGCCAGGTGCTCTTCGTTGGGGGACGTGCCGAGGATATTGCTGCGGTCAGAAGTTCAGAAGTCAAGATTCACCTCAGTGGTATCAGTCCTCCAGTCGTGGACGAGGCGATAAATTTGGGGGTCATTATCGACAGTGGCCTTACCTTTGAGCCCCATGTTGGCAGTATTTGCCGACGCGCATACGCCAGACTGAAGATGCTTTACCAGTTTAAATCTGTTTTTCCTACTAAACTTAAACTCAAACTTGCAGATTCCCTCGTGCTGTCCGGTTTGGAGTATGCGGATGTCGTTTATGGACCGTTCCTAACCCAGGCCAGCAGTCGCCGACTGCAAAGCGTCCAATACAGCTGCATGTCATTTGCTGTGGGTTGTCCTCGACGTCAGCATATGTCTGAGATTTTGCGGGACCATGGCTGGCTCCGGATGAGGGAACGTCGCTTCCTGCATTATGTTGGTATTGTGGGATTGGCAGTGGCCCAGGGTCTTCCACCTTACTTGGCCGAAAGAATCCAACTTCGTAACGCCGCCCATGACAGAGATCTTCGACACGTGTCTGCCATGGCATCTGTACCGGAACATCGCCTGTCATCTTTTAGAAGATCATTCACTTACCTTGCCTCATATATTGTGAACTTTGTTTTGAATATGATGAGATTCACTAGTCATTCAGTAATCATGAGGTCACTCAAGCGTGACCTCCTCAATCAATCTTTACATCAAGAAGATATGTTTTAATGTAATTTCAATTTCATGAAGGGTAGTATTTTAAATCACTGTTTTAGTGTTATACTCACCTTTTGTACCTTAGTATACAATAAACTTTATTTATTCATTTATTTATTTATTTATATGACAATCGCCCCTGGGATACAGAAGTGAAATTGATTTTATTTTAGCAGATAACACAAAGAACATAACATAAATAATTTCCAGTTTATTTCAGATCACAGGCCGATAAGAGCGACAATCAAACTAAATAACCCAAGGAAACAAACCAGAAAAGCATACTATACCAGAATACCACATGTAAAGACGATACAACGTGACGACACACAATATATAGCATCTCTTCAGAACAGTATGAATTCCATACATACTATAAATAAGCACATGACTGTTCAGGAACTGTATGATAAACTGGAAAAACGTATTACAGACGCTGCCAAACAAATACCCGTAATTCAAAAGAAAAATGACAAGAACCTATCACAGAATACAATACAACTAATGTCCCAAAGATTAGAACTAGAAAAAATAAAAAATAAAACTATTTTACAAAGGACCAAACTAACAGAAACAAGCAAGCTAGTTAAATGCGTGCATAGCGGCAATTTGGTTTATTAAAGAACGGTAAAGAAAGCCGCTGGCACCTCGGACGTCTGGCGATTGATTGTTTGATTTTTTCTTTATCTTACGTCGGTGAATTTCGCGCGTATACAAACGACGTCGGCCAATGCATAGATAATAGAATATTGTAAATAATAGAATATATAGATTATACTTTTTCTAATTGGATATGCCCCTAATATCGGATAATTTCCCTCAAAATACCAATGTAAATAATACATCAACATTTTTTAACACTTTATTTCAAAATTTATATAAAACAAATAACAATTCGCGTATGAAAATAAGGTAAAAAAATGTTTTCTTTATAACTATTGTCACAGGCCTCGTGTTTTGCTATTTTACTAGAGCGAGAAAAAAGTTAGGTTTTAAACCAATCATGTCCGTACTATTGAAAGCGAAAATTCGCTACATGCCACACGCTAGGGCGATGGCCCTAGACAAATAATATAGTTCGTAGAGACGCTGCGCTGGCGAAATAGAAGTCGCTTGCTTGAACTAGTTCTATGAACTAGTTCAGTTTTATGAACTAGTTCGCGAGAACTAGTTCATCAAAAAGAATGAAAAGTCGCATCTCTAATACGTAATTGTTTCCTTTTTGTATTTTTTTATGAGATTCGTATTTCTATATTTTGTATAACGATTTTTTTTACCTTGTGTCTCACTATTACGTCGATTGGGATGAATTCATGAATATTGGACACCTCTATGTTAGATCACTGCCCGCCCACTTCGCTGAGGCTAAGGATTTAATCGTAGAAGGAAAATTTGATATTTTTGCAATGTCAGAAACGCGGATATACCCGGACACTGACCACTCCTTGTTCTCGATTGATGGTTATAATTGTATTCTCACAGGTCGGCCGCGACCCTTTGGCGGTGGTGGTGTTGTTGGTGGAGGAGTTGGGTTCTATATAAAGAAGTACCTCAAATATAATACTGTATTACAAGAAAATAATCCTTATCTTGAACAATTATGGATTAAGATATCTAACGTTCCTGTTCCTTTGGTTGCGGGTGCACTATACAGGGTGATTCAATTTCGAGCCTCACCATGGGGATCTCGCTTATTAGTGGAAATAGAGCATTTTTGTGCTAATCAATTATCTGAAAAGAAATTTAAGCTATCATTTTTCATTTTGATGATATCCACAAAAACTGAAATGTTAAGATATCGTTTTTATTTTTTTATTCAAAACCAAATGTAGCTAGACATTTGAAACAAAAACATTCTATAGGTACTTTTTAACAAGGGATGCAGTGCCATTTTTTAATTTGAAATAACATCAAAGATGGCGGCGTAACCATGGCCAACTTTTGTTTTTCTTTTCTTTTCTTCTTTTCTTGTTGAATTTTGGCATTTTCCAATAGTCGAGTTTTTCTCATTTCCGCAATGTATAACATGTTACCACTCTTTTTTTAAATAATTATGTAATAATCAAAAAACCTTCAAGTACCCAACTGGAGCTTGGTTACAGACCGCCGGAGTCGTTGCCAAGCAACGCCAACAAAATGCACTTGGATCAAACGGCGCCCTCAGCGATAGGTTTGCCATTTAACCAAATAAACCTTAATTGTGGTTGATTGTGGATGTAAAATTCCGTTTACCAATAACGAAAAGCGTGATATAATAAGGGTTTATTATTGTTCTCTTAGAAATGTCGCATCGCACAATATTCCTAACTTTGGACGGACATTTAGCGGAGAACGCATCGTTTCGTAAACCCTGCAAAAAAAATTCTTATAATCCTCATGGAAATGTTGAAACTGATGTAACAAAATAACTTTACATGCAACTTTTTACTAAGAAAAACATTTAAAAAACAAACAACAATCACGGGGATTTGCTTTTTTATTCAAATTATTTTTTAAATTTAGTTTCAATTTTACTTTTTTACCTATTTATTAGATAGCCAGTTCAACAAAAGTGATCAATAAAGACTATGTGGCCCGCTCCACGATCAAGACAAGAGGACGTGGAAAACATACTTGAACACTCTGCGATCTGGACAAGACAAAATGAATAGAAATTTGCTACTGCGTTACTTACTTAAGAAATAAAAAAAAAATCTTTTATATATGTACATAGATTTATATGGTTATTCAATTTGTTTTTTTATTTAATTTCTCTTTTATTGATTTGTTAATATTTCAAATGTAATTGTGAAGGTTGAACGTTGTTTTTTTTTTTTAATTTTATTATTTTACTTTTCATAATTGTAATATTATTGTTTGTTTTAAATTTTTGTTTTCTTATTTTGGATATATAGATGTTTTAATTATTCTGCAGTAACTTTATAAAAAATGTAGTAAATAACTCCATATGAAATGATGTGAAGGATGCATTCATTCACATCATTTCATATGGAGTTATTTACTACATTTTTTATAAAGTTACTGGAGAATAATTACAACATCTATATATCCAAAATTACTTAACGGAGGTATAATTGGTTGGGAGAAAAGAAAGAGGTATTGTTTCTTGTAGCTATCTATTTATTTCCTTGCTTTGGTGATTAACTTCGGGTGTGTATAAAACCCATCATCAGACCAAAACAGAACATAACCTCACATCACATGTGGTCGTTAATTGATGTCTTACCGTCAGGCGGTTAAACTAGTAGTGAGAACATGAGATGTGTGGGTGCTCCGTTAGGAACTTGGAACATGGAACTTTCGGTCGATTTGCAATTTAAAAAACACTAATTATATTAAATATTTTCTCGAGAAAACGTGGACGAACACCGGCGATAAAATATACATGAGTCGCTATCACCAGCGCGGGCGCGAGAACGCTACGAGGTGCGACATACCAACAGTATTGACAAAATATGTGTAGTGGTGACAGTGCTATTCTCAGATATGAATCCATGTATATAGAAACAAAATAAAATAAAAATGAAACAAACAACAAAAGCAAATCACAGCATCACCGCAGGGATGTAGGGAGGTAGTGTGGGAGATGTTAGGAGTTAAAAGTTAAAAATTAAGAAATGATCGATAGAGCTGTAGACCGCTACGGCTTGTAATTTCGTTCAACAGGTTTTCATTGTTGTCCCTGTTTGCTTTCTCGATATGGTAGAATTCTTAAAAATCAATTAATGGATATTTACTAATAGGTTTTAGAAGTTTCATATCATTTATGTTTGTTGTGTGACCTGTATCTATTAAGTGTTATCCAAAACTTGAGGGATTATTTGTCCTTGTGTGTTCTTTGTATCTTATATCTAACGAACGTAAAGTTTGACCAATATATTTTGAATTACAGCATTCAGAGGACAGGCAATATACACCACTTCGTTTGTGTACATTAGTTTTGTCTTTACAATTATTTAAAATTTTTAAAATAATTGTTTTGTTATAATTAGTAAGTGTTAAGTTGTGATTGGTGAAAATTAACTTTAATTTGTTGTTGATATGAGGTAAAAAGGTAGTGAAATATATTTAGCTGAGGGCGTTAAATGCGGGTAGATAATGTTTATAATGTTACTTGTTTTTATAGAATTATGTATGCGGTTAAGATCTGACTTTATATAGACGGTCCTTGAGCTAATCTGGTGTATTGTGTTAAGTTCGTGATTATATGACTATTCTCTAATCTATGGAAACATATCTAAATGATGAAAATTTGATGTTGACGGGATGTTGTGAGTATTTGGGGATGATAGTGTTAGTGGTTGTGGCTTCCTGTAGATGTCGTAGGTGAGTTTGTCATCGACTTTTGTGATAGAGAGGTCAAGAAAGTTAATTTTATTATCTTGTTCCATCTCCATGGTGAATTTGAGGTTGGATATTTGATTAATTTGAGCAAAGAGACTATCTAGTTGTTGACTATTGCCTAGGAAGATACAAAGTATATCGTCCACATATCTTCCCCAAAACTCAATTAAACCGACCATATGTTGGTTCATTATTTTTTGTTCCAAACAATCAGCAAAGAAGGAAGAGAAAGGTCCGCTCAAGGGGTTCCCCATGGCCAGCCCAGTATTTTGTTTATATATTTGGTGGTTGAACTGAAAAAAGTCGTATTGCATGAGCAATTGAAAAAGTTCCATGAGGTCATCTATTATGTTGTCATAGATGTGAGAATGCATAAATTGAGAATTACTTATAAAACCCTATTATCTTCAGAGTTTCTAATTCTGGGATGTTGGAGTATAGATTTATGATATCAAAGGAGTCCATGCGAACACTGGTTGGGAAATTTAAATGTTTTGTTTTTTACCTTTTTACCTCATATCAATAACAAATTAAAGTTAATTTTAACAATCACAACTTAACACTTACTAATTATAACACAACCCATATTTTCAAAATTTTAAATAATTGTAAAGACAAAACTAGTGTACACAAACGAAGTGGTGTATATTGCCTGTCCTGTGAATGCTGTAATTCAAAATATATTGGTCAAACTTTGCGTTCGTTAGATATAATAGCCGTTTTACACTACGCAATTTAGCGCACAATTTAGTACACAATTTGTGCAGTAAGTAGGTACAACAACATCTTAAACAGAAGTTGTGATGTATTTTCTTATGCTGAATAGCTTATCTAGGAATTGAATCATTTTCTGTTTTCAAATTTCACTTACTATCTTCTTGTGTAACTTCTTGCGCAAGAATTGCGTTGTGTAAAACGTCTATAAGATAGAAAGAACACACAAGGACAAATAATCCCTCAAGTTTTGGACAACACTTAATAGATACAGGTCACACAACCAACATAAATAATAGGAAACTTCAAAACCTATTAGTAAATATCCACTAATTGATTTTTACGAATTCTACCATATTGAGAAAGCAAAGAGGGACAACAATGAAAACCTGTTGAATGAAATTACAAGCGTTAGCGGTCTACAGCTCTATCGATCATACCTTAATTTTTAACTTTTAACTCCTAACATCTCCCGCACTACCTCCCCCCCCCCCCTTTCTTGGAGTTCGAGTGTTGTTTGCCCCGCAGTCGCAGATAATATGTTTTGGGTTCCTCGTTTTTGCGGTGATGCTGTGATTTGCTTTTGTTGTTTGTTTCATTTTTATTTTATTTTGTTTCTATATACATGGACTCATATCTGAGAATAGCACTGTTACCACTACACATATTTTGTCAATACTGTTGGTATGTCGCACCTCGTAGCGTTCTCGCGCCTGCGCTAGTGATAGCGAACATTTTTAATATAATTAGTGTTTTTTAAATTGCAAATCGACCGAAAGTTCTATGTTCCAAGTTCCTAACGGAGCACCTACACATCTCATGTTCTAGTTTAACCGCCTGACGGTAGGACATCAATTAACGACCACATGTGATGTGAGGTTATGTCTGTTTTGATTCTGTTTTAGCTGGTCTGATGATGGGTTTTATACACACCCGAAATTAATCACCAAAGCAAGGAAATAAATAGATAGCCACAGGAAACACTACCTCTTTCTATTCTCCCAATCCTCCGTATGAAAGTTTTTAATCAAAATAATATTAAATTTTAAAAAGTTTCAACGTTCACAGGGATTCATTTATGCAATTTATTTTAATTATTTTTGCGATAGATTTTTTTTATATCATTTATAGTTTAATTTGTCTCATTGTTGTCTTTGTTAATAAACTTCTGATTATATTTATTAGAATTAATGTTTTTATAATTGTATTCAATGTTTACAACGGACCTTTATCGAATAAACCCAATCAATTAAATCAAAAAATTTAAACGTTTCTATTTTTGATTCTTCGATATATTCCAAAATTGGAGTAAATAAATAAAGTTTATTGCATACATTACTATATTATAAAAAGGTACCTAAATATAATAATAAAAATAAGAAAAAAAATAAAAAATGAAAAATAAGAAGTGCAACGCGCACAAAAAAATCGGTAGAGCTTTCTACATCATGTAATTTATGCTTTTTACTTTATTATACATAGTATGATAAATTTTTGTAATCGTGGCCAAAAAAACTGTTGAGTTGTTATCGGAAATAGGTCTTTATGGGTCCCCTATACATTTTTGGCCAATGTACAAACAAATGTCGTAGTAGGATAGTCATGTGCCTGGTCACATCAGATTTTTACTTTATCATACGCAGTATGATGAAGTATTATAATCGTGCCGAAAAAAAAATGAGATTTTAGCGGAAATAGGTCTTTATGGGTCCCCTGAACATTTTTGACCATGGTACAAAAAATGTCTGTGTGTGTGTGTGTGTGTGTGTCTGTGTGTATGTCTGTGTGTATGTCTGTGTGTAAACGATTTTTGTGGCGACGATTCCGGAGAAACTACTAAAGGTATCGGGACGAAAGTTCATATTTAGAAGTTTCATGACCTAACTTAGAGCTGAAAAGCTTTTGGTTCAAAAGCGTCCAAAGGAACTGGTAGTTTATTCTAAGCCTTGTTCCAGGATTTTGCAAATGAGCCGCCATTTCCGTAATTTCGTCAAAATAGTTAAATAATAAATTAAAGCAGAGGAAATTTTGAATAATTTATGCCTATGACATTATTTGGTAAAATTAATAGTTTAGCTGCAAGAGCAAGTTCTATTTGATCGAGCTCGGTCGCATGTGCATTGATATGAAACTACATAATAGCCAGGATTTTGACAAATATTTTTTTGTGCTGTCACACTCAAAAACAGCTGATTTCATCAGAGGTTGGAGAACCGCTATGGAACGTTGCCGCTCTAGTGCGACAAATTACAAAATACAAATTTCAATAAAATAAAATCACCAATTTGATTGTTTGTTGATAAGAAATATCAACCCGTCTTTATATCTAATTCTAAAAGCCATAAATTGAGAAAATTGTAAATAAAGTTTAGCGATGAGGGTAGTATGATTTTAGTATGTTGGTACCACAGGTTGGTACGGATGTCACATCTGCAGTGTCATGAACAAATATAAATCTGTCAGAATTTGAATTAGCTTTTTAAACTTGACGTTTCGTCAAACTGGTACCAACCTAACATTTCCTATACAGAAATATAACCATTTTTTATTTATTTATTTTTTTAAATACATATTTCGCAAAAAGCTACACAATAAACGTTGATGTCACTCCTGCCAAAAATTAGATAGCGCCACTCGCTCACGAGCGACGGCGACGCTCCGCCTTCGGTGACGCGCCGCATCACCGCTCGTCGCGCTATTCCGTAATTTCGGCACTTGTGACATAAATAACTATTCTTGTAATGACGTAGTGTAGGTAGTGTCAAATGCTGATGGTTTGACAATACCTACGATTTATCTCAATAAAATAGATTCTCATGCAGCTAAACTATTCATTTTATATATTGTATGATAAAGTCATGTGGCTGGCCACATCAGATTTTTTTATTTGTCATCTTGACAAAACATCAATCACAGTATAGAAACAATCTTGACGCAACATGCAACCAAATATGCACGGTTGTTCATTGTTAAAAATTGTTTTGGTGAAAGCGTTAGCAAACGCAACTGCTAAATGTTATAAGCTTGGTTATACTGGTAATTAAATTGATATTTAAATAATAAAACACCAACCACAGTATGGAAACATAGTATAGCCGCTTCATATGTAACCAAATATACACGATTCTCTCAAGGTGCGTTCCGATTGGTGGTAGCAGACGAAATTATAGTATTTTTCACCAGACGTGATAGTGACACATATTAGTTTGCATGTACATAAACATGAGTCACTAGCAAATATCTATTAGAAATACTATAATGTCGTCTGCTACCACAGCCATTACCACTAATGAAAACGCACCCTTATTCTGTACATATGTTAGAGTGGTATTTACAAAATTACATGTGCGAATGCCCCAAATTTTACATTGGACAATCTGGTCGCAATCTGAAAATCCGCTTTAAAGAACACATAAAGGATATAAATTCAAGTGTCTTCAAACACATCCAGGAAACTACACATAAGATAAACATAGACAATGTCAAACTGCTTCATGAGATGACGAAATCTAAAAAGATTTACCTGACGGTAGAGTTTCAAATTTTTAGACATCATATTGATACTCCTAACCTGATATTGAACGAAATGATTGAGATTTCCAGGAGTAGACTAGTTGTAAAAACTTTTAAACTTCCCGCTGCGCGCAACCAACCGCCACCTGGTGACAACGACTAAGACGACTGCATTCATGTAAACAAATAACCATACCATGACCACACCATATTTGTTAAATATAGGTGTCAGTGATTACACGCTCCCACAATTGTGATAAATTATAAAGTATACATTTTCTGAAGATGTCTGTGAGGCAAGTAATTATGCTGGTTATCACGAATGCAGCCTTGTGTATTGTTGTTTTATAGAGACTGACGTATGCAATGACGAGCCGAACAGCTTGAAATTCGAATATTGCACGAATCCAACGAAAATAAAGATTTCATCAAAGCCTAGTGCATTATTTCTTATAAACAACAGGATATTATTACCTTGATTAATCACTGACACCTATATTTAACAAATATGGTGTGGTCATGCTGTGGTTATTTGTTGACATGAATGCAGTCGTCTTGACAATTGTCATTGTCATTGCACGCTCCCACAATTGTGATAAATTATAAAGTATACATTTTCTGAAGATGTCTGTGAGGCAAGTAATTATGCTCGTTATCACGAATGCAGCCTTGTGTACTGTTGTTTTATAGAGACTGACGTATGCAACTGATGACGAGCCGAACAGCTTGAAATTCGAATATTGCACGAATCTAACGAAAATAAAGATTTCATCAAAGCCTAGTGCATTATTTCTTATATTTCATTATTTAATGAAAACATGGAGATTTTTCTTACAAAAAAAAATATATATCCTGTTGTCGTTTAAATGTGCTAATTTCTCACGGTTGTTTTTTTGCAGTCGTTTTAAACGTGGTGAATTAGCCCTGTGTGTTGTCTGCACCTCATTGTGACAAGACCTAACCTCTGATGTTGGATGCCATATTTCTTGTAATTTTATCGCATTGACGGTATGTTTTTGTTTATAACTTTTGTTACCATTTGTGATTTTGTATTGCATGTATATCGTAGTCTATGCTGACGTCTACCTTTCGTTTTAGCTTGGCCTGATGACAATTGTAATTCGAAACAAGTAGCCGAAAGCCCCCGAAAATGAATACTGGAAAACACTTTGTGTTTTATTTTTCTACTTCACGCTCACCAATGTCAATGGAGAACTTCATAGCCACATATATTTATCTGTTTACATTCCATATCTAATACTCACAAACTCACTACATTAGAAAATATTGCCCGTGAACTGCTACGAACACTTTAGTATATTTTCTTGTCATTGATAAATCCGCCCCGCCGCGCCGCTACTGGGTGACTTTTGAGTGACAGTTCATCATGACTATTTTCACAACAAAGTAGAGTTGTTCCACTATAGAAAATACATTATGTAGATGCTTAACCATTATAACTCCAATGGATTATTGATCATAAAGTATTGTAGCGTTTTTCTTTCGTTAACTTAACAGAAGAGATTATTGATAGCGAAGTGAGCATTGAAGATTATAATATAACAAGATGTAATTCACATTCTCGGCACACGGGCGGTGTAGTCATACTAACAAAAAATAATATTAACTTTGAGGTCGTAAAAAATGTAGCTTTTAATAAAAATTACTGGTGTTTGATAATATCAATTAAAAATAAATTCATTAGAGGTATATATGGTGTAATTTATCATTCACCAAGCGCAAGTGACGGTGAATTTATTGCTGAATTCGGTTCTCTCATGGATACAATTACAAACGAGTATAGCAAAAATAGCATAATTATAACAGGGGATTTTAATATAGATATGTCTAAAGATACATTCTATAGTAAGAAGTTGCAAGAAGTCATTGATAGGGTAGGAATGAAACAAATAATTCAAAATTTCACAAGATGTACAAAAACATCTAGTACACTTATAGATTTAGTTTTGACGAATAACACAAAGAACAGAGCATTTGTTTTGGATACATTCAATATTTCCGACCATAATACAATTGAAATCAAATTTGATGAGCAAATCAGTATTAAAAATAGTCGGAAAAAAATTAACGATTTTAGTAAATACAGTGCATTTAATTTGCAAAAACAGATTGTTGACAAATTAGACTTTAGGTTGCTCGAGTTTCTTGACATCAATAAAAAAGCTGACGAATTACAACACACAATTATTGCAGCACGTACGCAACTAATTTGCAGTAAAGAAATAACATCCACTCAGCAAATCAACAAGTGGTATTCAGGTCATCTACGAAATAAACGAATTTATCGAGATAATATGTATAAAAGATCGAAATTAACGAAGTTGGGCACGGATTGGGATATATACAAAATAGCTAGAAATGAATATTCAAAATTAATTAAAACAGCTAAAAACGAATATTTAGAAAACATTTTACACGAGAATGAAAACAATCCGGAGAAAACATGGAAAATTCTAAAAACAATAATAGGTAACAACAAACCCAAAAAGATTAAGAAAGTGGTTTTTAATAACGTTGCAGTTACAGAAGAATGCGACATGGTAGACAAGTTCAATACATATTTCATTGACAGCATCAATCAAATAAATAGATCAATTTTAACACCCCCGGCAACCAAATCCGAAATAAAGCGCACTACACAAAAATTCCACTTTAAGACAATTAGTGTTCAACACCTCGTTTCTGTCGTAAATAAGATAAAAAAATCCAACAGCACAGATTCTATATCAATTAAGATAATAAAAGATGCATTACCTGTTGTGGGACAATTTATAACAGATTTAATTAATGAGTCACTAAATACAGGAATAGTACCTGACTCTTGGAAAGTAAGTACCATTATACCAATACAAAAAATTGCAAACACCACCAAATGCGAAGAGTTTCGGCGTATTAACATGTTACCAACACTAGAACAAATACTGGAAATTATTGTTAAACAACAGCTCAGTGAGTACTTGGATGAAAATCAATTTATTACTGACCAACAGTCAGGTTTTCGTGCTCAGCATTCATGCGAGACGGCCCTAAATTTGGTATTGGCAAATTGGAAAGGTGAATTAGAAGACGGTAAAACGATAGTTGCTGTTTTTATAGACTTGAAAAGAGCTTTCGAGACAATTTGTCGTCGAAAGCTACTACAAAAATTGGAAACTTACGGAATCAGAGGAAAAGAATTGAAATGGTTTGAAAACTATTTAACAAACAGGAGACAGAAGGTTAGGATTGGAGAAAATGAGTCAAGTGAATTAATAAACAGCTTAGGGGTACCACAAGGTTCTGTTCTTGGACCAGTTTTATTTAATTTGTACATAAACGATGTTGCTTCACAAGTTAAAGCTTGTGATATACACCTATTTGCAGACGATACACTAATATCAATTGCAGGAGATAACTTACCTGATGTAATCGCGACATTAAACTCCGAACTAATATCGATATCAAATTGGTATAAAGAAAATAAATTATGTTTGAATGTATTGAAAACAAAAGCTATGGTATTGGGAAATAGAAATTCGGTAAACCATACACCAGACATAGTTATCGATAACACAATTGTTGAGATAGTGGTCGAATTTAAATATCTAGGTGTCATTTTAGATAATAGTTTGAAATTTACGAGTAATATGGAATATATAGTTAAAAAGGTGAGTCGAAAGATTAGCTACTTAGGAAGAATATCTAATAAACTTACATTAAAAGCTAGAATATCTTTGTACCATACGATTATAGAACCATATTTTTACTATTGCAGCAGTATAATATTTTTGTGTACAGACAAAGACATTAAAAAGATTCAAGTACAACAAAATCGAGCACTCAGAATTTTATTACAAAGCTCCAGGTTAACCAGTGTCGAGTCCATGCTAAGTAAATTAAAGTTTTTGAATGTTAAACAAGGAACGGTATATCAGGCACTCACGTTGGTATATAAATGCATAAATAATAAACTCCCAAATTATATGAGTAATTATTTAACATACAATAGTCAGCAGCATGAATACAATACTCGGCAAAAGGACCACTTCAGATTACCGTAATATACAAAAAGCAGCACACAAAATTCATTTTATTATAAAGCACTGAAGATGTTTAATACCCTACCAAGTGATATAAAAAACAGTAGTTCGCTAAGTCTTTTTAAAACATCATGTCGGGTTCATGTATTGGCTAATTTTAAGTAGTTGATAAGTTTATTACTTAGGAAACCAAATTTATTGTGATTATTAGTTTCTTTTAACTAAATAAATATCATTATTATTAAAAAGGTGTGAATTAAAACACTCGGTATATTAAAATAGTCAACTAATGTATTTAACACTACTACAGTCTTATTACCTAATTATTAAACACGAACACTAAACACGAACACTAAAAACTAACTGTCACTTAAGGCTACTATAGACATGTATCTTCACAGTATTTATTTCGAACTATTTATGTCGATCAATAATCGCGCCAAGTGCTCCGACTTCAATCTGAATAATACTGGCCGGTAGCGAGCGACGGCTCGCTTATATACCCGTATCGATCCGTGCGGGACCCTTCGCATCTGGTTGGATTCGCCGCATCTTCGTGGTCTCTGTAGTAAGGAGCCAGTCGGTTGAAGTGAATGACTCGAGCTTTACCCCGCGGTGGCTTTTGTATCCGGTAAAGGACGTCGTTGATAGCTTCCAGAACTTTGTATGGTCCATCCCAGGATGTTTGAAGTTTTGGTGACAGTCCCTTTCGTCTCTTAGGGTCGTAAAGCCAAACCATATCACCGGCATTGTACCTGTGGTCCTTGGCATTCACATCGTATGCGTCCTTCATCCGATTACTGGCATCTTGAATGGAAATGCGAACTTGGCTATGAATGACATCCATTCTTCTTTGCAGTTGACTGGCGTAGTCCTCCCCGGCGACATCAGTTCCTGGCGGGCAACCAAACTTCAGATCGCATGGGAGACGGAGTTCTCTTCCCATAATTATCCGAGCCGGAGACTCTCCCGTGCTTTCGTGGACGGCCGATCGATAAGCCAGGAGGAACAAATGAAGAAAACCATCCCAGTCTCTTTGATGGTCGGAGACCACTTTGGCCAAATACCGATTAATGGTTCTATTCATGCGCTCCACCATTCCATCTGACTGCGGGTGTAACGCAGTAGTTCTTGTTTTCTTGATTCCGAGCGTCTTACAGATGTTCTGGAACAAACTGGATTCAAAATTTCGCCCTTGGTCCGAATGTAGCTCCAAAGGTACGCCAAATCGGCAAATCCATTCTTTCACCAAGGCGTCGGCAATTGTTGAGGCTTCCTGGTTTGGTAGAGCGTATGCCTCAACCCATTTGCTGAAGTAGTCCATCACGACCACGATGTACTTATTTCCAGCTTCGGATTCGGGAAACGGGCCGGCTACGTCAATAGCAATCCTTTCAAAGGGACTTCCCACGTTGTACTGGCGCATCAAAGCCTTCTGCTTTCTCTGCGGCCCATTACTTGCCGCACACACGACGCATTTTTTGCACCAGTCCCTTACGTCTTCCTTGCTATTGACCCAGTAAAATCTTTCGCTCACCTTTCCCAGCGTCTTTGTCACTCCGAGATGTCCTCCTGACACACCGGCATGGAGTTCTTTTAGCAGTTCCGCAATCCGACATTTGGGCACAACAATTTGCCTTCTTTCCTCTTTGCCGTCGTGGTCAATTATTTTCCGCCGCAGGAGTCCATCTTCCAGAATTAGGGAGTCCCATTGTGCCCAATACGACTTGATGTTAGGAGCATACTTGGCAACTTCTCCCCAGGTTGGCTTCCTCTCTTCTTTCATCCAGTTTAGGACTATCTGGACTATCCTCTTGGTCTTTTATAAGATCTCTATTTTGCCAAGTATCGTCGACTATGGTAGTTCGTAACAAATCAGCATCTGTTTTCTCTGCCCGCTGGCAATGCTTGCAGTCCTGTGGACAGGGTCTTCTTGATAGGGCATCTGCATTTCCATGGATTCTCCCTGCTCGATGCTCGGTGTCGAAGTCAAACTCCTGTAGCCTCTCTATCCATCTTGCCACTTGTCCCTCTGGATTTTTAAACTGATGGAGCCATTTTAAAGCTGCATGGTCTGTTCGTAGCAGGAACTTCCTTCCGTAGAGGTATTTGTAAAAGTGCTCCATCGCTTTCACAACAGCTAGCAACTCTCGGCGGGTGACGCAGTAGTTACGCTCTGGCTTGGACAACGTTTTACTAAAATAGCCTATGACTTTTTCTTCTTGCCCATCCTGAATTTGGGACAGCACGGCTCCTATGCCCACATTGCTAGCGTCGGTGTCCAGTACAAATTTTCCTTCAGGTAGGGGATAGCTCAAGATAGGTGCGCTAATCAGAGCCCCTTTTAGGTGATCGAAAGCTTTTTGACATTCCTGGGACCATTGGAATTTTCGTTCTCCTTCGGTGAGCCTGGTTAATGGTTTTGCGATGTTGGCAAATCCATTCACATAGCGTCGGTAGTATGTGCATAATCCCAAGAAGCTGCGCAGCTCATGTTTGTCATTGGGAACTGGCCAATCTTTGACAGTCTGGATCTTTGCCTTGTCAACCGCCACTCCTTGACTGGAAACAACGTGACCCAGGTACTGCACAGCTCTTTGAAATAGATGACATTTCTTTGGGCTCAACTTCAGTGCTGAACCTCGTAGCCTCAGAAACACTTCTTCTAGGTTTCGCATGTGGTCTTCAAACGATTTTCCTACTACAATAATGTCGTCAAGATAGACCAGACATGTCTTCCAGGACAGTCCTCTTAAAATCGTTTCCATCAGTCGCTCGAAAGTAGCAGGAGCATTGCACAGTCCAAATGGCATCACGTTAAATTGCCATAATCCAGCACCCACCGTGAAAGCTGTCTTTTCTCTATCTTCGGGGGCCAATTCAACTTGCCAGTACCCGTCTTCAAATCCAGCGTGGAAAAGATCTTCGATCCGGCCAGGGTGTCCAACGTGTCATCGATGCGAGGAAGAGGATAGCTGTCCTTTTTGGTCACATTATTAAGCAGCCGGTAGTCAACGCAGAATCTGGTCGAGCCGTCTTTCTTCTTTACCAGTACCACCGGTGAAGACCATGGACTGCTGGATGGTTCTATGATTCCTTCCTCGACCATACTCTCAATAATCTTGTCAGCCTCCTCTCTCTTAGCCAGCGGTAGCCTTCTAGCTGTCTGCCGAATGGGGCGAGCATTTTCCGTATTGATTTTATGCTGGATTATATTTGTCCTCCCTTTCTTCCCAGTATCAAAAATATCTCGATACTTATGGACCAAATGTCTCAGCCTCCTTCTTTGGTCTGGCCTTAGACCGGTGCCTGACGACGATACCAGTACTTCTAATTCCTTTGGAATGGCTTCCCGGCTGGATGCCACGGCCGTAACCTGTCGCAGTATCGCTGACACTCGAGAACAGTGTCCTAACTCCGTGCCCTCCTTTAATAACACAGGATAGTGATTGACGTTCATTATCCTCACAGGAATACTCCTGCCAGCCCGCACAAGGGCCTTTCCGACCGCTATTCCTCGACCAACAGCCTCGTCATGCATTACGGGTTCGAACATGACTATCTCACCATCTGTGGTCTTGCCATCAATGCAGCCGTCCAAAACAATCTCGCTCCGTTCTGGTATCAGTGTCTCCTCCGGGAGTAGGACCTGAACACTTAAATTCTTTTCTCGATGTAAAACAACTTCCTCGTCATCTACCCGCAGAACTCCCCGCCTAAAGCTTAACTCGAAACTCTTGGTGTCCATTATCTCCGTCCCGATGATCACCTCATCCTCAATCTCAGCCACTATCACAGAATGGTCAAACGTGGCTTTCCCGATGGTAAACATGACGTTTGTTTCACCATGCACTTTTGCTTGATCTCCCGTTGCTGTTCGTAGACACCATTTTGATTGCCGAACCTTAGCTGCAGGTTCTATTATGTCGGGCCTTATGATTGTCTTCGTTGCACCTGTATCCAGCAGCACAGTGCGGAGGGTTCCATCCACACACGCGTCGACGAAAACACTGTTGGCATGGTGTTGCAGAGACGAGACCTGGGCGGTATTTGCTGGGGCTTGCTGAATACAGGTCGACGTTTGCCCCCTCGCATCGACCTTTTTTAGTTTTCCGGATTGGCGGTGGGACTGACGCCTTCTGGACAGCGTCTTCTTATGTGGCCTGCCTTGCCACATTTCCAGCACTCCAACTTCCGGTCCTGGCGGCTACGTTCTCTATTGATCTCCCTGACGATCCGTTTGACTGACTCTTCGAAGTCGTCCTCTCCTGGAATCACTTGTCGGACACGAGCTTGACCTTTGTTCGTGTTCTTGGCAGCTTCGAATTCAAGGGCCCGTGTTAGTGCATCAACTAGCTTAGGTGGATGTGCTAGTAGTAAGGCTTGCTTCATTTCACCATCACGGAGTCCGTCCAGGAATGCTTGAACCGCCAAACGTTCCATGATCTTTTCCTGGGCATCTGGATATGCCAGTCGAACCAGACGTGCAATATCTGCCTCAAATTCCTGTAAGGGCTCCCCTGACTTCTGGCACCGATTTCTTAGCTGAGTGTGGTAGACATGTTCCAGGTGTGACTGGCCATAACGCGTCTCCAGGTGTCTCACCAGGTGGTCGTAGACTTCTTGCTCTTCCGGGGACATTCTTTGCAAGATAGCAGCAGCATCTCCTCTCAAAGCCAACGTAAGGGCGGTCGCCTTCTCCTTTGATGACCAACCATTCGCTTTTGCAGCCGCTTCAAACTGACGCTGATAAACATTCCACGACGTTGAACCATCAAATTGCGGTGGTTTGAGGCGCATCAGCCCAACGGAATCCTGATTGCCACTAACTTTGCTCTTGTTGTCCGTTGCTGAAGGTTGATAGGGCAACTCCTGGAAGGTGTTGACGTCCAACGTTGTGATTTTGTTCTGAACTTCCTGGATCTTGCCTTCCAAAATCAAAAGAATTCGCTCTTCCAGTGTAGAAGATTTCTCGCAAACTTTAGCCTCTAGGTCGGCGGAATTTTCTAGCAATTTAGCCTCTAGGTTGGCGGAATTTTCTAGCAATTTAACCTCCAGGTCGGCGGAATTTTCTAACACTTTAGCCAGGTCGGCGGAATTTTCCAGCAATTTAGCCTCCAGGTCGGTGGAATTTTCTAGCACTTTAGCTAGGTCGGCGGAATTTTCTAGCAATTTAGCCTCCATCTTAGCCTTCAAACATTGCAGCATTTGGCCGATATCACTTGCACTAGCAAAAACAAAGTTGTCCGGGTCATTGCCTTCTTCAATTAATGCTTTACGAAGCCGCTCCTGCAAGTCCGCTTTCTTCCCCGTCGTATCGCAGTCCCTTTCCTCCAGCTCCTTCTTCAGCTCACTAACCTTTAAGTCCGCTAGTTTCGCCATTTTCACGCACGCTAATTAGTCCGATATATTTCACTTCAATTTTATTTTCACTAATGTCCAATTCAAACCCGACACCTGACACCAATGTAGCGTTTTTCGTTCGTTAAGGTGTGAATTAAAACACTCGGTATATTAAAATAGTCAACTAATTTATTTAACACTATTACAGTCTTATTACCTAATTATTAAACACGAACACTAAACACGAACACTAAAAACTAACTGTCACTTAAGGCTACTATAAACATGTATCTTCACAGTATTTATTTCGAACTATTTATGTCGATCAATAATCGCGCCAAGTGCTCCGACTTCAATCTGAATAATACTGGCCGGTAGCGAGCGACGGCTCGCTTATATACCCGTATCGATCCGTGCGGGACCCTTCGCGAATCTTCCAAGCTGGCACAGAACAGTCGTTACTCGCGCTCGCCGTCCGGATAGATCTCTCTGGAATGGGCCGCCTCGAGAATAACCTCGAACTTCTGGCGCCTTTGCGGTTGTTAAGATCGTCACAGTATACATAGCGACCGGAAATGTCTGTATCCTTTTCTACCAATTTCCAGAGCTCAACTTTTCTGAAACCATTCTGAAACGGACTGTACTTTATCATCAATTTTAAGGCAGATCGATATATCGGGTAATTTTTAAACCTGAAATTTTGAAATATCTGGAGAATTTTTTTTTTAGTGAAATGTTAATGTTATTGGGGGGTTATTGACTTGTACTAAAATTAGCTCCCCTTCTACCCCTCTTGCGGATGGGCGACGGGTAACGTTGTTATCTAAAATAGGAACCCCTATTTTTATTGCAAATCGAGTAGTACTAAAATATGACACTTTTATTCGAAACATTTTTTCGATTCATGATATATAGCGCTGTAACCGAAAAAATTTAATTTTTCCGTTTATTACAATTGAAAACCAATACATTTGGTTCAATTATAGAGTTGCACGAAAAAATACAAGATGTTTTGTTCTAAACACTTGAACTTTTAACCTTTATAAATCTAGATGCCTGTTAGCAGAACCCACGTAATACGACATGGACGTAGCAGTTTTCTGTTGCCTTCGGTATGATTGATTAACTTCAGTCGCCCGCCTCTCACCTATCGGAGTACTTGATAGTGAGTCCTCTCGCCTCTCACATATGGGGGTTGTTTTTTAAAGTGAGTTCCCTCACCTTTCACCTATCGGCGTGCTTGTCTAACGTGAGTTCCCTCGATGCACTTCGATGCATTTATTGATCCGTGTTTCAGATGATTATACAAAACTGACAAGTATGTCTGCTTCAATTTTGGCACAAGAATTCCTGATTCTCTTAATCATGTTCTCACAAGTTTCTGGCACTTGCTGATATAGTTTATCTTTTAGTTAGCCCCACAAAAAGAAATCTGGCAGGACAATTTATCGGACCACTTCTATAGATCCAGCGACCATTAAAATTACGATAAAGAATTTCAAGTGCTACTGCCGAATAATGGGCTGGACAACAACCGTCATGTTGGAACCACATATTCTGCCGCACTTCCAAGCTTAGGGCTTCAAGTAAAATTGGCAGTTAATTATCCAGTATATTTCGGTACTTATGCCCGTTCAAATTGTCTTCAGTAATGTCCATGACTTTGTCCCCAATTGTTCCACACCACACGTTGACAGTAGAACGACGCTGATGTTCAACTTGGCGCAGCCAGTGTGGGTTTTCAATACTCCAGTAATGCATATTACGTCGATTAACGGATCCGTGGTTTATGTATGAGGATCGTCAGAGACAACACCTTACGAAGGAAATGCAGGAGTCTTTCTGTTTGTTCACGACAAAATGTTCACTGACAAAATGTTGTCGATATTGGAAATCATCGCCATGAAGATTTTGGGTCAAGGATAAATGACAAGAATGATACTTTCGACGTTTTAAAATTTTATAGTACTGTTCCGGGACAATTCGGACCCGTGAGCAATTTTTCGCATGCTGACATGGGGATTATGAGCTACTACAGCTAATACCCAAATTTCATCATTTTCTCTAGTGACTAATGCTTGACGGATTCTTTTTTAGTTTCAACACTGTATTCGGCAGTAAACTGTTGACAGTACGATAACACGAAGTGCGTGTCCGCACCCTATAAGGAAATGCTGAGCGTAAAGATTGACAGCACCACCACGATTCTCCATAAGAGACATCATTTTAATTTTTATAATTATATTTATAGATTTTTATACAGATAACATATCAAAAATGATATTTATCAAAAGCCTAGTCGATTTCATACTTAAATTAAATTAAACGCAAAATTCTGGGACCGAGTTCTGAGATTCAAAACGCCTATGTAATACCTACGCTTTGCCGCATGCGTGCCAGGCAGACAGGAGGACGGTGGGTCAGTACGTCTGGAACAAAGCCCCACTAGTACCTAGATTGACTCTTTACTGGATAGTAAACGATTTTATGGATTTCAAATCGTTCGCAAAGTCTGCGTATAAAAGCAATACACAATCTAAAACCTTTTCTATAAAACCTAATTCGGTATAATTATAAGACAGTTGTGCCTTTTTGACGTAATATCCAAATCTGCAATAAAAAATGGAGTCCTATTTTATATGTCAAACTTACCCACCCCTCCATCCACAACGAAAATGCGGTGGGTTAAGGGTCGGTGCGAAACGAAAAAAACGCGTTTTTACGAAGTTGGTAGTATCATGGTAGTATACTACCAACAGCACGATCCACGGTGTGTTGAAACGATTTTTACCGTACATTGTAATTGTTAATGCCCAAATTTTTGGCATTCACGTAATTAAACATAAACGAACAATGATCACAACAGGCAGAACCTATCTAAACTGTAATTACAGAACCAATTTGTAGTCACAATTTGCACGACGAGATGGCGCCAAGTGTCAATAAGCAGATTACAGTACAATATTTATGTGATTACTGTACAAGACGCGTTAATTACAATTTATTTTTGTATAGTTGTATATACCATTCGGTTTAGGAGAGCATGGGTGTTAAAATCTCTATTTTATCTCCATTGCATCTATTTTATGCGGTTATTAGATACTTAAAAATCATCAATAAAGAGAGATAATTGAAATGAGATATTCATTAACAATATTGACAATTCAGATATTAATTTAATTGTCTCTTACGACCGCCTTGTACATTTTTATTTTGCATGATTTCTGTGTGGTCAGCTTAATCGGTTGCCGACAGTTAATATTAACACTATTGAATTTCCTACGCAAAATAGACAAAAAATTACTGCGTCTACGTCGTTATTCCTGGGTTACGCCAAAAGTTGTTTATTGGCCAGCCATCTAGATTGGTAAAGATCAAAAATTCAAGTCTTAAGAACAAAAAAGTTGCATTTTTTCATACAAATGTATTGCAAAATTGAATGTATTTTTCCCAATTCAAGTAATCGGAACAAGTTAATTTTATCGATTACAGCGCCAACTTTCATATTTTTTAAGCACTATCCGAATCTGCAATAACAAATATGGATTAATAATTGAGATAAATAAATAACAATATTGTGTCTACAATCTAAATATTGTATTCTAAAATACAAAAAGTAAGTATAACACGAAAACAGTGATTTAAAATACTACCCTTCAAGAAATTTAACATAGATTAATACATATCTTCACAATGCAAAGCTTGATGGAGGAGATCACGTGTGAGTGACTTCATGGTTACCGAATGACAGTGAATTCCAGTGTATTGGGGACAGAGTGGATAATATATAAGGCAATATAAGCGAAAGATCTCCTGAAGAAGGACAGGCGATGCATAGGTACAGATGCCATTGTGGAGACGTGTCGAAAATCTCTATCGTAGGCGGCGTTACGAAGTTAGATTCTTTCGGCCAAGTAAGCTCAAATACCCTAGGCTACTGCCAATCGCGCAATGCCAACATAATGCAGGAATCGACGAATTTACGCGTTGCGAATGCTGAGGAGCTTCGCTAACTGCTTTCTCGTAACTCATCAGCGAGGAAGAACCTCCAAACGGTGGAAGATATACCACTACAAAGGTGAAAATATTTTTTTAATGATTATTTTTATCCATAGTTGTTCAACATTTGGGTAGGGAATAAAATTCCAACCTATGTTATTCTTGTTTATCCGTGGTTACATGTTTCGAGACCAACGTCTCGTCATCAGACCATACTGGAAAAACAGAAAAAGATACATTTTATTGTAATGTTCATTTGAGATGTACTGTGGTGAATCTTTTCTGTTTTTCCAGTATGGTCTGATGACGAGACGTTGGTCTCGAAACATGTAACAATGAATAAACAAGAATAACATCCGTTGGAATTTTATTAGCTTATCTTTACCATATCTCACATTCCAATGACCATGGAGACATTCATCCCACTAATTCTGTGATAAAATGTCATTTTGATTTGATCATACACATTTGTTTAAAATGTGTCAACACATAGTTATACTTAGTTACGTATAATTTGGGGGATACTCAGTTACATCCAGTTACAGGAGGAGCAGGTTTTTCACTCTTCGCAAACTTCGGGTTGAATGGTGTCATCTTAAGCGGCAATTTTTGACAACTCCTCAACAAAAGGAATTGTCATTTTTATGTGGCTAGGTTTTCTATTATTATCAACAGCTTCCTTTGCTTTTCGATTCAAAACCGATTTATAACGATTTACATACTGTTATATTTAAGCTGAAGGTCCTGCTCTTTCTCTTAACTTGTGCAATACATATTTCGTATGGGAACAAATAACAATTGAAAACATCTTTTCCTTGGTTGCATTTGTAACCTGGCCTACGTAACGGGGCTTTATGTGTCAAGCTGTCGATATTGAGTTTTTGTATGATTTTAATAGAGGAAAGCACACACTTTTCAATTAAGCTAAGACCAGCTTGGTAGCTATATTAGCGGCTGAGTTATTTTCGTGTAAGGTTTTCACTGCTTATTTGGTGACTCTCTGATAATAAAACAAAATAAAAATGTTTTTTTTTTCTTATATGTGTATTTTAATGTGATTAAACTTAATCTACACAGGAATTAATTATAGATATGAAGACAAAAATAAATTTTTCGAAATAATGATCGCTAAATAATGTACATAATTATTTTCTCAAAACATATTGTTATGATGGTTTACTTAAACTACACGGAGAGAAATGTTTAGTTGATATCACCCTTGCAAGGGTCAGAGTTACTAAACAGAATAGTACAAAATGGACGGACGATCCTGACGGTAAGATTTACTAAACGCATCGTTAGTCGCGCTTACAACTCAGTATATCTGAACCAACATCCAGTATATGTGACCCAACCAGTAGTTATTATTACGATACCAAGCTGACTAAACGCGTATAGTTTCATATACTACAACATTTCTCTCCGTGTACAAAAACGTAAATTTGTGAATAGTGAAAAGTAAAGAATATTTATTAACCACACCTCAGCAGTCGCAATTGTATAGAAACACGGATAGTATAGAGTTCTAATCGCGCATGGGTTACAAATATTATGGTTCATGAATATGCAACAGCACAAAAAGCTGTTCCGATGGCAGTATCTGTGGCCGCCCACCTGGAACGATAGCCACAGCTATATCTGTGGTATAGCTGCTATATCTGTGGTATAGGTGCTTTGGGTCCCCTCAACATTTTTGACCAAGGTACAAAAAAATGTCTCTGTGTGTGTGTGTGCGTGTGCGTGTGCGTGTGCGTGTGCGTGTGCGTGCGCGTGCGCGTGCGGGTGCGGGTGCGGGTGTGTGTGTGTGTGTGTGTGTGTGTGTGTGTGTGTGTGTGTGTGTGTGTGTGTGTGTGTGTGTGTGTGTGTATGTGTGTGTGTGTGTGTGTGTGTGTGTGTGTGTGTGTGTGTGTGTGTGTGTGTGTGTGTGTGTGTGTGTGTGGGTGTGTGGGTGTGTGGGTGTGTGTGTGTGTGTGTGTGTGTGTGTGTGTGTGTGGGTGTGTGTGTGTGGGTGTGTGGGTGTGTGGGTGTGTGGGTGTGTGGGTGTGTGGGTGTGTGCGTGCGCGTGCGGGTGTGTGTGTGTGTGTGTGTGTGTGTGTGTGTGTGTGTGTGTGTGTGTGTGTGTGTGTGTGTGTGTGTGTGTGTGTGTGGGTGTGTGGGTGTGTGGGTGTGTGGGTGTGTGGGTGTGTGGGTGTGTGTGTGTGTGTGTGTGTGTGTGTGTGTGTGTGTGTGTGTGGGTGTGTGGGTGTGTGGGTGTGTGGGTGTGTGGGTGTGTGGGTGTGTGTGTGTGTGTGTGTGTGTGTGTGTGTGTGTGTGTGTGTGTGTGTGTGTGTGTGTGTGTGTGTGTGTGTGTGTGTGTGTGTGTGTGTGTGTGTGTGTGTGTGTGTGTGTGTGTGTGTGTGTGTGTGTGTGTGTGTGTGTGTGTGTGTGTGTGTGTGTGTGTGTGTGTAAACGATTTTTGTGGCGACAATTCCGGAGAAACTACTAAAAATATCGGGACGAAAGTTCATATTTAGAAGTTTCATGACCTAACTTAGAGCTGAAAAGCTTTTGGTTCAAAAGGGTCTAAAGTAACTGGTAGTTTTGGTAAAACTAATAGTTTAGCTACAAGAGCAAATTCTTTTTTATCGAGATCGGTCGCATCTGCATTGATATGAAACTAAATAGTAGCCAGGATTTAGACAAAAATTGTTTGTGCTGTCACATTTGAAAACAACTGATTTCATCAGAGGGATCAGAGGTTGGAGAACCGCTATGGAACGTTGCGCTCTAGTGCAGCAAAGTACAAAATACAAATTTCAAATGAATTAAGATCACCAATTTGATTGTTTGTTAATAAGAAATATCAACCCGTCTTTATATCTAATTCTAAAAACGATAAATAGAGAAAATTGTAAATAAAGTATAGCGATGAGTGTAGTTTTATTTTAGGTTGTTGGATGTGACATCTACAGTGTCATGAACAAATATAAGTCTGTCAGAATTTGAATTAGCTTTTTAAACTTGACGTTTCGTCAAAATGGTACCACCCTAACATTTCCTACACAGAAATATAATCATTTTTTAATTCTTTTTTTTAAAAATAAATATTTCTCAAAAAGCAACACAATAAACGTTGATGTCACTCCTGCCAAAAACTAGATAGCGCAACTCGCTCACGTGCGACTGCGACGCTCCGCCTTCGGTGACGCGCCGCATCACCGCTCGTCGCGCTATTCCGTACTTTCGGCACTTGTGACATAAATAACTATTATTCTAATGACGTAGTGTAGGTAGTGTCAAATGCTGATGCTTTGACAATACCTACGATTTATCTCAATAAAATAGATTCTCATTCAGCTAAACTATTAATTTTATATATTGTATGATAAAGCCATGTGCCTGGCCACATCAGATTTTTTAGGTTACCAATAATACCTTGGAATTTAATTTTAGAATAATAAAGTTCAATACGGCCAACTCAATAAATGCAAAGATGTATCTTAAAGGTCGTTGCACATGAATCAGATATAAGTAGTTGAATATTCGTGACGATCGTAATAGTATTTGTGTCAAACTTTTATATGTATTACTAATTTCATAAAAATACTAGATCCGACTCTTTGGATCGGATTTTTAATGTCAAAAGTTAATTCGACAGACCAATTTCTGAATTTTAGTTAAATCGAGAGGAACAGGTTTGTCAAATAAAATTGTTCCTTATGCTGTTCCTCAAATTCAGATATTTGTGCCAATCAAACCTAGGCGTAAGTTTTCAAAATCCTGATGTACTTACTTCTTGTTGCGTTTGCGTTATATCTAACGCACATACATGATACCTCCTGTATATTTGATTTTAATTATGTAAGTTATTAGCTATTACAATCACTCAAAAGTTGATAATTTACTTGAAATAAGCATTTTGTGCATGCAACATAATGATTTAGTAGGAAAAGGTTTCCTAAATGTCATGCTATTAATTGGGGATTCCTAACCCTGCATTGTCGTATTATATTGTTTTGTGAGCATACTGCTTGACAAATTAACTATTTATCACGGCTTAGAATGGTCTATTGGAACCCTTTCTTCTGTCATAGCCAGCCGGTCGGTGACGCAATCTGCTTAAACCTTACCCAATTACCGTTGTTATAACAGCTGCTACCGATACAATACACACTATTCTCAGACTGATAATTACAAAGATAAATGCAGTTTCCGGTATTTGATATACTTGTTTAACCGTTATCACGTTAATGGCTAAAAATGCAAAAACAACTAGTAAGAATATATTATTAAATTAAATTAGTCATTGCCTTATGAACTTGTCCTTACTTTCTAAAGGGTCATACGCACATGACAAGTATAGGCAAAACTGGGAGAGCTGAAGGTGATTCATCGCTTAAAATCGTATGAACCAAGATATGAACGTACCGCGTGAATTGGTTATTAGCTGTGTATATTAAGTTGCCTACTAGGTAGTTCGTTCAAGATTAATATTTAATTATTAAAAATACTGTCATTTAATTGTGATAATTGTCCTATCTAATTTATATATCCATCATTAGCATGTTTAACAGAAGCAGAGTGAAAACATACCAACGAAAACATCTTGTTCACATCACATCGTTCGCGCTCGAATTGGAGGTTAGGCTGCTACCGCTGTCATTCGTTCTTATGGTTCTAAGAATAGACGTAGTTTTTTGTCTTGCCCATTTAAATTATACAGCAGACGTATGAAAAGTATGCTATTTCGTTTTAACACGCGTCAATATTTAGAAATATTCTGTAACGTATGTGGAAAATAACAGCTGAAATCTATGAGTAATCTTCAGCTCTCCCAGTTTTGACTATAGCTAATTAATATTCGCAGCAGATCTACTGCTGCTCAACATTCAATGTTTGACGATAGATAAACTTAATTACATAGAATCTGAATATTTACCTATATAACAACAAAGACTAACATTTTCTTTGTTTAACTGAGACATGATCTAACGGCGACTTTTTGAGCGCCATTCATATAGCATGTTTTGACATAGGAAGTTTATCCTGTAGACAATTTTATAAAGGCGGAGGCACCGCAATTTTCCATAGAAAAGAGTTGGACGTTCATCCCTATGATGTATCTCATTTCTGCATTGATAAGCATATCGAGGTATGCTGTGTACGTTGGTCTGTTGTTGGCGCTAGCGATACTTTTGTTTGAAAAATATACTGGCCGTGAACGAACACACGTTTCAAAGTGCTCTGTGGTTTTTGGTGAATTTCGGTGAAATAACTGGCAAGGCGCAGTGTTGTTGGGTACCATCGGGAAGAGGAAAAAAAGCTGAATAGGAATATCCACAAATTCAAGTGATTACTGCATTACATGGAACACAAATTAACTGTAAGTGTAAACATTCAATCCACACGCTAGCTGTGTATGCTTTTTTGTCGAATCTTGTTTGACCTAACCAGTCCAGCCGCTTAAAGGCGTTATTCCATATCCGCTGCCCTGCTCTGTGAGTTAGTCACCTGTACGGGCACACAGGTGTGAAAATTGTTCACCCGAGCCTTTCCTCACACCCCTTGCTGCTTTCTTTTTTTGTGTGTTTCGAATATACACAGTGGAAAAAAAATTAAAATTAAGGAATCAATATACAAGGAAATTAATAAAGAAAAAATATCAGCATATAATAATAAAAAAAAACAAAGAAAAAGAAAATAAATATAAACAAACTAAAAAAAAAATTCTATAAAAAAAAATAAAGATATCTAATATTAAAAGAAAAAATCTATAAAAAAATATGACTAGATCGGGTAAAAAACCAAAATCGAAGGCCCAAGAGGAAGTCAGTGACACCGACGAAGGGGAGGACTGTATCAACGGAGATCTCATGAAAGCGATCAAGCAACTCACTAAATCTGTGGATTTTCTCTCCAATGCATTCGACGATCAACAAAAAGAAATCAAAGAGCTAAAAAAGATGTTAAAAATAAGAAATGAGGAACACAAGGCTTTGGAAGATAGACTGACATTACTGGAAAACATTATAGAAAAGAAGGAAAGAAACGAAATATATAGAAACATAATAATTGCGGGAGTAGAGAAGCACCAGCATAGGGAGAAGATTACAGACACAGCGCAAAAGATTATCCAGAAGCTAGACAAAACAATCGATGCCAGCGAGATAATCTTTGCGCAACTTAAGAATGAAAAGAACGAGAACAGTCCCATAGTAGTTACTTTGAAAACAGAGGCAACAAAAAACAGCATCATTAAAGCTAGGAAAGATGTGGGGATATTAAAGACATCGGAATGCGGAATAACCGGAAAAGCTAACACTATATATATAAACGAACAACAGACAGAAGCGGCGAGTGCATTGTTCTACAGAGCGAGGGAAGCAGGGAGACAAAACAATTATAAATTTGTCTGGACACGAGAGGGAAAGATATATATGCGGAAAACTCCTGATGTGGCTTGTCCGAGGATCGGATCGCACACTTGGCAGACCTGGACAAACTAAAGTAAGTCACATATATGCATGTTATACCGTATAGCATAGCATCACACGCATCTTTAGCCAAAATACAGTACAATATCTTTATGATCAACGCCAGAAGCATTAAAAACAAAACTAATGATTTGGAAACACTACCCCTAACATACAACAAACCACATATAATTGCTATAACAGAAACCTGGCTAAAACACGAAGAAGAAGACAGCTATCAGCTTGATGGATATGTTATGGACCAAGTGATTAATAGGGCAATATGAAAAATGCCCGGGCAATATGAAAACTGCCCAAAACAGTCGGGCAAGATGATAAAAAAACATTTATTATTAAATTGCCCGGGCATTATTCACAATGCCCTGTATCTACTGGGCAGGATGATTAAAACGTGTTTCTTTCTATGGATTTTTTATTTAAGTAGTTTTACAATAATAAAATAAAAACAATAAAAAAGTTTTACTCCAGTAATATATTCAACATATGTTACAAATTAACAAAACTCATATTTTGTCTGAATAAACCTTCAGAAATATACAAAAAGTCAAACTATACTCAAGTAATAATATGCGTAGAAGTTAAACTACAACAAAACTCATATCCTAAATAAATATTTCAGAACAAAAAGTCAACTTTATACTCTCAAGTCTTAAGTAACATAATAAAACATTGAACATTGACAAAACTGATACAAAAACTAAATAAGCAATCATAAATATGTGTGCGTGGATGTGAAAAGGGACCAGTTGTCCGTTTCTAGTTAAGCAGATAATCGCAAATAAAGTTGATTGAACTGGTTCAAAATACACATTTTTGTTTTATTCGCTAATTAGTCTCTTTATTGCATTTTTATCAGATGTGTTCGTCTGAAACCCGTCTGCGGTTGGAAAAGCATGAAAAATTGGGTTTTTGTTGCGAAAGAAAAGGGGACTACTTATCGATATTTTATATTTTAACATATTTTACCTACTTCCCAGAGTGCAATCTAGTAGAAATTTTGCATATGGACAGATTTCTGGTGATAATGCATGAATCAATCAAGAAACTGTAAACTTTATCAAAATTTTGAAATATTGAAATACCAATCGTGTTGAAATTTTCCATGTGAGCTGATTTCTGGTTACAATGCATGGAATCAATAAAAAATCGAAAACTTGTCCAAAACTTCAAATTTTTTTGAAAATTAGTCCAATCGTTACCTAGGTTAGACTATTTTGTAGCCCCTAGGCCCATGGCGCCACATATGCCTTGTTTCGTGTCTCATTTAGAAAAATTGTTATCTGTTAGCTCAACTACAGTAGCTAGAATATTCCTTCCATGCTTCCATCACTACGAGCTCGGTCAACATCCGGCACCCGACCTCTTAGTCTACCACCTACTTTAGCAGCGTGAAATTTAGTACTTGAAGTACTAAGCATATTCTCGGCTTGTTTTTAGATTATATAAAGTCATTGCTCTAGTATTTTTTTACAAATGTTTGCTTCTTTTCCAAAATCTGACTATAATGGTGTCTACTACGACTGCCATTACCGCTAATCAGAACGCACGTTTAAGCTGGCCACACACGTTTTTCTAAGTTTTATGTTTCAGAATTTGTCTTCGCAAGCGGATGCACAAAACCTATACTAATGTTATAGATGATAGACAAGTTTCATTTGTTGTTTCATTTCCGAACAGAATAGCAATGCCCACTTGGGATAACGAATTTAGAAACCGAATTCGGAAAACAATTGTGTGTGGCCACCTTTACAGTGATCGTGGTCGGTTTGAATTCGTCGCTCTGACGAATTAGCCGTCTACTACTTACTCACCACAACACTGCTTGTGATATTTATCAAAGTGCCCAACACAATTTAGCAGTATTCATAGTGCCCGGGCAATGTGATTATATATCATGCATTAATACACATTTATTAAATTGCCCAATCTTTCAGGGCAATATTCATAATGCCCGGGCATTATGAATATTGCCCGGATTAATCACTTGGTCCATAACAGATACAATGGGGTTTTCCATTCGAGAACTACAAAAGGCGGAGGAATAGCTATTTATATAAGAGAACACATCGACTACACTATTACAACACAGAGAACCTTCGCAGATGTAGAAATACTGTCAATATCTCTAACAGATGCGCAAACTAAAGTCACCCTTATCTACAGACCACCACATGTTAAATTTGCAACATACAAAGAAATATTAAAAAAAAATGTCTTCATTAAAAACAAACAGCACATTATTCTAGGAGATATGAATATTAACTTGTTAGATAATACGTCCACAGTCAAAGAATATAGAACAATGATAACTGAAGCAGGATATAAAATAAAAAAACAAAATACGCAAAAACCAGTACACGAGGATAAACAACAATGGAAATCACTCCATACTTGATCATATTTTAACAAACATACCAAATCAAATAAAAGAAGCCACCGTACAATCAATGGTAATATCTGATCACCTCCCAGTTACGACAACACTGACAACAAACTACGCAAACAAAAATAAATACGAATACTACCAAAAACAATGTACAAACTACGGAAATATAAAAAAAGAAATTAGAAATTTACTTACCTTAACACCACCAATTAAGAACTTTGAAGATCTCTCAAACACAATAGAAAAAATTATTTTGTCAAATCAAACTTCCACTAAAATGAAGAGAAGAGAAGATTGCCCCTGGATCAACAACAATATAATAAATCAAATCAAACTTAGAAACAGAATATATAAGAAACTGAAGGACAATCCCAACAACATGATCCTAAAAGAGAGATATGATGATCAGAAGAACGCAACAAAAATTTTGATGCAAACTACGAAGAAGAACCATTACAGATCAACTCTTAGCAAATGTGCGGGAAACTCACAGAAAACATGGAGGGTACTAAACAAAATGTTGAAGAGAGGCAAACAAAAAGAACAAATAACAGAGATACGCAAGGACGATAACACACTGACAACAGATAAACTCGAAATAGCGAACGCTATCAATACCTATTTCACAATTGGTGACAAACTTGCGAGAGCCCACCAGATACAGCAGAACAACACACCAACAGACAACAGAAACGCCCCAGTAACAACGCTAAAGTGGAAAGAGACGAGCATAGAAGAAATTTCAAGCATAATATCAAAGCTAAAAAACAACAAAGCACCAGGACACGACAACATAAGAAGTGAAATCATCAAGTCAAACAGCGTCACACTGGCACCTATAATCACACGTCTGTCCAACGACGTACTAACGAACGGAACATATCCAGAACACCTAAAAATAAGTATTATAAAGCCACTACATAAGAAAGGCGATAAAACGAATCCAGAAAACTACCGGCCAATCACACTACTATCTAGTCTGGATAAAATTCTTGAAAGCGTACTGAAAAGCAGGATCGAAGAATACATCAAGACGAAGCATACAATATACCGACAACAATATGCTTTTCAGGCAGGATCGAGCACTGTATCAGCCACCTACGACCTTGTCAGCTACATACACCGAGGCATTGACAAAAGAAAGGCAGTAACCGGAGTATTTATTGATATGCGTAAAGCGTTCGACACTGTTTCCAAAACAAAGCTGTTACAAAAGCTTGAAGACATAGGTATGCAGAATGAGGAGTTGCAGACGATGCAGACCTTTCTGCTCAACAGACAACAGACTACGGAGGTTGCAAAAGTCCGGAGTAATCCTCTGAGTTCCGAATATGGCGTACCACAGGGCGGAAATCTTCCTCCCGTAATGGATATACTGTATACCAATAACATCAAGAACATCGATCTAAAGGGAAATCTATTCATCTACGCCGATGACATAGCACTAATCTACCATAACACCAATCACGAGTCACAACAACAAGATATCAATCAAGACATGCGAAAGCTAACACAGTGGTGCAAGAGCAACCTTCTAACAATCAACGATAAAAAAAACCCACTACATTATGTTTAATAACAGGAAGAAAGAAAAAATGAAAATATATATCGAAGACACAGAGATATCAGAAGTTAAAAGCATGGTCTATCTTGGATTGATACTACAGAACAACATGAAATGGGACGAACACATCAACAGAATAGTAAGCAAAAATGCCCGAGTAATTGCAGCCATGAATAAAATAGCAAAATACATCGATTTACAAACAAGAATAAATATATACAATGCACTGTTTATAACAAACATAAATTATCTTGTTAACATATGGGGCAATACAACAGAACGCAATCTAAACAAACTACAGCGTCAACAAAACAAAATCTTAAAAATAATATTCAAGTGGGACAAGAAAACACCGACAACTGAGGTCTACAGTAAAAGTGGAGAGCTGAACATAAGAAATAGGAAAACACTAAATAATATACTTCTCCTATATAAAATTCAAAACCATATGATTAAAATAGATCTAAAACTGACCGAAAATCAACACATCCACAATCACGAGACACAGAACGAGACACAAAACATTCTTAAGAACGAACCGATTTAGAACAGCTTTAACAGAGAAGGATCTACTGACAGAAACCATCCACAAATACAACAGCATAGATGAGAGTATTAAAAGACTCCCATACAACACATTCAAAAAAAAATTAAAAGTGAACTGATAAATACCCACACCTAACAAACAAAAAAAAGAAAAAAAAAGAAATAAAAAAAAAATAATAAATAAAAAAACACTAAAAAAGAAAACATACATAAAATACATACTATTATAATAATTACGAAAAAAAAAAATGTATATGCAGATAAAAAAAGGAAAAATACGAAAAAAAAATTAATATATACCTACAAGAAAAAACTAGGCCAGTACAGAAGACTCATAACGCTCTCAATACCATTGATCCAGGACGCCGCGCGGCAACGCAGTCATTCTTGGACCAAGCAGGAGAGACGGCACCGAGTACAGTGTCAGTGTCCAGTATATTGTATATGTAGATATATTTTATATATGTAGATATGTACTGTAGTATGAACACTGTATATCAGAACAAAAATAAATTTACTTACTTACTTACTTACTAATTGCTATAGATCTCCTTCTGGTGATGTAAATGTATTTTTAAATCAATTGTGTAGTCTTGTTGACTTTATTTACACTCCTAATGCTAAGTTTACCGTTTGTGGTGATTATAATTTAGATCTGATTAACTCAGGTAACAATTTCATAAGAATGCCTAATTTGTTTGCTAGTTACAATTTTCACAACGTAGTAAAATGGCCCACAAGAGTGAATGACACGACTGCGACTATGTTGGATAATGTTTTTACAAATAATGCAACTTCCTCGTCTACTTGCGCCTTATTTGATAATACCATTTCAGACCATCGAACGGTCCTATTTGAGACCAATTTATTCACTGACCAGGGTATAACTGCTCGCGAACATCTCTTTCGTAGGAGTTTCTCTGCTAGAAACGTTCTTCGCTTTGAGAGCGATCTTTCTCGGGAAGATTGGAAGGATAGTGCATGTGGCGTCTGGATAGATGAGGCATTTAATGCCTTTTACGACACCTTCAGGTTTTATTTTGAGAAACATTTTCCTAAGTCCAAGTGCCAAAAATCTCCCGAAGTCTTCGAAAAGGAATGGGTCACTGACAACATCAGGTGCTCTAGTACAAAGTTGGGAGATCGATTTTTTGTTAAGTTGCGCTATCCGGAGTTGTGTGCACTATATCGCGAACGTCGAAAGGTTCATCTCAACCTAATCACTGCAACAAAAAGAGCGTACTGGTGTGCTGTCGCGCCCCCTGAACATCTTGTTAATCTTTCATTTAAAACAGGCAAATTTCCAGAAAAATTGAAGATTATCAAAGTCTTTCCGGTATATAAGAAGGCTAATCCTCACCTTATTGAAAATTATCGACCGGTATCTATTCATCCGGCATTTTCGGGTATTTTTGAGCATTGTTTTTTGGATCGTCTGGGAAAATTCCTGAGTCGACATAACATCATATATCCATGTCAACATGGCTTCTTGAAGAGTAAATCTACCTCAACCGCGGTACATTCGTTCATGGACAGAGTTCTCGATCTGGTGAGGTCCCGACTGGAATCTTTTGCGATCTCAGTCGGGCCTTTGAGTGTGTGGATCATCTTATTCTGGAGACTAAGCTGCTGTGGTGTGGGTACGACGTCTTCCTTTGGAATGGGTGATGTCCTACCTCAACCACCGCAAGCACTGTGTTTCCATCTCCCAGAGATCTCAGGGAGTCATTGCGCATCATACCTCTTCTTTTGTGACTGTTAACTTGGGGGTTCCTCAGGGCTCCCTGATCCCATAATGTTTATTCTTTTTATCAATGACGTCCCACTTGTTTACGATACTGGCCATTTCACGTTATATGCGGATGACACAACGGTAGTTGTGCGGGGTTCGACTCAGGAGGAGGTTGCTGCGTCGAGTCGTCGCATTGTTGGTGCCCTCAGCGAGTGGTTTACTGCGAATTAGCAATTGTTAAATGTTAGTAAAACTCACCTCATGCAATATCACTGTCCTGAAAGAACGGTCGAATCGTACGACTTGTACTACCATGAGAATATAATAATCCACTAACAAAATTAAATTTCTTGGTTTGTGTGTTAATAGTACGCTGAGCTGGAGAGAGCGTTGCTTAATGTTATCTTCGAAACTTAGTTCGATTGCTTTCCAGTTCCGTGCGTTAAAACAATCCTTGTCACGCTCTCAACCTGTGCAGTTTTACCCATGTCCAAGTGAGTTCGCGTCTGTCGTATGGCATATGTTTCTGGTGTAGGTCGTCCGCTATTCGGAATGTTTTCGTTGCCGAAAACAACATTGTTCGCATAATACCTGGGGTAGATAGCACTACATCCTACAGAGAATACAAATTAATAATTTTAACATTTTGACTATGTGTTCGGTGTATATTTATGAAATGTGTGTATTTGTTTTCAAAAATAACAACCGTTTCCTGATACGGTCCGACATCCACAATGTTAACACCCGTCAGAGGGATGACTTGCACGTTATGCCAGACTGAATACTAGAGCTACATCTCGGAACTGTCTGGGTCCTTAACTGTTTAATTGGCTACCAGCTAATGTGAAAGACGTATGTATAGTCGCTGACTAGCTTTAATAGGTACTTAAAGAGGGTTCTTCTAGATAAATGTTTTACACACTACAAGAATTTCAGTCATGTGCCAATAGGCGCCTATTTTGTTCATTTGTTTAATTGTATGATTTATTTGTAATTGCTTCTATGAATGTTACGCTATTTCTTTTTAGATTTTGTTCTATGTACATATAATGTGATGATTCTTCAATTTCTGTTTTTATTGACTTATTCTATGTATGTATGTATGTATGTAACCATGTTATCACAAGGAAATACATACATACATACATACATACATACATACATACATACATACATACATACATACATACATACATACATACATACATACATACATACATACATACATACATACATACATACATACATACATACATACATACATACATACATACATACATACATACATACATACATACATACATACATACATACATACATACATACATACATACATACATACATACATACATACATACATACATACATACATACATACATACATACATACATACATACATACATACATACATACATACATACATACATACATACATACATACATACATACATACATACATACATACATACATACATACATACATACATACATACATACATACATACATACATACATACATACATACATACATACATACATACATACATACATACATACATACATACATACATACATACATACATACATACATACATACATACATACATACATACATACATACATACATACATACATACATACATACATACATACATACATACATACATACATACATACATACATACATACATACATACATACATACATACATACATACATACATACATACATACATACATACATACATACATACATACATACATACATACATACATACATACATACATACATACATACATACATACATACATACATACATACATACATACATACATACATACATACATACATACATACATACATACATACATACATACATACATACATACATACATACATACATACATACATACATACATACATACATACATACATACATACATACATACATACATACATACATACATACATACATACATACATACATACATACATACATACATACATACATACATACATACATACATACATACATACATACATACATACATACATACATACATACATACATACATACATACATACATACATACATACATACATACATACATACATACATACATACATACATACATACATACATACATACATACATACATACATACATACATACATACATACATACATACATACATACATACATACATACATACATACATACATACATACATACATACATACATACATACATACATACATACATACATACATACATACATACATACATACATACATACATACATACATACATACATACATACATACATACATACATACATACATACATACATACATACATACATACATACATACATACATACATACATACATACATACATACATACATACATACATACATACATACATACATACATACATACATACATACATACATACATACATACATACATACATACATACATACATACATACATACATACATACATACATACATACATACATACATACATACATACATACATACATACATACATACATACATACATACATACATACATACATACATACATACATACATACATACATACATACATACATACATACATACATACATACATACATACATACATACATACATACATACATACATACATACATACATACATACATACATACATACATACATACATACATACATACATACATACATACATACATACATACATACATACATACATACATACATACATACATACATACATACATACATACATACATACATACATACATACATACATACATACATACATACATACATACATACATACATACATACATACATACATACATACATACATACATACATACATACATACATACATACATACATACATACATACATACATACATACATACATACATACATACATACATACATACATACATACATACATACATACATACATACATACATACATACATACATACATACATACATACATACGTACATACGTACATACGTACATACATACATACATACATACATACATACATACATACATACATACATACATACATACATACATACATAGATACATACATACATACATACATACATACATACATACATACATACATACATACATACATACATACATACATACATACATACATACATACATACATACATACATACATACATACATACATACATACATACATACATACATACATACATACATACATACATACATACATACATACATACATACATACATACATACATACATACATACATACATACATACATACATACATACATACATACATACATACATACATACATACATACATACATACATACATACATACATACATACATACATACATACATACATACATACATACATACATACATACATACATACATACATACATACATACATACATACATACATTTGTATGTTGATGTTGTTAGTGGGCGAACAAACCTTAAGTCCCAAAGAGAGAAATTCAAAATATCATTAGGCACAATGATAGATGACAAGTTAACTAGTTAGCTATCCAACTGTCGCTTTCCTTTAAGAACATAGTACTATCGCTTTTTTTTTCTTTTTAGGTTCTCAAATTTCTTAATATTTGCATATTCGACACTGTTGAATACCTTCTTATAACTAACTTTGAAATCATAATATGTAAACCTTGATATAACATGAAAAGGAACTACTCTTTTTGCTAACTCGTAAATTGTGCGAACCTGTTTATCTATGCGCTCGATGTAGTATATTGTAATCTTTAGTTGTTAATTCTAGTCTATTAGAGAAGTTGTTGACGATACTTAAGCGGCGATTAATGGTGGTATCCAGAAGTGCACGTGTTCTCTTCGATCCATCCATATGTTATTCCTGCCTTTTTGTATTTTATCAGAAAAGTCTGCCTATTTCTCAACTTTGCCATTCTGGTACTATTGTTAGATAAATTCTTACGATGTACAACTGTGTGTGTGTTCCATATGTTGCTTCCACATCTTGACAAAAACCCATTTTGTATTACATAATAAATTTAAGTAATTATTCGATCGATAAGTATATAAGGACACGTTTCACTTAGGTAGGACATGTTTACATTGCAAAATACTTAGATAAATTAAATACTTAGAAAACCAAAGACTCACTAGTATTATCAGTGCTGCCATTAGATCTATCATTATCAATAGCCATTATGTAAGAATAAATGCTGCTTAGACCTTCAACATCATTCCTAAAGTTGACAGTGTTGTTACTAAAATTAATATTATACAATTCCAAAAACCGTCTGTAGTTATGGTCTTGATCGTAGTCTATAATTTCAACGGTATCAAAATTAAAGGTATGGTCGTTGGTGATGGAATGTAAAGCAAGAGCACATCCTGTTTTTCCAGTGCGAATGTCACTTTAATGCAAACACTACCGATTTTTAATCCATTGGGAAGTGACTCCAATGTAAGTGACGTCACAGTGATTGCAATTAATCTTGTAGATGACGTTTGATCTAAAGTACACATTATCTCGATCCTTAATTCTGGAGAACAAATTTTAGATTTTATTCGTATAATGATAGATCAGTTTAATATCTTCCGGTAGGAAGGGTTTTATTGTGGCTTTTAATTTTTCAGTTAGACCCGATATCATGGCCATTTTTTTAAAATTTGGCGGTAGGAGGGTTTGGTAAATCAAACATACTATGACTAGGTCTGTCAGTGTGAGTGGAAAACAGTATCTTATTTAACAGTTTGCTGGGAAAACCATGCTTAAGGAATGCTGTTTTGAATTTCCTTACTGCCAATTCTTGATACGTGTCACTGCATATCTTAAGGATTCTATTCTTCATTCGTACAACTGTATTAATTTTGTGGCAGAAACTGTGTTTTGGAAAGAAGTTAATGTATCGTCCTGAATAGGTTGGTTTTGTATACCAGTCAGTCACCAGTCTTTCACCTTCAGAATAAATAAGTTTACAGTCGAGAAATAGAATACTATTATTCTCCTTTACTTCATTGGTAAACTGTATATGATTGTTAAAGTCATTAAAAGTTATCTACTCTCTCATGAGGGACACACATCATTAAATCATCTACAAATTTGTATACAAATGGAAGGGGGAAATCAAGTTGGGGTATTACACCATCCAGAACAAACCAGAATTGGGATGATCGGACATCCAATTGGGGTTCGAAACTTCTGGAGGTATAGGTACTTGTTTTCAAAAATAAAGTTCAAGACTTGTAGAAATGCTTTCAGGGTAAAGTTGCCGTTTACCCCAATTCAATCCCATTTTTCTTGTACAATAAAATAGACCAACTCAGGGGTAGGTAATACAGAGGGTGAAAGTCGTGGTGAAGAATAATTACTAGAACCTTGCTCATTGTTATCCTATAAGAATAATTGTTGCTGCTCATTGTTTTCACGCCTTTATTTCTGTCGACGTAAAATGCGAAACACTCGAATGGGGCACGTACCCTGCCTCCATTTTCACCGTTTACAATACAAGAAAAGCTACTGAAATTGACAAGGCACGTAGGGTACGTAACTCGTGGCAAGCCCGTCCCCGACAAACAAAGGCACGTGACCCAAGACCAATCCAGCTACGTTACACCAATCACAGCGCGTTCTGGTCTGAGTTGTGACTCATATTTAAATAGACGAAATTGATTTTAATTTTATTATTTTTGTGAGAAGCGATTCCTTTCTTTGAGAAAAAAACATTTGCGGACAGTTCTGGTATACGTTTGGCACTAATGGGTATTAATTTTTAATTTTCAGACTTAGTGCAAGACCCCTAATAGAGCAAGATGTAACGCTACTGAAGTGATAATTATTATTTTGGACAATGTCTGCCTGACGGATGGCTTTAGTGGTAGAGCTTTCATCTACTGTCTAACTAAGAGGTCTGGGGTTTACATACTGTTTTAAATAAATACCCTCCTTGTTTTTTATGTTTTTTTATACATTACATACACATTACAAGAGTTTTGTCGCTTTTCCTCTAGAAAGTAAAGCGGGCGTCAAATAAGTCACTTCTTAACCTTCGGATAGCCATATCTCGGAAATGGTCAAGTTTTCACTGCATCTTATGGTTTTTCTCAGTATATGATCGTTATGTTTACAGTCGCTTGGGTAGAAATCTTTACCCTGCTCATAAAGCTGTTGTTTCTCTTGTTTTTGTAGACCTATAACTTAAAACGCCAACTCGTAGTGGAACTATGTACAGACACTCTTTGTAGAGAATTAAAAGATTTCGGATTCTCTAACAGCGCCTATTATTGTCTGCTCAAGGGAAAGAACATATTGTTAAAAACTTAATTCGGTCATTTTTGACCGTGAATAATTCGCAACGCAGGGACGATATCGAGATGTATGAAATTGGCCAATCATTCAGGGCAGTATTCAAAATGCCCGACATAAATTTTTACCTAAATACCACGGTAATTCTAAAAAAATGAGGTTGTTGCAATCTTATGGACACTCGGTATGAACGGATACAGAGTGTTCAGGTGTACGATAGACGAACCTTTCTATTCTCATACTACTATACTATTATAACAAAAAAGAGGTATTTGTCGGACCAACAGCTTAACGTAGATCTAGCAAATAACATAAAATGACATCGATAACAGTGGTACAGAGCTCCAGGGGGTCTATCTTGCACTCACTCGACCGCCCGGGCACACGCTAGCTTCGTGATTTCGCTATCGAATTGGTATCTTTGACGCTGTCGACCGGTGCATAATCGTGTGCTCCGTTCATTGTTTGTTTTTACGAAGTACGCTACCCTGCGGATGGCAGCCGAAGCGCATAGCGTGGTGCGTGTAGCATGAGGTATATCAGAACTCAGAGCGCACTTACAACTCCGTTTATAGTATGTTTTTACGAAGTTGGCTACCCTGCGGACCCTATCCGTAGCGCGTGGGTATATCAGCTGAGAGGACAAGTGGAATATAACTTATTACCTAAATAGTGTTCATTGGCCGATTATTATTTTCAGACTTAGTGCAAGACCCCTAATAGAGCAAGATGTAACGCTACTGAAGTGATAATTATTATTTTGGACAATGTCTGCCTGACGGATGGCTTTAGTGGTAGAGCTTTCATCTACTGTCTAACTAAGAGGTCTGGGGTTTACATACTGTTTTAAATAAATACCCTCCTTGTTTTTTATGTTTTTTTATACATTACATACACATTACAAGAGTTTTGTCGCTTTTCCTCTAGAAAGTAAAGCGGGCGTCAAATAAGTCACTTCTTAACCTTCGGATAGCCATATCTCGGAAATGGTCAAGTTTTCACTGCATCTTATGGTTTTATTGTTATGTTATTGAGTGTTCTCGAAGTCGAAAGACGTTTTATATTCTAGGATGGCGTGTTTAATTATGTTGGACGATGATATAAGCGCAATATATGTATAATATGGTGGATGAGATTGATCGACATTGGTAGTATTAAGATGTTAGCAAGTCGCAAGCAACCCTTTCGTGTGCAGACTGATACGGAAGTACAAAATCACCTTTAAATTTGATTTATTTTTATTTAGTATGTACATATAATTGGTTGATATGTACAATTTCTGATATATTTAATTGCTCATGAAAATGCCAATATTCGAGAGATGATTAAGGCATGTAAGCAAAGTATTTACTATCGAAAAACAATGTCGTAGTATGTTCTATAAAGTTATACAAGAATATGTGGATAATTAATAATATGAATGAAAACATATAGGTATCGATATTATGTACTATTATTGAATTTTAGTAAACCAGATATTAATTATCGAATTACATCTACCTTAATTAAATTTGTCGATTTTTTAAATGTGATATATATTCGGACAACGGCGGATGGGAGGTGGAAGTTAAATTTTAAAACATCAATCATCTGGATATATTAAACATTGTATTTTTTTTCTGTTTTGTACCGGAAGGCACATTTTTAGTTAATTGCCATTTTAGGTGAGAAATCTCGAGTGGAGTTATTTCTTTTTTAATTGAAAATAACAATCACTAAAAAATGCGAGAAAAAAGGCATATTAACTTATTTGATTGTTATTTATTGAGTTTATTTTATTACTATTATTTGTGTTTTAATTTTACTAGTAAATTAGATTTTTTTTTTTAATTATTGTAATGGATATTACTTCTGTCTTCCTTCGGTTTTGCATTGTTTGGTAAATATTTTCTTTTTAATTTGTCTTTGTTTTGTTAATATATCAAAGCTGTTGGAAGGATTTCACAAAAACAAAAAAGTCTATAAATGCAATTTTTTACTAGGTACAATTTTATAGATTTTATTATACTGAAATGCCATCTTAGAACCACTGAACCCGAAAAATATTTGTATGCAACCTTTTGCATTGTGTTTTTCCGCATTTAATTTAAAAGTAGGCAGAAAAAATAAATTTAAAAATTACATAAGTTAAATTATTAAAGCCCTAGAACAGTAATGGACAGTACCGTACACAATAGGGTGTATCGAAAAAACATTATTTTCAAAATTTCAAGTTGACATAAATTTGTCCATACGGACCAACATATACCACAAAAATTGGCCCAATTAAAAACGATTTAGGTCTTCCGCAGGAGGCCTAAAGATTATAATTTCCTTTTAAAATTCGATTTCTTTCTTATTTTATGATGAAGTGACTTTTTTTCAAATAGAAAAAGTTTAACAATGAATTAATAAACAAATAAATAAATATAGACTTTTTTTTAGAGTTTTGTGAAATTAATGTACAAAAACTATATTACACTAAGGCAATATTTAGATACTCTTCGGCTATTGCTTATCAACATAAATTTTTTTATTACATTATATTTATATATTTCTATAAATCTATGTTATTTCTATCGCTACTTTCTCAACCGCTGTATAGAATTGCGTGAATGTTGTTATAGGTCTTCTAGTCCTGAAACCAAAATTGTTCAACAGGCTAATTTTGTTATTGCTAGCTTAAAGAAAAAAAATAGAGGCTATTATCAAATAATTAAACAAATAGGTATTAGAACTGACATTAACTTTTTGTTTTTTATTAATTAAGTACAGACATTATTGTTGAACATTTTATATTTAATGAAAATTTATGTTAAAAATGTGGAGAAATTATTTTTTTTGTGAAATTTATAAACTTTAGGCCCCTTGCGGGAGATCTACATATTTTTCTATTGGGCAATTTTTTTGTGGTGTATGTGAGTTCATGGACACAACTTTTTATCAACTTTAAGTTTTGCATTTCGAATAAAACGATTTTTTGATGCACCCTAATACACAATATACATTGGACTTCCTGATATGAATGATATGAAGTTACCGTTAAATTGAATAGTCTAATAACTCTAATATATGACTTTTTAGAAAAACAATTTTACTTTGTAAAATATTGATAACTCTGAGAAAGAGAGATTTCTTAAGAAGAAAGACATTGGCTTAGATTCGCAGTGAACGCAGATAAATAAACAACTTATATAAAAACCTAGTCACTTTTCATTCACAGAAAGTTACCCCTAATCAGGTGTGTGAAATAAAACACACAATAATACCCGTAATATTTTTCGAGTTCCAAATAAATTTTCGTCGAAATTAAGTAAAGCCATAAAATTGCTAAAATAATAAAAAAAATCTTGTGATGCAGCAATAAAACCGAATAAATTATATGCAAAACAAAACTCCTCAACTTGCAGTAGATACAATTAACATTTAAACGAGAACACTTCATTAATTATCCGTTACATTATTTACATCCTGTAAATATATTAACTTCCAAAATTTGACTTTACATTCATAATGAAGAACTTTATTTGATTGTAAATGTGGTAGTATTTTTAAGATAACAACATATTTACCAAATCGCACAAAATAAAAAGTGATAAACTTCTACTATTAGCAATATTATGCAAACAAGTATTTATAAATATCAGAGTATATTTCTCGGGAGATCTAATTACACTCTACTTTTTATGTAACAAATCTATTTTGCATTAGAAAGTACTATGCACCACAGTATCAAAGTGATGCGACACTACTTATGTACATATGATACATAAAATAAATTTACTCAATAAAAAGAAATATGACATAAATAATAATATTTGGTACATAATATATAATAGCATTACTTTCATTCAACGCTTTTGCGTTCGTAGGATGTGAATTGACGGAATAAGACTCGCACCACTTTGCGTTCACCGTACATCTCTTAGCCGGCCCACGCGATGTAATTTTTAGCGGAAAGATAGTCGAGTACTCGGCTTCGATGCGCAGTTGACAAAATTTACCATACAACGGCGGGAGTGATTAGCGTTGGTACATGACTGTACGCGGCTATGCGTAGCTAACTACAAGAGCGCCAACGCAGCGTGACGTAGTATAGGACACTCCGTGCGAAAATCTATCGGTTTGCCCAGTGCCCGAGAGAACGGCACTTGACCCTCGATAGAATTATAATTCGCTAGCGACCCAGGTCGAGTGACTGCAAGATCGACCCCCTGACCGCACTTTTTCGACGCTACGTACTAATAGGTACGAATATAACGTCTAGACACGCATCTCAAATCATTGTAAGTCATTTCGAATAAGGAAGTAATGTATAGAATAAATTCTATAGAATATACGAACTAAATTGCCCATCAAACATTTATTTATGATGTTTTGAGATAAATATTGGAAAATCTCGTTTTTTGTATAAATATAAATTTGTCCAGCATTTTAAAATACGAGAAAAATGCTTTTAAAAGTTTTACAACCGGAATGCCATTATACCTGTAGGCTGAGTGTAATATAAAACACAAAAGTACTCCGAAACTCCAGTCTGACACACAAATTTTTAGTACCATCGGGTTATTTATATAAGCAAATGTGTTATCCGATTCAATTATCCCAGTGTCCCAGTATTCTCGTTCTTAAATACATTATTTAATAAAACTGCGTTTGGTGGATAAAAAACACATGCTAGATGACATTACATGTGTGTCTACATAATTTCAGCAATAAGAAAAATAAGCTATTTATTCTTTAAATACAAAAAGTGTAGACCATGTAAATAATACATTGTTTTTAGTAATACACGTTACAAATGCATAATATACAAATACTATATTTACAGTCATTAAGACATCATAAATGTATTTTGGTGCAAAAGATTGGAGAGTTTTGAAATTAGCCAGGAGGGTAGACCTGGGTCTTGACTATGACGTCAAGTATGCGATGTCGGCGGATCGCCGCTCGCGACGTCATTTCGAAAAAATGCTTCCCAAAACCAGTTTTTAGCATATGCTACAAACTTACTTATACAGGTGTCCCAAAATATAACGTCACGCCGTGGAGGACCGATAGGCCAACTCATGAGTGAGTAGAATATTAAAATATGACCTAAGTAAAAAGTCGTCACGCTGTGACTGGAGATATTACAAAAACGCCATAAATGTACTGCAACTTTGAATTTAAGCGCTAGAAGATAGCCCTGTGACGCCATCTGTTGGTAGACTGCAGAATCCCAATGCAAACTGCAAACCTCTTCGTGGGCCCCCTTAGGTCTTTCCATGGTTGGGCACATGTTCTGAGTCCAGCAGTAAGTTACCGTTTCATAACTTCTTCGTTTGCAGAGGGTATCTCCACGTGTCAGCTACGTTCCGTCACAGTTCAGCTTTCGTAGATCCAACGGTAATCTCCGTAAGCAACATAACCTCTTTGCGATGTGTCACTATTTATTATTGTTTACTTTGAATGTTGTTGTTTTATTTGCATTGTTATTTCTTATTGTTTATTTCGAATTTTTCGTTACTTCATATTTTGCTCAGCTCAACTTTTTTTATTTAATTTTTCTTTTTGTTATTGTTTTAATTTTGAACTTTTGTGGCATTGGTTTAGATCAAATCGGTTTCAACGCGTTATGCTGTAGCACCACTATTTCTGAACGGAATTTGTGGATTGGCCAATTTTACAACATGACGGTTATTCATTTAGTAATTTATGCACAAGATCTGCGCCAAGCGTTGACGTTTGATACTGTGACAACATTTTATTTCATTTGGTACCAGTTTATAGTGTTTTTTTGTTTATTTTGAAATATTTGGTTTATTGGATACATTTTGGGAATTTCTTTGAGGTTTAGTGTTGTGGCGGGTAGTAGTGAAAGGCACACGTTACTAGCACAAACTAATTTATTTTAACTTTTGGAAGAGATGTACAACGTACATAACATAAACACAAACGCCTCGTTAGGGGTTCTAAATGCAAGTGAAGCCGAACAAACGCACGCAAGCGTTGTAGGGTAAAAAATACAGTGCACGCCATCTAGCATCTAGGAATCGACATAGCACACGTCAAAATAACTGCGAGCGCCATCTAACGTCTAGGTATAGACATAGCACCCCCATTGACGCACGTCGGCAAATAAAAACATATTTTAAATCAAAATGAACATCAGAAAAAATGAACAAATAACAAAATATAACGCAAATAAGTATAAAACATAAAAATATTTTTTAAAAAACAATCTAATTATTAAAAATGACGCGTTTTCTGACCGAAAAATCAGTCCACTGGTAACAAACACAACCTGTTTACCGCTCTCTTGAAAACTCCCGTTTTGGTGCGAACTGACGCCACTCTGGGGATGTTATCGCTGCCATGGTGCAGTTCCACTACTCTGCCAAGTCGCCATTGAAGCGGCGGGATGCCATCTTCGACCAGAAGCACCATACTTCCTGGTGTTATGGGGCAGTTTCCTTAGAACCATTTTCCTCTGGGATGTAATGTTGTCAAATACTCTCGTGACCAACGTTTCCAGAAATGTTGCCGGATCCACTCCAGTCGTTCCCACCTGGATAGTCTGTCCAGTTTTACTGGTATGTAATCAACGTGAACAGGAGCCGTAAATGCATCTCCAATCATAAAATGGCCAGGCGTGAGCGCGGACAAGTCATTAGGACCGTTAGTCAAGGGTCACAGGGGTCGGGAATTTAAGCAGGCTTGTATTCTAACCAACACCGTGTACATTTCCTCATAAGTGAGAAATGCTTCCGCTAAAACCCTTTTTAAATGAAATTTCATTGATTTAATAGCGGCTTCCCAAAGTCCACCCATATGTGGTGCTCTCGGAGGAATAAAATGCCAAGTTATATTCTTTGATAACAAGAAATCGTTAATGCAGTCTTGAGGTACCTTAGAGTTCAATAATTTATAAATATCGGCAGATTGGTTTCGCGCACCCACATTTTTTTGCGTTGTCACAGTAAATATCACTGACGTGACCTCTACGTGAAATAAATCTATTCAAAGAAGCTAAAAATGATTCTGTTGACAGATCACCGATTAATTCTATATGCACGGCCTTAGTTGAGAAACATACAAACACAGCGATATAAGCCTTTGATTTCTGTTTTGATCGTGAATTACCAACCTTTATATTTATTGGTCCACCAGGTGTCAGTCAACACCTGACCTTAAAAATGGTCTCAAAGGTTCTAGACGGGCCTGTGGTAAGTCACCCATTTTTTGCGTTAACTTTTTTGGATTGGCACGGAAACATTTAATACATTTGTGCAATACTTGTCGTACCGCGTTGCGACCTGAAGTTATCCAATAAAATTGTCTTAATGCAGCTAACGTAGCTTGTTGACCTGCATGTAACTGTTTTACGTGTTCGTCAATTATTTATTATTAGTTTCGTAATAAAATGATCATGAGGTATAATAATAGGATATTTTTTATCATAAGTGATTGAAGATTGGCTTAGTCGTCCCTCTACTCGCAAAATACCTTTCGCGCAAATAAACGGGTTCAGTGCCTTTAATTTTGAGTTATTTGAAACTAATTTATTTTTCATCAAATCCCTTTGTTCATCAGAGTATCCCTCTCGTTGAATGAACTTCACGATAGCATAAGTGGCATCCGTTAGTTCCCCAACACTTAATGTCCCAATCATTTTATTATCTTTATTTCTTAAATTGTAAATAAATCTTTGGCAATAAGCAACTATTCTTTTTAATTTAGAAAAGGATGAAAATTTTGTAAATAAATCTTTATCAAGAATTGTTCTTGACTGAAACAGTTTTTCTCTTTTCAGGAATTTCGATTTTATCATTTTCTAGATTCGATGTTGGCCACATTTCATTATCTAAACTCAACCATAGCGGACCTTCCGTCCAGGCATTTGAATTTTCAATATGTGTGGGTGTTGTGCCACGTGTTAATAAATCTGCTGGATTTTCTAGACCCTTAACATGACGCCAATCATCTTTATTAGATAGACCTTGAATCTCTGTAACCCTGTTGGCAACATATGTTTGCCATCTACTTGCATCTGATACAATCCAAGCTAAAACTATATTTGAGTCTGTCCAGAAATATACTTGCTCAATTTCTAACTTCAAAATCTCCTTTAACTTTTTCATCAGACGGCTAATAGTAGTGCGCCACATAATTCCAATCTAGGCAAGGAAATCATCTTAAGTGGAGCAACCCTTGAATTACTGCATATTAATCGTACTGAATATTTGCCATCATTATTTAAGGTTCTTAGATAGATACAAGCCCCATATGCTCGTTCAGAGCTGTCACAAAATCCATGTAATTCCATTGACTTAACTGGAAAATTCGATATTATTTTCCTTTGAAATGTTAACTTAGACAAATCCTTTAAATCTATTTGAATCTGATTCATCCCAACCCAATTTTAGAGACCACAATTTTTGTAAAATTATTTTAGCTCTAACTGTTATAGGTCCCACGAGTCCAAGTGGATCAAAGATCCGTGAGATCATTGACAGAATTGCGCGTTTCTTAATTATACTTTTATCGAAGGATATACTTATTTCATACCTCAGCTTATCTACAGCAGGATCCCATAGGAGTCCCAATAGTTTTGTTTGTTCTGACTTATTAAACTTAACTTTCATGCAATTGTCATTATAATTCGTAAGTAACAAGATATCTGCATTGGCAGCCCACTTATTTAACTCAAAACCAGCGCTCCTCAGCAACATAATAATTTGATCGCGAATCTCCAGTAGCTCATCCACTAAATTACAACCCGTTAGTAATTCGTCCATGTAGAAATCACTCTTGATTATTGCACTTGAATGAGGATACTTTAACATCGCGTCGTCTGCTAACTGATGTAAAACCCTGACCGCCAAATAAGATGCACTTGTTGTGCCGTAAGTTACAGTTTTTAATCTATAGACCTTCAATGGATCTGTAGCATTATCACGCCAAAATATACGTTGCAAATCAGCATCTTCACTATCTACCAATATCTGCCTATACATTTTAGTTATATCGGCTGTAATAACATATTGGTGACTTCTAAATCTACAAACAATTGAAAACAAATCGTCCTGCAAAACTGGACCAGCTAATAGCTGCGAATTTGGCGAAAAACTATTGGCATTAGAAACTGATCCGTCAAATACCACTCTAATTTTATTATTTTTAAAAGCTGCATGCTGTGGTAAGTAACAGGTGTTTAATTTGTTAATGTCATTTTTAGGAACTTCTTCCATATGATTTAAGCTTACATATTCGTCAAAAATTCGGAATATTGGTCCTTTAAATCTTGATTGGCTTCTAATTTTCTTTCTAGCGCATAAAATCTACGCAAAGCAAGACCCTTATTAGTTTCATGAAAACAAATGTCTTTAGTCTTCAAAGGAAGTTTTACTATAAAACGACCATCGGTGGTACGCTTGTAATTAGCCAGAAAATGTTTATTTATTTCTATATATTCGGGTTTTAGCGAAGATAATTCGCTGCTATCTGCTTCAATATCTAGAAAATTTCCTATTTTAATATCCAGATCTTTCTCTACATTTAAAATTGAGTGGCACATGCCTCTACCTGTATTATCACCAAACTGCAATGGACCACCTGCAACCCAACCAAAAAGCGTTTCTTGAAAACCTGGTTGATTATTGACGGTATTTGATGGCGAGTAAATCAGAATTTCCCAAAATATTTCAGCACCTAGAAGTGCGTCAACCTTATTTGCAATATTAAAGTTAGGATCAGCAAATTCTATGTTTGGTAAATTCATCTTGTCAACGTCAAAGGTATACGAAGGTATATTACCACTAATTGTGGGTATTATTAAACAATTTATTTCAGGTGAATAGGAGCTGTAACGTGATCTAATTTTAATTGTTACCATACGTGTCAAATGGCAAATTTTTCCGTTTACACCACAAATTTCAGTAGTTACATTTTGCGCCTTGAATCCAAGCTTAGAAAACAAAGGTTCGGAAATAAGATTAATTTGCGAACCATTATCCAATAATACTCTACAAGGAGAATAGTCTTTATTTTGTATGTCAACTACAGCTGTGGAGAGCAATACCTCTTTTGGCATCGATACATTGCCAATATTAATCGAAACATTAGATTTACTGGTGGAAGGCTTAGATACTTCCCTTTTAAGATGCAACAGAGAATTGTGTTTTTCCTGGCATACACCACTAGCTTTGACTTGCAGTCTGCAGTCTATGGTTGTTTTTGAAGCAATTACGACACAAATTTAAAGGTCTTATACGCTCAATCCTTTCCGGAACGGATAAATTCAAAAATTCTGTACATTTGTAAATAAAATGGTTTTTGTTACAAAAATAACACATACCCTTGTCTGTCATCATATTAGTATTATAACGTTGTTTGGGGTTTGAAGTGTTTACTAAAGGTTTATCAAACTTGAAATTCTTGTCTGTGGCAGCCATTGTTTCCAACAATAAGCAACGTTTTCTAAAAATATCATCAAATCCTTTAATTTAGGAAGTCCCTCATTTAAAGTAGCTTGCCAGTCACGATTAGTAACATAATCTAACTTTTCTACTATGATCGGAATTAAAATCGCATCCCAGTGATCAACCGGAAGCTTTAAAACCCTTAATGATTCAATATTTACTGTTATATCATTTAGCAATTGATTAAGACATGCCTGTGAAGCTTTAGTAATAGTAGGTGCTTTTATTATAGCTAGCACATGTTCATGAACGATTAACCTAATTTTTTCATATTTTTTACTTAAGATTTGCCAAGCAGCATCATAGTTGTTAGTCGAAACCGTAAGAGACTCTATTGTCTTAGCAGCGGCCCCTTTTAAACACGATTTCAAATAGTGCATTTTTTCACAATCATTTAATCGACCTTCATTATTTATTAGTGAATCAAATGTATCTCGAAAAGCAATCCATTCTGTAGGCAGTTTAATTTTGTATGAATCATTTGATCTAGAAACGGGAGTAAGCCTTGTGTTCTCCTCGCTGGAAGTTTGTTTTACTGTTAGGGTTTTTATACCCAAAATATTAAAATAGCGATTCTCAAAATTTTCTGACTCTATGTCTTGTTCGGCCGCATCTGCGCGTTCATGTTTCTCAATTAAATTTTGCACGTCATAGAAATCCTGTAACAACAGCTTAATATGCAAAATTCTTTCTTTCAAACTGTTTACGTCATCTGACGAATGAAAACTATCTACCGCTTTTTCTTGTCGCGTTAATTTTCCCTTGATATAACCCCTTTTATTTACTAAGTCATCCAAATCTAAGGTACTCATTTTTCTCAATAAAATAATCTCTAATTTACACCCTTAAAATACGGTGTTTAATAGTCCAGAAACCTGCTTAACTGGTTATGAAAATGAAATAAAAATAAAACGTGATAAGGAATATTGGAAAAGGACGCTCTAACCTTACTTTTATGCACCGGCAATCTCTATTGTCGTTGGCGTGCGGTCGCGGCGTTGCGCAAAGCTCTCTGGTGGATCTTCAATCTCCTGGGCATTGTCGCATTCCTTCTTCTTCACTACGATTTTGGCGCGAAGCTCTCTGTCCTTTTCTGATCTCGGGCTTGGCGCGGTCTTGTTTCGTTTCTCTCTGTTGTCCGTTGGCGTGTAGCTCTCTGGGTATCCTTTTCTAACCTCTGGGCACAGCGCTTTCTTGACTGGACATGACTTGCTGTTTCCTTTGTTCTGGATCTGAACTGCCTCTCTCCCAATTTTTCACTAATTCGCAGATTTTTTACAAAAAATCCTTCCTCGACGGACCATATGTTGCGGGTAGTAGTGAAAGGCACACGTTACTAGCCCAAACTGATTTATTATAACTTTTGGAAGAGATGTACAACGTACAGAACATATACACAACCGCCTCGTTAGGGGTTCTAAATGCAAGTGAAGCCGAACAAACGCACGCAAGTGTTGTCGGGTAAAAAATACAGTGCACGACATCTAGCGTCTAGGAATCGACATAGCACACGTCAAAATAACTGCGAGCGCCATCTAACGTCTAGGTATAGACAAGTGTAACGTTCGGTTTTCTTCGTTTGGACAATAAATTGTTTTGTAACATCCTTTGCTAGGTTTTCTGTCGAGCACTATAACATTCAATCTACTCTCCCAAATCCGTTTTATCCACAATTTCAGTGCAGTTTGGGTGGCGCCCTTGTTACAACTTTGTCAATTGCAATTGACCCATCACCGTCTCCACTACGACCGAGCTGAGGACCACAAGTGGATATCGCGAGAAAGGCGCATGACAGGGAGTATTCAACGTTTAGCAAATTTGTCAAAATTTGGCCGCAACATCGTTAGTTTTCGAGATATTGACACGTATTAATTTTGTCAAAATCGTCACCTTACATCAGTTTTTCGAGTTCCACAACTACACCTCCATATTCTGAGATTAAAATTTTTAGTACGCAATCCTAAACTGGGATTCTATTGACTACTGTCCAAAATAAGTCTTATTCATTTGGAGATAACAAATGTTTATTTTTTGTTTTTTGCTAACTTTGAGTTGGCACACCTAGATTAAACATACCAGCATAACCTGGCAAGTTATTTAAAAAATATTGCCCCTCGTGTAGTTTTGGTATAACCAAGTGGTATAACACTTGTTATGTTTTACTATGGAAAAAATCTGATGTGGCCAGGCACATGGCTTTTTCATACAATATATAAAATTAATAGTTTAGCTGCATGAGAATCTATTTTATTGAGATAAATCGTAGTATTGTCAAAGCATCAGAGAAATATTGATTTTTAAAAAAATAAATCAAAAACGGTTATATTTCTGTATAGGAAATGTTAGGTTGGTACCACTTTGCCGAAACGTCAAGTTTAAAAAGCTAATTCAAATTCTGACAGATTTATATTTGTTCATGACACTGTAGATGTCACATCCGTACCAACATACTAAAATAAAACTACACTCATCGCTATACTTTATTTACAATTTTCTCAATTTATCGTTTTTAGAATTAGATATAAAGACAGGTTGATATTTCTTATCAACAAACAATCAAATTGGAGATCTTATTTTATTTATAATTTGTATTTTGTAATTTGCCGGCCTAGAGCGGCAACGTTCCATAGCGGTTCCCCAACCTCTGATGAAAACAGCTGGTTTCGTGTGTGACAGCACAAAAAAATATTTGTCAAAATCCTGGCTACTATGTAGTTTCATATCAATGCAGATGCGACCGATCTCGATCAAATAGAACTTGCTCTTGCATCTAAACTATTAATTTTACCAAAAAATGTCATAGGCATAACTTATTCAAAATTTCCTCTACTTTAATTTATTATTCAACTATTTTGACGAGATTACAGAAATGGCGGCTCATTTGCAAAATCCTTGAAAAAGGCTTAGAATAAACTACCAGTTCCTTTGGACCCTCTTGAACCAAAAGCTTTTCAGCTCTAAGTTAGGTCATGAAACTTCTGAAAATAAGAACTTTCGTCCCGATACCTTTAGTAGTTTCTCCGGAATCGTCGCCACAAAAATCGTTTACACACACAGACATTTTTCTGTACCTTGGTCAAAAATGTTCAGGGGGCCCAAAAAGACCTATTTCCGCTAAAATCTCATTTCTTTTTCGGCATGATTACAATACTTTAATATACTGCGTATGATAAAGTAAAAATAAAAAATTGTTATACTTCTGTATAGGAAATGTTAGGTTGGTACCACTTTGACGAAACGTCAAGTTTAAAAAGCTAATTCAAATTCTCACAGATTTATGTTTGTACATGACACAGTAGATGTGACATCCGTACCAACTTACTAAAATAAAACTACACTCATCGCTAAACTTTATTTACAATTTTCTCAATTTATCGTCTTTAGAATTAGATATAAAGACGGGTTGATATTTCTTATCAACAAACAATCAAATTGGTTATCTTATTTTATTGAAATTTGTATTTTGTAATTTGCCGCACTAGAACAGCAACGTTCCATAGCGGTTCTCTAACCTCTGATGAAATCAGCTGCTTTCGAGTGTGACAGCACAAAAAATATTTGTCAAAATCCTGGCTACTATGTAGTTTCATATCAATGCAGATGCGACCGATCTCGATCAAATAGAATTTGCTCTTGCAGCGAAACTATTACTTTTACCAAAAAATGTCGTAGGCATAAATTATTCAAAATTTCCTCTGCTTTAATTTATCATTTAACTATTTTGACGAAATTACAGAAATGGCGGCTCATTTGCAAAATCCTTGAAAAAGGCTTAGAATAAACTACCAGTTGCTTTGG
>OZ030391.1:43823495-44240093 GCA_964023965.1 Melinopterus prodromus | reverse complement strand
CCTTTTTTTGTGGCAAACAACAATCACTATTTTTTTTCTTATATTTGCACCTCTAGAATACTCTCCTAGAAGTAATCCTACAACAAATTTCAGTTGTGCGTTTTGGCCGTTACAACCGCAGTTGTCCTCTTGTACAAAGCTTTTCCCTGTTGACAGGATAGATGTCAACCAAGCTCTAAACCGGCTAGGGATTAGGTATGGAATCAACAGATGTTGCTCATAATGCTGCTGCAAATTCTTGAATTCACATAAATTAAAACGACATTTGGGCTGAGATAAACGAGTTTTCCTTTAAATTGCCTATTTGACCAAAGTGTCCAACGTTATTAACTTGCGTAGCAAGTTAACAACGAAGTTATTACTTCCTTCGGTCATGAAGTCCTCGCAACTTTGTATGCGTGTGTGTCATATGTTTTATATGACTATGAGTACCATGACTATTAATACCTTTTGGAGTCTGCCCAATAGGGTTTTACTCTTTCATTAAGAAATGCCTGGTGCACTTTTCAGATATTTTGAGCGGTTTGGGCCGCAAATCAAAGATTCCTGACACTCCTGTATAGGCAGCTGACTGTTAATATAAGCCTTGAAAGATATACTTATCTTTTTTTTAAACTTGTTTTGTAACAATAACAAACTTAATAATTGGGTCTAAAATGGATCCCAAAAGTTACGCTAACGGGGCAATTACTTTGTTTGTTGCGTTGGATCGACCAAGGGCGTGAGCTTGGAGTAGCTAAATGAACCGTTTATATCAGCGGTCCTTCTCGTGCTCACGGGCAGTCCCATAAGTCTGCTCCAGTCCTGGGGGTATGCGGACCCCTAAGTTGGCGATCACTGGTTTATATTAATCATTTGGATACGGAGGTCGGCTCATTGTTGATACGTTCCTGTGAACCGTTACCAATAATTTGTGTTTTTTCTTCTGGACAATAATAACCGCTCAGCCGCTGCTGGGTTAGTTCTTTGAGTGACAGTCCACCATGACTACAGTAAAAACAGTCTAGAGTTGTCTTTATAGTCAATCATATGTAAATTAGATGCTGAGCCATTAAAACACTAAAGAATTTATTGGATATCGTTTCTTTATTATTTGTGGATTCCTTTAAAGTTTAGACTGCTCATGTCATCTGAAGCTACCGGTAAACGGTGTTTTCAAGTCCCGTCCAACTAAGCTTAAGTTTTTACTTGGTACTGAGCAATTGTATTGAATTATATTACTTTTCGAGGCAGTAAGGAACAATTTGCATATCAAATATGGGAACAACATATTAGACTAATTGAAAAAAAAAAACAAAAAAAACCTAATTTAAATATCTAATTAATTATACTTTTGCCTTTGTCCGCTACTCATCAAGCTCAAAGATTTTCCCAATGTTTATTAAACGTAATTTTATTCATAACAGTATGAAACTAATTCCAGACTTTATTTATATACATACATCTATGTGTGTTATCTGTTGCTGTAGGTACGATTGTTTATCTATAATGTTAATCTTCTTTTTGGAAGTACATTTAGCGATTATTTACAAAGGTCTCCATCATGCTATATACCTTCTTATTGTTTATAGGCTTAAAAGGGCCACATAGAAAGGTATATTAAAGTATTTATACTGATTCGTACATTGGGAATTAGTAAAAGTTAATTCATATTTATTCCGTACTGATGACGACTAATAGTCCGAAACACGTGTACACACATCTAGTCACATCTAGTCTTCGAATCCTGAAGATGTTGTGACTGAAGCACCAATTGCGACATTGGGCACCCCCCTTATGGTCTCCATTTGAGTGTTTTTTCCATTGAGTGTCCATCTTACTCCTTGGCTATACCGTACTGATGAGGACTAATAGTCCGAAACACGTGTCTACGGTTCCTTCTTCGTATATAACAATTACCGCAATCACAAAACCATAAACAGACAACGAAGTCAATAAATTAAACATAACCTACTTGGAGTTGGTTAGGTGGCCAACATTGAAGCAGGAAAGACATCAAACGACGGGCACAAGCACATTTAACGAAATCAACATCACATTTGATGGAACAGAACAACTAACGCACCACAAGGTCAGTACGGATATCTAGGAGAGAACCCAATGGTCAGCTGTTAACGTTAACAGCCCAACGGGCAATGCTGACAACAAGAACAATACGAAAACTAGTTTAAAAACTTTTCCTATGCTCCCTCCACATAATGCAAAAGACTCATAATAGTGCAAATGAACAACTTAATGATAGTTGAGAGCATTAATAAACATGAACTTTGAACAATTTTCTGTAAAAAAAAATTAATGCAAAAAAGAAATTATTTGGAATTAAAAAACTTTAAAAATAAAAAAATTAAAAAATCATGCTAAGAGAAGCATCTGATCCACTGCGTCTGCCTCTGTCAAAATTAATAATGTTCGAGTAAATGATGCTGAGACCCTCTGTGTCTTGTTTAAAATTCACAGTATTTTCCAAGATATTGATATTATACATCTCCAAAAACATTCTGTTCCGATAGTTGCAATCAGAGTCAAGAACCCTCACATCCTCAAAGTCAAAAGCATGTCCATGGCTGACAGCATGGCAAGTAAGAGCACATCTCTCCTTTTTTGGTCGTACAGTCACTCTTATGTAGGGCGACAAAACTCCGAAGCCACTGCGTGGTCACACCCACGTATTTACCCTCACACTGATTACAGGAGATACAGTAGATTATATTTGATTTAAAATTTAGGGGTATTTTATCTTTAATATTACTATAAATTTGTGACAATTTTGACGGATAATGGCAAACTAATTTAAATTCGTTGGGGAGAAAAAATCTTCTTCAACTTATGTGTTATAGTTGGTACATACATTATTTTAACATAGGAGGGTTGTATGTCAATAGGGGGATCAAAAACACTTATGACGGGTTGACTATTGGTATTAGTAGAATATAAAATTCTATTCACTATTTTGAATGGAAAACCATTATTCAAAAATATACGTTGAAGTTTTTTTAAAGCTGAAGGCTGAAATTAGGGATCACTAATTCTTAAAATACGATTCTTCATAGCTATGATGGTATTGATTTTATGGGTAAACGAATGTGCAGAGTAACAATTTATATATCTACCTGAATAGGCGGGTTTGGTATACCAATCAACGGCCACGGAACCGTCCCCACAATTAAACAACAAACAATCGAGAAAAGGAATACACCCGTCTTTCTCCAGTTCAACCGTGAACTGTATGTGACCGTCCAAGCCATTAAAGACTGCCAATATGTCCTCCACCTCATCCACAGGAACACATGTAATGATGTCATCTACAAATTTGTACAAAAAAGGCACCACAAACCCCAAACGTGGTAGGATGTTATCCAAAACATAGTCCATTGCCACAAGGGCTAAAATAAGGCTTAACGGGGAACCCATAGGGGTGCCAAACAACTGCAGATAAACCTGATTACTAAAAGTGAAGTATACATTGGTGAACAAAAATTTTAAGGTGTCAATGAAGGTTTCTAACGTAAAACAACAATTATCCCATATCTTATCCCACTTTAGGGTCACGATATAAATAATAAGGTCAAGCGGTATGTTGGTGAAGAGACTGACAACATCAAACAAAACTAATGCGAAGCCATGAGGTATGGTGTTATCACTGACTCGCTCCACAAAATCAAAAGAGTCCGTGACATTATAGTTCGTGTTGCTCAAAAATGAGACATACAATATTTGCTAAAAATGAGTGAGATAAAATATTTGCTAAAAATTTTGAAAGCTCATAAGTGGCTAAGCCAGATGCAGATATAATAGGTCTTAAAGGAGTACCATCCTTATGAATTTTTGGAAGAAAGTAGGCCCTACTCAGGGTGGAGTTCTTAATTGTCACTCGTTTATAATCCTCGTCACTTATATATTTACCGGTATTCAAGTCCTTTAACAACTTATTGAGTTTATTTTGATTCGACGAAGTAGGGTTTGTGTTGATCTTCTTATAAATGTCAGCGTCACCAAGCATTTCAGTCGCTTTATCAAGATATTGGTCCCTATTCATAATCACTGTAGTGGCACCCTTATCTGCACGTGTGACTTGCAAGTTCGGATTTGATTTGAGGAATCTTCTAGTTTTAATTAACGAACTAATGAAGTGTGCGTCTTGTGCTGATAAGTGTGTCGGGCAATTTATATAATTTGTTATAACGTTAGTAACTTGAGATCTTAAAATGTTTCTGTTATTTACTGGACAAAGTGCTAAACCGTTTTCCACCTCCATTAACAAACGCCTCACGTTTAAATTCTCTCTACTGGTTGGCATACAAAAAAAGGCCCCAAAGATAAAAGATCAACGACATCCGTTGGTATATCTACAGAGGACAAATTGACTATCCAATCGGAGTTATTATCAAACATCCTACCTCTAACCTGATGAGAAAGGGCAAGTAAATTCTCGAATTTAATTTTATTACTGTTCTTGACTCTTGTGAATGCTTTCCTATAACTCAGACTCAAAGAATCAGAAAAACTGGAATGTATATGGAAAGGCAAAATCACTCTCAAATGTTCACTCAACTCATGCATCATTACCTCCAAACTACTAATGCTACTTAGGTAATCTTAGGTAATCTCTCAAACTTAAAGCAATCTGTATTTCTGGGCTAATCGTAGTCACCTTGATCCTATCCGTGAAACCATGTATCCTCCTCATGCGCTTTCTGTCCGTTCCCCCAAGCAAGGTCGCAATAGTCCTCGTTCCATCGTCTATATGTATCGGTGTCAAGCCTGCATTCCTACATCGTACCAAGAATGTGAACCTGTTCTTCATCCTGGCCAACCTGGTGTTTACGTTACTTAATTTCTTCATGCTAGCGACAGCGGCATGTCCATATCGTAGCTTAATGTCCTTGTAAAAACCCATAATGACTGATAAATGTAGAGAAGTATTCTTTGGTCGTGCAAATAACAGGAAGAAGTTATATTCGGTCAATTTCAAACCAATAAAACTCGCTTTTAGTGGATACGTACTATATTTCGGACCTGAATGGATCCTTCATCAGGTACAACACTTCTACAATGATAAAAACGTACGTGTTACAAACAATTACCGCAATCACAAAACCATAAACAGGCAACGAAGTCAATAAATTAAACATAACCTACTTGGAGTTGGTTAGGTAAGATACGGGATAATTGTTCTTTTACGTTAGAAACCTTCATTGACACCTTAAAATTTTTATTCACCAATGTATACTTCACTTTTAATAATCAGGTTTATCTGCAGTTGTTTGGCACCCCTATGGGTTCCCCGTTAAGCCCCATTTTAGCCCTTATGGCAATGGACTATGTTTTGGATAACATCCTCCCACGTTTGGGGTTTGTGGTGCCTTTTTTGTACAAATTTGTAGATGACATCATTACATGTGTTCCTGTGGATGAGGTGGAGGACATATTGACAGTCTTTAATGGCTTTGATGGTCACATACAGTTCACGGTTGAACTGGAGAAAGACGGGTGTATTCCTTTTCTCGATTGTTTGTTGTTTAATTGTGGGGACGGTTCCGTGGCCGTTGATTGGTATACCAAACCCGCCTATTCAGGTAGATCTATAAATTTTTACACTGCACATTCGTTTACCCATAAAATCAATACCATCATAGCTATGAAGAATCATATTTTAAGAATTAGTGATCCCCAATTTCAGCCTTCAGCTTTAAAAAAACTTCAACGTATATTTTTGAATATAGGTTTTCCATTAAAAATTGTGAATAGAATTTTATATTCTACTAATACCAATAGTTAACCCGTCATAAGTGTTTTGATCCCCCTATTGACATACAACCCTCCTGTGTTAAAATAATGTATGTACCAACTATAACACATAAATTGAAGAAGATTTTTTCCCCTTATCTCCCCAACGAATTTAAATTAGTTTGCAATTATCCGTCAAAATTGTCACAAATTTATAGTAATATTAAAGATAAAATACCCCTAAATTTTAAATCAAATATAATCTACTGTTTCTCCTGTAATCAGTGTGAGGGTAAACACGTGGGTGTGACCACGCAGTGGCTTCGGAGTCGTGTCGCCCTACATAAGAGTGACTGTAGGACCAAAAAGGAGAGATGTGCTCTTGCTTGCCATGCTGTCAGCCATGGACATGCTTTTGACTTTGAGGATGTGAGGGTTCTTGACTCTTTGCAACTATCGGAACAGAATGTTTTTGGAGATGTATAATATCAATATCTTGGAAAATACTGTGAATTTTAAACAAGACACAGAGGGTCTCAGCATCATTTACTCGAACATAATTAATTTTGACAGAGGCAGACGCAGTGGGTCAGATGCTTCTCTTAACATGATTTTTTAACTTTTTTATTTTTAAAGTTTTTTAATTCCAAATAATTTCTTTTTTGCATTATTTTTTTTTTACAGAAAATTGTTCAAAAGTTCATGTTTATTAATGCTCTCAACTATCATCAAGTTGTTCATTTGCACTATTATGAGTCTTTTGCATTATGTGGAGGGAGCATAGGAAAAGTTTTTAAACTAGTTTTCGTATTGTTCTTGTTGTCAGCATTGCCCGTTGGGCTGTTTTTGTTCATAGTATCACCACCGGCCACGTTAACAGCTGACCATTTGGTTCTCTCCTAGATATCCGTACTGACCTTGTTGTGCGTTGGTTGTGCTGTTCCATCAAATGTGATGTTGATTTCGTTAAATGTGCTTGTGCCCGTCGTTTGATGTCTTACCTGCTTCATATATATACAGTGTGTCCACGAAAGTCCGCACCATATGGAAAACCTTTTTATTGTATATTTCTCAGAAAATTTTATTCTTTATGAAAGTTGGCGGCTCGTATGAAACCAAAACTGCAATAATCAAATATGTAATTTTGGGCCCCATGTACCGAGCGATTCAATATATATGAATTTGTGATAAGAGTAAAGTGCCTTTATTTCCACAATTATCGAAAAACTTTATTTGGAAATGTTGTTTAGAAGTAAAAATTATATTCAAATATGAAGTCAGAGCCACCTACCTTGAAAAAAAAATATTTTCAGTTTTTTCTTAATTATTACTCTTGTGACAAATATTAGTAAATGCCAGTGATACGAAAAGGATCTTCTTAATATATTTTTTAGAAATTTGAATACATTTTTTATATTTTTTATTATTTTGGTATGATAACTAAAGATTATTTAGAACTAGCGCAAAATTACTAATTTTCTTGGTGCGAAGATGTTATTTCACCCTGTAGATATTAATATATTATACAATAACTAATTCAGGAACGTGACTTACCTTTTATTTGCTTAATATTAATGACTGTGGATAGGTTTATAATTGTAGTTATCCATCTACAGCGAGCGATTCTTAAGATGGGAGTTGAAAAGACGCATATCCATAATATACATGTTATGCAACCAAATATACAGCGTAATACATCTTCTTGTCGGTAGATGGCGGTTAAATACACATTTTAGATATATTTGAGGATATATTTATTTTACGTGGTGCATTGTACACGTGACCCGTGCTTGACCTTCGAGGCGCGTTTTTTCGCATACTAGGGTCTTGCAGGCAAGGCAATAAAATGTGTTTCCTCCGAGGCGAGTTTTTTTTCGCGTACTAGGGTCTTGCAGGCAAGACAATAAAATGTTTTACATACCAATTGACACAATTTTGTATTACTGAAACAGGATTTTAAGTTTGTTACAAAACAGGCAAAATACCGTTCAGGAACAAATAGAATGTGATGAACCTGTCAGATATCAATAATATTTTAAAAAAATTACATTTTGTAGGTATATATAGAAAATTAATATAGAAAATTACAATTTATATTAAATTATAATATTTATAATTAAATCATAATTAATTAATAACCTGTTTACTGACAAATGTAATAATAGTAATTATAATAGTATTAACAATAGTAATGAATATAACTAAAAGATTGAAGTATATAAAACAAATATTTCTTGCGTAAGGTCAGTAAATTAAAATAATCATTAAACTAAATGCGTTTCTGTAAAACTTCTGTTGTTTTCTGATAAATAGATTTTCCTAATCGACCTACTTTTATCCTCGTACATTTTGAGTAGTAAAATCATGGCAAACCTAAAAGTAAATAAACGCGTACGTACTAAAGTAATGGAAGAATGCACCTATATACATACAGTATTTCATATGACTATTGGCATAAAAAGTAGTTTGTAGAACTCTAGAAAGAACATAGATGTAATTTAAAAAAGTTCTACAACGTAAAGAAATTTTCATTATCCTACAAATCAAAAACAAATATTCATAATTTCATTTTGTGCCGTTTGTCATCTCTAGTGCAATACGGTCGTAAACAACCGAAGTGGTGGTGGAGGGGTAATTCGCATCGAATATTTTCAGCGTAAAAAGCGTTTATTCAATCTGTTCACTGTTGCTTTATTCTGTGGTCTCCACCCGTACGTTTAGCAAGTTTATGCGAGTATATGTTGTGTTTCTTTGATAGACAGTGTTAGACATCAATATTGATATAAATTAAGAAAATAATGAATTGCAGGATTTATTTTATATTTAATTATTTTTTATTTTAAATATTTTATATTTATTTACATATTGATACCATACCATCGTAAGTCTTTCCAATCAATATAGGTTCCAAGTAAAAGTATTGACACGAATTAAAGATATTTTTAATATAATCTTTTTGCGTAACCTAATACTATTATAAATGAAAATGTTTAACGACATATTTTGTCAAATTATAATTATAGGTTAATAATATGGTGATATACAGATATCATTAGCTCAGATGGGAGAGCATTGTGCTAGAAACGCAAAGGTCCCTGGTTCAAATCCAGGATGTGGCTGTAATTTTTGATTTATTTAAAACTTACATCCCGCCTGTATATCGTCATATTATTAACCTAATACTATTATATTAATATACTATTAGTATCAACTAAATTATACTTCACATCGGATAAAAGGATATTGCTCTTTTTGAACATTGGCCTCTACCAGTTGAACCCTAATCGCATGTCACTCTTTTATAAGTCATCTCGCTAGTCTTCAAATTTGGTCCACCTATCTCGTCCTCTTTCTTCCGTTACTTGTTGTATACTCGCTAGGTAATCAGTTAGGATTATCTCTGGTCCATATTTTCTGCCGATTGTATGATGGTTTCCGCATCTAATATTGTGATTTGTTTTTCTAGGTCCAAATACATAGTTTTCGTTTTTGGCATTTTGTGCTGAGTTGTTTCTATTTCATTCCAATTTTATCGGTAGGTGATTGGGAGAACCGAACAGCTTGTACTCTTCGTGCAATTTCTTTCTTGAGACCACATACATCACTCAATGAAAATAATACATAGGTTATATTTTGCACACTTGCTACCTCCACTACATCTTCGTCTGAGAACGATAAAATCATGATAAAATTGTGTCAAATACTGTTTGTAAATATTCGTTATAACCGATACAACGCTCGGGCAAGGAACGGGAAGTAGCTGAATTAACCGACGTGTTACCTGTACAGTTCAACAGATGGCTCCCCGGAAACAAGCGTTTTTATTTTAGTAAGAATCTCAGTTTCTGGGCACTGCTTTCAATTGAACATGAAATCGAAATTGAATCAGTGGGTATACAGCTATCGAACGAAATAACCATTTCGTCTCCATTCGCGTGAACAGCGACGTAATAAGCTGGTAAAAATCCTTGAAATTGCCGTACTTTAATAATCTATTACAACCGAGAATTAAGGTATCTGGATTCAAAATATACTTGCTTCGTATATTTGAAGCTTTCTCAACAATAAAAAAAATAGCCGACTTAGTTCTGTCCAGTCTAAGGACGGATTCTTAGAAATATTGGCGACTATGTTTTAGCATTTTCGGGATCAATTTAAACCCCACCTTAAGTGGTGTAACGCGCGGTATTACCACTTATGATGACTTATTTTCACTGATAGTACATTAATAAAAATAATAAAATTTTAATACATAATAATAAAAAATAACTAAAGCATCACACATGATGACTGACTTACCCGTGATTAAGTTAATAACTATTATGAGTATGTTAATAATGGTAATTTATTATCTATGAATTTATTTTATTTCTACTGCTTACAATTACAAAAATACATAGAATAATGCAAATTTGTTAATGTGCTGTAACTTTTAAAACAATTATATATACCGAGTAGTCGTTTTAACTTGAGACTCCTAAATATCTCATGAAATATGCATGGTACGACAAAAGTGTCTTAAACAAACTTGTATGAGTCAGAGGGGGAAATGAGATGACGATATCACTTTCATTGCAGATGGCGCTGCAATCGGTGAAAATGAGGCTAACTTAATTTTTTTAAATGGGTGTACACAAATTTTTTATCAAATTATGATTTTACGCTAAATAAGAAGCATCTTTTGTCTGAAACTTTTTTTGATCCGATGAATTTTTTTCGTTTGTAAACAAACCCTATGCGCATGACGGCGCAACGCGCGAGATGCCAAAACGTATCCCGATTACGCACATACCTTCCTACGTTGTACCGTGAGTGTCTACTCAGTCGTTGCGTTGACTGCCAGACGGCGAGCGCATCCCATGCAGTGGCAGTGGTCGTAACTACCGCAGCCGCCGCAAACTTTCATCGTCAATAACTTTTAATAGATGCATCGTAAAAATGTTCAGACAAAAGATTGTTCTTATTTAGCGGAAAAACATAATTTGATAAAAAAATTGGGTATTCCCATTTAAAAAAGTGAAGTTAGCCTCAGTTTCACCGATTGCAGCGCCATCTACAATGAAACTGATATCGTCAGCTCATTTCCCCCTTTCAGTCCTACAACTTTATTTAAGACACTTTTGTCGTACCATGCATATTTCACGAGATATTTAGGAGTCTCAAGTTAAAACGACCACCCCGGTACCTATATATATATATATATATATAGAGAGAGAGAGAGAAGTATTCTTTGATCGTGCAAATAACAGGAAGAAGTTATATTCGGGTGTTCGATCAATTTCAAACCAATAAAACTCGCTTTTAGTGGAAACGTACTATATTTCGGACCTGAATGGATCCTTCATCAGGTACAACACTTCTACAATGATAAAAACGTACGTGTTACAAACAATTACCGCAATCACAAAACCATAAACAGACAACGAAGTCAATAAATTAAACATAACCTACTTGGAGTTGGTTAGGTGGCCAACATTGAAGCAAGAAAGACATCAAACGACGGGCACAAGCACATTTAACGAAATCAACATCACATTTGATGGAACAGAACAACCAACGCACAACAAGGTCAGTACGGATATCTAGGAGAGAACCAAATGGTCAGCTGTTAACGTGGCCGGCGGTGATACTATGAACAAAAACAGCCCAACGGGCAATGCTGACAACAAGAACAATACGAAAACTAGTTTAAAAACTTTTCCTATGCTCCCTCCACATAATGCAAAAGACTCATAATAGTGCAAATGAACAACTTGATGATAGTTGAGAGCATTAATCAACATGAACATTTGAACAATTTTCTGTAAAAAAAAAATTAATGCAAAAAAGAAATTATTTGGAATTAAAAAACTTTAAAAATAAAAAAGTTAAAAAATCATGCTAAGAGAAGCATCTGACCCACTGCGTCTGCCTCTGTCAAAATTAATTATGTTCGAGTAAATGATGCTGAGACCCTCTGTGTCTCAGAGTTTAAAATTCACAGTAGTTTCCAAGATATTGATATTATACATCTCCAAAAACATTCTGTTCCGATAGTTGCAAAGAGTCAAGAACCCTCACATCCTCAAAGTCAAAAGCATGTCCATGGCTGACAGCATGGCAAGCAAGAGCACATCTCTCCTTTTTGGTCCTACAGTCACTCTTATGTAGGGCGACACGACTCCGAAGCCACTGCGTGGTCACACTCACGTATTTACCCTCACACTGATTACAGGAGATACAGTAGATTATATTTGATTTAAAATTTAGGGGTATTTTATCTTTAATATTACTATAAATTTGCGACAATTTTGACGGATAATGGCAAACTAATTTAAATTCGTTGGGGAGATAAGGGGAAAAAATCTTCTTCAATTTATGTGTTATAGTTGGTACATACATTATTTTAACACAGGAGGGTTGTATGTCAATAGGGGGATCAAAAACACTTATGACGGGTTAACTATTGGTATTAGTAGAATATAAAATTCTATTCACAATTTTTAATGGAAAACCATTATTCAAAAATATACGTTGAATTTTTTTTAAAGCTGAAGGCTGAAATTGGGGATCACTAATTCTTAAAATACGATTCTTCATAGCTATGATGGTATTGATTTTATTCAGGTCCGAAATATAGTACGTTTCCACTAAAAGCGAGTTTTATTGGTTTGAAATTGATTGAACACCCGAATATAACTTCTCCCTGTTATTTGCACGATCAAAGAATACTTCTCTCTCTCTCTAGATATATATATATAGGTACCGGGTGGTCGTTTTAACTTGAGACTCCTAAATATCTCGTGAAATATGCATGGTACGACCAAAGTGTCTTAAATAAAGTTATAGGACTGAAAGGGGGAAATGAGCTGACGATATCAGTTTCATTGTAGATGGCGCTGCAATCGGTGAAACTGGGGCTAACTTCACTTTTTTAAATGGGAATACCCATTTTTTTATCAAATTATGTTTTTCCGCTAAATAAGAACAATCTTTTGTCTGAACATTTTTTTCGTACGATGCATCTATTAAAAGTTTTTGACGATGGAAGTTTGCGGCGGCTGCGGTAGTTACGACCGCTGCCACTGCATGGGATGCGCTCGCGGTCTGGCAGTCAACGCAACGACTGAGTAGACACTCACGGTACAACGTAGGAAGGTATGTGCGTAATCGGGATACGTTTTGGCATCTCGCGCGTTGCGCCGTCATGCGCATAGGGTTTGTTTACAAACGAAAAAATTCATCGGATCAAAAAAAGTTTCAGACAAAAGATGCTTCTTATTTAGCGTAAAATCCTAATTTGATAAAAAATTTGTGTACACCCATTTAAAAAAATTAAGTTAGCCTCATTTTCACCGATTGCAGCGCCATCTGCAATGAAAGTGATATCGTCATTTCATTTCCCCCTCTGACTCATACAAGTTTGTTTAAGACACTTTTGTTGTACCATGCATATTTCATGAGATATTTAGGAGTCTCAAGTTAAAACGACTACCCGGTATATATGTTATGGACCAAGTGATTAATAGGGCAATGTGAAAAATGCCCGGGCAATATGAAAAATGCCCAAAACAATCGGGCAAGATGATTAAAAAAAATTTATTATTAAATTGCCCGGGCAGTATTCACAATGCCCTGTATCTACTGGGCAGGATGATTAAAACTTGTTTCTTTTTATGGATTTTTTCATTTCAGTATTTTTACAATAATAAAATCAAGTTTTACTCCAGTAATATATTCAACATATGTTACAAATTAACAGAACTCATATTTTGTCTGAATAAACCTTCAGAAATATACAAAAAGTCAAACTATACTCAAGTAATAATATGCGTATAATTTAAAATAAAACAAAACTCATATCGCGTTGTTGAGTTGCATACCAGCCAGGTTTAACAAGATTTATAATAAGCACATCTCACAGTAACATAGCCTTGGAGTTTGTTTTTTTTTGTCAGTTTCGGGTTATATTTTTGTACTTGTTCTGTTTTGTTTTTGAGTAGTTTTTGCTTCTCGGTGGTTAACTGTGATAGCTATTTGAAAACGAGTAGAGGTGGTAGACCGACTCTGCTCGTTAGGAGTCGAACCTCAACCTGGTTGCGCCACTAAACATTATTATAAGTTGTTTTTTATTTGTATGTAAATCTGTATTTTTACTGTTTGTGGTGGAATAAATCATTTATTATTGTTATTATTATTATTATATCCTAATTAAATATTTCAGAACAAAATGTCAACTTTATACAAGTCTCAAGTAACGTAATAAAACATTGAAAATTGACAAAACTCATTCAAAAACTAAATAAGCAATCAAAAAATATGTGTGCGTGGATGTGGAGAGGGACCAGTTGTCCGTTTCTAGATACGCAGATAATTGCAAATAAAGTTAAACTGGCTCAAAATACACATTTTTGTTTTATTCACTAATTAGTCTCTTTATTGTGTTTTTATCAGATGTGTTCGTCTGAAACCCGTCTGCGGTTGGAAAAACATGAAAAAATAGCTTTTTTGTTGCGAAAGAAAAGGGGACTACTTGCCGATATTTTATATTTTACCATATTTTAGCTACTTCCCAGAGTGCAATCGAGTAGAAATTTTGCATATGGATAGATTTCTGGTGATAATGCATGAATCAACCAAGAAAGTGGAAACTTTATCAAAATTTTTAAATATTGACCAATCGTGTTGAAATTTTGCATGTGGGCTGATTTCCAGTTACAATGCATGGAATCAATAAAAAAATAGAAAGCTCGTCCAAAACTTGAAATTTTTTTGAAAATTAGTCCTATCGTTACCTAGGTTAGACTATTTTGTAGCCCCTAGGCCATGGCGCCACATATGCCTTGTTTCGTGCCTCATTTAGAAAGGTTGTTATCTGTTAGCTCAACTACAGTAGCTAGAATATTTCTTCCATGCTTCCATCACTACGAGCTCGGTCAACATCCAGCACCCGAACTCTTACTCTACCACCTACTTTAGCAGCGTGCAATTTGGTACTTAAAGTACTAAGCATATTCTCGGCTTGTCTTTTTTAGATTATATAAAGTCATTGCTCTAGTAATTTTTACAAATTCTTTTCCAAAATCGGAATATAATGGCGTCTACTGCGACTGATATTACCGCTAATCAGAGCGCACGTTTAAGCTGGCCACAAACGTTGTTCTAAGTTTTATGTTTCAGAATTTGTGTTCGCAAGCGGATGCACAAAACCTATACTAATGTTATAGATGATAGACAAATTTGTTTCATTATCGAACAGAACAGCAATACCCACTTGGGATAACGAATTTAGAAACCGAATTCGGAAAACAATTGTGTGTGGCAACCTTTACAGCGATCGTGGTCGGTTTGAATTCGTCGTCGCTCTGACGACATAGGTAGCCGTCTACCACTTACTCACCACAACACTGCTTGTGATATTTATCAAAGTGCCCAACACAATTTAGCAGTATTCATAGTGCCCGGGCAATGTGATTATATATCATGCATTAACACAAATTTATTAAATTGCCCAATCTTTCAGGGCAATATTCATAATGCCCGGGCATTATGAATATTGCCCGGATTAATCACTTGGTCCATAACATATATATATATATATATATATATATATATATATATATATATATATATATATATATATATATAGTGTTACATAATTAGCAATAGCTATTGGTTTCTATGTATAATGATCACCATAGAAAATTATTGATAGTTGTTTTTATGACATATATGTTGATTGGATTGTATATTGGTCAAAGATGTTTCGGATTATGTGGAGGAACTGAAGGAGAGGCTGTTGAAAGTACATTCAATTGTGCGAACCCGCATTCAGTTGGCAAGTGACCGTATGAAGGCTCGATACGACTTAAAAGCTAACTCCAATGGCTTCAAAGAAGGGGATCTGGTTTGGCTATATAATCCGAAACGCAAAAAGGGACGGTCACCCAAGTTATCGCCATCCTGGGAAGGGCCGTATACTGTAATCACACGCATTAACGATGTAGTTTACAGGATACGAAAGAATCCAAAGACGAAAAAGAAGATAGTGCACCTGGACCGACTGAAGCTCTATCGAGGTGCCGAGCAAGATAATCGAGACGATTAAAATTAAAAGGAGGGCAGTGTTACATAATTAGCAATAGCTATTGGTTTCCATGTATAATGATCACCATAGAAAATTATTGATAGTTGTTTTTATGACATATATGTTGATTGGATTGTATATTGGTCAAATAGAATTAATAAACTATATAAAACCTCGAAAACGAATTTACAGAATCGTAATAATATATATATATATATATATATATATATATATATATATGAAAAACTTTTAAATTGGGGAATCCAGCAAACAATAATTGAAACTACTATATGTTTAGTACGTTCTTTATTATTTCACCAATATTTCGCAGTAGTGTACCACATTTCGAACCGAGCAGACGTTTTTTTAACGCTCCTCAACGCATGGTGTTTTCGCGCCGCGTATCAAGTTTCAAAACATTCCGCGTGTGGGCCACTAGGTCAGTGTTGTCGCGGAATAGACAAAAAAACAATAACAATGGCAGAGGAACCAATGTCACCTGTACCCACTAAGCAAGTAATCAAATTGCAAACAACAAACGAGCGTACATTATATGCTGCGTTAACTAGATCACAAGAGGAAAACAAAACATTGACTGACCTCTTTAATAAACTTAATGAAGAAGTTCAACTAATGAAAAATGAAATATTAGACTTAAAAAACGATAAGGAAAATCATGATTATTTCACAGACGAAGAAGAATTGGCTAAAGAAACGGAATGGATTGTGCAAAAACATGAGAAGAAAAACAATAAAAAGCGAAAAATGGACACTTCTCTTACACTTACACCACCACAGGCAGTTTCTGCTAGCCAAGATGAAACAACATCTAAAAAAACCGTTAAGGTACCTAAACCACCCCCGATAATAATTTATCAAGTGAAAGACTATGAAGACATTTATAATCTTCTTAACACAAAGCTGAATAACTGTTTTAAGGTAACACTTATGAATAGCGGTGAACTCAAACTAAATGTAGAAACAGAGGAACATTACAAAACAGCCTCACAACTACTTGATGAAAACAAACTATCATGGACATCGTACGAAAATAAGCAAACTAGACCGTTACGGGTAATTGCTAAAAAACTTCATAAATCGTGTAAATCTGAACATATTGTAGAAGATCTAAAAGAAAGGAAATTCAAGATAATGGAAGCAGTCAACATATTAAAATATAAAACAAAAGAACCTCTACCTGTCATTATGCTGACCTTCGAAAGTAGTGAAGATATCAACAAGATATTCGGAATTTCCGATATTAGAGGTATGAGAATTGAAATATTTCCTCTAAAGAAATCGAAGCTATTACCGCAATGCAAAAACTGTCAAGCTTGGGGTCACACTCGTGGATTTTGTCATAAGGATCCAAGATGTGTGAAATGTGCTGGACCACATGAATCGACGGATTGCAAGAAAAAGAAAGAAGATCCCCCAAAATGTTACAACTGCCATGGGCAACATCCAGCAAACTATAGAGGTTGCATTGTACCCAAAGAACTCCAGGCCTTAAGAGATAAAGCAAATGGAAATCCAAATCGTACAAAAACTGCAAAAACTACTTCGACTAGGAATGAGAATGCTGTAAGTAACGGCCCAACCTACGCCGATAAAGTCAATCCAAGGAAACAACAAGCTGAAGGAACTGCACAAAACCCTTCAATTGAAAGTAACACTGCTCCACAAGAAAATATAACAGTAAGTCAACAACTTCAGCTTATTCTTTTAAAATTAGACAAGCAAGAGCAAACCAACAACTCTATTATTAAAAGACTAGAGAAACTAGAAAATGCCGCCAAAAGGGCAACTGAAAAGAAATCTAAATGGTAAATAATCTTAGAATAATGTGTTGGAATGCCAATGGGTTACTACAGCATCAACATAATCTATTAGCCATATTAAACTTGCAAAAAATAGACATATGTCTGATCTCTGAGACCCATTTTACCAGAGAGTCATATATAAATTTGCATGGCTACAATGTTTATGATACTATCCACCCTAGTAATTGTGCTAGAGGTGGGAGTGCAGTTATCATAAACAAGAATATCTCCCACTACGAAGATATCAAAATTGATGCAGAAGAGTTTCAAGTGACAGCTGTAAAAGTCAAAACCTTTAATGGAATGATTACAACAGCAGCCATATACTCTCCGCCAAGACACAACATAAAAGCACAACAATATATAAACCTCTTGAGTAACTTCACAGGAAAACTAATTCTGGGTGGAGACTTTAATGCTAAAAACGTCTTCTGGGGATCACGTTTAACTACCACAAAAGGAAGAGAGCTTTACCAAGCCACGAAACAGTATAAATGTGAAGTTCGCTCTACAGGTAAACCTACTTATTGGATCTATTTATTACTAAAAACCTATCGTCCGCTTATATCGAAGTGGAAGAGGAATTTGATCTGGATTCAGATCATTCGCCGATTGTTCTAACCTTAAGCGAAACGACAATTAAAAAAGAAAGGAATCCAACACTTACAAGTAAATATACGTGCTGGAAACATTCAAACTTAGTCTGGAGAATAGAATAAATCTACAAGTACCAATCAAGAATATCCCACAATTAGAAGATGAAACTCTTGGATTAATGACAGATATACAAAAATCCGCTTGGGAAGCCACGCCTGTAATTCCAAGAAAGGTGAAAGGTAATAATTACTCAAAGGAAGTAAGGGAGATAGTAATGGAAAAAAGGAAAACGAGAATACCTTGGCAGGTAACCAGGGACCCATCAATCAAAACTAAATTAAATTGGATCTCAGGAATTACGCAGAACGATTCAAGAGATTAAGCAACAGTCAATAAACAAAAGCCTACGAGAAATGACAAATGACGTAAGCACTTATTATTCTCTCTGGAAGGCGACTAAAGGACTTAAGAAACCAATCACCCAAATTCCACCTATAAAAAAACCGGATGGAACCTGGGCTAGAAATGACAAAGACAAAGCCATAGTCTTTGCCTACTACTTGGAACAATCCTTTACTCCAAATGAAGACAGAACTTTAGAAGGAATTACTAATTCTACAATAATCGAAGGAAATCGAATATCTCCCGTTACTCCTAAAGAGGTAATAAATTAAATTAAAAAAATGAAATCAAAAAAGGCACCTGGTTTTGATCTGATAACAGGTGAGATTTTAAAAGAATTGCCTAAAAAAGGCATAGCAAAGATAACTAACCTTTGCAACGCAGCATTTAGGCTTAAATATGTGCCATCTGTTTGGAAAACTGCCGAGGTAGTGATGATTCCCAAGCCAGGAAAACCACCAAATGAAGCATCCTCCTACAGGCCAATTTCTTTACTGCTCACTTTGTCAAAACTGAAAAGCTACTTGCAAAACGACTGAAGCCAATCTTAGATGAAAGAAACATCATACCTACTCATCAGTTTGGATTCAGAAACAAACATTCGACAATTGATCAGGTGCACAGAATAACAATGATCATAGAAAGAACTTTAGAAGAAAAACAAGTATGCTCCTCCATATTCCTGGATGTCGCAAAAGCCTTCGACAAAGTTTGGCACGAAGGTCTACTCTATAAGCTGGATAGGCTACTACCCTTCGAATATAGCAAATTATTAGGATCATATCTTTCTGATAGATACTTCCGCATAAAGCAAGATAATGAGTACTCACCCCTCAAATGTATTAAACCTGGAGTACTACAAGGTAGTGTGCTTGGCCCAATTCTTTACCTTCTATATACACATGATCTTCCGCAACCAAATGGAGTTACCGTTGCCACGTTTGCTGATGACACTGCTATCATAGCAGTAGATACAAATGTTGAAGGAGCAACACTAAAACTGCAGAATGCTGTCAACGATATTAGTGATTGGATGCAACGATGACTAATTACAGAAACCAAATCCGTTCACACAAACTTTATCAACAAGCGAATACGATACGTTCCAGTTACAATAAATACCACCACCGTACCCTACTCAAACACGGCAAAATACCTCGGTATGACGCTAGACACCAAGCTCCACTGGAAAGCACATGTTAAAAAGAAACGAGAATTGGGCATAAGATACAAAAAAATGTACTGGCTTATTGGTAGGAAGTCGTCTTTGTCGACATATAATAAACTCCTACTTTACAAGCAGATACTTAAACCTGTGTGGACCTATGGTATCCAACTGTGGGGCTGCACTAAGCCAAGCAATATCACCATCATTCAACGCTTCCAAAATAAGGTGCTAAGAAACATCGTGGGTGCACCGTGGTATATAAGAAAAAGAAATCTCCACAGGGATCTTGAAATGGAATTAGTAACGAACAAAATTGGAAAGTTTGCAGAGAACAATCAGAACAGACTTCTCCAGCACACGAATGTCGAGGCAATCCAGCTTCTTGACAATTGTGGCAGTGTACGAAGACTCAAAAGAACCAAACGTTTTGAGTTGGTGAAGTGAAAAAAAAAAAGCAGAGCACAGTGTTGTGTGAGTGATTTGTTGATAGGTGAACAAAGCAGAGCAACGTGCAGTGTGTGAAGTTTAAAGCGTCAGCATCCAAATTAAATTTAAGTTACACCAATGGGGAACACTTAATATAATAATAATAATAATAATAATAATAATAAAGAGGTTACTCATAATATTTATTGTTATTGAGCCCACTTTAGTTTTTTAACAAATGGATCTAAATAACTCAAGAATATTGCGTAACAAATGGTCCATAAATGAATATAAGGAGGTGATTTGGTGTCACTTTTGTTCATTGTTAAGGTTTGGATGTGCCAATCAACGGGAATGCTTTAGATTATGGCGAGAAAGAAACCCAGGTAAAAGAATGGAGTTGACTGCTAATACTTTGGCTTCCCAGAGACGGTGCATTCTAAATAGGAATAAGTTATCAAATATAGAGATAGATAGTATAAGAAGGGAGGTAGAGATTTTTCTAAATCTTGAAAATGATGAAGTGGTTGGAGTTGAAGAATTAGAACCGAACAGCCGTATTGCTGACGATGAGGCGTCTGTTATTGTGGATATTGAGGTAAATGGGATGTCAAATCTGGATAATGATATTGACAATGACGTGCAGCAAAGTCAGTTTTTAATATTGGTACAGGAAGAGTTGCTTACTGCAGGTAATTTTCATAGCCGGGTTAAGCTGCCTTTCATAAGGGAGACTAACAGGGTTAGGGAGTTGATTGCGCAAGCTAATTCTGATCTGGCAATATTTCTCAGAAATAAGCCAGAATTGTCCATTATTGAAATAAATAATTTGTTGTATGCATCTGCCTATGTTATTACTAAGATGGTGAATCCAAAATTTACATCAATACACAATAATAGAATTCGGGAGAACCGTTGGAAACGTAGACTCCAAAATAATATTGCTAATTGGAGAAAGGACGTTTCCAGGATTTCTGAAATTAGAAGATCAGTTCATTTAACTGAGAGGTTACAACGGTTACGGCAAAACATAATACTAAAATATAGTGTTTTAGGCGAAGAGAAGGATATAGTAGTTATTGAAGAAGAGTTAAAACAGAAAATTCAAGCTAAGGCCCAACGTATCAGAAGATTTGAGAAAATAATTCGGACTTACAATGATAACAAAAATTTTGAAGAAAATCCTAAAAAATTTTATAGGGGTCTAGGCAAGGACAATATCTGTATCCAGAATTTTCCAAACATGCAGGATGTTACCAACTTTTGGACAGGCATTTGGGGGCAATCTGGCAAGTATAATTCTGAAGCGGAATGGATTAAACGCGAGGAGAGGCGTAATAACCATTATCCAGCAATGGAAGATGTACTTCTCTCCAAAGATGACATCTCAAATGCTTGCAAAAGTCTAGCACTTTGGAAAGCTCCTGGTCCAGATAAAATTCCTAATTTTTGGCTTAAAAGGATAATCATTTTGCATGAACATTTGGTAAAATGTTTTAACAATATGGTTAATAATCCGGAACTGATACCGTCGTGGCTGACTGAAGGTGTTACTGTTTTGATTCCCAAAACGGAGAATACAATGGAAGTATCCCAATATAGAGCTATTACTTGTTTAAATTGTAGTTATAAATTATTAACTAAAATTTTAGGTACCAAGATTTATGAACATCTAAAAGAAAATAATGTATTGCCCTCTGAGCAGAAAGGTATTTTAAAGGACAGTTATGGGTCAAAGGAACTGTTAATAATCAACAAGAAGATTGTTGAAAAGATCAAGAAGTCTCGAGGAAACCTATCCATGGCCTGGATTGATTATAAGAAGGCGTACGATAGTATCCCGCATGAATGGATTGCAAAAGCCTTGGAGATATATAGGGTAAACCAAAAAATTATTTTTTTGGTAAACTCATGTATGTCTTTATGGTCTACTAAATTATGCTTGCGGGGAGAAGACTCGTGTGTTTTCTCAGAGCCGATTAATATTAATTGTGGCATATTTCAAGGTGATAGTTTATCTCCATTGCTGTTTTGCATAGGCCTGTTTGCGCTGTCTAGGGAATTGAACGAGGATAAAGTTGGTGTTCAGTTATTACCTGGCGAAAAGTTAATTGGTCATTCATTTTATATGGATGATTTGAAACTTTATGCCAAAAATGATGAGCAGTTGAAGAGGAGCCTCAGCATTGTTAAACAATTCTCTGACGATATTGGGATGCAATTTGGCTTAGAGAAGTATGCCAAAATTAGTATTGTCAAAGGCAAAATTGAGAAAACCGCTGACATATGCCTGAATGATCATACTAGTATTAACGAACTAACAGATAATACTAGATATAAGTATCTGGGAATGGATGAAGCCTTTGGTATTGATGATGAAGGCATGAAGGTGAAGGTTATAGGCGAATACATTAAGCGTGTGAGGTAAATTTTAAAGTCTGGTTTAAATGGAAAGTATAAAATGCAAGCGATAAATGCATATGCTATTCCTATATTTCGATACAGTGTTGGTGTTTTAAACTGGACGAAGAAGGAAATACGCGATTTGGACATTAAAACTAGAAAACAGTTAACATTAAATTTTATGTTTCACCCTAGGTCCGATGTTTGTAGGCTATACCTGCATCGTTTAGATGGAGGTCGTGGTTTGCAGCAATTGGAAAATATTTATGATTTGGAAATGTTAAATTTAGGAAATTTTATAAAGGTTAACAAGGAAGATAAAGTTATTAAACAATTAATTAGGGATACTTCTGGTAAGTCAATAATTAGTAAACATAAACTAATTTTAGAAAAATTTCAGGTCGAAGAACTAGAAAATTACGGAAATAAAACTTCGGTGGCGAGTTTTATGCGGGAGATTAAGTTAAGAATGAATCGGAAAATGAGGGAGGATTATGTTAGTAAGCCAATGCATGGTCAATTTTTAAGAATTGTGGAGGGTGATGGTATTTCAAAATCTGGGTCTTTATCTTGGCTTTGTCATGGGAACATTAAGGCTGAAACGGAATCCTCTATTGTTGCGGCGCAAGATCAGGCAATTCGTACCAGATATCATGAACAGAAGATTATGAAAGTTGCTCATGATGGGAGCTGTAGATTGTGTCATCAGGCTCCGGAACATGTCTACCACTTATTGGCGGCTTGTCCAGTCTTAGCTGAGTCGCATTACATTGCTAGGCATGATAGGGTGGGAACATATATACATTATAATTTATGTTCCCAACTAGGTTTAGCAATGGATGTGTCTCGGTGGTATGACCACATCCCATCTCCTGTTGTGAGTAATGATCATATTACCATATTATGGAACATGCCTGTTGTCACTGATAGAATGCTTGATGCTAATAAGCCAGATATCGTGGTAAAGGATTTCCAGAGGAAGGTGTGCACGTTTATTGAAATCTCGGTACCTGCTGATGCGAATGTTGTAAGGAAGGAGCTTGAAAAACAACTTAAATATAAGGATCTCGCAATAGAAGTTGGACGTATGTGGGGAATGAAAGTGAACATTGTTCCGGTGATTGTAGGTGCATTGGGAGCAGTTAGTCTAAATTATAGTAAACATGTTAAAGAGTTGCCGTGCAAAATTTCGCCCTGGGAAATTCAAGAAATTGCGGTTTTGGGAAGCGCAAATATTTTGAGGAGAGTTTTATCATAAAGAACCCTAAATTTGCTGCTTAATATTTCATCTTTACCTTCTTTTAATGTATATTGTCTATTAATAAATGTGTGTCTGTGTGTGTGTGTGTGAGTGTGTGTGTGTGTTTTTAATGACCTTTGCACGAGGCTGCAAGGGTTTTCTGCAGTTTTCCTTTGCTTTGCAAAGAAAAATGAAATTTTTCTTTGCAAAGCATAAATGGCCTTGTGTTTTTCAAAATTGGGTAGAGCTGCAGTGATACCCGCAAAGGGAGTACCCTAGGCTTCAGCGAAGCTCGGTACTACCAATTTGCCCTGATCCTCTTTATTACTTTTCAAAATTATTAGTGTAAGTTTAGTATTTATATGTTATATCTAAATTATATTATCTAGGTTTCAAATATTTAATGAGATGTATCAGAGATTTTCAATAAATAATAATAATACCCTAGGCTTCAGCGAAGCTCGGTACTACCAATTTGCCCTGATCCTCTTTATTACTTTTCAAAATTATTAGTGTAATTTTAGTATTTATATGTTGTATCTAAATTATATTATCTAGGTTTCCAATATTTAATGAGATGTATCAGAGATTTTCAATAAATAATAATAATAATAATAATAATAGCCGTGCCTTGGCACGCAGTGTCAAATCTGACCTCCTGAAAGAAATAGAATTATCTAATAAACGAAGCAGTTTAAAATCATTTATTGATTTGAATTGCTTTTATAAGTGGACGCCCACCATTTGGAAGAGAAGGAGTATATTGGGAGGTAGTAACATATCTTTTAATATATTTTAGGTTTCAGATTGGTGATAGTGTCAATTTTGACAATTCTAGTTATCCAGGAAGTTGTCAGTAATACGTAATATTTCTACATTTCTTTGTAGTAAGTGTTATTGTGATACCTAATTATCCTTTGAATTTCAGTTGTAAATAAAGAGGTTACTCATAATATTTATTGTTATTGAGTCCACTTTAGTTTTTTAACAAATGGATTTAAATAACTCAAGAATATTGCGTAACAAATGGTCCATAAATGAATATAAGGAGGTGATTTGGTGTCACTTTTGTTCATTGTTAAGGTTTGGATGTGCCAATCAACGGGAATGCTTTAGATTATGGCGAGAAAGAAACCCAGGTAAAAGAATGGAGTTGACTGCTAATACTTTGGCTTCCCAGAGACGGTGCATTCTAGATAGGAATAAGTTATCAAATATAGAGATAGATAGTATAAGAAGGGATGTAGAGATTTTTCTAAATCTTGAAAATGATGAAGTGGTTGGAGTTGAAGAATTAGAACCGAACAGCCGTATTGCTGACGCTGAGGCGTCTGTTATTGTGGCTATTGAGGTAAATGGGATGCCAAATCTGGATAATGATATTGACAATGACGTGCAGCAAAGTTAGCTTTTAATATTGGTACAGGAAGAGTTGCTTACTGCAGGTAATTTTCATAGCCGGGTTAAGCTGCCTTTCATAAGGGAGACTAACGGGGTTAGGGAGTTGATTGCGCAAGCTAATTCTGATCTGGAAGTATTTCTCAGAAATAAGCCAGAATTGTCCATTATTGAAATAAATAATTTGTTGTATGCATCTGCCTATGTTATTACTAAGATGGTGAATCCAAAATTTACTTCAATACACAATAATAGAATTCGGGAGAACCGTTGGAAGGGTAGACTCCAAAATAATATTGCTAATTGGAGAAAGGACGTTTCCAGGATTTCTGAAATTAGAAGATCAGTTCATTTAACTGAGGGGTTACAACGGTTACGGCAAAACATAATACTAAAATATAGTGTTTTAGGCGAAGAGAAGGATATAGTAGTTATTGAAGAAGAATTAAAACAGAAAATTCAAGCTAAGGCCCAACGTATCAGAAGAATTGAGAAAAGAATTCGGACTTACAATGATAACAAAAATTTTGAAGAAAATCCTAAAAAATTTTATAGGTGTCTAGGCAAGGACAATATCTGTATCCAGAATTTTCCAAACATGCAGGATGTTACCAACTTTTGGACAGGCATTTGGGGGCAATCTGGCAAGTATAATTCTGAAGCGGAATGGATTAGACGCGAGGAGAGGCGTAATAACCATTATCCAGCAATGGAAGATGTACTTCTCCCCAAAGATGACATCTCAAATGCTTGCAAAAGTTTAGCACTTTGGAAAGCTCCTGGACCAGATAAAATTCCTAATTTTTGGCTTAAAAGGATAACCATTTTGCATGAACATTTGGTAAAATGTTTTAACAATATGGTTAATAATCCGGAACTGATACCGTCGTGGCTGACTGAAGGTGTTACTGTTTTGATTCCCAAAACGGAGAATACAATGGAAGTATCCCAATATAGACCTATTACTTGTTTAAATTGTAGTTATAAATTATTAACTAAAATTTTAGGTACCAAGATTTATGAACATCTGAAAGAAAATAATGTATTGCCCTCTGAGCAGAAAGGTATTTTAAAGGACAGTTATGGATCAAAGGAACTGTTAATAATCAACAAGAAGATTGTTGAAAAGATCAAGAAGTCTCGAGGAAACCTATCCATGGCCTGGATTGATTATAAGAAGGCGTATGATAGTATCCCGCATGAATGGATTATAAAAGCCTTGGAGATATATAGGGTAAACAGAAAAATTATTTTTTTGGTAAACTCATGTATGTTTTTATGGTCTACTAAATTATGCTTGCGGGGAGAAGACTCGTGTGTTTTCTCAGAGCCGATTGATATTAATTGTGGCATATTTCAAGGTGATAGTTTATCTCCATTGCTGTTTTGCATAGGCCTGTTTGCATTGTCTAGGGAATTGAACAAGGATAAAGTTGGTGTGCAGTTATTACCTGGCGAAAAGTTAATTGGTCATTCATTTTATATGGATGACTTGAAACTTTATGCCAAAAATGATGTGCAGTTGAAGAGGAGCCTCTGTATTTTGTTAAACAATTCTCTGATGATATTGGAATGCAATTTGGCTTAGAGAAGTGTGCTAAAATTAGTATTGTCAAAGGCAAAATTGAGAAAACCGCTGACATATGCCTGAATGATCATTCTAGTATTAATGACCTAACAGATAATACTAGATATAAGTATCTGGGAATGGATGAAGCCTTTGGTATTGATGATGAAGGCATGAAGGTGAAGGTTATAGGCGAATACATTAAGCGTGTGAGGAAAATTTTAAAGTCTGGTTTAAATGGAAAGTATAAAATGCAAGCGATAAATGCATATGCAATTCCTATATTTCGATACAGTGTTGGTGTTTTAAACTGGACGAAGAAGGAAATACGCGATTTGGACAAAACTAGAAAACAGTTAACATTAAATTTTATGTTTCACCCTAGGTCCGATGTTTGTAGGCTATACCTGCATCGTTTAGATGGAGGTCGTGGTTTGCAGCAATTGGAAAATATTTATGATTTGGAAATGTTAAATTTAGGAAATTTTATAAAGGCCAACAAGGAAGATAAAGTTATTAAACAATTAATTAGGGATACTTCTGGTAAGTCAATAATTAGTAAACAAACTAATTTTAGAAAAATTTCAGGTCGAAGAACTAGAAAATTACGGAAATAAAACTTCGGTGGCGAGTTTAAAGCGGGAGATTAAGTTACGAATGAATCGGAAAATGAGGGAGGATTATGTTAGTAAGCCAATGCATGGTCAATTTTTAAGAATTGTGGAGGCTGATGGCATTTCAAAGTCTGGGTCTTTATCTTGGCTTTGTCATGGGAACATTAAGGCTGAAACGGAATCCTCTATTGTTGCGGCGCAAGATCAGGCAATTCGTACCAGATATCATGAACAGAAGATTATGAAAGTTGCTCATGATGGGAGTTGTAGATTGTGTCATCAGGCTCCGGAACATGTCTACCACTTATTGGCGGCTTGTCCAGTCTTAGCTGAGTCGCATTACATTGCTAGGCATGATAGGGTGGGAACATATATACATTATAATTTATGTTCCCAACTAGGTTTAGCAATGGATGTGTCTCGGTGGTATGACCACATCCCATCTCCTGTTGTGAGTAATGATCATATTACCATATTATGGAACATGCCTGTTGTCACTGATAGAATGCTTGATGCTAATAAGCCAGATATCGTGGTAAAGGATTTCCAGAGGAAGGTGTGCACGTTCATAGAAATCTCGGTACCTGCTGATGCGAATGTTGTAAGGAAGGAGCTTGAAAAACAACTTAAATATAAGGATCTCGCAATAGAAGTTGGACGTATGTGGGGAATGAAAGTCAACATTGTTCCGGTGATTGTAGGTGCATTGGGAGCAGTTAGTCTAAATTATAGTAAGCATGTTAAAGAGTTGCCGTGCAAAATTTCGCCCTGAGAAATTCAAGAAATTGCGGTTTTGGGAAGCGCGAATATTTTGAGGAGAGTTTTATCATAAAGAACCCTAAATTTGCTGCTTAATATTTCATCTTTACCTTCTTTTAATGTATATTGTCTATTAATAAATGTGTGTGTGTGTTTTTAATGACCTTTGCACAAGGCTGCAAGGGTTTTCTGCAGTTTTCCTTTGCTTTGCAAAGAAAAATGAATTTTTTTTGCAAAGCATAAATGGCCTTGTATTTTTCAAAATTGGGTAGAGCTGCAGTGATACCCGCAAAGGGAGTACCCTAGGCTTCAGCGAAGCTCGGTACTTCCAATTTGCCCTGATCCTCTTTATTACATTTCAAAATTATTAGTGTAATTTTAGTATTTATATGTTGTATCTAAATTATATTATCTAGGTTTCAAATATTTAATGAGATGTATCAGAGATTTTCAATAAATAATAATAATAATAATACCTTTATTAACTTCACCATTTGCATGTTATTAGTACATCATTAAATAGCCTTCTTGTGGTGGTTAATAGGCGCAGGCCAGCAGACTAATTGGCCAATGGCCGTCTGATTACGAGTGGCCTGAACCTCACGTGGTTGACATAGAAACTTAATCTAAACATCCTAAAGCTAAAACAATTCCCTCCTGCCGCTCTTACACCTGTTCCCCTACCATCACACATACATAAACCACTGTGCTACCATCCGCCCCCAGCCCTCGTCTCAGCGCGCCCCCTCACAAAGCGCTTCACAACCGACCCAAATCTGCCCGTAGGTATCGTTTTCAGAGTTTCTGGTAATTCATTCCAAAATGATGCTACACTGTATGAAAAACTACGTTTAAAAAGTTCTGTGCGATGTCTAGGAATGTCTATCATGTACTTCCGCCGGATGTTCAGATTGTGCACATCGATTCTGAATGTTATTTTATTGTAGAGGTACGGTGGTGTGGCCAGCCTCACAACTCTATGGAGAAGGACTGCTTCGTGACAGTATCTTCTCTGATCCATTCTTAGCCAGCCAGACTTCGCAAAAGTGGTACTGATACCATCCCTTCTTCTCACACCATAAATCAATCGCAAACAGGAGTGTTGCACTTTTTGTATTCGACGGGCTGACTCAACCGTAATACAACGGCCATATACTGAAGCACAGTAATAGGGGTCTTGCATGATTTTACCTAACTTAACAAATAAAATCCTTAGGTGGTAAGAATACCGTATGTAAATTTTTTCCGCTTAATATTGTTGCACTCAATTGTTATTGAACATCAAAATTTAAACCGCGCCAAAACGCTCCGTGACGTCATAAGCCTGGTGAGAAGCTTAGCGAGCCCGTAGAGAGCAGCCGGAAAAATAGGACCTACAGGCACGATACCAGCATCGAGTTGAATGTATAGCATCTGGAGGACGTCGTGTGCGTTCTGATAACGAATAAGTATAGTTGTGTCATGGAATGTTTGCTTGTTGTCAAAAGTGACAGTCGTCTGAAAAGACGTACGTCCAACATTAATGTCAATATTTTCACATTTTGTAGAAAGAGTGAAGGCCTGACAATCGCATCGTAACTAGCTCATGTCACGTGGCCTTCGACCAGGCATGCTACGTCACACCAATCACAGCCCGTTCATATTTAAAGGTACGAAACCGATTTTAATATTATTAATTGCGTACGAACCGATTTTTTTCTGTAACAAAAAACGTTTGCGGACAGTTCCGGTATACGGTTGGCACTAATAGAGCGTATTAATATTAAATTTTGAGACTTAGTGCAAGACCCCTATTAAACAGTGAGAGGACCAACGACTGAGTGAGAACGGTTTTCGATTTTCTGTTTGCTTCATGACGGTGCGGATACAGTACTCTCAATCTTCCATATGCCCTCTGGATTTGCTTATCAACATGAGTTTTAAAGCGCATGTCCGCATCCAACCAAAGTCACAAACTTTCCTGTGACTTCATCACAGGCAAAGTCGAGCCACCAATTGAAACAGTGAACTCAGGGATGACATTGTCCAAACCCCTTCTATGTCCGAAGAGAACAACACACGACTTCTGCGGATTTACAATCAGTCCATGCTTCTCCGATATTTCTATCAGACTTGTGATGTCATGTGTTAGTTTCATCGCTGCGTCAGCCGCCCCTGCCGCCCCAAATCGTACAAATAGTTGAGTATCGTCCGCGTAAGCGTAATACTTTGAATGTTTTACATACTCGGGAAAGGAACGGACATAAAGAAGGAACAGTAGGGGTGAGCGTATGCTTCCCTGGGGAACCCCGCGTGTTAGCGCCACACCATATCGTACACTTTTTATACGTAGCAATTTAGGTTAGATTAATATAGCTAGATAGTCGTCAGACTAGGTGTTATACATAAGTACCTGCGGGGTGCTGTTAATTAATAAAAAAAAGAAAAAACAATATTTCGCATCAAACAGTATGCTTCATCAGGGTCATCTGAAGGACAAAGATAATTAAGTATAGAATCTTAAAAAGTAACAAGGTACTTACAATTGAACGTTACGTGGATGGCTGGTAAAGCGTTGAACAGGACTTTCACAAAATAAATTAACAATCACGGCTACACAGCTGAAGTCGAGTTTTCGGCCCGACAACGGTTAAATATAAAACATCAGCAAACCTCTACAGCCAACTGATACACTGCCTATGCGCTTCGAGGCCCGTCTTCAGCTATCAACAATAAAACGAAGAGCCACGCCGACATAAGACGAGCAATCCGAACAACCATAAAGGGGGAAACTTGAGTGGTTTGAAAAACTATAGTGGACGGATAAAAAGAGATTTCAATTTTTAAAAATGAAAGGATTACATAAACATAGCAAGGGCAAAGAATCTATAAACAATTTAGAGAGAATTATACTGCTGAAGGCATCTAAACTACATTGCTGTTATTAGCACGATTCAAACTCAAGATGTATGAATAACCGACATTCAAATTGTTGACATCTGATCTGAAATTCATGTTATTAGGTGTGTTATTGATTTCAACCATTTCCAAAAACTCTCTACTCTTACGGTTAGGCACCGTTCATCTGACATCCACCCCGTCGAAGAGTAGAGTAGAGTAGAGTAGAGTAGAGTAAGAGTAGAGAGTTTTTGGAAATGGTTGACATCAATAACACACCTAATAACATGAATTTCAGATCAGATGTCAACAGCTTGAATGTCGGTTATTCATACATCTTGAGTTTGAATCGTGCTAATAACAGCAATGTAGTTTAGATGCCTTCAGCAGTATAATTCTCTCTAACTTGTTTATAGATTCTTTGCCCTTGTTATGTTTATGTAATCCTTTCATTTTTAAAAATTGTAATCTCTTTTTATCCGTCCACTATAGTGTTTCAAACCACTCAAATTCCCCCTTGATGGTTGTTCGGATTGCTCGTCTTATGTCGGCGTGGCTCTTCGTTTTATTGTTGATAGCTGAAGGCGGGCCTCGAAGCGCAAAGGCAGTGTATCAGTTGGCTGTAGAGGTTTCCTGATGTTTTATATTTAACCGTTGTCGGGCCGAAAACTCGACTTCAGCTGTGTAGCCGTGATTGTTAATTTATTTTGTGAAAGTCCTGTTCAACGCTTTACCAGCCATCCACGTAGCGTTCAATTGTAAGTACCTTGTTACTTATTATGATTGTATACTTAATTATCTTTGTCCTTCAGATGACCCTGATGAAGCATACTGTTTGATGCGAAATATTGGTGAAATAATAAAGAACGTACTAAACATATAGTCGTTTCAATTATTGTTTGCTGGATTCCCCAATTTAAAAGTTTTTCACTTTTTATCTTCCACGGCAAAGACTCGTCCTTAATTTATATATATATATATATATATATATATATATATATATATATATGGATAATGGAGTATTAATTGATCGTTAATTTAATGAGATATGCAGTTGATTGTTTGGGTATCGATCATTGGCTGTTTTTATTTAAATAAAACTCATTTAAATCTTACAATATTTCAGGTCTTTATTGACCCTTCTTCAGGTAAGGTTCTGAAAATATAAAACAATAAGCAACACAACTCTATCTACAGGTGTGCCAATACTACTTACTTCGAGTTAAGGGAGGCAGCGAGACATTAATAGCAGTGTACTAACATTAAAAGCAAACGACAACTAAACAATTTCTCCTTGTACGGACGATGCGGACATTTTTACAATATTGACGAACAAAACAAAACGTCTATAGCGTGTGCGAACGTGGATCGACATGAATACCTACACACAATTCTGTTTTCTTTTCTTTTTTTTTTTATAATATATTTCTATAACCCTCCACATCGCTCGGATATGAATCGCGCAGGCAAACGTAGACACAGCGCCGCCAACCATCAATCCCCCCGGCACGAAAAATCCAACCGTAAACCACAAACCAAACATGACATACAAAACAGGTTTCTAAAATGCCAGAGTTGAGTAATCCAGATCCCTTGGTGTTTTTCTTTTTTAATCAAAATCCATTATATAAGAGTATATGTGACTTAGGTTTTCAGTATCTTGTTTGAAGTTTACATTATTTTCGGTAATATTAATGTTATACATCTCTAGAAAAGTTCTGTTATTATAACGAGCATCCGAATCCAATATTTTTACCTCATTGAAACTAAAGGAGTGTTTATATTTTATTGCGTGGGCCGCCAGTGCACATCTCGTTTCCTTGGTGTTGCAATCGCTTTTGTGTAAACTCATTCGGTTCCGCAGCCACTGACTGGTCACGCCAATATAACAACCATCGCAGTCAAAGCATTCAACTTTGTAAATTACGTTGGATCGAAAGAACAACGGCACTTCATCCTTGATCTTAGTAAATATCGTGTTAAGTTTGTTCGGATAATGTTCTACTATCTTTATGTTTTCTTGCAAAAAAGGTTGAATTATTTTTTTTATCTTTGCTGTAACCGTTGGAATGGATGCTATCTTTAGATAAGTATCTGTAGGTAACTGTGGTGGATCAAATATACTACTTTGAATCGACTGGTTCCGAGCGCTAGTGGAGAATAACAGTCGATTTACCAATTTCAAAGGAAAACCATTATTTATGAACGCCAGTCTCAGTCGGTTCAATGCTGAAGGCTGAAACTCCGGGTCGCATATCTTTAAAATCCTATTTTTCATTCCTAGTACGGTGTTGATTTTATGTTTGAATGAGTGGTTTGAATACAAGTTGACATAACGCCCGGAGTACGTCTCTTTTGTATACCAGTCAGTGGTGATGGAACCATCAGTCGCCCTTATCACCCTACAATCCAAAAACGGGATAAAATTTTCGGTCTCAATCTCCATAGTAAACTGTATATGACGATTAAAATTATTATTATAGACTGTCAAAATGTCATCAGCTTTCTCTCGAGGAACACAAGTTATTATATCATCCACAAATTTGTACAAGAGAGGTGTCTCCCCTTTTAGGACCTACACCTCTCTTGTACAAATTTGTGGATGATATAATAACTTGTGTTCCTCGAGAGAAAGCTGATGACATTTTGACAGTCTATAATAATTTTAATCGTCATATACAGTTTACTATGGAGATTGAGACCGAAAATTTTATCCCGTTTTTGGATTGTAGGGTGATAAGGGCGACTGATGGTTCCATCACCACTGACTGGTATACAAAAGAGACGTACTCCGGGCGTTATGTCAACTTTTATTCAAACCACTCATTCAAACATAAAATCAACACCGTACTAGGAATGAAAAATAGGATTTTAAAGATATGCGACCCGGAGTTTCAGCCTTCAGCATTGAACCGACTGAGACTGGCGTTCATAAATAATGGTTTTCCTTTGAAATTGGTAAATCGACTGTTATTCTCCACTAGCGCTCGGAACCAGTCGATTCAAAGTAGTATATTTGATCCACCACAGTTACCTACAGATACTTATCTAAAGATAGCATCCATTCCAACGGTTACAGCAAAGATAAAAAAAATAATTCAACCTTTTTTGCAAGAAAACATAAAGATAGTAGAACATTATCCGAACAAACTTAACACGATATTTACTAAGATCAAGGATGAAGTGCCGTTGTTCTTTCGATCCAACGTAATTTACAAAGTTGAATGCTTGGACTGCGATGGTTGTTATATTGGCGTGACCAGTCAGTGGCTGCGGAACCGAATGAGTTTACACAAAAGCGATTGCAACACCAAGGAAACGAGATGTGCACTGGCGGCCCACGCAATAAAATATAAACACTCCTTTAGTTTCAATGAGGTAAAAATATTGGATTCGGATGCTCGTTATAATAACAGAACTTTTCTAGAGATGTATAACATTAATATTACCGAAAATAATGTAAACTTCAAACAAGATACTGAAAACCTAAGTCACATATACTCTTATATAATGGATTTTGATAAAAAAAGAAAAACACCAAGGGATCTGGATTACTCAACTCTGGCATTTTAGAAACCTGTTTTGTATGTCATGTTTGGTTTGTGGTTTACGGTTGGATTTTTCGTGCCGGGGGGATTGATGGTTGGCGGCGCTGTGTCTACGTTTGCCTGCGCGATTCATATCCGAGCGATGTGGAGGGTTATAGAAATATATTATAAAAAAAAAAAAAAAGAAAACAGAATTGTGTGTAGGTATTCATGTCGATCCACGTTCGCACACGCTATAGACGTTTTGTTTTGTTCGTCAATATTGTAAAAATGTCCGCATCGTCCGTACAAGGAGAAATTGTTTAGTTGTCGTTTGCTTTTAATGTTAGTACACTGCTATTAATGTCTCGCTGCCTCCCTTAACTCGAAGTAAGTAGTATTGGCACACCTGTAGATAGAGTTGTGTTGCTTATTGTTTTATATTTTCAGAACCTTACCTGAAGAAGGGTCAATAAAGACCTGAAATATTGTAAGATTTAAATGAGTTTTATTTAAATAAAAACAGCCAATGATCGATACCCAAACAATCAACTGCATATCTCATTATATATATATATATATATATATATATATATATATATATATATATACTGTCCGTGTCAGATAAGTTGAGCGGTCTAAGGAATGTAACATTGTCCACCTATGCTATGAGGCGGCATTTTTTTCTATACATCTTTAGAACAATGATAGAAAGAGTAGAAACGATTCCGCTCACTACTGCTAGTGTACTTCCAATTATGCATATAAGTTCGAATGTATGACTGCCAAGATCTTATATGCTTAGCTTTATTGGGTAACTGTGATTTATTTTGACATAAGTCATCGAGAACTGTCGAGAACTGTCAGCAGTAGCGACAGCAGTAGCGGCACGACAATAATAATGCCTAGAAAACGGGGCCAAATTCTCCGTAGCGGTGCCCGTGAAATTATTTCAAATGTGGCAACTTTGTGTGAAAAGGAAGCGTAGGGAATTTCATATCCCGATTCACGCACATACAAAGCGGGCAGCTGCGTACACAGGAGCATCGGAAGCGTCAATTAAGCGAATTAGAGCAGAAGATAGAAGAAGAAATGCCCAAACTCCTAACCAGCCTTTGTCATCCCCGGGAAAAAAACGAAAGCGGAAGAGTTTTAGAGACAGGCTAGACGACATGGACTTTCAAATAATTCGAAGGGAAATTGAAAACTTTTATTTAGTTAGAAAAGTAGTTCCCACTTGCAAAAGATTGTTGGCTGCTATTAAAGAAAGAATGGAGTTTCCGTATGGTGCGAGTACGTTATTTAGATGGTTGCACATGAATGGTTTTGTTTGGAAGAAGTGTCAGAATAAAAGAAAAATATTAATGGAAAGACCAGAAATTCTAAATTGGCGTTTTAAATATTTGCGGGCTTTAAAAAGACATCGGGATGACCAGAAGATGATTATTTATTTGGACGAAACATGGATTGACAACGACATGACGGTTAAAAAGTGCTGGCAAAGCGACGAAGTGTTTGGTGTTAGCGGTGGTATTCGATCATCGGGTCGATTAATAGTTGTACATGCCGGATCAGCTAAAGGGTTTGTAGAAAATGCCGGTCTTGTGCTTAGATCCGGACTAAGTTCCGGTGATTATCATGGTCAAATGAATCGAACTAATTTTGAAAAATGGATAAAAGAGCACTTGTTTCCAAACATTCCTCCTGGCAGTGTTATTGTTATGGACAATGCACCATACCACTCAGAACAAATTAATAAGGTACCAACAAAATATGCAACAAAATCCACAATGAGTTCATGGTTGCAAAAGATGCATGTTCCTCACGATCTATCCTTAAGGAAGACTGAATTGATGGCCAAAATAAATTCACATGCGACCAGTCAGGATAGAGAAAAACACTATAAAATCGATGATATTATAAGAAAAGAAGGGCACGTTCCTTTACGACTACCGCCATACATGTGTGAGTTAAATCCCATTGAACTTGCCTGGGCGGACGTAAAGCGTTATATTAGGGACCATAACACGACTGGCGAGTTATCTATATCCGCCTTAAAAGATCTAACTCAGGATGCCATTGCCACAATTACACCTGAAAAGTGGGAGGGTTACGTGAAGCATGTGGTTGATATTGAAAATTTATACTGGGAAAAAGATAAAGTGGTCGAAGACAGTATTGATGAAATTATAATCAATCTTGGCGAGAGTGATAACGAAGATGAACTGTTTTGGACATCCTCTTCCGACGAAGCTTCTTCGCAGGACTCCGACCGTGAAGTGGAGTCAAAATAATTTTTATTAGTGATTTAAGCATTTGTATTGTTGGTATAATATATTTTTTGTTACTGTTATAATATAGGACCTGAATCGGAGAAACCGAGTGATAAAAAACATTTTTGCAAATAGGAAGAGATACCTGATTTCGTCAAAATCGATTTTTTGTCATTACGCGGTTTGTCAGTTTCTGGTCACAGATGTATTCGTTTTTAATAACAAATGTTATGTGTTGAGTATGTATTTTTGTTTATTTAACGTCAAACTGTTATTACGACTTTGACATTTAAATATTGTTTTATGTGCTATAAATCTGCAAATGCAGTTTTTAAATGTTTTTGATAACTATTCAATAATAGAGTATTTACATAATTCGAGAACCATAGATTTTGTCGATTTATAATTGACTTCAATTTTACCGGTACCCATTACAAAATTATCCGGCGCGCCTATGGATTCGACGTCACCGCGAATTTATGCCCCACCCCAGACCGCTCAACTTAACTGAAACGAACAGTATATATATATATAATGAAATATTGGTGAAATAATAAAGAACGTACTAAACATATAGTCGTTTCAATTATTGTTTGCTGGATTCCCCAATTTAAAAGTTTTTCACTTTTTATCTTCAACGGCAAAGACTCGTCCTTAATTTATATATATATATATATATATATATATATATATATATATATATATATATATATATATATATATATATATATATATATATATATATATATATAGGAAACTGGTTTAATCGGTTTAAATAGACTACATAGGGAATATGACGTAAATAGAATCCAAGAGAGAAGAAATTTTTAAAATTAATTAAAAGGATACGGTCTCAGCCCGGATTCGAACCGGGGCCTTCTTCCTTGCCGGGGAATTGCTCTACCGCTGAACTACTGAGCCCTGTAGCAGGATATTGATTTAATTCGTCATTTCAAACGATAGTAACAGTACGGGTTGCTGTCTAACTACTATTATCATGACATCTATTGGACACTGGTGGAAATTGGTTCATGGTATGTCAAGTTTATCGCAAATCTTGCTAGTGGAAAGTAGGAAACTGGTTTAATCGGTTTAAATATACTATATAGGGAATATGACGTAAATAGAATCCAAGAGAGAAGTAATTTTTAAAATTAATTAAAAGGATACGGTCTCAGCCCGGATTCGAACCGGGGCCTTCTTCCTTGCCGGGGAATTGCTCTACCGCGGAACTACTGAGCCCTATAGCAGGATATAGATTTAATTCGTGATTTCAAACGATAGTAACAGTACGGGTTGCTGTCTAACTACTATTATCATGACATCTATTGGACACTGGTGGAAATTGGTTCATGGTATGTCAAGTTTATCGCAAATCTTGCTAGTGGAAAGTAGGAAACTGGTTTAATCGGTTTAAATATACTATATAGGGAATATGACGTAAATAGAATCCAAGAGAGAAGTAATTTTTAAAATTAATTAAAAGGATACGGTCTCAGCCCGGATTCGAACCGGGGCCTTCTTCCTTGCCGGGGAATTGCTCTACCGCGGAACTACTGAGCCCTATAGCAGGATATAGATTTAATTCGTGATTTCAAACGATAGTAACAGTACGGGTTGCTGTCTAACTACTGTTATCATGAGATCTATTGGACACTGGTGGAAATTGGTTCATGGTATGTCAAGTTTATCGCAAATCTTGCTAGTGGAAAGTAGGAAATTGGTTTAATCGGTTTAAATATACTATATAGGGAATATGACGTAAATAGAATCCAAGAGAGAAATAATTTTTAAAATTAATTAAAAGGATACGGTCTCAGCCCGGATTCGAACCGGGGCCTTCTTCCTTGCCGGAGAATTGCTCTGCCGCTGAACTACTGAGCCCTGTAGCAGGATATAGATTTAATTCGTGATTTCAAACGATAGTAACAGTACGGGTTGCTGTCTAACTACTATTATCATGATATCTATTGGACACTGGTGGAAATTGGTTCATGGTATGTCAAGTTTATCGCAAATCTTGCTAGTGGAAAGTAGGAAACTAGTTTAATCGGTTTAAATATACTATATAGGGAATATGACGTAAATAGAATCCAAGAAAGAAGTAATTTTTAAAATTAATTAAAAGGATACGGTCTCAGCCCGGATTCGAACCGGGGCCTTCTTCCTTGCCGGGGAATTGCTCTACCGCTGAACTACTGAGCCCTGTAGCAGGATATAGATTTAATTCGTCATTTCAAACGATAGTAACAGTACGGGTTGCTGTCTAACTACTATCATCATGACATCTATTGGACACTGGTGGAAATTGGTTCATGGTATGTCAAGTTTATCGCAAATCTTGCTAGTGGAAAGTAGGAAACTGGTTTAATCGGTTTAAATACACTATATAGGGAATATGACGTAAACAGAATCCAAGAGAGAAGTAATTTTTAAAATTAATTAAAAGGATACGGTCTCAGCCCGGATTCGAACCGGGGCCTTCTTCCTTGCCGGGGAATTGCTCTATCGCTGAACTACTGAGCCCTGTAGCAGGATATAGATTTAATTCGTCATTTCAAACGATAGTAACAGTACGGGTTGCTATCTAACTACTATTATCATGACATCTATTGGACACTGGTGGAAATTGGTTCATGGTATGTCAAGTTTATCGCAAATCTTGCTAGTGGAAAGTAGGAAACTGGTTTAATCGGTTTAAATATACTGTATAGGGAATATGACGTAAATAGAATCCAAGAGAGAAGTAATTTTTTAAATTAATTAAAAGGATACGGTCTCAGCCCGGATTCGAACCGGGGCCTTCTTCCTTGCCGGGGAATTGCTCTACCGCTGAACTACTGAGCCCTGTAGCAGGATATAGATTTAATTCGTGATTTCAAACGATAGTAACAGTACGGGTTGCTGTCTAACTACTATTATCATGACATCTATTGGACACTGGTGGAAATTGGTTCATGGTATGTCAAGTTTATCGCAAATCTTGCTAGTGGAAAGTAGGAAACTGGTTTAATCGTTTTAAATATACTATATAGGGAATATGACGTAAATAGAATTCAAGAGAGAAGTAATTTTTAAAATTAATTAAAAGGATACGGTCTCAGCCCGGATTCGAACCGGGGCCTTCTTCCTTGCCGGGGAATTGCTCTACCGCTGAACTACTGAGCCCTGTAGCAGGATATAGATTTATTTCGTGATTTCAAACGATAGTAACAGTACGGGTTGCTGTCTAACTACTATTATCATGACATCTATTGGACACTGGTGAAAATTGGTTCATGGTATGTCAAGTTTATCGCAAATCTTGCTAGTGGAAAGTAGGAAACTGGTTTAATCGGTTTAAATATACTATATAGGGAATATGACGTAAATAGAATCCAAGAGAGAAGTAATTTTTAAAATTAATTAAAAGGATACTGTCTCAGCCCGGATTCGAACCGGGGCCTTCTTCCTTGCCGGGGAATTGCTCTACCGCTGAACTACTGAGCCCTGTAGCAGGATATAGATTCAATTCGTCATTTCAAACGATAGTAACAGTACGGGTTGCTGTCTAACTACTATTATCATGACATCTATTGGACACTGGTGGAAATTGGTTCATGGTATGTCAAGTTTATCGCAAATCTTGCTAGTGGAAAGTAGGAAACTGGTTTAATCGGTTTAAATATACTATATAGGGAATATGACGTAAATAGAATCCAAGAGAGAAGTAATTTTTAACATTAATTAAAAGGATACGGTCTCAGCCCGGATTCGAACCGGGGCCTTCTTCCTTGCCGGGGAATTGCTCTACCGCTGAACTACTGAGCCCTGTAGCAGGATATAGATTTAATTCGTCATTTCAAACGATAGCAACAGTACGCGTTGCTGTCTAACTACTATTATCATGACATCTATTGGACACTGGTGGAAATTGGTTCATGGTATGTCAAGTTTATCGCAAATCTTGCTAGTGGAAAGTAGGAAACTGGTTTAATCGGTTTAAATATACTATATAGGGAATATGACGTAAATAGAATCCAAGAGAGAAGTAATTTTTAAAATTAATTAAAAGGATACGTCTCAGCCCGGATTCGAACCGGGGCCTTCTTCCTTGCCGGGGAATTGCTCTACCGCTGAACTACTCAGCCCTGTAGCAGGATATAGATTTAATTCGTCATTTCAAACGATAGTAACAGTACGGGTTGCTGTCTAACTACTATTATCATGACATCTATTGGACACTGGTGGAAATTGGTTCATGGTATGTCAAGTTTATCGCAAATCTTGCTAGTGGAAAGTAGGAAACTGGTTTAATCGGTTTAAATATACTATATAGGGAATATGACGTAAATAGAATCCAAGAGAGAAGTAATTTTTAAAATTAATTAAAAGGATACGGTCTCAGCCCGGATTCGAACCGGGGCCTTCTTCCTTGCCGGGGAATTGCTCTACCGCTGATCTACTGAGCCCTGTAGCAGGATATAGATTTAATTCGTCATTTCAAACGATAGCAACAGTACGCGTTGCTGTCTAACTACTATTATCATGACATCTATTGGACACTGGTGGAAATTGGTTCATGGTATGTCAAGTTTATCGCAAATCTTGCTAGCGGAAAGTAGGAAACTGGTTTAATCGGTTTAAATATACTATATAGGGAATATGACGTAAATAGAATCCAAGAGAGAAGTAATTTTTAAAATTAATTAAAAGGATACGGTCTCAGCCCGGATTCGAACCGGGGCCTTCTTCCTTGCTGGGGAATTGCTCTACCGCTGAACTACTGAGCCCTGTAGCAGGATATAGATTTAATTCGTCATTTCAAACGATAGTAACAGTACGGGTTGCTGTCTAACTACTATTATCATGACATCTATTGGACACTGGTGGAAATTGGTTCATGGTATGTCAAGTTTATCGCATATCTTGCTAGTGGAAAGTAGGAAACTGGTTTAATCGGTTTAAATATACTATATAGGGAATATGACGTAAATAGAATCCAAGAGAGAAGCAATTTTTAAAATTAATTAAAAGAATACGGTGTCAGCCCGGATTCGAACCGGGGCCTTCTTCCTTGCCGGGGAATTGATCTACCGCTGAACTACTGAGCCTTGTAGCAGGATATAGATTTAATTCGTGATTTCAAACGATAGTAACAGTACGGGTTGCTGTCTAACTACTATTATCATGACATCTATTGGACACTGGTGGAAATTGGTTCATGGTATGTCAATTTTATCGGAAATCTTGCTAGTGGAAAGTAGGAAACTGGTTTAATCGGTTTAAATATACTATATAGGGAATATGACGTAAATAGAATCCAAGAGAGAAGTAATTTTTAAAATTAATTAAAAGGATACGGTCTCAGCCCGGATTCGAACCGGGGCCTTCTTCCTTGCCGGGGAATTGCTCTACCGCTGAAATACTGAGCCCTGTAGCAGGATATAGATTTAATTGGTCATTTCAAACGATAGTAACAGTACGGGTTGCTGTCTAACTACTATTATCATGACATCTATTGGACACTGGTGGAAATTGGTTCATGGTATGTCAAGTTTATCGCAAATCTTGCTAGTGGAAAGTAGGAAACTGGTTTAATCGGTTTAAATATACTATATAGGGAATATGACGTAAATAGAATCCAAGAGAGAAGTAATTTTTAAAATTAATTAAAAGGATACGGTCTCAGCCCGGATTCGTACCGGGGCCTTCTTCCTTGCCGGGGAATTGCTCTACCGCTGAACTACTGAGCCCTGTAGCAGGATATAGATTTAATTCGTGATTTCAAACGATAGTAACAGTACGGGTTGCTGTCTAACTACTATTATCATGACATCTATTGGACACTGGTGGAAATTGGTTCATGGTATGTCAAGTTTATCGGAAATCTTGCTAGTGGAAAGTAGGAAACTGGTTTAATCGGTTTAAATATACTATATAGGGAATATGACGTAAATAGAATCCAAGAGAGAAGTAATTTTTAAAATTAATTAAAAGGATACGGTCTCAGCCCGGATTCGAACCGGGGCCTTCTTCCTTGCCGGGGAATTGCTCTACCGCTGAACTACTGAGCCCTGTAGCAGGATATTGATTTAATTCGTCATTTCAAACGATAGTAACAGTACGGGTTGCTGTCTAACTACTATTATCATGACATCTATTGGACACTGGTGGAAATTGGTTCATGGTATGTCAAGTTTATCGCAAATCTTGCTAGTGGAAAGTAGGAAACTGGTTTAATCGGTTTAAATATACTATATAGGGAATATGACGTAAATAGAATCCAAGAGAGAAGTAATTTTTAAAATTAATTAAAAGGATACGGTCTCAGCCCGGATTCGAACCGGGGCCTTCTTCCTTGCCGGGGAATTGCTCTACCGCGGAACTACTGAGCCCTATAGCAGGATATAGATTTAATTCGTGATTTCAAACGATAGTAACAGTACGGGTTGCTGTCTAACTACTATTATCATGATATCTATTGGACACTGGTGGAAATTGGTTCATGGTATGTCAAGTTTATCGCAAATCTTGCTAGTGGAAAGTAGGAAACTAGTTTAATCGGTTTAAATATACTATATAGGGAATATGACGTAAATAGAATCCAAGAAAGAAGTAATTTTTAAAATTAATTAAAAGGATACGGTCTCAGCCCGGATTCGAACCGGGGCCTTCTTCCTTGCCGGGGAATTGCTCTACCGCTGAACTACTGAGCCCTGTAGCAGGATATAGATTTAATTCGTCATTTCAAACGATAGTAACAGTACGGGTTGCTGTCTAACTACTATCATCATGACATCTATTGGACACTGGTGGAAATTGGTTCATGGTATGTCAAGTTTATCGCAAATCTTGCTAGTGGAAAGTAGGAAACTGGTTTAATCGGTTTAAATACACTATATAGGGAATATGACGTAAACAGAATCCAAGAGAGAAGTAATTTTTAAAATTAATTAAAAGGATACGGTCTCAGCCCGGATTCGAACCGGGGCCTTCTTCCTTGCCGGGGAATTGCTCTATGCCTGAACTACTGAGCCCTGTAGCAGGATATAGATTTAATTCGTCATTTCAAACGATAGTAACAGTACGGGTTGCTATCTAACTACTATTATCATGACATCTATTGGACACTGGTGGAAATTGGTTCATGGTATGTCAAGTTTATCGCAAATCTTGCTAGTGGAAAGTAGGAAACTGGTTTAATCGGTTTAAATATACTATATAGGGAATATGACGTAAATAGAATCCAAGAGAGAAGTAATTTTTAAAATTAATTAAAAGGATACTGTCTCAGCCCGGATTCGAACCGGGGCCTTCTTCCTTGCCGGGGAATTGCTCTACCGCTGAACTACTGAGCCCTGTAGCAGGATATAGATTCAATTCGTCATTTCAAACGATAGTAACAGTACGGGTTGCTGTCTAACTACTATTATCATGACATCTATTGGACACTGGTGGAAATTGGTTCATGGTATGTCAAGTTTATCGCAAATCTTGCTAGTGGAAAGTAGGAAACTGGTTTAATCGGTTTAAATATACTATATAGGGAATATGACGTAAATAGAATCCAAGAGAGAAGTAATTTTTAACATTAATTAAAAGGATACGGTCTCAGCCCGGATTCGAACCGGGGCTTTCTTCCTTGCCGGGGAATTGCTCTACCGCTGAACTACTGAGCCCTGTAGCAGGATATAGATTTAATTCGTCATTTCAAACGATAGCAACAGTACGCGTTGCTGTCTAACTACTATTATCATGACATCTATTGGACACTGGTGGAAATTGGTTCATGGTATGTAAAGTTTATCGCAAATCTTGCTAGTGGAAAGTAGGAAACTGGTTTAATCGGTTTAAATATACTATATAGGGAATATGACGTAAATAGAATCCAAGAGAGAAGTAATTTTTAAAATTAATTAAAAGGATACGTCTCAGCCCGGATTCGAACCGGGGCCTTCTTCCTTGCCGGGGAATTGCTCTACCGCTGAACTACTCAGCCCTGTAGCAGGATATAGATTTAATTCGTCATTTCAAACGATAGTAACAGTACGGGTTGCTGTCTAACTACTATTATCATGACATCTATTGGACACTGGTGGAAATTGGTTCATGGTATGTCAACTTTATCGCAAATCTTGCTAGTGGAAAGTAGGAAACTGGTTTAATCGGTTTAAATATACTATATAGGGAATATGACGTAAATAGAATCCAAGAGAGAAGTAATTTTTAAAATTAATTAAAAGGATACGGTCTCAGCCCGGATTCGAACCGGGGCCTTCTTCCTTGCCGGGGAATTACTCTACCGCTGATCTACTGAGCCCTGTAGCAGGATATAGATTTAATTCGTCATTTCAAACGATAGCAACAGTACGCGTTGCTGTCTAACTACTATTATCATGACATCTATTGGACACTGGTGGAAATTGGTTCATGGTATGTCAAGTTTATCGCAAATCTTGCTAGCGGAAAGTAGGAAACTGGTTTAATCGGTTTAAATATACTATATAGGGAATATGACGTAAATAGAATCCAAGAGAGAAGTAATTTTTAAAATTAATTAAAAGGATACGGTCTCAGCCCGGATTCGAACCGGGGCCTTCTTCCTTGCCGGGGAATTGCTCTACCGCTGAACTACTGAGCCCTGTAGCAGGATATAGATTTAATTCGTCATTTCAAACGATAGTAACAGTACGGGTTGCTGTCTAACTACTATCATCATGACATCTATTGGACACTGGTGGAAATTGGTTCATGGTATGTCAAGTTTATCGCAAATCTTGCTAGTGGAAAGTAGGAAACTGGTTTAATCGGTTTAAATATACTATATAGGGAATATGACGTAAATAGAATCCAAGAGAGAAGTAATTTTTAAAATTAATTAAAAGGATACGGTCTCAGCCCGGATTCGAACCGGGGCCTTCTTCCTTGCCGGGGAATTGCTCTATCGCTGAACTACTGAGCCCTGTAGCAGGATATAGATTTAATTCGTCATTTCAAACGATAGTAACTGTACGGGTTGCTATCTAACTACTATTATCATGACATCTATTGGACACTGGTGGAAATTGGTTCATGGTATGTCAAGTTTATCGCAAATCTTGCTAGTGGAAAGTAGGAAACTGGTTTAATCGTTTTAAATATACTATATAGGGAATATGACGTAAATAGAATTCAAGAGAGAAGTAATTTTTAAAATTAATTAAAAGGATACTGTCTCAGCCCGGATTCGAACCGGGGCCTTCTTCCTTGCCGGGGAATTGCTCTACCGCTGAACTACTGAGCCCTGTAGCAGGATATAGATTCAATTCGTCATTTCAAACGATAGTAACAGTACGGGTTGCTGTCTGACTACTATTATCATGACATCTATTGGACACTGGTGGAAATTGGTTCATGGTATGTCAAGTTTATCGCAAATCTTGCTAGTGGAAAGTAGGAAACTGGTTTAATCGGTTTAAATATACTATATAGGGAATATGACATAAATAGAATCCAAGAGAGAAGTAATTTTTAAAATTAATTAAAAGGATACGGTCTCAGCCCGGATTCGAACCGGGGCCTTCTTCCTTGCCGGGGAATTGCTCTACCGCTGAACTACTGAGCCCTGTAGCAGGATATAGATTTAATTCGTCATTTCAAACGATAGTAACAGTACGGGTTGCTGTCTAACTACTATTATCATGACATCTATTGGACACTGGTGGAAATTGGTTCATGGTATGTCAAGTTTATCGCAAATCTTGCTAGTGGAAAGTAGGAAACTGGTTTAATCGGTTTAAATATACTATATAGGGAATATGACGTCAATAGAATCCAAGAGAGAAGTAATTTTTAAAATTAATTAAAAGGATACGGTCTCAGCCCGGATTCGAACCGGGGCCTTCTTCCTTGCCGGTGAATTGCTCTACCGCTGAACTACTGAGCCCTGTAGAAGGATATAGATTTAATTCGTCATTTCAAACGATAGCAACAGTACGCGTTGCTGTCTAACTACTATTATCATGACATCTATTGGACACTGGTGGAAATTGGTTCATGGTATGTCAAGTTTATCGCAAATCTTGCTAGTGGAAAGTAGGAAACTGGTTTAATCGGTTTAAATATACTATATAGGGAATATGACGTAAATAGAATCCAAGAGAGAAGTAATTTTTAAAATTAATTAAAAGGATACGGTCTCAGCCCGGATTCGAACCGGGGCCTTCTTCCTTGCCGGGGAATTGCTCTACCGCTGAACTACTGAGCCCTGTAGCAGGATATAGATTTAATTCGTCATTTCAAACGATAGTAACAGTACGGGTTGCTGTCTAACTACTATTATCATGACATCTATTGGACACTGGTGGAAATTGGTTCATGGTATGTCAAGTTTATCGCAAATCTTGCTAGTGGAAAGTAGGAAACTGGTTTAATCGGTTTAAATATACTATATAGGGAATATGACGTAAATAGAATCCTAGAGAGAAGTAATTTTTAAAATTAATTAAAAGAATACGGTGTCAGCCCGGATTCGAACCGGGGCCTTCTTCCTTGCCGGGGAATTGATCTACCGCTGAACTACTGAGCCTTGTAGCAGGGTATAGATTTAATTCGTGATTTCAAACGATAGTAACAGTACGGGTTGCTGTCTAACTACTATTATCATGACATCTATTGGACACTGGTGGAAATTGGTTCATGGTATGTCAAGTTTATCGGAAATCTTGCTAGTGGAAAGTAGGAAACTGGTTTAATCGGTTTAAATATACTATATAGGGAATATGACGTAAATAGAATCCAAGAGAGAAGTAATTTTTAAAATTAATTAAAAGGATACGGTCTCAGCCCGGATTCGAACCGGGGCCTTCTTCCTTGCCGGGGAATTGCTCTACCGCTGAACTACTGAGCCCTGTAGCAGGATATAGATTTAATTCGTCATTTCAAACGATAGTAACAGTACGGGTTGCTGTCTAACTACTATTATCATGACATCTATTGGACACTGGTGGAAATTGGTTCATGGTATGTCAAGTTGATCGCAAATCTTGCTAGTGGAAAGTAGAAAAGTGGTTTAATCGGTTTAAATATACTATATAGGGAATATGACGTAAATAGAATCCAAGAGAGAAGTAATTTTTAAAATTAATTAAAAGAATACGGTGTCAGCCCGGATTCGAACCGGGGCCTTCTTCCTTGCCGGGGAATTGATCTACCGCTGAACTAGTGAGCCTTGTAGCAGGATATAGATTTAATTCGTGATTTCAAACGATAGTAACAGTACGGGTTGCTGTCTAACTACTATTATCATGACATCTATTGGACACTGGTGGAAATTGGTTCATGGTATGTCAAGTTTATCGGAAATCTTGCTAGTGGAAAGTAGGAAACTGGTTTAATCGGTTTAAATATACTATATAGGGAATATGACGTAAATAGAATCCAAGAGAGAAGTAATTTTTAAAATTAATTAAAAGGATACGGTCTCAGCCCGGATTCGAACCGGGGCCTTCTTCCTTGCCGGGGAATTGCTCTACCGCTGAACTACTGAGCCCTGTAGCAGGATATAGATTTAATTCGTCATTTCAAACGATAGTAACAGTACGGGTTGTTGTCTAACTACTATTATCATGACATCTATTGGACACTGGTGGAAATTGGTTCATGGTATGTCAAGTTTATCGCAAATCTTGCTAGTGGAAAGTAGGAAACTGGTTTAATCGGTTTAAATATACTATATAGGGAATATGACGTAAATAGAATCCAAGAGAGAAGTAATTTTTAAAACTAATTAAAAGGATACGGTCTCAGCCCGGATTCGTACCGGGGCCTTCTTCCTTGCCGGGGAATTGCTCTACCGCTGAACTACTGAGCCCTGTAGCAGGATATAGATTTAATTCGTCATTTCAAACGATAGTAACAGTACGGGTTGCTGTCTAACTACTATTATCATGACATCTATTGGACACTGGTGGAAATTGGTTCATGGTATGTCAAGTTTATCGCAAATCTTGCTAGTGGAAAGTAGGAAACTGGTTTAATCGGTTTAAATATACTATATAGGGAATATGACGTAAATAGAATCCAAGAGAGAAGTAATTTTTAAAATTAATTAAAAGGATACGGTCTCAGCCCGGATTCGTACCGGGGCCTTCTTCCTTGCCGGGGAATTGCTCTACCGCTGAACTACTGAGCCCTGTAGCAGGATATAGATTTAGTTCGTGATTTCAAACGATAGTAACAGTACGGGTTGCTGTCTAACTACTATTATCATGACATCTATTGGACACTGGTGGAAATTGGTTCATGGTATGTCAAGTTTATCACAAATCTTGCTAGTGGAAAGTAGGAAACTGGTTTAATCGGTTTAAATATACTATATAGGGAATATGACGTAAATAGAATCCAAGAGAGAAGTAATTTTTAAAAATAATTAAAAGGATACTGTCTCAGCCCGGATTCGAACCGGGGCCTTCTTCCTTGCCGGGGAATTGCTCTACCGCTGAACTACTGAGCCCTGTAGCAGGATATAGATTCAATTCGTCATTCAAACGATAGTAACAGTACGGGTTGCTGTCTAACTACTATTATCATGACATCTATTGGACACTGGTGGAATTGGTTCATGGTATGTCAAGTTTATCGCAAATCTTGCTAGTGGAAAGTAGGAAACTGGTTTAGTCGGTTTAAATATACTATATAGGGAATATGACATAAATAGAATCCAAGAGAGAAGTAATTTTTAAAATTAATTAAAAGGATACGGTCTCAGCCCGGATTCGAACCGGGGCCTTCTTCCTTGCCGGAGAATTGCTCTACCGCTGAACTACTGAGCCCTGTAGCAGGATATAGATTTAATTCGTCATTTCAAACGATAGTAACAGTACGGGTTGCTGTCTAACTACTATTATCATGACATCTATTGGACACTGGTGGCAATTGGTTCATGGTATGTCAAGTTTATCGCAAATCTTGCTAGTGGAAAGTAGGAAACTGGTTTAATCGGTTTAAATATACTATATAGGGAATATGACGTCAATAGAATCCAAGAGAGAAGTAATTTTTAAAATTAATTAAAAGGATACGGTCTCAGCCCGGATTCGAACCGGGGCCTTCTTCCTTGCCGGGGAATTGCTCTACCGCTGAACTACTGAGCCCTGTAGCAGGATATAGATTTAATTCGTCATTTCAAACGATAGCAACAGTACGCGTTGCTGTCTAACTACTATTATCATGACATCTATTGGACACTGGTGGAAATTGGTTCATGGTATGTCAAGTTTATCGCAAATCTTGCTAGTGGAAAGTAGGAAACTGTGTTTTAATCGGTTTAAATATACTATATAGGGAATATGACGTAAATAGAATCCAAGAGAGAAGTAATTTTTAAAATTAATTAGAAGAATACGGTGTCAGCCCGGATTCGAACCGGGGCCTTCTTCCGTGCCGGGGAATTGATCTACCGCTGAACTACTGAGCCTTGTAGCAGGATACAGATTTAATTCGTGATTTCAAACGATAGTAACAGTACGGGTTGCTGTCTAACTACTATTATCATGACATCTATTGGACACTGGTGGAAATTGGTTCATGGTATGTCAAGTTTATCGGAAATCTTGCTAGTGGAAAGTAGGAAACTGGTTTAATCGGTTTAAATATACTATATAGGGAATATGACGTAAATAGAATCCAAGAGAGAAGTAATTTTTAAAATTAATTAAAAGGATACGGTCTCAGCCCGGATTCGAACCGGGGCCTTCTTCCTTGCCGGGGAATTGCTCTACCGCTGAACTACTGAGCCCTGTAGCAGGATATAGATTTAATTCGTCATTTCAAACGATAGTAACAGTACGGGTTGTTGTCTAACTACTATTATCATGACATCTATTGGACACTGGTGGAAATTGGTTCATGGTATGTCAAGTTTATCGCAAATCTTGCTAGTGGAAAGTATGAAACTGGTTTAATCGGTTTAAATATACTATATAGGGAATATGACGTAAATAGAATCCAAGAGAGAAGTAATTTTTAAAATTAATTAAAAGGATACGGTCTCAGCCCGGATTCGTACCGGGGCCTTCTTCCTTGCCGGGGAATTGCTCTACCGCTGAACTACTGAGCCCTGTAGCAGGATATAGATTTAATTCGTCATTTCAAACGATAGTAACAGTACGGGTTGCTGTCTAACTACTATTATCATGACATCTATTGGACACTGGTGGAAATTGGTTCATGGTATGTCAAGTTTATCGCAAATCTTGCTAGTGGAAAGTAGGAAACTGGTTTAATCGGTTTAAATATACTATATAGGGAATATGACGTAAATAGAATCCAAGAGAGAAGTAATTTTTAAAATTAATTAAAAGGATACGGTCTCAGCCCGGATTCGAGCCGGGGCCATATATATATATATATATATATATATATATATATATATATATATATATATATATAGATAGTGGTTTATTAATGGATTGTTATTTAATAAAGTATGTAGTTGATTTTTTGGGTGTCGATCACTGGCCGTTTGGTTTAAATAAAACTCATTTAAAACTTACAATATTTCGGATCTTTATTGACCCTTCTTCAGGTAAAGTTCTGAAAATATCATAAATAAGTAATACAATTCCATCTCCAGGTGTGTCAATCCTACTTACTTCGAGTTAAAGGAGGTAGCGACACATTAAAAGCAGGGTGAGAACATTAAGAACTGAGCACAACTAAACAATTTCACCTTTTGTGGACGATGCGGACATTTTTACAATATTCACAAACAAAACAAAACGAACGGCATGTACAAAACGTGGATCGCCATGAATATAAACAAATCACTGTTTTTTTCCCTCTCTCACATCACTACCACAAGTGCAAGTCCACGCAGACACAGCGCCGCTAACCATCAATCCCTCGGCCAACAACCAAATTCAACCGCAAAAACACAATTAAAAAATAGCAACTAGAACGCAAGAGTTGAGTTTTCTATTTCCCTTGGCGGTCTTCTTTTCAAATCAAAATCAATTATGTGCGAGTATATGTGGCTAAGATTTTCTACATCCTGCTTGAAGTTTACATTATTTTCCGTTATGTTAATATTGTACATCTCTAAAAACATTCTATTATTATAATTAGCATCCGAATCCAAAATTTTTACTTCACTGAAATCAAAAGAGTGTTTGTGGTTTATCGCGTGGGCCGCCAAGGCACATCTATTCTTTTTTGTATTGCAATCGCTTCTGTGTAAGCAAATTCGGATCCGCAACCACTGCCCGGTGACGCCAACATAACATCCATCACAGTCTGAGCATTCAATTTTGTATATTACGTTAGATCGAAATAACAACGGTACCTTATCCTTGATCTTAGTAAATAGCGTATTCAGTTTATTAGGATAATGTTCATAATTTCATGTTTTCTTGCAGAGAGGGTTGAATTATTTTTCTAATCTTTGCTGTGACCGTCGGAATAGACGGTATTTTTAGATAGGTATCTCTCGGTAAGTGTGGTGGATCGAATATGCTATTTTGAGTTGTCTGGATCTGAGCTCTAGTCGAGAATAACAATCTATTGACCAACTTCACAGGAAAGCCATTGTTTATGAAAGCCAGCCTCGGTTTATTTAATGCTGGGCGCTGATACACCGGGTCGCATATCTTTAATATTCGGTTTTTCATTCCATGTATGGTGTTAATTTTATGTTTGAATGAGTGATTCGAGTGAAAATTAATATAGCGCCCAGAGTACATAGGTTTTGTGTACCAGTGAGTGCTTATGGAGCCATCAGTCGCCCTTATCACCCTACAATCTAAAAATGTGATAGAATTTTCGGTCTCAACTGCCATAGTAAACTGTATGTGTGGATTAAAATTGTTATAGATTGTCAAAATGTCGTCAGCCTTCTCTCGATGAACACAAGTTATTATATCATCTACAAATTTTTACCACTAAAAGAAATACCACCATCGAAAAAAAATCAGCAAAGCTTCTTGGGATCACTCTTGATACGCGACTAACATGGTTAAACCACATAGAAGATCTGTCAAGCAAACTAGCTACTGCCATCTACACTATACGACGTATCAGGCAAATAGTTGGCCTCGAAGCTGCATTGCTCACATACCACGCAATGTTCCATAGTAGGCTGGCCTACGGTTTAAGATTATGGGGAGAATCACATCATGCCGGAAAAATAAGTATACTTCAGAAAAGCGCAATAAGGGCTCTTGAACAAGTCAACCAGTATACCCACTGCAAGCCACTGTTCGCCAAATACAAAATCAACACACTAGTAGGCACATACATCTTCCAGCAAGTAATGGTAGCAAGAGCAGAGCTTCCTCACCACCACCAAAAAATCGTAGACACCAAAATTGAGCTAAGGACTGCACACCATGCACACCGTGCGGTGCCATTTCACCGCACATCCACCACGACAGCCCAGCATCGACATCTACAACTGTTAAATGCACTACCGCCAAATTGGTTCCACAAAACAAAAACAATGTTTAGAAAGGACTTGCGGGACTTATTAGTGCAAAACAGTTTTTATTCTGTTCAAGAATTCCTGCAGCATATGCGACACCTCCACTAAACCCACAATTCTGATTTTGTTTTGACGTTATTGCCATACGGATTACATATTTTGTGTCTCCTGTATTTTGTATATATAAATAAAGTATTCTATTCTGTTGGGTATTATATGTGTTTATATATGTTCATCTTAATACCCATGACTATGTATATATTTAATGTAATGCTTAGCAACAACATAGGTTGTTGATGGTTACGAATAAAACAGTTCTCGAGTTGATACAAAAGCGTCTGCACGTTATTTCTCAAGTCTACTAAAGATAAACCACAATCAGCTCTAGATGCAACATGGCGCAGTCTGTACATTATATTAAACCTGTAGAAAACTTGAACCTTTGTGGAAATATAGCGAAAAACTGGAAAAAGTTCAAGTTAAATTTTGAAATATTTTCCATAGCCGCTGGTGTAGAAAAACATCCTGATAGCATAAAGATCGCCACGCTACTAAATGCCATCGGTTCAGAGGGAGTGGAATTGTTCCAGACTTTCAATCTGAATAATGAAGAAAAGACAAGTTATGTCAAAGTCATTGACAGTTTTGAAAGGTACTGCATTCCGAAGAAAAATGAAGTTTTTGAAAGGTATACATTTTATACAAGAAGCCAAGGAGAACGAGAGCCCATAGAAAATTTCGTTACGGATTTAAGAAAATTAGTACGTTCCTGTGGATTTGGTGAACAAGAGGCGTCGATGATTAGAGATAGAATAGTGCTTGGCGTCTACGATAGGGCGTTACAAGAAAGGTTGCTGTCGATTGAGGACCTCGACCTACAAAAGGCCATTGATAAGTGCAAAGCATGGGAAATTGCAAGGGAGCAGACAAGACAAGTCCAAACACCAGAATCGCATCAAGGGCATGTGTATAAAATAGATAAGTATAGGAACAATGTGACAGGAAGTGGAAAATACAATAAAAACAGTGAGACTAGATATAACAATGATAATAAATATAACAAAAATTATGATAATAGATACAGACAGCACAATTTTAATAAATGTAGTAAATGTTTGACAAAACACAAAATAAGAGAGTGTCCGGCGTATAATAAAGAATGCCATAATTGCTCAAAATTACATCATTTTGCTAAGGCTTGTAGATTGAAATTTGTTAAAACAGTGTCGATAGATGATGTAGCTTTGAACAATTCAGAGAAGTCAGGCGTGTTATATGTCAATAAAATAACGTTTAATAGTTCTAAAAATGACAAATGGAAAGAAAGTATAAATGTTGGAGGAAAAATTGTCAACTTCAAGTTAGACACAGGATCAGAATGCAATATAATATCTCTAAACATAGCCAAAAATATAAAAGATTTCATGTTACGAAAAACTAAAGTAATATTAGAAGAAATAATCAAAGTATTGTTACGTAGCTCTTAGGATGGGTCCAGGCCAGGGTGGATGTTAATAAAACTCACACTGGTTTTACATACTGTATAATAGTTCCAGCTATACTTTTAAGAAAACAGCTGAGAAGGCAGGTCGCTGCCTTCTCGTACAGGTGTCGGATATCTTGCTCGTAGTTACAGACTAATAACCATCCCCTTCGATACGCCGCTTTACTGTATTTATATCAATTGTCCAAATACGTCATTGCCGTTAATTAGGTTACCAAACGTCGAGGTTGTTCACTTGTCTTTTATGCAAACTCGGCGTTTGGTGTCCATACCAGACACCGCAATCATTGAGGAATTCGGATTGTTAACTTTACATTTATATGCAATTTTTAATCGCACACAAAAATAACTTTAATTTATTACTCTTACGTAACAACCTCCTCGCCAATAATTGCTCGTCCCAGAGCAATGCCATAACTTGAACAAAATCTATAGCCACAGAGCGGAGCAGCAAAAACACCAACAAAAAATATTTTATTGGACACACACTGAACATATACAATTTACACAGCAAAAGAACATACAAGAATTCAAAAATTATTTCACATACAAAAAAAAACAAAAACAGAAAATAACCTTACAACACACATACAACACAGTTTAAGAAACAAGAAAAAATACACACACAAAAATCGGAAACTAATTGCCCACGTACGTATGCGGTTTGCCACGCTCTCGTTCACCGGACTGATTATTGAATCATCTCACCATCTTCCTCCTTCTAGAATTGCGATGGTCATCTACCTAAGGGACATCTTTGAAGACGACTTCGACCGTGTACACAGACTCTCCTTTGCTTGTACAGCGGCGCGTCTCGTGTCGGCAGCTTTTTGTAGATGACCGCCCATCCGTATTGAAGATCCAATTTTTGCCATCGTCGGTGGTTTGTTCCATTCTTATACGTCCGCCCTGGTTGTCGAATCCTCCCACCTTCTGCCTTCTTCTAGGATTGCGATGATCATCTACCTAAGGGACATCTTTAAAGACGACTTCGACCGTGTACACAGACTTTCCTTTGCTTGTACAGCGGTGCGTCACGTGTTGGCAGCTTTTTGTAGATGACCACCCATCCGCTTCGTTTGTGGGATCTAATTTTCATTCCTCCTCTCTTCAAGGACCAGGGGCGGATCACTGCTTCCATACGGGCAATCACATATTTTCTCACGTCAGCGTCGTCTTCCAATGGACCATTCAAACTACAACAACAATAAATGTACAAATACTAACATCTGCTATTTTTTTTAAAGCGACGTCTGCGAATGTCCGTCTGCTTGAGCGGGAAATTTCAGAAAATTTCTCCTTGATAATACCCGGCGCCTCCACCATGTTACGTAGCTCTTAGGATGGGTCCAGGCCAGGGTGGATGTTAATAAAACTCACACTGGTTTTACATACTGTATAATAGTTCCAGCTATACTTTTAAGAAAACAGCTGAGAAGGCAGGTCGCTGCCTTCTCGTACAGGTGTCGGATATCTTGCTCGTAGTTACAGACTAATAACCATCCCCTTCGATACGCCGCTTTACTGTATTTATATCAATTGTCCAAATACGTCATTGCCGTTAATTAGGTTACCAAACGTCGAGGTTGTTCACTTGTCTTTTATGCAAACTCGGCGTTTGGTGTCCATACCAGACACCGCAATCATTGAGGAATTCGGATTGTTAACTTTACATTTATATGCAATTTTTAATCGCACACAAAAATAACTTTAATTTATTACTCTTACGTAACAGTATTGAAGATGGTGATATCCAGGCGGGATGCAAATTTTAAGTATTTCCGTATATTCAATTCTAGGTAATATTAGAAGGTTATGGAGGTAACAAAATAAAACCTTTAGGAGTAGCAACGATACAATGTAGCTATAAAGGTGTTGTAAGTAACCTACAATGTTATATATTGACAGGAAAAAACATACTAATTTTAGGTAGAGATGCTTGCGTAGAGTTAGGTCTCATCAAAAGGGTAAATAAAATAAACATAATTGATAAAGACAAAGAGAAGTTTGTTAAGAACAATAAAGAAACTTTCACAGGTCTAGGAAAATTTAAAAAGCCCTACAAGTTAAAGTTAATTAAAAATTATATTCCTGTTGTAAATCCACCCAGAAGAGTTCCTTTAAAATTAAAGGTAGACTACAAAAAGCTTTCGATAATTTAGAAAAGGAAGTTAACGTAATCTTTCAAAATAACAGAATATGGGAGAAAGGAAGAATTATTAAGTATGGACCTACACCTCGTTCCTACATAATCGAAGGTGATAATAGAAGAGTTTACAGACGTAACAGCTATGATATTCGCACATATTTTGATCCTGAGTTTAACACTGATGTTGATAATACAGAACATATTCATGAGCATAGAAACGTAACAAAACACGTCTTACGTAGTGGCAAAGAATACTAATATTAGTAGTTTGTTTAGATTAGTGTTCGTGTAAGTATTTTGTTATTTAAGGGGGAAGATGTTGGGTATTATATGTGTTTATATATGTTCATCTTAATACCCATGACTATGTATATATTTAATGTAATGCTTAGCAACAACATAGGTTGTTGATGGTTACGAATAAAACAGTTCTCGAGTTGATACAAAAGCGTCTGCACGTTATTTCTCAAGTCTACTAAAGATAAACCACAATCAGCTCTAGATGCAACATATTCTATTCTAAATTTGTACACGAATGGTATAGGTCCTAAAAAGGGAGATATATTTTGCAGAACGTAATCCATAGTGATCAATGTGTCACGTTGTGACAGGAGATATTACGAAACTGCCTTGTATTTATTTGAACTTCGAATAAACGCTTGAAGATAGCCGTGTGGCGCCATCTGTTGCTTGACTGGAGAACTAGCATGCAAACTGTCACTTGTCTTTTCTTAATTTCTTGTTAAATACCTTTGACCTACTTTGATGATACCATCTACAGCTCTGTATGTGTGGGACCCTGTGGGAAGTATTTTGTCCAAGTTTCAAGCTCGTAGGTGCCCGTTTTGCGGCCTTGTCATTCCTATGTTCGCAGGCATTTTTCGGACTTATTTGACTGTCCCCAAGGTTGCCTCCATGTGCACGATGTTAGAATTACCTGTTGATTCGATTCGTAGTAGTGTCGTTTGACTAATTGACATAGTTTGTCGGTTTCCAGGCAATTGCGTATTAACTGAGTACTAACTATACCTGTATAAAACTATACAATGCAACTCCAACTTATTTAAAAAAACTACCGTCACGCTTGTTTAGAGCCGAAGTCAAGCATATCTTGCTTTGCGAATCCTTCTATTCAATTCAAGAATATCTGGATTATCAATTCAATTGAATATTAAATTAGCTATAATTATACGCCAGATTTGTGTTATATTGCATGTATTTTCTTTGTTGTTTTGACGTATGTAACTCTTGTAAAGCTTACAGTAATAAACATTCTATTCTATTCTATTCTATTCTATTCTATTCTATTCTATTCTATTGTCTATGACGTCACACGGTGTGTTGTATTTCTTATTTGCTTTTATTTAATCAGTTGATTTCATTGTGGCATTTAGTAGTTCAAAAGGGATCGTTTGGTTGCATTTGTCCCATTATTTGCAGTAGTTATTGAAATTCCAATTTTGACAATTTAGTTTCGCTATTGTCCGCCATTGTTCCACGTCAGAGTTTCATGGTGGGGAGAGGCAGTGCCTATATAAAGAATCGATTTTTCGCGTGGTTTTCAGTTCATTTTATAGATTGCACCGAGCTCCACGCCGTTTGAATCCAGCATTGAGAGTTGATTTGTTGTTTGAGTCTATTTCGTCGACCTTTTGGTTGTTGTTGATTTTGGACTGGTGGCGAAACCATTTTTGGGATCTACTCTTGCAACATTTGGAGCAGTTGATTGGCTCATCGTATTTTTACGGATTCTCATAGCTCTCAATCTGTGACACTTAAGTGCCCGATTAACATCTTACGGGGTAAGCTCTTTTTCTTATTGTAGTACCGTTTCTCATTTCCATGGAATTATTGTAGTTTTTAACGGCGGTGAAGAAATTTTTATTGGCGGCGAAGAACATTTTTATCGGATGCTAAGGAGTTTTTATTGGCAGCGAAGAACATTTTTATCGGCGGCTAAGAGTTCTTATCGGCTGCGAAGAAATTTTTATCGGCTAGCTAAGGACCGAATTGGAATTAGTACCTCGGCAGAGGAGTCCTATTGAAAAAGTTTCAGTGGAGTCTTGGAGAACTTGACCTTCAATATTTTGGGCGAGGCTGACTGGTGAACTAGGAAATTTATACGATCAACATCGTTGACGTCCGACATACCGTTGCGTTGTGAGTACCGGAACACCTTGGCACTTCGTAGAAGAACGGAATAAGACCTAACTAACCTCTTAGTGGGCCCCTTTTGGAATTTCCATGGTTGGGCACATGCTCGGAAACCACAAGTAGGTTATTGTTTGTATATTTTAAAAAGTGTCGTGAGGGTACCTCCCCATACTGGTTTACAAAAACGTCCGATACCATTCAGCCGTCGCAGGATTATTACCGTTGGGTCTTCCGAAGGAACCTAACTCTTTACGATTTACTATTCTTTTGTTTTGCTTTGATAATTCGATTAACGTTTGCTTTTGACTTTGTTTGTTTGGCATTTTGAATTTGAATTTGATTGCTTGTTTGAATTAGTATATAGTAATTTAGAATTTAATTGTCATTTTAAATACAATACGGAACTTTGGCATTGCCGTTTGACGTTGGCTTTCTCCGTCAACATTTTGATTTAATTTTGAGGTTAATGTAAGCTTTTCAATCATTAATTTAATTATAATTTTGGATATTTGTAACATTTAACTCAACGTTTAAATTTTTATTTTTTTTTATTATTTAATTTTTAATATCGTCAATTTTTTTTATAATTTTAAAATTTTGTGGCAAGGTGTACGTCATTCGTTTTCAACGCTTTATGATTAAACCCTTAACTGCTGAACGTTTCCTTGTGGATTGGCCAATTTACATCTTAACGGTTTTTCTTACAGCAATTTACGCACAACATCTGCGTCAAGCGTTGACGTTTGATATTTTGACCACATTTATTTATTTATTTTTTTATTATTTTGTTTTCTATTTGTACCTGTTTGTATATCCTGTGTGTGTTTTCTTACAAATTTTTGATTTAACGCTTACATTTTGGAAATTTATTACGTTGTGTTCTCTTCGTTTGGGCAATAAATTGTTTGGTAACATCCTTGCTAGTTTTTCTGTCGAGTGCTATAACATCCCATCTACTGTCCCAAATCAGTTTTATCCACATTTCAGTGAAGTTTGGGTGGCGCCCTTTTTACAACTTGTGTCAATTAGAATTGACCCACTCCCGTCTCCACTTCGAGCGAGCTGAGGACCACTGGTGGATACCGAGAAAAGGCGCACAACAGGAAGTATTTCACTTTAGCAATTTTTATCGAAATTCGGCCGTAACAAATGCCAAAATTGGGCTGATTGGTGACCCCATAGGTGTGCCAAATATTTGTTTATAGTGTTGGTTGTTAAACGTGAAGTACGTGTTATCGAAAAAGAATTTCAAAGTATCCGCAAACAATTTGACCGTAAATTTGCAATTCGGTTGTATCAATTGCCATCTTTGTTCAATGATTTGTATTACCAATTGAAGCGGTATGTTTGTGAAAAGACTCACAACGTCGAATGAAACCAAGATGTGTTCCTCCGGCAATCCAGCACTTTTTATTTTTTCTATGAAGTCAAATGAATCAACTACATTGAAGTTAGTCTCGGTCAACAAAGATACCGATAGGATGTTACCTATGTATTTTGAAAGTGCATAGGTTGCCGAGCCTACATCTGATATTATTGGTCTTAATGGGTTTCCTTCTTTGTGAATTTTCGGTTTGAAGTACGCTTTACTCATTTGGGAGTTTTTTATGCGCATCTTTGTGTAGTCTGCGTCCGTTATGCAGCCATTATCTTTCAGACGAAGGAGCAATTTATTTACGTTATTTTGCTAACTAACCAATGGTGATTTTGTGATCTTTTTGTACACTTGAGTGTCATTAAGCATTTCCGTTGCTTTACTAATGTATTCAGCACGGTTCATAACTACTGTGGTGGCACCTTTGTTAACTCCAACGACAATCACTTCTGGGTGTGCTTTTAAAAAACGTTTGGTTTTTTGATACATAGTAGTTAACTGCACATCTAAAGCACTACTTGGTGTATGTTCCCTATTAATGTAATTAGTGACCACGTTCGTGATTTTTGCTCTATTGATATTCCTGCCATCAGTGGGACACCTAGCCAGAACGCCCTCCACCTCCATCAATAATCTTTTAATATTTAAATTATCCCTGGTGGATGGCAAACAAAACTTAGGGCCCAGTGACAGCAAGGTCAACGCTTCCTCGGGTACATTAACATTAGACAAATTGACAATCCACTTATCATTACTTTCAAACAATCTGTCAACACTACTCTGTCTATCACTCAGATCCTGGTATTTGCGTCTATAGATAGCTCTGGTTTTACTAAAGACTCTGTTATAATTAGCTTTTAAACTATCTTGGAAACTCAAAAAAACGTGTACCGGTATCTTGTTTCTAATTAGAACGCTCAACTCCCCCTTTCCCACTTATTGATATTAGTAATAGTTATCTGTATCTCAAGATTGATGGTCGAACCAGCTAACCTGTGTGTGAACCTTTCGATCTTCCGAAGGATTGCAGCATCTGTGGTGTCCAAGAGTGCTATCGCGGTCCTAGTTCCGTTGCCAATGTGTCCCGGGGTTATGTCATTCTTCTTGCATCTCGTTAAGAATGTCAGTCTGTTTCTCAGCCTCGCTAACCTGATGTTCGTTGTAGCCCATTGTTTCATGCTCCTTTCGGTAGGGTGACCATACCTGAGCTTGATGTCGTTGTAGAAACCATGATGATTGAATATGTGGATAGTGGTTTATTAATTGATCGTTAATTTAAGAAAGTATGTAGTTGATTTTTTGGGTGTCGATCACTGGCCGTTTGGTTTAAATAAAACTCATTTAAAACTTACAATATTTCGGATCTTTATTGACCCTTCTTCAGGTAAGGTTCTGAAAATATCATAAATAAGTAATACAATTCCATCTCCAGGTGTGTCAATCCTACTTACTGCGAGTTAAAGAAGGTAGCGAGACATTAAAAGCAGGGTGAGAACATTAAGAACTGAGCACAACTAAACAATTTCACCTTTTGTGGACGATGCGGACATTTTTACAATATTCACAAACAAAACAAAACGAACGGCATGTACAAAACGTGGATCGCCATGAATATAAACAAATCACTGTTTTTTTTCCTCTCTCACATCACTACCACAAGCGCAAGTCCACGCAGACACAGCGCCGCTAACCATCAATCCCTCGCCCAACAACCAAATTCAACCCCAAAAACACAATTGAAAAATAGCAACTAGAACGCAAGAGTTGAGTTTTCTATTTCCCTTGGCGGTCTTCTTTTCAAATCAAAATCAATTATGTGCGAGTATATGTGACTAAGATTTTCTACATCCTGCTTGAAGTTTACATTATTTTCCGTTATGTTAATATTGTACATCTCTAAAAACATTCTATTATTATAATTAGCATCCGAATCCAATATTTTTACTTCACTGAAATCAAAAGAGTGTTTGTGGTTTATCGCGTGGGCCGCCAAGGCACATCTATTCTTTTTTGTATTGCAATCGCTTCTGTGTAAGCAAATTCGGCTCCGCAACCACTGACCGGTGACGCCAACATAACATCCATCACAGTCAAAGCATTCAATTTTGTAAATTACGTTAGATCGAAATAACAACGGTACCTTATCCTTGATCTTAGTAAATAGCGTATTCAGTTTATTAGGATAATGTTCAACTAATTTCATGTTTTCTTGCAGAAAGGGTTGAATTATTTTTCTAATCTTTGTTGTGACCGTCGGAATAGACGGTATTTTTAGATAGGTATCTATCGGTAACTGTGGTGGATCGAATATGCTATTTTGAGTTGTCTGGATCTGAGCTCTAGTCGAGAATAACAATCTATTGACCAACTTCACAGGAAAGCCATTGTTTATGAAAGCCAGCCTCAGTTTATTTAATGCTGGGCGCTGATACACCGGGTCGCATATCTTTAATATTCGGTTTTTCATTCCATGTATGGTGTTAATTTTATGTTTGAATGAGTGATTCGAGTGAAAATTAATATAGCGCCCAGAGTACATAGGTTTTGTGTACCAGTCAGTGCTTATGGAGCCATCAGTCGCCCTTATCAATTAATAAACCACTATCCACATATTCAATCATCATGGGTTTCTACAACGACATCAAGCTCAGGTATGGTCACCCTACCGAAAGGAGCATGAAACAATGGGCTACAACGAACATCAGGTTAGCGAGGCTGAGAAACAGACTGACATTCTTAACGAGATGCAAGAAGAATGACATAACCCCGGGACACATTGGCAACGGAACTAGGACCGCGATAGCACTCTTGGACACCACAGATGCTGCAATCCTTCGGAAGATCGAAAGGTTCACACACAGGTTAGCTGGTTCGACCATCAATCTTGAGATACAGATAACTATTACTAATATCAATAAGTGGGAAAGGGAAATGCGGGAGTTGAGCGTTCTAATTAGAAACAAGATACCGGTACACGTTTTTTTGAGTTTCCAAGATAGTTTAAAAGCTAATTATAACAGAGTCTTTAGTAAAACCAGAGCTATCCATAGACGCAAATACCAGGATCTGAGTGATAGACAGAGTAGTGTTGACAGATTGTTTGAAAGTAATGATAAGTGGATTGTCAATTTGTCTAATGTTATTGTACCCGAGGAAGCGTTGACCTTGCTGTCACTGGGCCCTAAGTTTTGTTTGCCATCCACCAGGGATAATTTAAATATTAAAAGATTATTGATGGAGGTGGAGGGCGTTCTGGCTAGGTGTCCCACTGATGGCAGGAATATCAATAGAGCAAAAATCACGAACGTGGTCACTAATTACATTAATAGGGAACATACACCAAGTAGCGCTTTAGATGTGCAGTTAACTACTATGTATCAAAAAACCAAACGTTTTTTTAAAAGCACACCCAGAAGCGATTGTAGTTGGAGCTGACAAAGGTGCCACCACAGTAGTTATGAACCGTGCTGAATACATTAGTAAAGCAACGGAAATGCTTAATGACACTCAAGTGTACAAAAAGATCACAAAATCACCATTGGTTAGTCAGCAAAATAACGTAAATAAATTGCTCCTTCGTCTGAAAGATAATGGCTGCATAACGGACGCAGACTACACAAAGATGCGCATAAAAAACTCCCAAATGAGTAAAGCGTACTTCAAACCGAAAATTCACAAAGAAGGAAATCCATTAAGACCAATAATATCAGATGTAGGCTCGGCAACCTATGCACTTTCAAAATACATAAGTAACATCCTATCGGTATCTTTGTTGACCGAGACTAACTTCAATGTAGTTGATTCATTTGACTTTATAGAAAAAAATAAAAAGTGCTAGATTGCCTGAGGAACACATCTTGGTTTCATTTGACGTTGTGAGTCTTTTCACAAACATACCGCTTCAATTGGTAATACAAATCATTGAACAAAAATGGCAATTGATACAACCGAATTGCAAATTTACGGTCAAATTGTTTGCGGATACTTTGAAATTCTTTTTCGATAACACGTACTTCACGTTTAACAACCAACACTATAAACAAATATTTGGCACACCTATGGGGTCGCCAATCAGCCCAATTTTGGCATTGATCACTATGGATTACGTTCTGCGAAATATATCTCTCTTTTTAGGACCTATACCATTCGTGTACAAATTTGTAGATGATATAATAACTTGTGTTCATCGAGAGAAGGCTGACGACATTTTGACAATCTATAACAATTTTAATCCACACATACAGTTTACTATGGAAGTTGAGACCGAAAATTCTATCACATTTTTAGATTGTAGGGTGATAAGGGCGACTGATGGCTCCATAAGCACTAACTGGTACACAAAACCTATGTACTCTGGTTGCTATATTAATTTTCACTCGAATCACTCATTCAAACATAAAATTAACACCATACATGGAATGAAAAACCGAATATTAAAGATATGCGACCCGGTGTATCAGCGCCCAGCATTAAATAAACTGAGGCTGGCTTTCATAAACAATGGCTTTCCTGTGAAGTTGGTCAATAGATTGTTATTCTCGACTAGAGCTCAGATCCAGACAACTCAAAATAGCATATTCGATCCACCACAGTTACCGATAGATACCTATCTAAAAATACTGTCTATTCCGACGGTCACAACAAAGATTAGAAAAATAATTCAACCCTTTCTGCAAGAAAACATGAAATTAGTTGAACATTATCCTAATAAACTGAATACGCTATTAACTAAGATCAAGGATAAGGTACCGTTGTTATTTCGATCTAACGTAATTTACAAAATTGAATGCTTAGACTGTGATGGATGTTAGTTGGCGTCACCGGTCAGTGGTTGCGGAGCCGAATTTGCTTACACAGAAGCGATTGCAATACAAAAAAGAATAGATGTGCCTTGGCGGCCCACGCGATAAACCACAAACACTCTTTTGATTTCAGTGAAGTAAAAATATTGGATTCAGATGCTAATTATAATAATAGAGTGTTTTTAGAGATGTACAATATTAACATAACGGAAAATAATGTAAACTTCAAGCAGGATGTAGAAAATCTTAGTCACATATACTCGCACATAATTGATTTTGATTTGAAAAGAAGACCGCCAAGGGAAATAGAAAACTCAACTCTTGCGTTCTAGTTGCTATTTTTTAATTGTGTTTTTGGGGTTGAATTTGGTTGTTGGGCGAGGGATTGATGGTTAGCGGCGCTGTGTCTGCGTGGACTTGCGCTTGTGGTAGTGATGTGTGAGAGAAAAAAAAAAACAGTGATTTGTTTATATTCATGGCGATCCACGTTTTGTACATGCCGTTCGTTTTGTTTTGTTTGTGAATATTGTAAAAATGTCCGGATCGTCCACAAAAGGTGAAATTGTTTAGTTGTGCTCAGTTCTTAATGTTCTCACCCTGCTTTTAATGTCTCGCTACCTCCTTTAACTCGCAGTAAGTAGGATTGACACACCTGGAGATGGAATTGTATTACTTATTTATGATATTTTCAGAACCTTACCTGAAGAAGGGTCAATAAAGATCCGAAATATTGTAAGTTTTAAATGAGTTTTATTTAAACCAAACGGCCAGTGATCGACACCCAAAAAATCAACTACATACTTTATATATATATATATATATATATATATATATACCGGGTGGTCGTTTTAACTTGAGACTTCTAAATATCTCGTGAAATATGCATGGTACGACAAAAGTGTCTTAACTAAACTTGTAGGACTCAAAGGGGGAAATGAGATGACGATATCAGTTTCATTACAGATGGCGCTGCAATCGGTGAAAATGAGGTTAACTTCATTTTTTTAAATGGGAATACACACATTTTTTATCAAATTATGATTTTACGCTAAATAAGAAGAATCTTTTGTCTGAAACTTTTTTTCGTACGATGCATTTTTTTCGTGCGTAAACAAACCCTATGCGCATGACGGCGCAACGCGCGAGAAACCAAAACGTGTCCCGGTTACGCACATACCTTCCTACGTTGTACCATGAGTGTCTACTAAGTCGACGCTTTGACTGCCAGACGGCGAGCGCTTCCCATGCAGTGGCAGCGGTCGTAACTACCGCAGCCGCCACAAACTTCCATCGTCAATAACTTTTAAGAGATGCATCGTACGAAAAAATTTTTTAGACAAAAGATTGTTATTTTTTAGCGTAAAATCATAATTTGATAAAAAAATTGGGTATTCCCATTTAAAAAAATGAAGTTAGCCTCATTTTCACCGATTGCAGCGCCATCTGGAACGAAACTGATATCGTCATCTCATTTCCCCCTTTGAGTCCTACAAGTTTATTACAGACACTTTTGTCGTACCATGCATATTTCACGAGATATTTAGCAGTCTCAAGTTAAAACGACCACCCGGTATATATATATATATATATATATATATATATATATATATATATATATATATATATATATATATATATATATATATATATATATAGTGTTGCGAAGTACCCATCCTGGTAACGTGGTCGCGAGACAACGGGAATAACCGAGACAACGGGACAATAAATAACAGATTGTGTGACGTTTTTGAAGTGATAACGTTGTATTTAGTCTATTAAAATAAAGAACATGAAACACGCAACAATTGGTGTCAGAAATGGGTTATCTTTAAACGTCAATTTGAAGCTGCAGCAGCATCGAACAACTGGTCGATGGGAGAAAAAGCTTCAGCTCTGATACTGGCGCTTCGAGGACCAGCAGCGGAAATTTTACTCACTATTCCAGAAAATCAGCACCAAGATTATAATTCATTAGTTCAAGGTATTGAATTACGATATGGAGATGAACATCTGCAGCAAGTTTATCGTATCCAGTTGCGCAATAGAAGTCAAAAGACTGGAGAATCTTTACAACAACTTCAGGCGGATATCGAGAGACTAGCTCATCTTTCATACTCAAATGCCAATCCTGATTTTCTAAATGAAATTTTAAGCGAGACATTTATCAATGCCATCAGCGACCGTGAATTATAGCAAGCGTTACGTATGACAGGAAAGAAATCTACAGCCGAAGCACTTGCATTTGCTCTTATGTTTGAGTCTGCTAAAACAGCTTCTCGTAGTGCTGTAAGGGTAAGAGAATTAGATGTGGAGAAATGTATTTGCAATAAATCCCAGGTATTCTGGAGGAAACAGAAACAAGAACTTGTACGTTGCTGGAATTGTAATCGCAAGGGGCATTTGCAGAGACACTGTAAAGTTCGAAAGACTGAAAGACAAGTTGTAGTGTGCGACAAATGTGGCCAGGATGTGGAGGATCATTGCCGTTCAGATGAACGACAAATTGAAGCCCCAGCATCGGAAAACTAAGGACAACTAACCTGGCGGGACGACAGTTGGTTGGTAAGTGTTTTAGTCCCAAAAACATTGTTCAAGTAGATCAATTACAACGAAGTGAAAAGAGTCTTTTCTTATATGGTAAAGTAGGGCGGACCAATTGCATCATGACGGTAGATACTGGAGCTTCGAGATCTATACTTAGGAGAGATTTAGCTAAAAAGAAATGGCTTACCAATATCTCGAAATATTCGTTAAAGACTGCAACAGGGGAAACAGCTCGCGTGTATGGAGAATTCAGAACAAACATTAGTCTGGGCACAATGATATTTCCTCATATCTTTTTAATTGCAGACATTGTAGAGTGTATACTTGGGATAGATTTTATGATGACTCATAGAATCACACTCGATGTCGGAGAACGGGTTCTAAAATGCCACAACGTTGAGATTCAGATGATGTTGGGTGCAGATAATCATTCTTTACTTCGAACAGAAATTGAGAGTGATATAACCCTCTCACCACTATCTGAAACAATAGTTTGGTGTCGACGTAATGGCGGTGCAGATAATGGAAAAATCTACATTGTAGTACCGAGGGAGGTGAACGTACCAGGTATTTTAGTTGGAAAGGCGTTAGTGAAGGCCGATGGAAACAGGAAAATTCCGGTAAGGTTCTTGAATAGATTCCAAAATGCAATCAAATTAAAACACGGTGATATTATTGGAAGTTGCGAACCCGTCCACCAGGTAACTTCTTTGGAAGAGATAAACCCTGAAAATGAAGTTATCCACAAGAATTCTAAAGTAATAGCCCAACTCCTATCAGGCTGCCAAATGGATAATGAACAATCCCATCGAGCCATGCTTCTGATAACGGAATTCTCCGACATTTTTGCCATCGATGATAAAGACTGCGGTAGAACGAGTCTTGTATAACATCGCATTGATACAGGAGATGTAAGGCCCATTCGTCAATCGCCTAGGAGACTCCCTTTAGCAAAACAAGCGGAGGTTGAAGACATGATAAACTCTATGTCCGACCAAGGAGTTATAGAAGAATCATCAAGTCCATGGACGTCTCCGGTAGTTCTGGTAAGGAAAAAAGACGGCAGCACTCGGTTTTGCGTTGACTATCGTCGGCTGAATGATGTCACGAGAAAGGACAGTTATCCTTTGCCCAGGATTGATGATACCTTGGACACGCTTGCTGAAGCAAAATGGTTTTCAACACTAGATTTGAAAAGCGGGTACTGGCAGGTCGAACTTCATAAGGACGATAGAGAGAAAACAGCTTTCTCTGTTGGTAGTGGAGTTTGGCAATTTAAGGTAATGCCATTTGGTCTCTGCAATGCACCAGCAACATTCGAGCGATTAATGGAGTGTGTACTGCGTGGGCTCACATGGAAAACTTGCTTGGTGTACCTGGATGACATTATCGTAATTGGTAAAACCTTCGAGGAACATCTGGAGAATTTGAGAAGCATTTTTATGAGGGTGAGAAACGCAAACCTGAAGCTTAGCACCAAGAAATGTCACCTTTTCCGCACTAGAGTAAAATACTTAGGTCATATTGTATCAACTCATGGAGTAAGCACGGACCCCGAAAAAACTGAAACAGTCCTGAGTTGGCCTATTCCAAAGGACAAACGCCAGTTGCAAAGTTTTCTTGGACTAGCAACCTACTATCGGCGGTTTGTTCAGAATTTTGCTGATATTGCCCGAAGCCGACATCAGCTTACAGAGAAGGGGAAACAATTCATTTGGTCCGAAGAATGTAATAACAGCTTCGAAACATTAAAACAGAAACTGTGCCAAGCACCTCTGCTGCATTATCCAAAACCTGGAAGAATTTTCATGCTGGATACGGACGCTAGCAACGTGGGGATAGGTGCAGTACTTTCCCAGGAGTACGACGGCCAAGAAGCACCCGTGGCATACTTCAGTAAAACTCTAAATAAGACAGAAAGGAATTACTGTGTCACTAGAAAGGAGTTATTGGCTTTGGTGCAGTCAGTGAAGCATTTTCATAAATATCTTTTTGGGCAAAGATTTATCCTCCGGACAGATCATGCATCGCTCAAATTGTTATTGCGGTTTAAGAATCCGGAAGGACAACTTGCAAGATGGCTTGAGCAATTGCAGGTGTATGATTTTCAAATCCAGCACAGAAGGGGACGCATGCACGAGAATGCTGATGCTCTGTCACGCCGACCTTGCAAGCCAGAATGCAAGCATTGTCAACGGGAAGAACGAAAGGAGAACATGGTCTTACTACAGAGAGTAAGCATAGAACCAGCACTTGGATGGAAAAACGATGCCGTACGGACTGCTCAAATAGAAGATGGTGACATCGCACCAATTCTCATTTATATGGAAGAGGGGAAGAGACCTATGTGGAAAGATATTGCAGACCACAGCGAAACCACAAAAGGTTATTGGGCTCAGTGCAATTCGCTCGTGGTTGACTGTGGTGTACTTAAACGGAAGTGGGAATCAGCAGATGGAAGATACCACAAGATGCAATTGATAGTACCAAGGTCAAAAATAAAAGAAGTTTTGAAAGAAATTCATAATGGGTCTTCAGGTGGACATTTAGGTGTAAACAAAACCATTAATAAACTTCGGGAAAGATTTTATTGGCTGCATATGCGACAGGATGTTGAAGACTGGTGCCGTTGCTGCGTTGATTGCGCAGCAACTAAAGGACCTCGCACTAGAGGTCATGCTAAACTCCAAAAATATATTGTAGGAGCACCTTTCGAAAGAATTGCAATGGATATAGCAGGGCCATTTCCAATTACCGATAGAGGGAATCGTTATGTGTTGGTGGTAATGGATTACTTTAGCAAGTGGTCAGAGGCATATGCAATACCCAATCAGGAAGCCATAACTATTGCGGAGCAGTTAGTAAACGAGTTGATTAGCAGGTTTGGAATTCCCCATGAGTTGCACAGTGATCAAGCAAGGAACTTTGAATCCATAATCTTTCAAGGATTTTGTAAGCTGCTTGGAATTAACAAAACGAGGACTACTCCTTTGCACCCCTCATTCTGATGGAATGGTAGAACGGTTTAACCGCACGTTAACTGAACACTTAAGGAAAGTTGTAGAAAACTACCAACATGATTGGGATAAGCGTATCCCAATATTTTTAATGGCGTACCGTAGCGCTTCTCATGACAGTACTGGATATTCTCCCGCTAACCTGGTATTTGGAAGAGAATTGCGCTTGCCAATCGACCTTAAATTTGGTGTACCTCCTGGAAAATTGACGACAATTAATGCCTATGCAATGGAACTGCGCCAGAAACTAATCGACATTCATCACCTTACAAGAAAAAGACTAAACATTAACTATGAGCGGATGAAATCGCGCTATGACTTATCGGCTACCCTACACCCTACACGGACCCTACACCGTCGTGACTAGGATTAATGATGTGGTATACAGGATCCAGCGATGTGCAAGAAGCAAACTAAAAATAGTTCATCACGATAGATTGGCTCCATACCTATTACCCCGGCAGACTATAGTGTTGCTACAGTTCGGGACGAACAGTCCTAAGAGGGGAGCGCTGTTTGCTACCATTTGATACCCATCCTGGCAACGTGGTCGCGAGACAACGGGAACAACCGGGACAAAGGGGCAATAAATAACAGATTGTGTGACGTTTTTGAAGTGAACGTTGTATTTAGTTTTTTAAAATAAAGAACCTGAAACACGCAACAATATATATATATATATATATACAGGGTCCTGCAACTAAGCTCCCGTCTTCTGTAGCTCACTTACTCATTAAGCTAAGAGTTTGACATTTTGCAGGCTTACCCTGTACTTCAAGGTACAATTCACGAAATTATTTTTTATTATACAGGGTGTTCCAAAAATGTGCAACGCCATGGTAATATATTTTTTTAAATTGCATGCTATACATTTTTCTACACATTTGGGAGCCTTTTATGGTTGCCTACATATCACCAAAATATTATTGAAATCGGTTGAGTGACCGCAGCGGAAAAAAATAAAAACCAAAAAAAATTGATTTAGCATCGTAGGCTTTAAAAATCAATAAAAACCACAAAATGCACCTCGTTAATAAAATTTTGCGACGTGCTTATTAAATTAGATGTAATAGTCTCGTTAACCAAGTGACATTGATCCAAATTATACAGGGTGACCAAAATCGAGTGTCAAACTTGTCAAACTTCAAAGCGCGCTATTATTCTTATTTTAAATTGGAACCCATAATTTTTTGTATGTGAAACGATGCGAAATTAAAGATTAAATATTGTTTCTAAATACAACCCCATCACAATTCCCAATATTTTAAAAGTTATTCGCCAAAAACTCATTTTTCAACGTTTCCAACGGCAATTTTAGGTAATAAATATCGTACGTGGCGTTGAAAAACAATTTATTACATAAAATATAACGCAGAGAGATATTTTAGATTTTACTGTGCTTAATTAAGTAGTTATTCAATTGCTAAATTTACTGAAAAATTGACCTATAGCCACATTTCCGTCCTTACCGCTATAGGTAAATTATGCAGTAAATTTAGCATTTGAATAACTACTTAATTAAGTACACTCAAATCTAAAATACGTCTATTATTTTTTATGAAATAAATTGTTTTTCAAAGCCACGTACGATATTTATTATCTAAAATTGCCGTTGGAAACGTTGAAAAATGAGTTTTTGGCGAATAAGTTTTAAAATATTGGGAATTGGTATGGGGTTGTATTTACAAACAATGTTTATTTTTTAATTCTGCATCATTTTACATAAAAAAATTTATGGGTTCCAATTTAAAATAAGAACAATAACACGCATTGAAGTTTGACAAGTTTGACACTCGATTTTGGTCACCCTGTATAATTTGGATCAATGTCACTTGGTTAACGAGACTATTACATCTAACTTAATAAGCACGTCGCAATATTTTATTAACGAGGTGCATTTTGTGGTTTTTATTGATTTTTAAAGCCTACGATGCAAAATCATTTTTTTTTGGTTTTTATTTTTTTCCGCTGCGGTCACTCAACCGATTTCAATAAAATTTTGGTGATATGTAGGCAACTATAAAAGGCTTCCAAATGTGCAAAAAAATGTATAGCATGCAATTTAAAAAAATCTGATGTTGCCAGGCACATGACTTTATCATACAATATATAAAATTAATAGTTTAGCTGCATGAGAATCTATTCTATAGAGATAAATCGTAGGTATTGTCAAAGCATCAGCATTTGACACTACCTACACTACGTCATTAGAATAATAGTTATTTATGTTACAAATGCCGAAAGTACGGAATAGCGCGATGAGCGGTGATACGGCGCGTCACCGAAGGCGGAGTGTCGCCGTCGCATATGAGCGAGTCGCGCTATCTAGTTTTTGGCAGGAGCGACATCCATCAACGTTTATTGTGTTGCTTTTTAAGAAATACGTATTTAAAAAAAATAAATGATTTCTGTATAGTAAATGCTAGGTTGGTACCACTTTGACGAAAGGTGCGTTCCGGTTGGTAGGTAATGGTAGCTAATGGCGGTGGTAGAATACGAAATTATAGTATTTCTTACATATCGTGATAATGACACATATTAGTTTGCATGTACATAAACATGAGTCACTAGCAATTATCTATTGGAAATACTATAACGGCGTCTGCTACCACTGCCATTATCACTAATGAAAACGCACCTTAAAAAGGTAATTCAAATTCTGACAGATTTATATTTGTTCATGACACATCCCTACCAACATACTAAAATAAAACTACACTCATCGCTATACTTTATAATTTTCTCAATGTATCATTTTTAGAATTAGATATAAAGACGGGTTGATATTTCTTATCAACAAACAATCAAATTGGTGATCTTATTTTATTTGAAATTTGTATTTTATAATTTTGCGCACTACAGCGGCACGTACCATAGTGGTTCTCCAACCTCTGATGAGATCAGCTGTTTTCGAATGTGACAACTCAAAAAAATATTTGTCAAAATCGTGGCTACTATGTAATTTCATATCAATGCAGATGCGACCGATCTCGATCAAATAGAATTCGCTCTTGAAGGTAAACTATTAATTTTACCAAAAAATGTTATAGGCATAAATCATTCAAAATTTCCTCTACTTTAATTTATTAATTAACTATTTTGTCGAAATTACAGAAATGGCGGCTCATTTCCAAAATCCTTGAAAAAGGCTTAGAATAAACTAAAAAGCTAAACTATTAATTTTACCAAAAAATGTCATAGGCATAAATTATTCAAAATTTCCTCTACTTTAATTTATTATTTAACTATTTTGACGAAATTACAGAAATGGCGGCTGATTTCTAAAATCCTTGAAAAAAGCTCGGAGTAAACACCCAGTTCCTTTGGACCCTTTTGAACCAAAAGCTTTTCAACTCTAAGTTTGGTCATGAAACTTCTAAATATGAAGTTCCGTGCCGATACATTTAGTAGTTTCTCCGGAAATGAATTAACAAAAATTGGGTACACACACACACACACACACACACACACACACACACACACACACACACACACACACACACACACACACATACACACACACACACACACAGACATTTTTTTGTACCTTGGTCAAAAATGTTCAGGGGACCCATAAAGACCTATTTCCGCTAAAATCTCAAAAAATTTTTTCAGCACGATTACAATACTTTACATACTGCGTATGATAAAGTAAAAAATATATTACCATGGCGTTGCACATTTTTGGAACACCTGTATAATAAAAAATAATTTCTTGAATTGTACCTTGAAGTACAGGGTAAGCTTGCAAAATGTCAAACTCTTAGCTTAATGAGTAAGTGAGCTACAGAAGACGGGAGTTTAGTTGCAGGACCCTGTATAATCCTAATATATATATATATATATATAATTGATTTGTAGAGCCAATTGCCTGATGAAGGACCCAATCAGGTCATAGCAGCTTACAAAAGAGAGTTCTGTTCTTTTCTTTGATTGGTCGAATACCCAAATAATAAATATATCTATATATATATATTGTTGGTACTTAAAAGTTTGAAATATACTATAGGTTATTTGACCAAAATTGCTTCTCTGTCCTTGGCGAATATGCTCCTTGAAGGTTAGCCGTTATTTCTGAAACACCCTGTATATATATATATATATATATATATATATATATATATATATATATATATATATATTTTTAGCCTGTTCCTGATGAAGCTTTTATAATAAAGCGAAAATTTGAACTAAGAAAAAATGAGTTTCCTTCATTTCGCCCTAGGACCTAAAATTCCCAAGATTTAATCATATATATATATATATATATATATATATATATATATATATATATATATATATATGATTAAATCTTGGGAATTTTAGGTCCTAGGGCGAAATGAAGGAAACTCATTTTTTCTTAGTTCAAATTTTCGCTTTATTATAAAAGCTTCATCAGGAACAGGCTAAAAATACACAAAAATTCTAACTTCTAACAGTAATGAACAAAGATAAATAAACAAACTTACAACCAGAGTTCTGAGAAGTCAGCGTAAGCAAAGGAATCATCCGCATAAACGAAGAGGCCCAGCGCAAAACATATCAACACGATCACAAGGTAAATACTCAAACAATCACACTACAACAATTTAAAACTTATGTACACCGCACATGCGGCCGCTCTTACAGCGAACAACTATGAAACAAACACACGTGAAGTATTCAGCGAAGCCACATCACTCCGAAGTCCGCTGGGCTACCAACGCCAGAACAAACCGAATCGCGCAATATTTATTTAAAGTTATAATTAATGAGGAAAGAATAGATACTACTAAGCTGACTAGTGTCTGCTTTAAAATTTAAACAGTCAGTAAAGTTACGCTGGATATGAAACATTTCTAAAAACAGTCTGGATCTGTAAGTATTTTCGCGAGCAATAACCTCCGTTACAATCCATAACGTGGTTGCTGTTAGCCCCGTGTAAAGCAACTGCGCAGTTCTTTTTCTTTAATTTAGTATCGCTCTTATGCAATGCCAAACGTGATTTTAGCCATTGGCTAGTTTGGCCGTAATATTTCAACGCGCAGCCCTTACAGGGTATGCAATATATTACATTAGATTGCAATGGCAGAGGGGTTTTGTCTTTGTTGCTTGAAAAAATTCCGCAAATAGTTTTTTTGTTGCTCAAGACAACACGAAAACCGTCGTTCTTAAAGAGATTAACTAACTTGATGGACATATTACTAATTAGCGTCAGTTTCTTGTATCTTACAAGGGGCCCATCACAACCGTCAACCGTGGCACACTCATGAAAGGGGATGTTACACAGGAGTTTATGAATTAGAGATTTAGGGTAGCCATTATTACAGAACATATAACTCAGCTTCTTAAGGTTCTTATTTGTGAAGGAGATGTCGCCAATACGCACTACCCTGTTCCTCATTGCCAGTACGGTATTAATTTTCTGGTTAATTGAGTGGCTAGACTGAAAATTTATATATCTGCCCGAGGCTGTCGGTTTCATGTACCAGTCTAGAATAATCTTGTTGGATGTTGGTTCTCGAATCACCATAGTGTCCAAAAATGGGACCCCATAGTCCACCTCTCTCTCAACCGTGAATTGTAAGTGGGAATTAAAGTTATTGAAAATTGTTAACATTTCCTCCACTTTGTCATAAGGGACAGCACAGATAATAATGAATGTCATAGGTCACGTTAGTCTAATTGGTAAAACGTCGGACCGGCAATCCGTATATCTGGGTTCGAATCCCAGGCGTGGCTGTAGTTTTGGAACTTAAAAACTACCGCCATCTTGTATTAACTATTTCCAATGTTCATATTAATGTATGCAGATTTCTGCGAGAATTCACTCCCTTTATAATTCAATCATGCATTCAATGCAATAACCTAGATAATACTTGACACATTACATCTGATCGGTGTCACAATTGAAATATATCTAAAGCTAGAAACTTCTACTCATATTCCTTTAAGTGACAAATAAACCTACTGAATGTCATAGGTCACGTTAGTCTAATTGGTAAAACATCGGACCGGCAATCCGTATATCTGGGTTCGAATCCCAGGCGTGGCTGTAGTTTTTGAACTTAAAAACTACCGCCATCTTGTATAAACTATTTCCAATGTTCATATTAATGTATGCAGATTTCTGCGAGAATTCACTCCCTTTATAATTCAATCATGCATTCAATGCAATAACCTAGATAATACTTGACACATTACATCTGATCGGTGTCACAATTGAAATATATCTAAAGGTAGAAACTTCTACTCATATTCCTTTAAGTGACAAATAAACCTACTGAATGTCATAGGTCACGTAAATCTAATTGGTAAAACGTCGGACCGGCAATCCGTATATCTGGGTTCGAATCCCAGGCGTGGCTGTAGTTTTTGAACTTAAAAATTACCGCAATCTTGTATTAACTATTTCCAATGTTCATATTAATGTATGCAGATTTCTGCGAGAATTCACTCCCTTTATATATATATATATATATATATATATATAGGTTGCTGGTGTGTACCCCTAATTTATTCGGTGACATATATATATATATATATATATATATATATATATATATATATATATATATATATATATATATATATATATATATATATATATATATATATATATATAAAACAAAACACTTCAGTCAGCAAAGGGAAATCACATTCACAAAACTTTCTACTTACAAATAGAGTCCGAAAAAAGTTCGCTGGAGAACATAGCATCATCGGACAAACCACATCAAAACAATCACCAAATCAACATCAAACAAGAACGTCGGTAACACTAGAGACAATTTCAATTTCGCGTTTAGCTTTACACAAAAGTGATACTAAACTACACAAAAAGAACTGTGCGGTAGCACAACACGCCATTGATCATGACCATAAAATGAACTGGGCCGATACCGATATTATTGCGGTCGAAAGTAATTATAAATGTAGACTTTTCTTGGAGATGTTTCACGTCCAGTGTAATGTTGACAATAGTTTGAATTTTAAGTCCGATACAAGTCAACTGAGTACCATTTATTCTTTCTTAATAAATCATAAGTCCAAAAATCTACCGGGGACCGTGGGTGCTGGTGTTGGCGGCTCTGACGTTTGAAACCTGATTGCTGTCGCCGGTCTGTCTAGTGACTTGGCTTATTCATAGCCTGTGTTCGTTGAAATGCGGAGACATGTGTCGTCCGTTTATTTTAAATTGTCTCTAGTGTTACCGACGTTCTTGTTTGATGTTGATTTGGTGATTGTTTTGATGTGGTTTGTCCGATGATGTTATGTTCTCCAGCGAACTTTTTTCGGACTCTATTTGTAAGTAGAAAGTTTTGTGAATGTGATTTCCCTTTGCTGACTGAAGTGTTTTGTTTTATATAGCTCGTTCCTGATAAAGTCTTAAAATAAAGACGAAAATTTGAACTAAGATAAAAGGAGTTTCCTTTAAATCGCCCATTGACCGATTTCCCACATTATAAGCTTGCGTTTTCACCTCAACGAAGTCACGGTCGTTACTTCCTCTCAACTGATATATATATATGTCACCGAATAAATTAGGGGTACACACCAGCAACCCAGAGTGGGGGACGCGTCCCTGCACCACGCGGCGTTAACCATCTGTCGGATGGATAGCCTCCATGTGTTGAGAGTGACCGTTCCGATATCCGCTCTGTATTGTTAGTTACTGCAGTTATTGCATAATTCTATTTGGTTTCACTATATTGGTTGAAAGTTGTGTATTCGTTATTTAAAATTGAGAGTTATAATATCAGAAGAGGGATCGAATTCGCGTGCAAAATCCAAGAACAAAGAAACAGCTGAAAATGTTAACCCTCGCTGCCTGACGGAAATACTTGAGATCATATTATGGAGATTATGGTACTTGGGATCAAAATGGTTTGTTTTCAAGGTATTAGCGATGCTTAAAAGAGATCGTTTAATTTTGGTGAGTCATACCTTGTTGAGATAATTATTTGTACTGCATTGAATGGAAAATCATGTAAGTACGGGTCTGCTTAATTGCAGTATGCAAAACTATTGTCTATTTTCGATATTAATTTAATTGTTGTTATCTTTGTGTTGATACCAAGAGAGTTGCACACTAATAGTGATTGTTAAAAGAGATTTTGTAATTTGTTGCGTCATACCTTGTTGAGATAATTATTTGTACTGCATTGAATGGAAAATCATGTAAGTACGGGTCTGCTTAATTGCAGTATGCAACACTATTGTCTATTTTCGATATGAATTTAATTGTTGTTATCTTTGTGTTGATACCAAGAGAGTTGCACACTAATAGTGATTGTTAGAAGATATTTTATAATTTGTTGGGTCATAACTTGTTGGGATAATTGTTTACACTGCATTGAAAGGAAAATCATGCAAGTACAAGTGTGCATAATTGCAAATTGCAAACCTATTGTAGAGCGACCTCGAGCCCTGAGTCATCGCAAATGCCGGAGAACCACTAAATCCATGTACCTGACTATCTGGTGGAGTGTTTTTCTACTATTGTGGATTATTATTTCATGTACCGAGCGTTCGACGCTGTCGAATGTTCTTTGCATCGTCTCGGCGGCGCCGGTTTTAGACAGTGGATGCCAACGATACGACGCACTTGTAGTAGTATTGTTCTGGTATCATTGTGTTTCGTTCAATTTGATTACGACTTTTGTTTGTTTAATTTACGATTGATAACACTATTGTCAATTTTCAATATGATCTTAATGTGTTGTTTTTATTTGTTATATTGAGAGAATTGCATACTAATGGATGCCAGATGAGTTTTCAAAATTGCCACGCTTGTCAGAATGGTTGAGTGGTTTGTAAAAGTTTTTGCTGATGCTTGTTATACGCCACTTAGAGACGTGTTGGAGAGAGTGTTTTAACATTAGAAACGTATGCATTGTTGGTACCAGTGCCGAGACGGAGTAAGATCAAAACCAATGTTTTTACGGTTTGTGATTGATAATTAATAGATCATAGTTGAAATAGTGGAATGCCTCAATGGTTTGTGATTTATAATTTAGCAATTGATTGTTTTCTATAATAAGTGTAGGTAACTACTGTAGCCTTTAAAAAGTGTTTCATCGGTTAAACATTGAGGATACGAAAAATCGGTATAATTTCTGATTTAAACTTATTCATTTCTTAACTTGAAACAGGAATCTCCTTATCATTTGTTGTTTAAAAATTGAAAGTACTTTTGCTAAGGGTACTGTAATTGGCGCGTTTGAAGAGCTTACGCTTGTATTTGATATTTAGAAATATGGAGGTAGCTTTTGGAGTTTGTGTATTATGATTTGAACATTGAAAATTAATGTTCGTCGTGAATCATAATTAGAGAATTGTAATTTATAGCTTTGTGTACCTGAATCTGAGAATTTGGAGTTTATGTGTTTTGGTGTATAATAACCAGACACTTGTAAGATACTGTTCGTCGTGTGTTATAATTTGAGAATGGAAAGTCTTGTCTATCAAAAATTGAGTATTGGTAGTTATCAATGTTTTGTGATTCATTATTTATGAATCGTAAGTTTATGTTCTTTAAGTATTATAATTAGAGAACGGAAACCCCTTATGTTTTGTCTAACATAATTTGTGAAATGAATTGGAATTTGTGTGTTATAAATTGAGGATTGAAATACCTTATTCCATTTACGTAATGTAATGTGAGAATTGTACGTTTGTGTATTTCGAGTATCATAATAGCAGACATTGATGTCCTTGATCGTTATGTGTCATAATTTCAGCATTAAAGGATAATTCGTTTTGTTGGCATGTTAAGAAAGTTGACCATTGTTATGTAATTCAAAAGTTTTTCTAGTTTATGTATCCCAATAAAAAAGGGAGTGGATCATTTATACGCTTTGCATTTATTTAATTATTAATTGTTGATAATTGTGAATTGGTCTTTGCACATTGGGACAGATGAAGAAGGTATGTGTGGTAATAGTTAGTTTTGAGAGAAATATAACATCATTTTGTGTAAGCCAAACTACGGTTCCTGAGTTTAAGATGTAAAATAAGCTACATGTAGTTCCTGAGCTTGGAGCCGAAAAGAGAAAATATAGAAATGAATTGTAAAGTCACTATTGTTGTGAATACGAGAATGTTGATGGTTGTTGAGTTAAACTGGTCGTTGTACAGTCCCTGAACTCTTGTGTTAAAGTTGTTTGATACGGCTCTAAACCTTGGTAAAATAGTTATGGTGATAACTCTAAACTTGGTTAAAGCAGTCGGGATTTGTTGTTTGATACGGCTCTAAACCTTGGTAAAGCAGTTATGGTGATAACTCTAAACTTGGTTAAAGCAGTCGGGATTTGTTGTTTGATACGGCTCTAAACCTTGGTAAAGCAGTTATGGTGATAACTCTAAACTTGGTTAAAGCAGTCGGGATTTGTTGTTTGATATGGCTCTAAACCTTGGTAAAGCAGTTATGGTGATAACTCTAAACTTGGTTAAAGTAGTCGAGATTCTTTGGTTGACTACAGCGTTAGATCATGTTAAAGTAGTTGGTGATCTCTAAATTTGACTAGATGACTGTTAGTTATGTTAAGAAATTAAGCTGTGGTTACTGGATGTAGATTGATAGAAACAGCCACTGAACTTGAATGAATGAGAATGCTCTTTGCATGTTAAAGTTGAAAGTAGCTCCTGGGCTTGCTAAGAACGATGGAGTCCCTGAAACTGTTGGTACAAGAATAACTAGATAATTAGTCCGGTTGTATTCTTTTAGAAGAATTGCTAGGCACAGCAGATCAGAGACAGGTATCCCGAGAGCGTGACACCTTGCAGGATGGCCGTGTCACCGAATAAATTAGAGGGGTACACACCAGCAACCCAGAGTGGGGGACGCGTCCCTGCACCACGCGGCGATAACCATCAGTCGGATGGATAGGCTCCATGTGTTGAGAGTGACCGTTCCGATATCCGCTCTGTATTGTTAGTTACTGCAGTTATTGCATAATTCTATTTGGTTTCACTATATTGGTTGAAACGGTTGTGTATTCGTTATTTAAAATTGAGAGTTATAATATATATATATATATATATATATATATATATATATATATATATATATATATATATATATATATATATAGTAATTTGATGATTTATGTATTTTTTAACAAAATTAAATCAAATTAGTTAGCCTTGTCAAATTTTTGAAATTGTTTATTTTATTTGGGGTTAGAGGCTTTACAGGTTTTGCACGTAAATACACTTAAACTAAACGTACACTAACAAAACAAAGCGACTCAACACAGCAACTAGGCGTCTCGGCCGAACAAAGTTATGTCGCATTCTAGCCATAGAATTGCAATTCAATACTACACAAATCACTACACAAAGACACCAACATTAAGATTCCAAAATCCAAATGATTTTTATTGTTGATAAGCCAACAAACAGCTGTTGGACCATGACCACGCTTGTATACGTTCATATCAACCTGGCGAATGTAGGTCATTGGCACGTTCAGCGAGAAAGGCCGCAGTGGAAGGGGAGACCGAATGTTCCCCGCTGCGTTGATTTGTCACCAGTTCCAACACAACTGTAGTGGATTCTGGTCGATTGTCTTCCGCTGGTCAGGGACGGACTCCGTCTTTCTTCATTAATTTTCTCAATAATGCGTGAAGTTAGACCATACGTTATTTGACAAAACATGCATATTACGTCCTTGGGCATATGCTCCTTCAAGGTTAGCCGTTATTTCTGAAACACCCTGTATATATATATATATATATATATATATATATATATATATATATATAGTAATAATTTAATTAAAATAGTTAGCCTTGTCAATATATTAAAACACACAACTTTTTTCAAAAATTGTTTATTTCACTTGGGTATAGAGGCTTGTATAATAAAACTGTTTTACACGTTCACTTAATCTTACGACGAGACGAACATATTAAAAACTGACGTTTCGACGCTATTTGCGTCTTGGTCACAGATATACTGAAATGTTAAAACGAAAAACAAACGCATCGAATACAACCACAAAACCGAGAGAGAACGAATGGAAACTTGCTAGACATGTCGCAGGTGGAAATTTTAAACTGGTTTACAATATTTTTGAATCTTATTTTGGTTTAATTTAGATAATTTACGTATTCTCTAGAATTAATTTATAACATTTTGACAAATTAATATCTGATCTATCATTAACTGCTTTTCTATTTTTTAATATTTCGATTGATTCCAACACACATCTTGCTTTTAAGTTCTTTTCTTTCTGTATCACTTTCGCTTCCTTAAAATTAAACTGGTGTCCTGTTTCTTCTTGGTGTTTCTTAAGGGCTGTGACGTTTTTTGCGTATTTGTGTCCCTTCAACCTTTCTTCAACTAATTGTTCTGTTTGTCCTATATACACTTTGTCACACTCGTTACATGGAATCTGGTATACACAATGAGATTGTTTTAGTAGAGGTGTTGTGGCTTTCAGTCTTGTGTAAATTTTCGCGAGGTTATTTGTGTTTTTGTGGGCAATCTTGATATTAAATGGTCTCATAATACAATACGTCAAAAATCTGTCGGAAAAAATAGGTCACATTATGAGACCATTTAATATCAAGATTGCCCACAAAAACACAAATAACCTCGCGAAAATTTACACAAGACTGAAAGCCACAACACCTCTACTAAAACAATCTCATTGTGTATACCAGATTCCATGTAACGAGTGTGACAAAGTGTATATACGACAAACAGAACAATTAGTTGAAGAAAGGTTGAAGGGACACAAATACGCAAAAAACGTCACAGCCCTTAAGAAACACCAAGAAGAAACAGGACACCAGTTTAATTTTAAGGATGTGAAAGTGATACAGAAAGAAAAGAACTTAAAAGCAAGATGTGTGTTGGAATCAATCGAAATATTAAAAAATAGAAAAGCAGTTAATGATAGATCAGATATTAATTTGTCAAAATGTTATAAATTAATTCTAGAGAATACGTAAATTATCTAAATTAAACCAAAATAAGATTCAAAAATATTGTAAACCAGTTTAAAATTTCCACCTGCGACATGTCTAGCAAGTTTCCATTCGTTCTCTCTCGGTTTTGTGGTTGTATTCGATGCGTTTGTTTTTCGTTTTAACATTTCAGTATATCTGTGACCAAGACGCAAATAGCGTCGAAACGTCAGTTTTTAATATGTTCGTCTCGTCGTAAGATTAAGTGAACGTGTAAAACAGTTTTATTATACAAGCCTCTATACCCAAGTGAAATAAACAATTTTTGAAAAAAGTTCTGTGTTTATATATATATATATATATATATATATATATATATATATATATATTCACAAGGATTCACTGTCGTCAATTAATACTGAAGATATTCTCGATAAGGGGAATTCGACGGGAGATAATAACTCTACTACTCTTTTCTCATTTAGCCAAGCTTTCGGCGTATTTTATTTCTACCGCCTTCATCAGGGCACTACAAATTGTACATACAAACAAATCAAAACCAACAATTAAAATATGGTGAACAAAAACTTACATGATGTGAGGTACAAATAATTGTGCATCGTCTCAACCACACTAACATAACTACACTGTTACAATCATTAAAACTCTTTTGTCAATCCTGTTAATATTTATATAATAATTCGGATTCCGAACACACCACAGCATACTCAATTTCATGACTTGTGTACTGTTTTTTCCCCTTCCATCAACGTGTTACCAATAGTCCCACCCCGGTCATTCTGTATTTTTAAATATCGTACTTTCAAAAAGTGATTGCGTCTTCGAATAAACTGTCACTATCGTATCTATTGTTATTACTTTATCATACGCAGTATGTAAAGTATTGTAATCGTGCCGAATTTTTTTTTTGAGGTTTTAGCGGAAATAGGTCTTTATGGGTCCCCTGAACATTTTTGACCAAGGTACAAAAAAATGTCTGTGTGTGTGTGTGTGTGTGTATGTGTGTGTGTGTGTGTGTGTGTGTGTGTACCCAATTTTTGTTAATTCATTTCCGGAGAAACTACTAAAGGTATCGGCACGGAACTTCATATTTAGAAGTTTCATGACCAAACTTAGAGTTGAAAAGCTTTTGGTTCAAAAGGGTCCAAAGGAACTGGGTGTTTACTCCAAGCCTTTTTCAAGGATTTTAGAAATCAGCCGCCATTTCTGTAATTTCGTCAAAATAGTTAAATAATAAATTAAAGCAGAGGAAGTTTTGAATAATTTATGCCTATGACATTTTTTGGTAAAATTAATAGTTTAGCTTTTTAGTTTATTCTAATCCTTTTTCAAGGATTTTGGAAATGAGCCGCCATTTCTGTAATTTCGACAAAATAGTTAATTAATAAATTGAAGTAGAGGAAATTTTGAATAACTTATGCCTATAACATTTTTTGGTAAAATTAATAGTTTACCTTCAAGAGCAAATTCTATTTGATCGAGATCGGTCGCATCTGCATTGATATGAAATTACATAGTAGCCAGGATTTTGACAAATATTTTTTTTGTGTTGTCACATTCGAAAACAGCTGATCTCATCAGAGGTTGGAGAACCACTATGGAACGTGCCGCTGTAGTGCGCAAAATTATAAAATACAAATTTCAAATAAAATAAGATCACCAATTTGATTGTTTGTTGATAAGAAATATCAACCCGTCTTTATATCTAATTCTAAAAATGATACATTGAGAAAATTATAAATAAAGTATAGCGATGAGTGTAGTTTTATTTTAGTATGTTGGTAGGGATGTGTCATGAACAAATATAAATCTGTCAGAATTTAATTACCTTTTTAAGGTGCGTTTTCATTAGTGATAATGGCAGTGGTAGCAGACGCCGTTATAGTATTTCCAATAGAAAATTGCTAGTGACTCATGTTTATGTACATGCAAACTAATATGTGTCATTATCACGATATGTACGAAATACTATAATTTCGTATTCTACCACCGCCATTAGCTACCATTACCTACCAATCGGAACGCAGCTTTCGTCAAAGTGGTACCAACCTAGCATTTACTATACAGAAATCATTTTTTTTTTAATACGTATTTCTTAAAAAGCAACACAATAAACGTTGATGTCGCTTCTGCCAAAAACTAGATAGCGCGACTCGCTCATATGCGACGGCTACACTCCGCCTTCGGTGACGCGCCGTATGACCGCTCGTCGCGCTATTCCGTACTTTCGGCATTTGTGACATAAATTACTATTATTCTAATGACGTAGTGTCAAATGCTGATGCTTTGACAATACCTACGATTTATCTCTATAGAATAGATTCTCATGCAGCTAAACTATTAATTTTATATATTGGATGATAAAGTCATGTGCCTGGCCACATCAGATTTTTTTTATGTTGCAGAAGAAAAGTGTAAATACCGCTTAAATTTTTAATGTCAGACTTTTTGTTTATTGATTCTTTTCTATTATGTATGTGATACATTTCCAAAAAAGATCTTTTGTAATAGTTAGGCTCCATATTTAACACTTTTGCTTCGTTATAATCGATTTTGTGCTGGTTTTCATTTACATGTATTGCCAGACTACATCTCTGTAAGTTGTTTTTGCTGTCACTTTTATGTCCTGGAATTCTGTTCTTTAATAATTGACTTGTTTGGCCTATGTAATATTTTTGACAATCCAGACATTTCAACTCATAAATCACATTAGACTGCATGAGAGTTGGTGTCTTATCTTTCAACCTACTAAAAATATTGTTAATACTTTTTATACTTCGTTTCGCAATTATGATGTTTTCCTGTTTAAAGAGTTTTATTATTTTATTTGTTAAATTTGTAATGTCTAAAATTGACTGGTATTTTTTGTTATTTAATGTATTTATATTTTCTGGTAGGTGAGTATTCCTGTCTCCTGTTTCGTTTTTGTCGTGATTTGACGTTCTGTACAACAAATTAGTGACCAGCGCTCTTGGGTACGAGTTATGCATCAAAATCTGCTCCAACCCTCTCAAATTTTTTGCCCTATATTCTTCATTACTGATTGCTATGATTCTCTTTTTTATTTGCTTAATAAAGTTCACCTTCACTCCCATTGAGTGTTGCGAGTAAAAGTTGATGTACCTATTAGGTTGCTTTTTGGTACCAATCTAGTTTTAAATTACCTTCTATATCTCTAATGACCTTTGTATCTAGGAATGGTACTCCGTTATTGGTATCTTCTTTTTCTATTGTGAATTTTATATTTTGGTCGTAACCATTAAATATTTCAAGCATTTCATCTATATTATCTTCTGGTACCGCGGTTATGATATCATCAACAAACTTTTTCACAAATGGCACCTCAAATGAGAGCTTGGGCAAACATTCATCGAGCAATGCATCCATAATATATTGAGACAAGATTGGACTCAGTTTCGACCCCATCGCACAACCAAAAATCTGCACATAGTAATTATCCCTAAATGAAAAATAATTGTTATCCAATACAAATGTTATTAAATTTATAAACTCTGCTTCAGTTACATTCTTCGCAAAATCCTTAATCGTGTTCCACCTTTTCTGTATGATTCTAACTGTTAATTCTTTAGATATGTTACCAAATAAATTGACTACGTCTAGTGATATTACCCTATAGCTTCTTGGTATTGTCTTATTTTTCATGAATTCTGCAAATTTGAATGTATCACCCGTATAATATTGATTTTCTGTGTTATAAGCATTGTTTAAAATCTGTGCGGTAAATTGGGCAATATACGAGGTGGGGCTTTGGATTCCTGAAACTATAGGCCTGAGGGGCATGTTGTCCTTGTGAATTTTTGGATTACCGTAAATCTTTGGGCATATTGAATTATAAGTCTTTAGTTTTTTTCCTTGTTCTGGTGTAATAACTTCCTTATTTATTAATTCTGAAACCAATCTATTCGCTTTTGTCTGTATACTTTGCGTAGGATCAGACTTGAGTTGTTTGAACACTTTTTTGTCTTCGAGTATAGTGAGCATTTTTTGATTATATTCATCACTATACATCACTACTGTTGTTCCTCCTTTGTCACTTTTAGTTACTATTAATTCTTTGTGCTCTTTCAAAAAGTTTTTTGTTACATTATAATTCACATTCAGTGGACTAGTTATCTTATTTTGAGAAATTAAGTGATTTGTAATTACATTTGTTATTCTGGCCCTATACATGTCTCTCTTGTCATTATCTACGTTATTTAGAATGTGCTCAACATCAGCTAGCAGTTTATCTATTGGAATCTCTTTTGATTCCACAGGAAGTGTGAATTTGGGTCCCAGTGCTAAGATGCTGGCAACATTCCCCGGAAGTTCTACTGTTGTACAGTTCTTTATCCATCCCCCCTGAAAAGTAGCTCTTTGAATTTGATTGTCCTCTAAGTTTTTAATTTTATTTAAATTTGACTGTTTAACTTTGTGAAATTTTTTGTTATATAGCACTATTTGTCGACCTATGAACTCCCTTAAAGTTAATTGATTAATATTCTTTAAACTATTTATAATTACTTCCTGTCCCTCCTTAATTTGATTAATTTTACTAATAGTAAACTGAATTTCAAAGTTTAAAATCTTAACTATCAACTTGCTGTCAAATTCCTGGATGTTCTTCATCAATTTTCTCTGCTTGCCGTCAAATAGCTGGAATAGGTGTTTTGTGTTCTGGGAGATGGGCCTTGGTTTGAGTCCTTTTCTCTTGCATTCGTGTAGAAATATACGTTGATTGATTGCCGATGCCAATTTGATATTTAATTTGCTCCATTTCTTTAGCTTTGTTGTTGTTTGGAAGCCATAAGTTGTTGAAATTTCTTGATAAAACCCCATCTCTAATTAATATTCACAAGGATTCACTGTCGTCAATTAATACTGAAGATATTCTCGATAAGGGGAATTCGACGGGAGATAATAACTCTACTACTCTTTTCTCATTTAGCCAAGCTTTCGGCGTATTTTATTTCTACCGCCTTCATCAGGGCACTACAAATTGTACATACAAACAAATCAAAACCAATATATATATATTCGCTATTTGTTAAATTTTAAAATAGTAGAAAGTTAATGGGAAACCAGTTTGTATATTTTCTTTATTTTTTTCTCTTTGCTAATATTTCGCGTGAATTTGTATCCTTCATCAGAGCACTAAAAGTTAAAAAAGTTAAAACATTAACAATCTAAAAACGAAATACAATAAAAACCGGAAATATCACTATAATAGTTATTTAACCAACGAGTATATTAAAAAGAGCGATTATTGATCGAGACTGTTTAACGCGCGAGCGAAGCGAGTTACTTACGTACATGAATATTGTATCAATTAAAACATTCACTAATTCTTATATACGGCATTTATTTTTAAAAATACAGACATTTAATGCTTCTGTAATTTATCCTTCTTTATGCTGATTATTTTTTTGTAGACCAAAGCTTTCGCTGTGCGGTAACGTTTTGATTCACAGGTGCCTTGTCCGGGTATCTGTGGTGGAAAAATTGTATTTCACGTGGTGAACTGCTGCCAAAGTAGGCGAAAGCGCATCAAACGCTTTTTTTATAATATGAAATTTACTAGGAGACGTACAATTTTCTAAATGCCTCAAAAAACGTCTTTGAAGCTTGTTTTTTTCGGCTTCTAAATCTGCTGATATCATTGGTGTTATTGATAGTCAACACTATTTCTCGAAAAGATTTGACCCAAGAACTTTACGCAGCTATTTTTTAATTGCACCTTTCTTTTATTAAATCTAATATTATACTTAAACGCACGCTCTAAAACCTATCTCAGATTGTTATCGTGCTCGGCTTCAGTAGCGCCTGTGATAATGAAATCATCAAAGTATAAACCAACACCATCAAGATCACCAAAGATTTCATTTTCTTTTGAAAAACTTCTGGTGCAGAACAGATTCCAAAAGCCAATCTTAGAAACTGAAATCTACCAAATGGTGTACCAGATGTACAAAAGTCAGTGCTAGCATCATCGAGTTCCACCTGCCAATACCCATCCTTCATATCTAGTACAGTAAAGTATTGCTTGTTACTCAGCTTTCCTGATATTTCTTCCACGGATGGTATTAGAAAGTGTTTCCGCCGAATGGCACCGTTCAAATGCTTTGGGTCAAGGCAGAGTCGCAAGTCATTGTTATTTTTTTCAATAATTACTACTGGGTGTGCCCACTCTGTTGGTTTGTCTACTTTTCATATAATTTCCTGTTCTTCTAGGTTATTCAATTTCTTCTTCAATCTTTCATGTAATATCTGAGGTACTCTCCTTATGGGACAAACCTTAGGCATGACAATTTCTTTTAACGTAATGTGATGCTTACTTGGGAATTTGCCCAGACCTTCAAATACAGCTGGATATTTATTAATAACATCCTCAAGTGACTTGAACTTACAATTTTAAACATTGTCTATTTGCTTTAGCAAATTTAAACTTAAACAACTTGCAAACCCAATAATGGCATCTGACCAGAACTTTCAACAATAATAAAAGTAACCTTAGAACTACGTGAATTAACAAAACACTCTAAACAAATTTCACCTACAGGTTTTATCTTAAATTTAGAACTACCATATGGGACAAGAGTGACATTTGTTTTCTTAAGTCTAATGTTACAATCAATCCTTTTTACAACACTTGACTTTCTTTGCCTTGTAACTTCCTCTGTTCTGTCTTGATTGCAGCTACAGCACTGTCAGTTTGTAATGCTTTTGCCTGAGTCTTACTCGCTTCAACCGCTCGACAAAAATCTACTGCTTTATTCGATGTTAGAGGAGCCTCCCGCAGCAATCGTTCTTGCGTCGTTTTATTGTAAATTCCCATGACGACTCTATCACGTACCATGTCGTCTTGCTCTTTGTACTCCGTCGTCTTTACAGCCTTTTTCAGTTCCGTCACAAAACTGTCAAACGACTGACCCTCTTTCAGATAAATACTGGTAAATATGTATCTTTCAAATATAGGATTCTTCTTTGGTGAGCAGTACTCATCAAATTTCTTTTTAACAACGTCTAATGTTTTTGTTCCACTCTCCGCAAACTCGAACGTATTATACAGCTCCAGGCCGTCATCTCCGACAAGGGTTAGAAACACGGTAACCTTTTTTTTCTTCCGGCTTCGCTGTTAACTCACTGGCCATCATGAACAGATCGAATTTCGGGCTAAACTTCTTCCAGTTCTCCGAGACATTTCCCTCCAAACTCAGTGGCTCTGGGACCCTATTCTCGTCATCTTTTTGAAACTAATGCGTTACTTGGAGTAGGGATATCACCGGTTGCCCTCTGGTTCGTATCTAGGTTGTTGCTAAGAACAATAACGCACGCGCCACGACCATACTTTTCAATCAAACGTATGGGAACGTATGGGCGTGGCGCGTGTGTTATTGTTCTTAGCAACAAGAAAACTTGCTCATAGATACGGGCAACTGGTGATATCCCTACTCCATTCGAAAAGTTACGAATTCGCTTCAAAAAGATGACGGAATAGGGTCCCAGGCGGCTTAAAAAGCGATTCCATCATTGCTTTTCTCCACGTTACGAACACCAACTGCAAATCGGTAGGTTATTAACCTGACACCATGTATTATATCGTTCAGGATATAACAATAAATAGGGTAGTAGCTAGTGCTAAATGTTCAATTCAATTCAATTCAATTCAATACATTTATTTCCCAAAAATAACAATACAGTGTTATTACAGAAAGTCAAAAACCAAAACACACAAGAAAACGCAATATAATTAAACAAAAGAACAACTAAATTAATTCACATAGGCTAAAATTAATTCACAAAGGCTAAAAATTCAAAAAATTCAGCAATTGAGTAAACCGCTTCACTTAACAACACATTCTTTATGTAGTTTTTGAACCGACACAAAGGCAACGATCGCACTCCGACGTGCAGTGGGTTAAATAGTTTCACACCCTGATACATAACATGGCGCTGTGAAATGTCCAGCCTATGGACAGGAATGTCCAAGTTTTGGCCGGTTCTTGTGTCATGCTTGTGGATATCTTTCCTACGCTGAATGTTATTTGTATTTATTTTTATGAAAACCAGGGCATTGTAAATAAACATTGACGGTACAGTTAATGTCTTTAAATTTTTAAAAAGTGGTTTACAATGTTGTCTATGTCTGCTCCTGCCAAAATGCGGATAACTTTTTTCTGTAAAATAAAGATCCGATGCCAAGAAGTGGAAGTTCCCCACAAAATGATGGAATAGTTGTTAATACTGCTATGAAAAGTTGCAAAATAGAATGTTTTTGCTGTTTCCCTGTCTGCAAATTCTACAATTTTTCTGATTTGGTATATGTAGCTATTTAACTTGTTGGCCAATGAATCAATGTGATCTTTCCATTTTAATGCAGAATCAATGTAAACACCCAGCAATTTAACTGTCTGGGGTGTTTCAGGCCTTGGTTTAAAATATATGTTCTGTGTTTTGTCTTTATTTAGCTTAAGGCGATTACAATTAAACCAATTCTGAGCTTCCTCCAGACTACTGCGTTCCTTGACAAGTAACCCACACAAGTCCCCTGCTGTGTTGATGACAGTGGTGTCATCTGCAAAAAGAACAGTGTGGCACTCTGCTAAACTTACAGGCAGGTCATTCAAATAAATTAAGAACAATATTGGTCCTAAAATTGATCCTTGCGGAACACCACAATCCAAAGACATGATATTTGACTTGGTGTCATTGCTAACCACGATTTGCTTTCTACAATGTAAATAAGATATGAACATGTCCAACGAATTACCTCTGATGCCGTAGTATTCCAACTTCGCCAAAAGCGTTGCGTGAGTTACACAGTCAAATGCTTTGCTCAAATCCATGAGCAAAGCTGATGATTTCTCTCCATTCTCAAAAGAATGACCAATTTGTTGTACAATACTTATTAGTGCTTTTATTGTTGAGCAATTTTTTCGGTACCCAAATTGCTCGCTCCTAAACAGAAAATTTGTCTCGAAAAAGGAAGTTAATCTGTCTTTTAAAATTTTTACTTTATCATACGCAGTATGATAATAGTATATTATTATACAAGTTTTATAAGACGTCATATTGGCGCACGAGATGGTTTGGGCACGACGAGCGTAGCGAGGAGTGCCCAAATGGAACGAGTGCGCCAATACGTCTTATAAAACGAGTGTAATATACTATTTTTTCTACTTTGCGTCATTAATTTTATACAAATTTAGTAATTTTGGTTACTATTTTGCGCTAAATTAGAATCTAGGGTATTTTGCAGGTTCCACACTACCAGGTGTCAGTACTGTACTAACTGTCAAATGCGTAAGGTTTGGATAAAATCATGACAAAATCTAATTGTGAAGAATTTTACTCTACTTTAGTCTACAAGTTTTAATAAATAATCAGTGAGGTCGCAACTATGATCATAATGGAGCTTGGGGCAACAGTGTAAACCCAACTGTGATAAAAACATGAAACATAACCTAAAAATTTACCTTTAAAATAGTGGTTTCATATTATAATAATCAGAATCGACGTGTTTGGCGGTCACTGATTAGTTACTTCAAAGAATAGTTCATAGTTAACGTTTACTAGCAGTTTCTACCTAGTACCACTGGCTTATACCAGTTTACACGCACATATAATTGAAACAAAATTTTAATTTCGGTGTAATAATTTATTAGAATGAGTTGCACTTAGTAAAATTACATGTGATAGAGGTAATACAAGTTCGTTGCACACAACCAGACTTAAGACGTAGTCAAAAGCGACGGACAAAAACAACTACGGTATTGAACTGAGCAGAATTCGGTCCAAAATGTTACCGAAAACTTATACGTTATATAAACTAAGAAATCCTCAACACTTTAAATGTACTATAGCTTCCTACGTGTATGCTGATATACAATAAACCATTTATTGCACATATACAATCCCGCAGCAGGAATTAAAATCGTTCATATCTACGATGTCGGTTTGATCTTCGTATAATACCTTATTATAAAGTAAATGTGGTCCTTGAATTATATCTGAAAAGGGGATTTGATGTTTAGTTGAAAAGAATTATGACCATAATTATGACAATCACTTACCCGAGTTGCAAAACATCAACGAAATGTCATGCTGGCGTATTTTGATGAACACAGCAAAACTAAGAAAGCCCCAATCCTTTGGACATACTATAGCAGGCTACACATATGTTTATATATGTATAGAAGATTGATATTTCGCAGTTTATGCGATAGCAAGCGATTAAAAAGAGGGAGTGTGTGGTTATGTGTTGTACGTTTGACATATGGCATTTGATATCAACAATCAATGTGTACTGTATCAGTGTGTACCAATCTTAGAAAAAAGTTACTAAAAACGATATTACAATTTGTTAATTGTAACACCGAAAACAGTGTTACAATGTGTGCATTGTGAATGCAAAGTAGAAAAAGTATTGTAATCGTGCCGAAAAAAATTTGAGATTTTAGCGGAAATAGGTCTTTTTGGGTCCCCTGAACATTTTTGACCAAGGTACAAAAAAATGTCTGTGTGTGTGTGTGTGTGTGCGTATGTGTGTACTCGATTTTTGTGGCGACGATTCCGGAGAAACTACTAAAGGTATCGAGAGGAAAGTTCATATTTAGAAGTTTTATGACTAAACTTAGAACTGAAAAGCTTTTGGTTCAAAAGGGTCCAAAGGAACTGGCAGTTTCCTCTAAGCATTTTTCAAGGATTTTGCAATTGAGCTGCTATTTCTGTAATTTCGTCAAAATAGTTGAATAATAAATTAAAGTAGAGGAAATTTTGAATAATTTATGCCTATGATATTTTTTGGTAAAATTAATAGTTTAGCTTCAAGAGCAAATTCTATTTGATCGAGATCGGTCGCATCTGCATTGATATGAAACTTCAAAGTAGCCTGGATTTGACAAATATGTTTTTGTGCTGTCACCACGTCACCAGCTGTCACCACAGAAATGTCTATGGCTGTCACACTTGAAAACAGCTGATTTCATCAGAGGTTGGAGAACCGCTATGGAACGTTGCCGCTCTAGTGCGGCAAAGTAGAAAATACAAAATTCAAATAAAATAAGATCGCCAATTTGATTGTTTGTTGATAAGAAATATCAACCCGTTGTTATCTAATTGTAAAAACGATAAATTGAGAAAATTGTAAATAAAGTATAGCGATGACTATAGTTACGTTTTAGTATGTTGGTACGGATGTGACATCTACAGTGTCATGAACGAATATAAATCTGTCAGAATTTGAATTAGCTTTTTAAACTTGACGTTTCGTAGAAGTGGTATCAACCCTAACATTTCCTATCCAGAAATATAACCATTTTTAATTTTTTTAAATACTTATTTCTCAAAAAGCAACACAAAAAACGTTGATGTCACTCCTGCCGAAAACTACATAGCGCGACTCGCTCACATGCGACGGCGGCGCTCCGTCATCGGTGACGCGCCGCATCACCGCTCGTCGCGCTATTCCGTACTTTCGCCACTGGTGAAATAAATAACTATTATTCTGGTGATAGTAGGTAGTGTCAAATGTTGATGCTTTGACAATACCTACTATTGATAGTATTGACTATCAAAATATCTGTCAAGTCCTGGCTAACTAATTTAATTTTAATGTAGACACGATTTATCTGAATCAAATAGATTCTCATGCAGCTAAACTATTAATTTTATATTTTGTATGATAAAGTCATGTGCCTGGTCACATCAGATTTTTTCTAATATTTTTGAAAATATTGGCAATATAGCAATTGGCCGGAAATTGCCTGCATCTTCTGTGGAACCTTTCTTATGCAATGGAAACACTTTTGCCATCTTCAGTTGTTCAGGGAAATAACCATCTTGGAGACATCTATTGAGAATGAGCGCAAGTGGCTCACTATGACAGGGGAAACATGTTTTAAAACCTTAGCCGTTAAGCAGTAAATATCGCCTGCTGTGCTGTCCTTTAACTTTCTGATAATATTAAATATCTCCACCTCATTAGTTGGGACCATGAAGAAAGATGAGCTGCTTGAAATTTCAAACTTTCTAATATAATCTTCGAAAGAAGAGGACTTAGTAGAAGAGGAATCTACTGTAGGGATAGAGTCTATCAATAACTTTGGTGAGTTTACAAAATATTTATTAAACTCTTCAGCAGAGATGTTTGTGTGTGTTTGACTCTTTGGTTTTAGATTGATATTGGAATTTATCAGTCTCCAAGCAGCCTTAGACTTGTTCGATGCAGTATTCAGGAAATTTATACACTTTGTTTCTTAGCCATTTTAATATTATTTGCATATTCTTTTTTATACTTCTTGTAAATTTTTTCGGAAGTCTCTGTTTTTGTCGTCATAAACATAGTATATAAAATTGAAAGATTATCCTTCATGCTTTGTAAGGTTTCATTAAACCATCTGGGTTTAGAACACGCATCATGTACAATGTATGATTTGAGTTTAAAATTTAAATTAATGTAATACATGAATTTATCAAAAAATACATCAAACAGTTCCTCTGCCGAACCATACACATCCAAACTCCAATCAATACTGGACAAATCCCCATAAAAGTTATTCAAATTCACATCAGAAATGTGTCTACTAAAGCGCCTAAGTGATTTTTTTGGCAAGACACCATCATACTGCAAGCATACAGCACGATGATCGCCCAAGTGTGGTTCAAAAACATTTACATCCATAGATTGTCCAGCCATGCTAGCAAACACGTTGTCTATGCAGGAGGAGGTCTGACTAGTCACACGAGTTTGTGAAAAAACTGTCTGACTTAAATTAAATTGACTACAAATATCTAACAGCGCAGGTCGCTCATTTGAGGTACAAGAAAAATCAACATTGAAATCTCCCGTTACTATAATGTGAAAATTCACTGCATCCAGTGATGTTAACAGTTCCTCCAGTTTGTTCACAAACGTATTAAAATTACCAACCGTTGATCTGTATACAACTAATATAATTAAACTCTCTTGCTTCATTACTATGCCACTTACTTCAAAATCCAATTCGACATCTATATTATTCGGTAACAACAAAACTTCATATTGAATACAATTTTTAACAAATATACATACACCGCCATGGATGTGTTTTGTTCTCGAAAAGTATGAGGCTAAAACGTAATTCTTAAATGATACTGATAATAAATTACCTTCTACTAACCAGTGTTCAGCTATACAACATATATCAACGGAATTTTTATTTAAGAGTATTTCCAAATTAACCAACTTTGAATTTAAACTTTGAATGTTAACGTACATAACAGCACTTTTTGCTAAGTTGTCTTTAGAGCAGCTCGACTTACATGAAAATTCACATCATTACCTTGGGGCTTTTTGAAATAAAATCTGTTGACGAATACGTTATTCGGCCAAAAATCTGGGTTGATAACGGTATCAGCGATAGTAGTGGGTACACCAACTTTAAAAGACGAGTATCCAGCTTCTGGGAACTTAGGTTTTAATTTCTCTACCATAAACTCTGCATTATTTTCATTAGTTCCTTTCTTCAAGAATACTTCTAAATCTTCACTGGTTACATTCTTATCCAATCTGCTCACAAAGACCCACTTGTAGGATGTCTTGGACCACGTTGAAGGAGAGGTGTTTACGCTTGTACCGGAGAAAGCAACGTCCCTACGCCGCTTTTGCTTTTTGGAAACGATATGCGTCCACCCGTCTTGAGTATTTTGGATCGCTGCTGGAGAGGCAAGGTTATCGACTGCGCCCTCTTTATGTGAGAGGCGTAAGTTTGGTTTGTTCCTATTGACATGAATATCCCAAACTTCTTTATTCGAACAAACTGGAACAGATGTCCCTGGCTTCGCTATGTTTACATTTGTTTGGAGCACTTTTTGCGCAGAACTAACCTCTTTAATCTTAGGGGGAGCAATATCGTCAACTAACTTTTGAATTAACTGGTCCCTCTGGTTGATGATCTTTTCATATTTTACTTGTTGACTTTTCAGTTCACGTATCTCCATTTTCATAGACAAGAGAAGTTGTAGGCAGCTTTTCTGAACGCCGCTTTTTTCGCACTTGAAACATGCTCGTGTCCCGAATTTATCCTCAGACCTTGCACAAATTTCATGATAATCAGCATCACAAATCACACACTGGAATTCTTCACATTCCATGTCGATGTTACATACTGAACACTTACTATCTCGTAATAAAACACTTGTTTCTAAGTCACTTGCAACAAACGACTTTCGATTGCCCATCATGTTGTTACACCCGCTCAATAGTCGCCGCTCACAGCGCTTGCCGGCTGATGATGTGTTGTTTATTGTTCCAATAAATGTTGTTTATTAGTTCCAAGTGGTACACAACGTCTGACCCGCTATCGGTCATCTTACCTCACTAACTATTATAGTCCGTAATGCCAACATAACAGTGTTGCCAACTACATATCTTACATAATATACGTAAACAGAACGTTAATTCGGAGTTTCAAACAAATTTCAGGTTTTTTGCTGAATACATTGAAATGATTTTCTGTTCTATCAATTAATTAATTGCTATACAAATTATTATTATTATTATTATTTTCAGATGTCAGCAAGACTTGGCACTGACAAGCACTGTAAACACAAATGAACACAAACTTGCTTACCGGACTACCAGTACTCGCACCTGACAACAACGGCCACATTTAAATTTTGTTCGCTCAATGACGCCGGCGGTCATGAACGTTCGGGTATATGACAGACATCCTAGACGCTAGTGCTTATGACTAGTCGCTTCTTGGCAAATTTAGAAGTTTTTTAAATGTGTTTTAAAATGTATTTTAAAATGTATTTTACTGTTTATACGGCTTTGGATTACTTGACCATTTAAGCAAATGATGATCATAGATCGATACCATCGAAACCACGATTAAAAAAGCCGCGTCGCTCAACTAGTTGTCTAAACTGCAAAATAAGAGTCTGACGAAAAATATATACAGTAATACACTGTGGGCAAAATAGGTACAATATTTATTTTACTCATATTTCCCAAGATTTAAATAAATTCACTGCCCGGGCGGGACATATTTTTGGGCGGCATTTTTGGCTTGTTGTCACGGGTAGATAGGAAGCTTTCATTAATTGTCAAAATTGTTAACATTTGGGACTGTTAGGAGTAGGAAGACATGGAAAAACATTCTGTTTCCTGTATCTTTCGATCAAGTAACTTTAGCAGACTACTTATTCGCCCAGTATTTGTCTAATATCATGTAATCTTGTAAACACAAATTTTGAAAAATCACGTGAGCAAGTTTCTTGTCATTTAAGAAGATCAGTTTCATATTGAAAGGAAAGGGATAAAAAATGCCCGTGCCTACTTTACAAGAACGTTGAACTAAGTTGGAGAAGCGGACAAGGGCCCCTTGAACTTTCAATATTCATTAAAAATACTGGTTGGAAAAGGTTCTAATGTAGAGACCTAAACAGTTGCTCAACTTTGGGACAATTTTTCAAACGTATTGTAAGAGATGTCAATGTCTTTTCTGTTGCTATATAAGTATTATACTTAATTGTGCAAAACATTGTGCTATAAAAACTAGAATGCAAGAAGTGGATACTGTAGGAAGTATCAGGTCCTGCGCGGAGTGCTTGTCTGAACCAATTGGACAGTAGCCCCTGTAAAAATAACCAGAAATCAAAATTTCTAAAGCGCTGTGAAACTAGATGAAATTAATTTGACGCCAAACCAATAATTATATAAAAAAGTAAAAATTGACAAAATAGCTCCTGTTTATATTGTAAGAACGGTGTCTTTGCATTTTTTTTTGTTCAACGCTATAAATAATGTAATTATTTATAGACATACTTATTATGAGGGTCAGACTCCAAAAATAATTGTTATTTCTAAGGGAAAAAAACAACTCAATCCGTTAAACGATTCAAAAGCAAACGCGTATGTCAGTTTGGAAGATCATCCTTCTAGAAAAACGCGTTGTTGTATCGGTGTATTAAACTATATTTTCCAACAAAAGGTAGAAATATTTAACTTTTTAAAATTCATTTTCTATATGTACTCATTGAAATACAATAATGTACTCTACATACGCACCGGCACGGCACGGTGTCTAAACTTCACGTTCCTATTTAAAGCCATTACCGAAAATTGGCAATTGAAAGAACACATGAATTTCGTAATTTTGACCGGAGAATACCATAGGCAATTAAACTTTAAAAATCACAATAATAAAAAAACGCATTAGCGCCTTATTTTATACACTTGTACAATCTGTGTACACAACAAAAGAAATTAATTTTTTGTTTATGTATTTATGTCCAGTAGTGTTAATAACCACCACCACCATATTTTGAATGAGTTAGAAAGGGCGGCAAATTGGTGACCGCACCAGGCGGCAAAAGCTCTAGGTACGCCACTGATTACTATCATACTGTCAAGTGTTTTCAAGTAGTTAGTCGCTCTGGAATTCGAACCGCATTAGACCGGTCAGTACGTTACTTATTTCAATGATTATAATTAACATTTGATATAAAAAAATAAAATGAAAATAACTCATTCAAACCTCCCGCCCGAAAGCTAAACCAAATTAAAGGGACAACTGTTCAAGGTCCCTGAGCGGCAGGTAATAAAGATCAAAGGATTTGCGCGGAGTGACCAGTCTTATATGTCTAGTCTTTGATATCAGCTTATTTCGGAGTTTGCCTGCTACATGTTTGGCAAACCTAAGATTGTCGTATTACAGTGTAGGCAATGTCCGAAATATCGAATAGTTTCGGACTTTGCTTAAAGTAGGCCGGCAACGCGGATTTTGCCTAGGTAAACCTAGGTACGGCTGCATCAATTTTTGTAATTTCGTCAAAATAGTTAAATATTATATTACACTAAACTAAATTCTGAATAATTTATGTCCATAAATTTTTTTGGTAAAATTATTAGTTTAGCTGCATGAGGAAATTCTATTACATAGAGATAGCTCGTACAGCATTAAAACTAGTTGCGTCAGGATTTGGCAGATTTTTGATTTTTTTGATTGTATTGTCAAAACATCAGTGTTTTACACAGTTTGACACTGCTGTATAGTAGTATGACAAAGTAATATGTTTGGCCATATCAGATTTTTTATTAATATAGGTGGATCTGAATTGGTCAAAATGGTCGCAAATGAACACTAACTAAACCACTAAGTAAACCACACTAACTAACCCTAGTATTTTTGTATTACTGGTGGCCTGATTTAATTGGTTTTTAGCTAATTAGTTAGTTTTCCCGTGTCCGTATACTATATACGGATACACCCCGATTCTTCGATAGACAACATTTTCCCGATTACAATGACACCAAGTACTAGACATTTTACTGAAAATCGTACCGTAGAAATGTCGCGTAAAGAATGGAAATACAAAAAAAAACTGGAATAATAATCAAGGTCGGTGTAGTGAACTATGGATGAAAGCTAACACAGAATGCTAACTACAAAATTTCACAGTTCTCTGTATGCTTATTATTTGGGGTTATTGCCAGGAATTTTCGATTAATTTAATTATTATTTGTTATTAATTGTTGGTTATTGTTGCATTGTTGTGTACGTCGCGATTATTGTTGATTGAGTTACAATTTAACAATTGCCGTTCCTAAATACAACACTATTTTGCACCAAGACGCTGACGCGATTTTTAACAAAATATCAAGTATTTGGAGTCATTGTAATCGGAATGAGTTACGTTCAGTTACGATATAGACTGAATTTCTCACGGAAGCAGATCCGATTTCGTGGATATTCGAGGGATGATGACCGCACAGCGTTACATAGAGAAAGTTGAGTAAAATTGCTTTAAGTTCCCCCTAATATTACAGTAATGTATCAATGCAAGAGAGAACATATCCTTAGATTACTTAACGGGCATATCCCGTAACAACTTAAGCTTATCATGTCTCGTTATTTATTTGGTATATGCTTGGCGTTGCAGACAATTTTAATAATGTACATGACAAAGACAAGCAAACAGAATGAAAACAAATCGGGTATAACCGATGATAAATGAGACGTGCGCTAAGTATACGTAAGTAGCTGCAAAATACAAATTTGAACATGCAGCATCTGTTACTGTCACCCCCAGGTATATTACACGCATGTTAGAAAACATTTTTACGATGGGAGGATATTGTATACGGTCGATAAATATTAAACCAGACATAATAATTTATTGTATTTTTGCCTAAAGCGCTTCTTCCAGTTTATTAGCCCAGTACACACCGGCACAACACATACATATATATGTTACGGTCATAGTGATAAATAGGTTATTATTAATAATTACCGGCTATTATTAATAATAGCCAAGTGGCGAGGTTAAAGTGAAGAATGTATCACATGAATCTGCTATTATTAATAATTTCCAGCATGCTGTGGCCAATGTGATATATTTCAATTCGATATTGCATTAAGGTGATGCTACAATGCCTCAGATTTGGAATTCTGTTAGTATCTACATAATCGCCACACAATGAATCTATTCACTGGGTTTTCAGTGTTGGGCCTTTAGTGACGTTAGTCCTGGCTAACTTGTTTGGTTACTACTCATGACTAAAATAAGGAAGATTATCAAAACGGGGCTAAAAAATGCCAATTCATACTAATTGCATGCACGAGTGTGTAACTCTTTGGGTCATGCTTATTTGCGCAATTCTTCTGCAATTATTCTGCCAGTGCATACGTATATTACGTACATAGTGCTTCTGTATTTTGCAATTCGTGGCAAGAAAAATTGTTTTTATTTATAACTTATTATTTATTATCTTTTTAATACAAAACTTTAAAAAATGTTTTATATTTAATTTTGAATACAAAACTCCTAGACCTTTATTTTTTGTGGTAGTACAACAATTACATCATTTATATTGTACAAATAAAGCACGATAAAGTTAACAATAGTAAGTGTAACAATAGGAAGTCATCTTCTTTTGCATTTTGTATTTTTTTTATAAAAAAAGTACTGCAAAAATCAAAGTAATTGTATTTTCGTTGATTCCGTTTTTTATTATACTCTACCGACTATACTAACGACCCTACCGAATTCAACAGACATCAAGGTGGCAGCACTGGGTGGAATACCGGGCGCCTGGGAAAGGACTGCGAGGTAGTGTCAACTGTTATGTGAACGTTGAAGGTTGTGTTGTCTGTTGCAACTTGCATGTGTAATAATTTGACAAAATGGATCATTTAGAAATGATGAAGACACGGTTTAACGATTGAATTATGACGCTGAAATCAACAATAGGAATGATTATGATTAAGATGATTATTATACCTTCTTGTACATTTACAAAAAACTACCCACATGCATTAAATATAAAAATGGGTGTTAGTGATAATAAAATGGTTAACTTTTTTGAACACTTTGTATAAAATGTTCTTTTTTGTGTTTTCGTTATTGAGCGGTCCTTGGGTGTATACCAAATATCATTTCCAATTATATCCAGTAGTTTCTAAAGTACAAGCGAGACAAAAGAAAACATTCTGTATTATCAATGTTTTGTACTATTCGTAATTTTGGTCAATGGGCTAGCCGTACTGATGATTTTGTAACGACGTCGGTTTATTTAGTCCCTTCGTCTTACCTGATCGGGTTGCTTCAGTCGGAGATCAAGTGTTCTTCGAAATAAATCAAACGGTATACGGAGTTCAATTCAAATCAGGTTTTATTGTCGTAAACGCAAACAAAATATATATACATAAAAGAAAAGAAATGTTAGCATTCGCATACGGAAAAAGTTTTACAAAAGAAAATAAACATTCGTCGAAAAATAGCACTATAAAAATGTACAAAGAAAAACACGCTCCGGAAAAATAACTGGTAAAAATACTTTTTCTACAAACCAGTCCTAGACGGGTTGAGTGCCGGGCGGCGGGCTGTCTGGCACTCGGACGGAAAACAGCTGGGGCCTTCAGCTTCGGCGCGCAGTCGGTCGTACTCGTGAACGGTCGGTCTCGGTTATGGCGGGAGCGTTGAAACAGGCAGCCAATGTATTAATCAGCATGCGTCTGCTAAACGGTCGGCTTCGGAGTCGGCTGGAACGGCGAACGGGAGAGAGCAGCCAATGTATAATCAGCGTGCCTCTGCGGCTCCGTCTTTCGTTGCTGTTTCTAGACCTTTATATACCAAAATTCTAACCCCTTCTCCAAGTATAACTGCTGCAGGAAACCAGTATCCCTTATACTGGTTATCAAAAATACTCGTATAGCCATACAGGCTTTCCAGGCCAGCGTAAATTCGATTTAAAAAGCGGTTTTAATACTACGAAAGATAACCATTACAATATTTAAACTAATTTACATTACGAATTAGCGAAATTCGTTACAATTTGCGTCGAGTAAATAAATATAATAGCTACATAGTAATCAAAATAACTTAGCTAACTTCTTTGAAGACTGTATACAAAAGATCTTTTGTAAAAAGTAACGTGTTTATCACTTTTACCGTGCCCGTTAGGAAATTATAAATAATAGCCGGTCCATGTGATTATTTAAGTGTTTCTAATCACATTGATCAAATGATGAGGTTATTATTAATACTAGCGGGTAGTTATTAATACAAACCATATTTATCACTTTAACCGTAACATATATACAGGGTTAGCCAAAATTACCGGAACACCTAAATAACTCTCCAACGAAAAGAAATTTCAGAAAAGAATTCAAACAAAAGGTTTTTGACTTTAAACAATCCATCGTTCAAATATATTTTTAATATACAGGGTGTTCATTTTATTATAGAAATTTCGTAAACTTTTTTTTTTCAAATGGAACACCCTGTATATTTTTACATTTTGAGATTTTAGGACTAATTCTAAACATCTTTTATTAAAATAATATTTTTATAAAATGCTTCATTTTTGAGTTTCAAGCAATTAATTAAAATCAGTCATAATTACCAAAACACCTACATAACTCCCCAACCGTAAAAAATTTCAAAATTCATTCAAACAAACGCTTTTTGACATTAAAGAAGCTATTATTAAAATATGCTTTTAATGTACAGGATGTTCATTTTATTATGAAAATTTGGTAACCTTTTCTTTTTCAAATGAAAAACCCTGTACCTATATCTTTACATTTATAATGCTAAGACTAATTCTAAATATTTTTATTGGAATCATTTTTGTATAAGTTTCATAATTTTTTACTTATAAGCAATTAATAAAAACTCCTGAACTTCAAATTAAGAATATTTTCCCACATACACACCTTAATTAATTAATTAATTTATCTTAATCAAATGGATAAACTATTTTTTCTCGTTTGGTACATTAATTTTATTAAATTTGGAAACTTTGGACATGTTACATCACGTATTGGACAATGTTTGCCTGCGACAGTTGGTCTCTACTCAAGTGTCTACTGTAGCCACATTGTGGTTATGTATTTTTACTTGACATTTACTTATTTTGCAAGCGATATAGCCAATCGACAAAACTGAAAGTTACGAAAAACCTCTTTCAATAAATTTATTTTATCATACCACTGTTTTGGAAACTACTGGAAACTGTTTTACAACTAAATAACATTTGATTTCAACAAGATGGTGCCCCGCCGCAGTACGGTGTCCAAGTGCGAAATTATTTAAATTAAATTTTTCCGCAGAGGTGGATTGGAAGGAGAGGATCCATTGAATGGCCACCTAGGTTGCCGGATTTGCAAATATTGTATTTTTCTATTTGTGGACACCTAAAGTCCAAGGTTTATATCAATAGGCCGCAAAATATTGATGCTTTGAAGCAGTGGATAGTGGACGAAGTTCAAAGTATTACTGTCGAACATTTAGAAAACTGTTTACGGGAATTTGTTAATAGGTTGCGGCATTGTCAAGCCGCTCACGGATGGCTGTTTGAAAATTTAATTTAATTACTTTGTTTCTTTTTCTTGAATTTGTTATTAATTTATCCCTTCGGTCAAAATAAATGTTTTGGAGTTTTAATTAATTGCCGATAACTAAAAAATGATGCAGATGATGCGATGTTCAGGATGTTCCATACTGCCATAATAAAATAAACACCCCTATATTAAAAGTATATTTAAGCAGAGCTTGTTTAGAAATGTGTTTTTTTACGGTTGGAGAACTATGTAGGTGTTCCGGTAATATAATTATGACTAATTTAAATTAATTTCTTACAACTCAAGAATAATGCATTCTACAAGAAAATTATATCAATAAAAAATGTTTTGAATTTGTCTTAGAATTACAAAATGTAAAAATATACAAGGTGTTCCATTTTTAAAAAGTGTTTACGAAACTCCATAATAAAATGAACACCCTGTATATTAGAAATATATTTGAACGATAGCTTGTTTAAAGTAAAAAAACTTTTGCTTAAATGTTTTTTTGATTTTTTTTGCGTTTGGAGAGTTATGTAGGTGTTCTGGTAATTCTGACTAATTTTAAGTAATTGCTTAAAATTCAAAAATGGTGCATTTTATAAAAATATTATTTTAATAAAAGATGTTTAGAATTAGTCCTAAAATCACAAAATGTAAAAATATACAGGGTGTTCCATTTGAAAAAAAAAAGTTTACGAAATTTCTATAATAAAATGAACACCCTGTATATTAAAAATATATTTGAACGATGGATTGTCTAAAGTCAAAAAACTTTTGTCTGAATTCTTCTTTGAAATTTCTTTTCGTTGGAGAGTTATTTAGGTGTTCCGGTAATTTTGGCTAACCCTGTATATCGTAGTGAAAGCAACTAGAAATTGAAAGGCAATAGATCATGGGCCTACAGTAGCGACCCGTTCTGAAAACACTCATAAATACACGGTGTTGGAATTGATATTGAATTATTTTCGTCGCGACTAAATGCGCATGTAGTTGAATCAGACAAAATTAATGATACCCCGTGACATTTAATTTCCGGTATATTTTACAGAATTGAGAGATCTCAGCCATTAGTATATGGCCCGTAGTTATAAAGGTCGTTGAAAAGATAGTTGCCAGTAAATTATGCTGTCACTTGAATGATTTTAGTGTTGCTGGAGAAAAAGTCGGGATTCCACGTGGGGATTAGCTGCACTTCGGCATTTCTGGCTGTTACGGATTAGATTATTCGGGGTATCGATGGTAAACTCGTGACCGCGCTAGTTTTGCTGATATTTTCTAAAGCCTTTGATACGCTGCATCATGATTAGTGATGCAGAACGGTAATATTACCGGGGTAAAATTACTGGTAATTTTGGTAATATTACCGTAAGTTACCAGAGGCATAAATTCTCGCTGGTAAATTACCGCGGCGGTAATTTTACCGGTAATTTTGATAACATACGGTAAGTTACCAAAGGTAAGTTACCTTTGTTAAGTTACCGCGCCGGTAATATTACCGGTACTTTTGGTAATATGACGCTACGATGCCTTTGTTAAGTTACCGTGGCAGTAATATTACCGTTACCGGTAATATTACCGTTACCGGTAATATTACTGGTAATGTTTACTAATAACTGATAATATTACACCACGGTAATGTTACCCGTCATATTACCGGCAGTCCATAAGCTACGTGTATTACATGACGGTAATATTACCGGTAACGTTACCGGTAATATTACCAGTAATATGCTCCTTTTTTAAATTACCGGTAATTTTGCATCACTAATCATGATATACACTTCTGTCGTAGTCCATTCTACGTTGGTCCCTCCCTCCCAGTCAGCTGTAACGGCTGTTCAACCGATGCCAGTTGGTTTCTCATGACCGGTCGTGCACCGGTTACTGTGTGCCACAAGGTTTGATCCTTGGGCCTGCGCTGTGAGGATTATGAGGATGTTTTGCGTTTTGTGCTTCCTCTGTAAATTTTCCAATGCTCATTGTTTTATCACAATGATTTGGAACTGGTAATGTGTTGCCAGCGTTCCCAACGAGACACTTATCTCGCATCTGGGGGATAGACTATAAATCCCTGCGGCGTTCGATTTTTATTTTGAAAGTGTTAGTCAGAAAGTGTTGTCGTGCCATTCTGGACTGTTGCCTGCCCATTCGGGTGCCAGTTCCCGTTAGGTTGTAGGGTATCTAGTATCTACCATGCGTACACCAATAATTTAATTAAATAGGTTCTTAAAAACTTGGCTTGTACACAGATATTAGAAAACTGAAAATTTGTTAATAATTTGACCTTATACAAATTTCATTAAGAAAATTGATATTAATGGAAAGAATTGTTTAATAGATCCACTATTATGAACACCAGGGTGGAACGAAAAAAGTGAAAATTGCCGATTCAAAACGCCGTGTAAAACGTAAAGCAATGGAACAAAAACTATAGGGATTCAGGTAAGACCACCTAGCTTACCATGTTATAAAATTTGTAATGAGTTAAAAATATACATAAATATAAGATAATCGAATTAAAACAAAATAAACCAACAGATTTTTTTTTCTCAAAATCTACCACCATGATCTTTACACATTTCGTCTAGTTGACACTTTATGCTTCCTAATTAATAAAAATGCATTGCTCCATTTCTTAAATCAATCTAAACATGTAGGTACTCTATATACATAGAACAAAGTCTGGATTGTATAATTAGTAAACGAGATAATTAATATAACTAAAACTGATTTTCGATCAAACGTTCATTCTTTTATGTAAACTTTGTACTTGTGTGTATTCTAATTCATATTATGTTTATTGCAACATTATCATGCCCATTTTAAGTTATTTATTTGATCAAGAACTCTACACTTTATCAGTGTATTCACGCGGCAATTATTGAGCATTTAGTGTTCAAGTTAATGCGTGCAACCATAAAGGATACTTTCACTGCTGAGCACCACATTTGTCATGAATTAATTCTCCTCATCGCTTGCTGGAGCTGCGATATATTCTGCTTCTGTGTTTTGTGTCAATTAATTCGGCCATGGTGACCTATTACGCCACGTAGCTATTCACAAGTACATTTCCTAATACTACGTAGAGATAACGCAAATCTAAATAACCGAATCAAAAATATTAATTTATTAAGCAGTATGGACAATTAGTTGTAAGTGTTGCTCTTTTACATATACAATATGCATCTTTTCAAGTATTAAAATCAATAAATTCTAAACATACCAGAAGGAGCTATGTGCATAATGACTATATACGTATAAGCGTTACCGAAAATGCGATTGAGTTTGATTTGACAAATAAAAAAATGACAAAGTAATTGGAAACTAATTATTTCTCCTGCTAACGAAACTACTACCTTCCGCCGCCTTTGCCAATATTCTATCAAAATATATCTACCACGAAAGATGTGTGAAACACACAGTCGCTACTAACAAACATAATTATTCCCTGAACACGCATGCACATCGCCCTTTCAACGTGATTACAATAGGTTTTTGAAATTGTATTGATTATTTTATTATCGTTACTGATTTACAGGTATCGCATATTTAATGTTTTATACTCAGGGATAACCAACAAAAGAATAAATTGCCTCTAGAAACCTTTTTTAAGAAACCCTTTATTTACTAGTTAACGGTGCATATCGCGGTTTTATATATATAATCAAGAGAGCGGCGGATAAACTATCGTAAAGCACGTACCTATGCACGCCGTGTTCGGTCGTAACACCGCGTGTTGCATGGTCGGTGTATCACTAGTCCGACCGAGCGACGCCTGGTTTCTGTGAGCAAAATTTAAATGTTACCACACGCGAATCGCGAACCATTATAACCGATATAACTGGTTACTGTAAAGGTCCTTTTACACGCTCATGCCATTTGCGCAAATTGGCTTGTACAAATCGATTTGCACAGTTAAATCGTTGCGTGTAAACGCTGGCATGAAGTTTACACAAGCCAAAAATCTTAGCTTGTGTAAAATCTGTCGTGACAGAAAATCGGCTTGTGGTTGGTGCTTTGGCTTGAGCGTGTAAACGGGGCACAAACCTCAGTTCCAACTTTAAGCATGCATATCAGTAGTAAATCGAACTCGTCGATTGTTGACAGCACGTAATCTACCTGAAAGATGTTTGTTTGTTGATAAGCACGTTGTCATTTACCAAAATATTAATTTGTAGTCGTACCTACTCCGTTTAAAAGTCGAAAAAGTTTCTTTGTGACTTTATAGGTATATACACATATATAAAACCAGTAAACTTGTCTTATGACACCTTTCCTGTTTTGTATATTTATATAACTTTTTCCGAACTGTGCAGAAGGACCAAAATTGTCCGAAATATTGGTTAAAGAATAAAAAGTTAAAAACAAAAAATATTTGATTGATTGCCCACTATAAGTTTTCTCGTTCAATAACACAGTTAATCTTCAAATTATATAGTTATAATCTTTTCCATGTTTATGAAAAGGTAACAGTACAGAGTATAGTTACCGCAACTCTAAATCGTACGCGCGTATTATTATACGCTTGATTTTTTTCTATTAAACTATTGTTTAATAGAAAAAAATCAACTCTTCGAACCAGAGTCAAATAGAGAAAGTATCGTGGAAAAGAATTTACTCCTTGCGCACCCCCTACCGAAGGAACTTAAAATAAAGTGTTAGTATTGGAAAAATCGGGTGCCGGAGAAGAAGATATGTATGTTCCAAAATTATGGTACTTTGGTCCATGCGTAAGTAGTTGCAAAAATCGTCGAGTTGACTACGTAATTCAGCAGTTAAATTGACATGACCTTTTTAGTAACCAACGTTTAGACCATTTCCTTTTGTCTACTTTCGATTTCCGAATTTTCATATTATAGGTACAAATGGCAGCAGTTGCAAGAACTAGTTCTTGGTTCTCCAGTTTTGAAATATTGTAGTAAAAACACAGTCAATACCGCGTTTCGTGACGATTCTCCGCAGTTAACTGATTCACATTTGCACCAACTAAACTGAACGTGTGAACGCGATCATTTCATGCACAAATTGGCTTGCGCAAATCAGTTTGTGCAAATGGCATGAGCGTGTAAACGGACCTTAAGGCCGCTTCCACACGCTGAGTTGTAACGTTGGTCACTGTTGTACTCCGCATAGCGTTAGGCTGTCGGGTCCATCAGTTCGCCAACATGTTGACATTTGTCCAGTTTTTGATAGTGCATATTGATGTAATGTTTCGTTCCTTTCGAGCAGTGATGTTCCGACATATTCATATTCAAGAGTAATACCCAAATATTCACACAAAATATATTTTCTTAAAATCATACATACCTACCTAAAAACAATTCTAAATCGATACTTCAATATAATGGATATTATTATTTATAGCTTTACAATAAATAAACTAGTGGACCTATAGACCGCCTATTGGGTAGATCGCAGGAATCGATAGACCGCATAGACAGTGGGCATCGACAAAAAAGACTCCTTTTGCAAAATCAAATTTTCAAGTTGATGTAAAGTTATTTTTATGGCCTCATATTAACCACCAAAAAAGTTGCCTTAATTAAAAAAAAAATCTCCCGCAAGTAAAAAAAAAAATTTTTTTTCAAGTTGAATAATTTTAACAATAATAGGTTGTGAAATAAAAGTATAAACATATATAATTCTAATACAACCTACTTAAATTGCATAAAATTGAGTAATTAAAAAAAATATATTTTTATAATCCATGCAAATTACGACAATAAACAGATTTTTTTTTAAGAAACACACATGATAAAAATTTAGAAACATGAAAAAATTATAGACCCCTCGCAGAAGACCTGATTATTTTTTATTTAGGTGATTCTTTTGTTGCATACATAGGACCATAGAAACTACTTTTTATCAACTTGTATATTTTTTTCCCAGCACCATTGAGCTTATTTACAAAAATAACCATTATTTGTTAAAATTACTCAATTTTATGCCAAGTGCGGAAGACCCAAATGTTGCATTAGAGTAATATTTTATTACTATTATTTCACAACCTATTGTTAACATTTTTCATCAGGACAGATACTTTACCCCTACTACAAAAAAAAACACATTTATTGAGAAAAACTATAAACTTTAGGTCTCTTGAGGGTGATATATTTTTTCTTAATTAGGGACACTATTTTTGATGTTATACCTAAGTGGATTCATAGAGACAACTTATATTAACTTGAAATTTTGATTTTCCAAAAAAGGTTGTTTTGATACACCCTACAGATAATCTGAGCATTATTTATACCAACATATTGGAATTGTAGATTTATAACATTCTAGATATATATTTAGAACCTGTAATATGTATAATTGGTTTGTTTGCCCATCAGTAAAAACAATTAGTTATTCCTAATTGCTAAGCATGCGCAATGGAGATTTTGTAAAGGCAGAACCACCATTGTGCATGCGCAAGAGTAAAAATAAGTGGTTTATATAATTATTTTGATGCTGCTCGAGCAAAACTATTATCTAAAATAAGAATAATAGATAATAATAGAGATAATAATAATTCAAACCTTGTATTAGGTATATTATGTAGACATACTTTATTGTAACTTAATCATTGTAGAAACAAAAGAAAAATATACCAGTGAAGTAATAATGAAATAACCAATGATGTGTGAAGCGATAAATAATTTGTAAAAAATATGATCAAGGCTAAAAATAAAAATATGTTCCGTTACAGAAAACATTCATATATATTTGTACAACAATATTTGTTGCAAAAACATATACGATAATTTATTATTGCACAGTATCGTATACATAAATACAGGGTCATTATAAAGGATTGTAGTCGAAGTAGGCCGTGTCAATGTTAATAATTTAGTGCCGCTATCCCAAACAACTGTCAAACATGAAATAGGTTATGTAACCAAATTAACTTTTGTGTGTAGAACAGTGGTGTTCCATTCAAATAGAGCGGCAACCAGCAATATTTACATTTGATTTCATGGCATACTTCGACTACAATCATTTATAATGACCCTATATATACATATTACAGAAAACAAAATAAGAAAAAAAAGGGAATATTTACAAAATTAAATTTTTCTTTGTCTCGTGTGCCTATTAATTTGACCTACCCCTAAATACATTTCGGTTATTCCTACATAGAAGTCCAGCCTTTTAGCCCTAAAAAATGTTGCTCACCATGTGCAAAAGCGGGATGAGGTAAATAACTGTCCGCTTTTGTAGTATGAATAGTACGGATGTTTCAATGAAATTGAAAATCACATTAAGGGTCACATTGGCTTACGATTGAGGAATGCACACACTTTTAATACTTTCTACGATAAATAGCACCTCGATAACTCTTCCGAATTAAATCCGTGTTGATTTAACTTTTTTGTTGGAAATTCTTTGAGGAAGACACTGAATAAACGTTGAGATAATTAGCATTAGAATAATGTTCTTCCTGTCTTCAAAGCTTTTCATTCAAATCGTATAGTAAGTTTTGTCACAGACGTAAAGTTAACCTAAAGAAATGGGAATTAAATTACTATTCAGGGTTACCTGTGATCACTATACCGGAAACGTATAGATCCACAAAGGTTTATTATAATAATAAATTCCACAATAATGTTGATAAAAAATTGTTCGTTTTCTTCAAATTCTTTTATGTGATGAATCTTCAAAAGCTTTTACGTAAAGCAAGCATCCTGTTTTGTTTCGTGTGAGTGATCACCGTTAGAAGAAAAATCATGCTAAGGACAACATTCCTAGTCTTTGTAGGCTTGTTTTTTGGCCTGCTATCAATTCCCAATCACACTACTTGAACTTTTCCAACGTTATCCATTTTCAGATTTCTTCCTTCTCATTGCGGCAAAATTTTACATCGTGTTCTTCTCATGTTACACTTGGCTTCACTAACAATTACTTTATTGTATTGATATTGACATGTAGCTATTTCCATTACCTTTTGTTGTCTCTAATACATCTATATTGTTTGCATTCGGTCACGGTAGAATGACTTGTGTATGTATGCTAAAAATATTTAATAAATGTGGACTACCGTAAACAAACCTTCATAATAACATGTAATAAACTTACGATATGCCATTTGTATTGGCAAAGTCGGCAAAGTGAATCCATATTTATAAACATAAATATTGTTAGGTTATGCAGAGGTTATGTACGGCTGACGTTTAATAGCGCTGGTAGGGCCATCTGTCGACTAATCGGCTAAAACGTCCGAATTCTTGTAGAAATGCATTTTGTGGGCAATTGATCGATCGATTGAAATGGTAGCCACGCCATACCGTACTACACTTTACTCGGGTACATTATACGTTAAATAAGTAACCACAGCTCGGCTCATAGGAAAAATGACATAAGGTCGGACGTATTATTGAGTTCAGTGGCTGTAACACGTAGGAAAACGTACCCAAACTCACCAATGAATTTCCGATATCTCTGCTATAATTTGTAAAATCATACCATATTATGCTTGTATGCATACGTAGAAGGTTTCATACGTACGTAATAAAGACAAATGCGAATTCTTAATTATTCATATACGTAGAACATACGTTATAGGTTTCTCAGAGGTTACTTGGAACGGACGTTGTGTGAAGATAATAATAATCAACAAATTGCAGGTTATGTCTGCGCTTTTGACGTTTCTTATCTGGCAACCATGACGACGCGTAATAAACTGCTGTTGGAATGTTGAGGCGTGTTCACCAAAATCGATCGCTTTTTGGAAAATTTTTAAGCAAAAACGCCCTAGAGGCCTTTTTGCGTCGATTTCAAAAGCTCACGCAACGTAGAATGGTCCATTTAGGGCGACGGCCGCGCTTCGCGCGCCCGAAAAGGCTTCTCCAAATTTTCTATAAGCAACTAAGAACGCACTTTTTCGCATGTGAAATGGTGAGAAAAAACACGCCAAATCAAAATACATAATATAGACAAGGAATTATAGAAGCATAATCAAAATTGATATAACGTGTATCAAATATCATTGTTTTATATTATTATATTATTACTTTATCATACGCAGTATGTAAAGTATTGTAATCGTGCCGAAAAAAAAAATTGGGATTTTAGCGGAAATAGGTCTTTTTGGGTCCCCTGAACATTTTTGACCAAGGTACAAAAAAATGTCTGTGTGTGTGTGTGTGTGTGTATGTGTGTGTGTACCCGATTTTTGTGACGACGATACCGGAGAAACTACTAAAGGTATCGGAACGAAAGTTCATATTTAGAAGTTTCATGACCAAACTTAGAGCTGAAAAGCTTTTGGTTCAAAAGGGTCCAAAGGAACTGGCTATTTTCTCTTACTATTTTTCAACGATTTTGCAACTGAGCCGTCATTTCTGTAATTTCGTCAAAATAGTTAAATAATAAATTAAAGTAGAGGAAATTTGGAATAATTTATGCTTATGATATTTTTTGGTAAAATTAATAGTTTAGCTTCAAGAGCAAATTCTATTTGATCGAGATCGGTCGCATCTGCATTGATATGAAACTACATAGTAGCCTGGATTTGATAAATATTTTTTGTGCTGTCACCACAGAAATGTCTATGGATGTCACACTCGAAAACAGCTGATTTCATCAGAGGTTGGAGAACCGCTATGGAACGTTGCCGTTCTAGGGCAACAAAGTACAAAATACAACATTCAAATAAAATAAGATCACCAATTTGATTGTTTGTTGATAAGAAATATCAACCCGTTGTTATATCTAATTGTAAAAACGATAAATTGAGAAAATTGTAAATAAAGTATAGCGATGACTGTAGTTATATTTTAGTATGTTGGTACGGATGTGACATCTACAGTGTCATGAACGAATATAAATCTGTCAGATTTTGAATTATCTTTTTACACTTGACGTTTCATAGAAGAGGTATCAACCTAACATTTCCTATACTGAAATATAACCATTTTTGAATTTTTTAAAAAATACGTATTTATCAAAAAGCAACACAAAAAACGTTGATGTCACTCCTGCCGAAAACTATATAGCGCGATTCGCTCACATTCGACGGCGACGATCCACCATCGGTGACGCGCCGCATCACCTCTCGTCGCGCTATTTCGTAGTTTCGGCACTTGTGAGACAAATAACTATTATTCTGATGACAGTAGGTAGTGTCAAATGCTGATGCTTTGACAATACCTACTATCGATACTATTGACTCAAAATATCTGTCAAATATTGGCAAACTAGTTTAATTTTAATGCAGACACGGTTTATCTCGATCAAATAGATTCTCATGCAGCTAAACTATTCATTTTATATTTTGTATGATAAAGTCATGTGCCTGGCCACATCAGATTTTTTTTTTAATGAATATACATTTACCAGCTATAGTGAATGACACAACATGAATAAGTGATGCTCCCGAGATTTGGCCGCCATTATCGTGATATTATTTTTCATAAACAAAGTCCTAGATCATTAAGCGCTACGTACAAAAAAACATTCAAAATGTGATATAAAAACACTCGGTAGCATAAATGTTCGAAAAACATCTACATATATTTGGGGATTGGAAAATTCTTAATGAAAATTTCAGGTAATCTTTGGGTTCTAACAACGGGTTTACAGAGCTACAGATTTTAATCTCATGTTGTTGAAACAGTAAGGAGAAGTGCCCTATGTTTAAGTATTAGCTCATAAATTTTAGGAATTTCGTCGTATGCTAGCCTTGAATAATGTGAAAGATTTTGGCGAACTAAATAGACGGACTTGGGTCCCGATACGCAAAACATAACGAACGTTGGCCAACGCTGGCCACAAACACACAGCCATACACAGCGTGAATTACCGTCTTCCTTCATTTTTTAAATTATAAAACCAACTTAAATTTTATATAATGTTACTTGTTAATTCCTTGGTACACTGTTAAATGAGCCGTAAGTAATGGACAAATTATTGTGATCGAAGTTAAGGTTGATGTGTAGCGTGTGAAACCGACGCCGACGCGACTGTCCAAAATACTCTAAAGTATATCTTAGACATTGTAGATGTTTTAATTTTTCTAAAACTACCGAAGACAAAACAAAATCAGGCAGAAGTCACACTTAAGATGCAACTTTCAACCTGGGTTTGTCTTTTTCTAAGAACGATTGAGCCACCAATCTAACCACAATGAACGTTCTATAGGTACAATTCTTCAGGAGTTTCAGGTAAGTGAAAGGATGTTACGTTGTTACCGTAAGCTTCTAGGTTATCGTTTACCTAAATACGGGATATATCAGTAATAACCGCATTGTTTTTAAAGGGTGATAACACTAATAACGCCATATGAGAAAAAAAAATCCTAATAACTTTTTGTTTTCATGTTTTCATAGTGTGAAGTAGCTGAAAGTAATCTCGAGGATTTCGATCTTAGTTTGGCATTGTTCAGTTTTAAGTTTTCAAGTAAAAAAATCTGATGTGGCCAGGCACATGACTTTATCATACAAAATATAAAATTAATAGTTTAGCTGCATGACAATCTATTCTATAGAGATAAATCGTAGGTATTGTCAAATCATCAGCATTTGACACTACCAACACTACGTCATTAGAATAATAGTTATTTATGTCACAAATGCCGAAAGTACGGAATAGCGCGACGAGCGGTGATACGGCGCGTCACCGAAGGCGGAGTGTCGCCGTCGCATATGAGCGAGTCGCGCTATCTAGTTTTTGGCAGGAGCGACATCAACGTTTATTGCGTTGCTTTTTAAGAAATATGTATTTAAAAAAAAAATAAATGATTTCTGTATAGTAAATGCTAGGTTAGTACCACTTTGACGAAAGGTGCGTTCCGATTGGTAGGTAATGGCGGTGGTAGAATACGAAATTATAGTATTTCTTACATATCGTGATAATGACACATATTAGTTTGCATGTACATAAACATGAGTCACTAGCAATTTTCTATTGGAAATACTATAACGGCGTCTGCTACCACTGCCATTATCACTAATGAAAACGCACCTTAAAAAGGTAATTCAAATGCTGACAGATTTATATTTGTTCATGACACATCCCTACCAACATACTAAAATAAAACTACACTCATCGCTATACTTTATTTATAATTTTCTCAATGTATCATTTTTAGAATTAGATATAAAGACGGGTTGATATTTCTTATCAACAAACAATCAAATTGATGATCTTATTTTATTTGAAATTTGTATTTTATAATTTTGCGCACTACAGCGGCACGTTCCATAGTGGTTCTCCAACCTCTGATGAGATCAGCTGTTTTCGAATGTGACAACACAAAAAAATATTTGTCAAAATCCTGGCTACTATGTAATTTCATATCAATGCAGATGCGACCGATCTCGATTAAATAGAATTTGCTCTTGAAGGTAAACTATTAATTTTACCAAAAAATGTTATAGGCATAAATTATTCAAAATTTCCTCTACTTTAATTTATTAATTAACTATTTTGTCGAAATTACAGAAATGGCGGCTCATTTCCAAAATCCTTGAAAAATGTTTAGAATAAACTAGAAAGCTAAACTATTAATTTTACCAAAAAATGTCATAGGCATAAATTATTCAAAATTTCGTCTGCTTTAATTTATTATTTAACTATTTTGACGAAATTACAGAAATGGCGGCTGATTTCTAAAATCTTTGAAAAAGGCTTGGAGTAAATACCCAGTTCCTTTGGACGCTTTTGAACCAAAAGCTTTTCAACTCTAAGTTTGGTCATGAAACTTTTAAATATGAAGTTCCGTGCCGATACCTTTAGTAGTTTCTCCGGAATCGGATTCACAAAAATTGAGTACACACACACACACACACACACACATACACACACACACAGACATTTTTTTGTACCTTGGTCAAAAATGTTCAGGGGACCCAAAAAGACCTATTTCCGCTAAAATCCCAATTTTTTTTTTCGGCAGGATTACAATACTTTACATACTGCGTATGATAAAGTAAAAAATCTGATGTTGCCAGGCACATGACTTTATCATACAATATATAAAATTAATAGTTTAGCTGCATGAGAATCTATTCTATAGAGATAAATCGTAGGTATTGTCAAAGCATCAGCATTTGACACTACCTACACTACGTCATTAGAATAATAGTTATTTATGTTACAAATGCCGAAAGTACGGAATAGCGCGATGAGCGGTGATACGGCGCGTCACCGAAGGCGGAGTGTCGCCGTCGCATATGAGCGAGTCGCGCTATCTAGTTTTTGGCAGGAGCGACATCCATCAACGTTTATTGTGTTGCTTTTTAAGAAATACGTATTTAAAAAAAATAAATGATTTCTGTATAGTAAATGCTAGGTTGGTACCACTTTGACGAAAGGTGCGTTCCGGTTGGTAGGTAATGGTAGCTAATGGCGGTGGTAGAATACGAAATTATAGTATTTCTTACATATCGTGATAATGACACATATTAGTTTGCATGTACATAAACATGAGTCACTAGCAATTATCTATTGGAAATACTATAACGGCGTCTGCTACCACTGCCATTATCACTAATGAAAACGCACCTTAAAAAGGTAATTCAAATTCTGACAGATTTATATTTGTTCATGACACATCCCTACCAACATACTAAAATAAAACTACACTCATCGCTATACTTTATAATTTTCTCAATGTATCATTTTTAGAATTAGATATAAAGACGGGTTGATATTTCTTATCAACAAACAATCAAATTGGTGATCTTATTTTATTTGAAATTTGTATTTTATAATTTTGCGCACTACAGCGGCACGTACCATAGTGGTTCTCCAACCTCTGATGAGATCAGCTGTTTTCGAATGTGACAACTCAAAAAAATATTTGTCAAAATCGTGGCTACTATGTAATTTCATATCAATGCAGATGCGACCGATCTCGATCAAATAGAATTCGCTCTTGAAGGTAAACTATTAATTTTACCAAAAAATGTTATAGGCATAAATCATTCAAAATTTCCTCTACTTTAATTTATTAATTAACTATTTTGTCGAAATTACAGAAATGGCGGCTCATTTCCAAAATCCTTGAAAAAGGCTTAGAATAAACTAAAAAGCTAAACTATTAATTTTACCAAAAAATGTCATAGGCATAAATTATTCAAAATTTCCTCTACTTTAATTTATTATTTAACTATTTTGACGAAATTACAGAAATGGCGGCTGATTTCTAAAATCCTTGAAAAAAGCTCGGAGTAAACACCCAGTTCCTTTGGACCCTTTTGAACCAAAAGCTTTTCAACTCTAAGTTTGGTCATGAAACTTCTAAATATGAAGTTCCGTGCCGATACATTTAGTAGTTTCTCCGGAAATGAATTAACAAAAATTGGGTACACACACACACACACACACACACACACACACACACACACACACACACACACACATACACACACACACACACACAGACATTTTTTTGTACCTTGGTCAAAAATGTTCAGGGGACCCATAAAGACCTATTTCCGCTAAAATCTCAAAAAATTTTTTCAGCACGATTACAATACTTTACATACTGCGTATGATAAAGTAAAAAACTTAACTTATATATAAATCTATGAACTGTAAAGCTCATCTCACAGTGGGTGTTCAAATTCGGGATTTTCATTAATCATTAACCACTTTCTTAACTTGTTTATTTTACATTGGTTTATTTCCGCAACTTAGGCCAATCACCGAAGCTAAGGGCAGACTATAAATACTTCGGAATTTTTTCAAACTCAAGAGAAAGGTCTTAATGTGCACATCTTATAATGGGACGGGACCACATACTTCATCATCCGATGGAAATTAATTACTCCAAACTGGTGTGAGATAATAAATATACCGTAATATTTGTGCTACAATTAGAAGGTCTATTAACCCTTAACATTTGTGGACACTCAACTTCAATTTTAAAGTTAAAAACTTATGTTAATTTTTGTAGGGCTGGTATTATAAACGTAAATTTGCAACAAACAATTTAAAAATATGGTGAATTTGGCAATTATATAAGTTTCTATATCTTATATATCATTAATAAATATTTAGAGCCGGCCGCTGGTATACCTACAGTGAAAATTGTTATACGTCACGTTAAAAGACAAGATGAAGCACTGAAAGGTGCCTATGTACTATGCTGAAATTGGCACTACCTACAGTAAATGGAATCTTTACAGTCTTTTGGACTAGGTAACAAAATCTATGCAAAAAGTTTGGCAAATGTTTTATAGGATAAATAAAGAACAAAAATCTATTGTGGACAGCCATATGACCTTACTATGTATATAGTATATAGCATACTATAGCAGTGTCACACGCTGATTGTCCGACAATACTGCCAATAGAATCATAATACTTGTCAAATTCTGGGAAACTAGTTCTAATGCAGATACGAACGATCTCGATCAAAGAGAATGAATTGATGTGTGTAGTGGGGTTAGCGCTGATTCGAATAAAAACTACTAACGCTTCACTAAACTATTTATTGTATCAATAAATAAATAAATAAATGAGTCTTTATTCGCCGTATGATCTTTCAAGTTATGGAAAATTGTATAAAAAATACATTTTAAAACACCTCTATAAAGTGTTCAAATAGACACACACTTCACTCGTAATGCAAAAACACAGACAATAATAAATAATCAATCAGCATGCGGCGCAGAAAATAAATAAATATTCCTCGACGGAGCGAAAAGAATGGACAATAACGTACTGCTTAAATGCACTTTTAAACGCTATGCTTGTTTGAGAAGGTATGCCGGGTGGTTGGCCATTAAACACTTTAACTAACTAACATATATAGGTAAAACCACGAGAGCTGGCCGTGAGTCATCGATTTCAGCTGTTATTTAGCTGATACGTTACAGACCATTCCCGTGCGTTAGACAGAAACGCCGTGCTTTTTTATGCGTCTGTTCTTACGATTTTAAGCGATGACTCACGTCCAGCTCTCGTAGTTTTACCTATAGCTTGGCCGTGATTCAAAGGCAGACAACGAGTGACGGGGGATCGCAAGGCGAGAAGCTCCGCGAGTCACCACCGACCGACGTCGACACATTTGAGTTTCTCGAAAAAACAGTTACGTTTCTTCTATAATAACACAACAACCGATATATGTACAAGCAAGGTAAGGTTAAAATGCGATGCTCCCTAAAATGCTCTCTAAACGACTCTATGTATATAATACCGTATATACATAATACACAGAGCGACCAACAGAGACTGTTCAAGACTTCAAAATTTCCTCTACTTTAAGTTATTATTTAACTATTTTAACGAAATTACTTCTGTAATTTAAATTTCTATTTTGGATTATTTGCAAAATCGATGAAAAATGCTAAGAGTAAATTAGCAAAAGGACCTCCTGTTTCTTTGTGCCCTCTTTTTTTTGCCGTTTTGAACAAAACTTCTTTCAGTTCTAAGTTTAGTCATGCAACTTCTAAATATAATGTTTCGTCCCGATACCTGTAGTAGTTCCTCTGGAGTAGTTTCTCACGCACACGCACCCGCACGCGCACCCGCACACGCACGCGCACGCCTTTTTTACCTTGGTCAAAATTGTTCAGAGGACCAAAAAGGACATATTTCCGTTAAAATCTCAAAATCAATTTTCGACACAACTACAAAATACTTTGTCATACTACGTATGATAAAGCAAAAATAAATTGTACACATTTGTAGTGCAGATTTATAACCGCATATATCTAGCTCTGATAATAACTCATTCTTGTACAGTAGGGTGGTCCAAATTTATATATTGGATTTTTTTTCGTTCGATTGGTAAATCTTCGGTTATTTGCCCAAATTTTATTTTCCAGAGTATTTATTTAATGCAAAACAATCCCTTGCCAATAGTTCTTGTTCTCATTTTTTAATATGGGTTAATTATTTATTGGTGGTTAAATAGCTATTTATTTATGTTAAGAGAACCGACAACTATTGATTTCTTATACCAATTTACCCGGGTGTATACCAAATCGATAAATACCGGGGATTTTCCCATCACTACAGCAATAAATTATAAAATATTGGTTGCGTGGACCCAAGTAATAGGGATTGCTTATTGAACTGTCGATGTCGTTACTTCAGCAATGAATATATGAGACATTGCCTTAAACACCACAAAAATACGTATACATTTCTATAGTTTGCTCTAACGACGAGTATATGAAAGGTTGATTGAGTGCCCCACCATCACGAGAGCTAATTTGAAAACTGATATTGTCATGATGGTAGAACGGTACTGCAGTGATGAACTCTACAGTGTAAAGAGCGATTTATCAAGAAGAGCGTGAAAGTTTTTTTGGGATATAAATGGGCGTAGCAGTAAAAATAAACGGCTGACTGAATCGGATAGGTTGGCATTTATCAAAGAGCACAAACCGACCTGCCTTCCAATGGAAACCTTCCCGAGATAAACAAATTCTTTTTTCTACTTTGCGTTCGTTATAAACTCATAACCAAACCGCTTTCGGTGTCGTTATGAAAACACTACATCACAAACTTGTAGGAACTTTTAGTTTTCCAAGATTGATGAAATTGAAGTGTCAAATAAGGCTGACATCTCAATCGCTATTGGCTCGTCTCAATCGTGTTTGTAAATTTTACTACAAGTACCAACTGTTCTACAAGTACCAACTGTTGAAGAAAAAAATACTCTAGATTGTAAGATGCCAACCGTAATTTTTGAAATTTATGTAAAATTAATGTCGCAAAGTAGGAAAATAGTATATAACACTCGTTTTATAAGACGCATTGGCGCACTCCTCGCTACGCTCGTCGTGCCCAAAACAACTCGTGCGCCAATTTTTGTCTTATAAAACTTGTGTTATAATATACTATTGCAATATCGATTTTTACACCATGTCTATTAAATAGTGAACAGATGAGATACAAAACATTTTACATTAATCAATTATTATTACCAGTATTGTGTCTTTATCACCCAATGTACAAAAATTTCGGTAATAAAATGTACTTAAATTTTCAAATTTATGTTCTGCTTCAACTTAGTCCAACCAAAAGGCATTAACGGCATATGGATGGAAATGTATATCTTTATTTAAGATTTCAGCGAATAGTTTTAAGCATTAGCAGTACTATAGTGGCTGGTATTCAAATAATTTTTTCTATACCTTGAACTTTAACTTTATTCTGAAAATAGCATCAATCAAGCTATTTCAACTCGTCGTTATACTCCAGAATAATATCTCGCACAATAAATATGAACGCAATCTGCAATATCCTCTTCAACCGAGACTGAGAACAAGTACCCTTTAACAAACTTTACTTCGTCTTCCTATGAGAATTTCTACCGAACTCTCCCATGGTTTTCATTTCTTTGAAATGAGCCGAATATTTATTGCGACGCTTTAGGACGACTAGTTGTCCCGTTTTCAAACATTTTGCCTGGTCCTAATTAGTGTTATCGACATTCTTCAATTTCCTGTGTTCTGTTCATCACTTGAAGCACTAACGGCCGCTAACAAATTAAAAGGGTTGATTAGAGCCCTTAAACTGAAGAGATTTAGTTGTTTTTTCTACATATTATCTTACCTATTCCGACAGATTCTTTTAGTGTGGTTGGCACCATATTTAGCACAAATCATAATTAAAATTTTTACAATCATGTGTATAATTTGTCACAGTGGAACAACACAGTAAATTAATTATCTATTGTATTATTGAGCATATGGTTCTATGTTATTCTAGCCAATCTGTATTAACATCGTTATTTACAGAGCAACCATTTTCTGGGTTACCTAGCCGATAGGTAGTCATGCAATAATTTACGCTAGATACTGGGGAAACCTGGTCAAGATTAAAAATCTGATGTGGCCAGGCACATGACTTTATCATACAATATATAAAATTAATAGTTTAGCTGCATGAGAATCTATTCTATAGAGATAAATCGTAGGTATTGTCAAAGCATCAGCATTTGACACTACCTACACTACGTCATTAGAATAATAGTTATTTATGTCACAAATGCCGAAAGTACGGAATAGCGCGATGAGCGGTGATACGGCGCGTCACCGAAGGCGGAGTGTCGTCGTCGCATATGAGCGAGTCGCGCTATCTAGTTTTTGGCAGGAGCGACATCCATCAACGTTTATTGTGTTGCTTTTTAAGAAATACGTATTTAAAAAAAATAAATGATTTCTGTATAGTAAATGCTAGGTTGGTACCACTTTGACGAAAGGTGCGTTCCGGTTGGTAGGTAATGGTAGCTAATGGCGGTGGTAGAATACGAAATTATAGTATTTCTTACATATCGTGATAATGACACATATTAGTTTGCATGTACATAAACATGAGTCACTAGCAATTATCTATTGGAAATACTATAACGGCGTCTGCTACCACTGCCATTATTACTAATGAAAACGCACCTTAAAAAGGTAATTCAAATTCTGACAGATTTATATTTGTTCATGACACATCCCTACCAACATACTAAAATAAAACTACACTTATCGCTATACTTTATTTATAATTTTCTCAATGTATCATTTTTAGAATTAGATATAAAGACGGGTTGATATTTCTTATCAACAAACAATCAAATTGGTGATCTTATTTTATTTGAAATTTGTATTTTATAATTTTGCGCACTACAGCGGCACGTACCATAGTGGTTCTCCAACCTCTGATGAGATCAGCTGTTTTCGAATGTGACAACACAAAAAAATATTTGTCAAAATCCTGGCTACTATGTAATTTCATATCAATGCCAGATGCGACCGATCTCGATCAAATAGAATTCGCTCTTGAAGGTAAACTATTAATTTTACCAAAAAATGTTATAGGCATAAATCATTCAAAATTTCCTCTACTTTAATTTATTAATTAACTATTTTGTCGAAATTACAGAAATGGCGGCTCATTTCCAAAATCCTTGAAAAAGGCTTAGAATAAACTAAAAAGCTAAACTATTAATTTTACCAAAAAATGTCATAGGCATAAATTATTCAAAATTTCCTCTGCTTTAATTTATTATTTAACTATTTTGACGAAATTACAGAAATGGCGGCTGATTTCTAAAATCCTTGAAAAAAGCTCGGAGTAAACACCCAGTTCCTTTGGACCCTTTTGAACCAAAAGCTTTTCAACTCTAAGTTTGGTCATGAAACTTCTAAATATGAAGTTCCGTGCCGATACATTTAGTAGTTTCTCCGGAAATGAATTAACAAAAATTGGGTACACACACACACACACACACACACACACACACACACACACACACACACACACACACACACACACACACACACACACACACACACACACACACACACACACACACACACACACACACACACATACACACACACAGACATTTTTTGTACCTTGGTCAAAAATGTTCAGGGGACCCATAAAGACCTATTTCCGCTAAAATCTCAAAAAAAAATTTCAGCACGATTACAATACTTTACATACTGCGTATGATAAAGTAAAAATTAAATTTACGGTGCAGGGTGAATAAACTCCGGGAATGCCAGATTTGTACAGTAAAAATAAGGGAAATAAATTCAATACAGTGGCCCTGTTGGGATCCGACGCGGAAAGTGTTGGGTCTATCCGAAAAACCAGCCATAACCTGCACGTTTGCGGTTTTTTTACTTCACGGTCATTATTTCGCAATTTTAGCGCTTGTGCGAAAATAATCTTTATAAAATTTTAGATAACAAAAGGTGTTGGCCACTTTTTAATATATACAGTATTTTTTAGCTAATTTAAACCCACTATCGAGGAAATAAATTTAAGAGTTCCTTTTTAAGAAGAAGTGAGAAATGAACAATTTTGTTGAATATTTAATACAAGAATATAATTATTGACGGAATTAAATGTAAACCTAGAATTATTAACAAAAGGAAATGTTGATATTTATGATGTATATATGGTGGACCCTGGAAATGGTGGAACTTTTTAACAGTTCCCCTCGCCACCATAAACAAATATATTGATCTATCAATACAAGGTTAAACAGTAAAAATGGGTTTAATTTAGGTTAACTCCTAACTATGGGTTTACCGGTTCATCAATGGTCGGGTTACACCTAACTACTAATTTAATCCGGCATAATTGTTGATAGTTCAAGCTGCTAAAGTGCTAATTCCTAGTTTACGGTGGCGCGCCCATACTGTGGCATTCGTGGAATGACACTGAATATTCTAACCTAACGTTTAGATGTGAGATGTTATGTATGTTTTATCCAATTGTTGCACGTGCGAGACTAGTACATGACAAGTACCTCCACTTCACTATAGTCATGAATCTTTTGGATGACTGACTTTTGATTTACGCTTCGTAGACATAGTGCTGCCAATGCCTGTAGACGTAGGGTGACCAACTTTTCCAATTGCCAAATCGGGACGCTGGGGGATCGGGGTTGGATTGGGTTGGGTTAGTGGAAAACATGAAACAAAACGTGCTGAACTATAAACAAATTGTACCATTGGGTAAATTGACAACAGCAAATGTGTTCTATGACCTATAATATACGTTTTCACTTTCAATAAAAGAAAAAAGCTTAAGAAATAACAATATAAATAAAACAAACATTCTTTAACTTTCATTAATTAAAACAAAAAAGAAACAACACAACATAAATCAAACACATTACTACAATTTTTACAAATTGTACCACAAGAACCTAACTTAAAACAACATTTTTATTATGATAGTATTTATTAACTAAAAACAATCGTTCAATAAACTGTATGCAAATATTGAAACATACCTATATCAGAATAAATATGAAGTATAACAAAATATAATAAAATTAAATAAAGTTTCTTTAACTTTTACAAATTGCACTATTACTCGACTCTATTCTTCCCGTCTAGGCGATCCCTTATTTTTTCTAAAAACATTGTTCGTTCTTTACCGCCAAAATTGGTATTTGTACTGTCTGCAATGAATCCATAATAGTATTGTACAATTCTTCACCCGTCTCGCAAATAATTTCGTAAACTTTTAAAATATTTATTTCAATACCTTTTTGGACATCAAAATATCTAACCAGGAGATTATTATAGTGTATTTTTATGTCTCTGGGCTAAATGTGTCAGGAAATATTGTCACGAAATTGCAATTCCTCACATTTCTTCTCAACTCTTTCTTTACTAGAGGATAATACACATTTGTTATACTTGCTTCTGTGTTAGTTCGTACGAGACACATCTTCTTTTCAAACATTTACGTTAGAGGTTTTGACGTGCAGTCTATTAACCGAAAATTGTGGTTGTCATACAGACAGTGGTATGCATATATGTGCGTTCTTTGCAAGCCAAAACCTTTTAAGGTTCCCCTATTGTTACGGCTCTAAACAAGTACTTAGTTTTGATGAACTTGTTACATCATGCATTGCTTCTGTTTATTCGATGTATGTTTTGCAATATCGTTTCGGCGACCTTCGCCGATGTAAAACTGCATTTTAGTTCTGATTGGCAATTAGGCCTAATAATTTTCAAAAAAAGGAAATTGTTATTGTAAGGTGTCATTGAACGTGCATTTGCGTTTCTCTTTCTTTGTGTCGCATATTCTTGGAAGAAATTAATCTAGATAGAAGAAATCCCAAGAACAGAATAAAATAAATCGGTAACACATATTTTTCTTTATCATTCCAAATTATTAGGATCAATATATCTGTGATTTGCTATGGCGCATTTTATGAATAACTACAAATGTGTAAAATAGAAATCTATAAATAACAAAAACATGTTTTGTAATGTGTTGACTAATTCAATTTGAAAATCAAAAAATAAAAATGGTCCAACGCGACCTGGCACTAAATCTTACGCCGCCCAAACGACTCTACAAAAGACTGACATGCATCTTATTTAAGTCAGATTAGTTTTTTAAGTAACTTACCACTTTTGGCAATATGCACCGTTTGTACACCGTCACAAAGACCAGATTGTCACCCACCAACCGGATATTCACTACGCATGTTCACATAATTATTATGGTCGCTAGGGTTGCGCTTAAAATTCGTTATAGATAGACAACCCGTCTTTCAGATAATAATTGGGAATCTAATTTATGTTCATGGATATCTTGGAAATTCGAATTGTATTACAGAATCCTGGACATAAGGATAAAATTTTCAAAAATCGGGACAAAATTCGGGACTCGTTACGAGTCGGGATGAGTTGTTAAAATTTGGGACTGTCCCGCCCAAATCGGGACGGTTGGTCACCCTACTGTAGAGACACTTGCATCGGGCACCCGGCCAATAGAATGTATCATATAGGTAGGTTCAGTTTTATTTGTTTTTGTGTGAGAAATGGTATTTATTTTTTTTAGGAATCATACTGTTTCTTCTATTGAGAAACATCTGCTAACTATCCGACTCTACGCTACAGTTGGTTTTAAAAAGTAGTTCCTCGTGTTATAGGGGCCATAGACCGTAAATTTTACTTATATTAAACTACCTTTCTTATAGGAACTGACAAATTGATTTTTTGAAACGGTAAGAGCTTCTGATTGGTAGACGTCCCAACTGTAACTGCCTAATCTAAACATGGATATACTTGCTTGTTAGCCTGTATTAGTGCATGATGAGACTAGTTTTAACCATCCAAGATTGGAGGAAAATATGAAAGGTTGTTTCGGAAACAAAGTGCACGGGTCTCCTGTTCTGCAGTGGGATTACGTCTGATACTACAAACTTGGAAGTAAAAGCTGTTTTACACTGTCCAAAATATAAGCCCAGATATTATATAATATTCGTACCAATATAAATTGTGTATTATCAAACAGGAAATTTGTTCGAATATGGGCTAACTTCTCAAATTGGCCAGAAATTAGCAACGTGTCCCAAATTCCGTCCAATAATCTAGCCAGTTTCTTCTGACTTGCGCTCAGCGGCTCGGCGAGCTCATTGTACGTACACAAACGTTTATCTCTGTTTATATGTATGGATTATTATTACCTACGCAATATTAGGAAAAGTTTGCCGCAGGTTTTTGTACGTGTCATAGATATACCTGGCATTAGATGTGATTAGTTTGATACGTCCTTCACAACAATACCCCAGGAGTTAATAAAGCTCTACGAAGCGTATTTATAAGGTGCCTTGTTCTTCGTCTCTACTAGTGAGGTAAAGGTTAGTTACTTTTGGGTTACTTTCATTATGCTCGTTAACCCCTTCCGCTATGCAACCTTGGTTTATATGCAGTAGCGAATACTCAAACGGTGCAAAGAACTGGTACAATGTAACGGGTACACGAAAGTAACTTAATTTTACTTCTAGTCTATACGTTGCAGTCATTTTTCCTGCCACGTCTTTCTAACTTTCCGTTGATTTTTTCTCTCCGTTTCTTTAGCATAATTCTCTTCAATATAACAACCAATAATTCCACTGAACAAAATGAGCTTTAGTGATAATGTGTCATACATCCACGTTGATGTTAGATAAACAATGCTTATAACCTGAATAAGTCATAATTATGATTTTATGATCAATATTGAAACTAGAAACACCAATGTTTATGCGCACTGCGCAGAATCGGAGCATATTACATTAAACGAAAAATTGTATAGTATCATACATACAAAAATAAACATATCTAAATTCTTGTACAAAATCACAGCTGTTTTCTTCTATAACATCTGGGCCCAAATTTTGGACATTGTAAAACAGCTTCAACTGTTGCAACATCGGTTGGGCACTACATTGAATGCGACAAAATTAAGAAGCTTTGCGGCTATAACACATAAAGCGGGATGGGCTGTTACAGTACCTATACGAACTAATTCTTTAATACTAATAAATTTGTAGTTTTTGGGATGATAGGGCTCAAAAAAAGGGTGTTCTTTGTTAGGCCTTTTTTATTGTCCAATATTTTGCCAAATCTTGTTGGCTTCCTCAGGAACTAATAAATGGTCTTAAAACACAGCGACAAGCATGGACGTTAATAACATGTTAATAATCCATGCTCGTCGCTGTGTTTTAAGACCATTTATTAGTTCCTGTGGAAGCCAACAAGATTTGGCGAAATATTGGACAATAAAAAAGGTCTAACAAAGAACACCCTTTTTTGAGCCCTATCATCCCAAAAAATACAAATTTATTAGTGTACAATCATTGGCAAAAAAGTTTCACTTGGATTTAATTCTTTAATGTTAGGGCACAGGTGTTGGCATTTTCCACATTACATAATAAATAAAACATTTGCTATAAATAAGTTCTTGTGGTCATTCGGACAAACCTGCAGTCTAAATATTCAAATAAAATAAAACGTAAATGATCGATTTTGTTGAAATTTATTCTGTAAATATCGTGTACCAATTCGTATAGTGTTTTTGGCACGTAAGTATAGATCACAATAAGTACATGGTTCTGTAATAAAATAATGTAGTGTAACGTTCAAATAGACACTAGTCCACCAACGTACCAATAGATGGCGTTAGTAGTACCCTTGCGATACTACAAAAGTTGGCAACACCGCGACCAGAGAGCTGTCAACGTCATTCGAAGAAGTCAAGCGATCAATACTTATACGATAACACTGTTTTATTATAACAATCATACAAGTTTATGTAAATCTTTCAATATATAAGTAAAATCTAACCCGGCCATCATTGAAGAAGACCCCTGACAATAGTCACTTAACTTATCCAATACGATAATTATATCGTACCAAACGGCAACCGATGCACAGCCGACTGACAAGCGATATCGCTAGACTCGGAATTGCATATTTAAAAGTTTAGACTGGCATTGAGACTGCGTCTTCCTAACTGAGAGTTGAAGTAAACTAGTACAGTCGAGCCAATATTAGTACAGGATTGAGAAGGATAGATAGTGACGTATCCGTGTATTGCAGCATTTTACGTCTATAGGGTGTGTGCAAGTAGTTTGTAGTCGTGAGTACTAAGTTGTATAACAACTAGGCGTTCGGAAGGAGTCAGTATGGACCCCTATGTTGTTGTAAAGCAACAATAATTACTTTTCATTACAAAATAAATAATTTTACATTAGATCAAAAATACAAGTAATAAGTTCAGTGCTTTACAAGGTCAACTACGTTTACTGTTTTAAATTAAGGAAGCACAGAAAAAATAGACAATAGGGACAGTGGGGGAACATCGGCCACTTAAGAAGAAATGATCATGTCTTTTCTTATACCTTGTAGGCGATTCAAATTTTTTTCCAAAGCACTATTGGCTATTGAGTTACGACTTTAAATTTATTGCAAACTGCTGGGGAAAAATTTCTTAGTCGTATGACAAAATCTCACAAAATCATAAATTGAAATTAAAATTATTGTAGTATCTTGACCAATGTATGCTGATATGCAACACATAAGCAGGATTATTATTCTATACTGGAATATGTGCATTTTGCAGTTCCCTAACAAGGCATTTGCGCGTGATATGTTGCTGTTCAGCATACATTCGGTATAACTATATTCCGAATAGCAACTATAGCAAAAATTATCTATTTCTTGCACGAGTCATGTATGTAGAAGTTTTCTCTTTGGGCTTGAAATCGGTTGTTGGGTTCTTTGACCAGGAAATATTCGTCTATCCGTTGCTAGATTGACTCCCATGGAATTAACTATTCTCTAAAAATAAATACAATTAAAGATTAAACTTTCAGGTTATGTTGACAGGACATATCTGTTGCACCGTGTTCAGTGGCTGAAATTTCGGCTTAATCACCTCTCTACCCAGTTTCCTAAGGTCGCGCGGCAATTTAATACTATTTCTACCAGCGTAATAAACAATATTTCTGATCACACCTCGTATAAGGGCTTACCTTGCGTCAAACGGCAACATTCAACTTAACAAAATCAAATTTGTCTAAATATGCATTCGTCATTCTTCCTGGGAGGTTGGGTGCTCTGACTTGATTCACCGGCGCATCTGGAAGTCAATCATCTCTTGGCCGGGCGGGATACTCACATAACGTATGTTCCTATGTCACCGATAGTGACAAAAATGTTGTGGTGATCAGTTATGTTTTCTGATGGCTGACTTCCCACTACATCTTGCATCTGCTGGAACAATTGTTGAAGATTGTTAGATCTAGCACTGACGTGCAGTTTCCTCTACTCTAACTGAGTGTTCCAACATTTTTGAGTGAAGTCAGGGATGTCATTGCCTCTGGATCTTTGGTTTTAATTCATTGATGCAACACATGGAAAGATTATGTTTTATGTGCATCGTTTATGGCGATAGATATTCTAAGGCAATTAAAAATCGCTAGAAATGAGTTCCACACAAATTTACAGGTGGGCGCACATGTACATATTTGTTTTATATTGGCGTTTTTTCTTTTCTCAAGATAAATAATCCGCCCAAAAAATCGTTTCTGCTTGGCCTATTTCAGTAGAAGCTAGTTTGAAAATACTTGTGAACATTTACATATTCCTTGGTCCATAAACTACCTACCACAATATAGTACCTGGTATATGGAGCTTTTAGCAAAGCAGACGATCCCTCCGTGCCGGATCGGTTACACTTCGTATCCAGAAACCATTATGATTTGATGCGCAAAAGCTAGCATACGCCCTTGCAATTTATGTCATTACGGGGTTTTAGGCAAATGAAACGTTTAATACACGTGCCGTAATGTAAGGCACTCTTTATTACTTCAGTGCATTTAACGATCCGCTACATATACCGTGTGGTGGTTTCAACTTGGGACACCTAAATATGTCGAGAAATATGAATCCTACGACAAAAGTGTCTTATATGAATCTTGTCGGATACCAAGGAGGACATAAAAAGGCGTCAGATGTGTCGCAGGTGGCGCTGCAATACGGTGGCGCACTACGGTTAATTTGATATTTTTAAATGGGAATATCAATTCTTTTGCATTTGGGAAACAATTTTGGAGACGATGCATCTATCAGAAGTTATTATGGTTTAAAGTTTGTGGTTGCCACGGTAGTTACAACTGCTGCGCGTGCAATAACAGCTGCTTCTCGCAATAAAAGCGGCAACTCTGATGTCCGAGTATGGTTTTCGCGTGGTCGCAGATGGTGCTGCAATATTGCGGTAGTAAAACCAATTTTAGCCATACAACTAGCTTGTGTTCAGAGAGTTTTCAGTTGCATCTGACCTTCGGGATGCTTGGTTCGAGCAATTCCTTCTTGAAATAAATGCTCGAAATGATACCTTACATAAATACAATACCGACATTGCTTAAAGACGTAGGCCTTGTAAAGCGACCGAGCATGACGGTTGCCCAGCACACTACTTGGTTATAGGCCAGGTGCGCATACAAGCCCGTCTGTCTTACCACGGGACATGCCTATAATCGACACGAGGTTTTATGCAGTTTCCTCCTTAGTATTTTACAGGGAACTACCAGGTGGGTAGCCACCTGGTAGTTCCCTGTAAAGTGTCCACTAAAGTTATTGTTGCATGTAAATTGATAGAATCAAGTATTGTGTTGGTTTGTAGTAAAATAAAGCCGCGTGTTCTTTCATGGTATTGAAAATTTTTAATAAGAAATAACAAAGTCGATAACAGCGCTTTTGCGTGCAGCGGTAACACTTCTCGCGGGATACTTACTCCACCACAGGCACCTAAATCGTTTCTCAGTCCCCACTCCGTGCTGTGGACAGGGCCAATATCACGGGAGGAAACGCAGTGAGGATGGTTGGTGGATTGGTAGTTATGGTCCGACATTGGCCGATAAATTATAACGCCAGATTTTATTTTGTGGTGGTAGTTCTTTAACAACAAAGCTTAAGAAAAAATAAATGCCAACGGCTCGCGAAAATATTAGTGAGCGAAGGAGATTGAAGGAGATTGAATACAATAAAATTACGAGTAAAAATGGGTAATATAATATATGATTTTAAAGCAAACATAATTTATATTGCAAGCAATCGATCAACACTTGCTCTAGATGCAGAGTTGAGATGCCTAAGTAACATTTGTAATAAATTTGGAATTCCAGAAATGTATATTTTGAAATTATATTTACCCAGCTAATAAAAGAGCATTGTATGCTGAAAGACTACAAGATAAACATTTGTATAATAAATAATGCAAGAAAAATTAACTGTAAACAAACAAGGCAATTAAAAAGGATTTACATCTTCTTCCTACAGCTGGACGCGCAGGCATTAATCTTATGTACGCAAATATCAAAAGGTATTATTTTTGGCAAAACCTGAGACATGATATTGTGAAGTTTGTACGAAAATGTGATGATTGCCAGAGGTATAATCATACAGAACCTCTGACAGTCACGCTTCTTCAGCAGTTAAAAAGATATATTTAGATCTCATGGGTCCACTAAACCAAGATGACGATGATAACAGATATGTTTTAACGATACAGTGTGAACTAACTAAATTTGTAGAGGCTTATCCTCTAGAAACCAAGTAAGCAGAATACCACAAAATATTGTTACCTACAGATCAAGGAACGGAGTGTTAGCTAAATTATTTCAAGAATCAGCACAAATTTTAGGAACCGTTCAACAAGTTTAACAGCAATAGCATCATCAAACTCTGGGTTCATTGGAAAATACACATAAACATCTCGGAGCATATTTAGGAATTCAAATTTCAACATTTCCAGATGTATGGAGCACGTGGATTCCATTTTGGTGTTTTGCATTTAACAATACAGTACATGCGGAGACCAAGTACACACCATATGAACTGGTTTTTGGGAAAAGTTGTAAATTGCCAAATAATATTTTACATAATATTGACCAAATGTATAACTTTGATAATTATCCAACAGAGTTAAAATTTAGACTTCTCGGAAAACCGACTAATGTAATGTTAAAATAGATAAAAGTTAGTAGAGGTACATAAAAATAGAATTAACCAGTATTATGATTAAATAAAGAAGCAAAAAGGGAAAGTGTAGGTGTAAAGAAAAAAAAATTAAATTAGTTAAGCAAATTTAAATGTTGTTTGTTATAATCATATTAGAACCAAGAAAATTTAACATTGTAATGTTAAATTTTTCTACTGTAATAGGAAAGGTGTAATGGAATCATATTCCGAACAATGACCGTGAAGTGCGTGGTAACTGGCGTGACCGAGTGCGGACATATACCTGTGGACAATATATACCTGTGGACAATATTGCCGATGTTGCTGACAATGCGAACGGATGCGCTTCGACACGTAAGCGGAATACAATTAGAGATAGTTAGAAATAGGCAGTTGAAAGAGGTGTAACACAAAAGACAATAAAAGGTATTAGTAGGTGACATCGGGGTTTTATGACCATCCAACCCAATCTTACAAGAAGGAAGATAAGTACGTTGCATTACAGGTGCTGACACACAAATTAATGCAGAAAAACTTGATGTTGAAGGCAAACATTTCGAACCTTTACTTCAATAAGAAATTGCTTGTACCTTTCATCCTGATGGTTAGAGGCAAGAAGGCACTCTGAAAACAAGCAAGTTGTTCCCGGATAGCGTTAAACGTAGTTAACGTTTCAATACCGGCAGTAAAAATTTTAAAAAAAGAAACAAGTTTGTTTAAAAACGCGCTGTTTTGGTCGACAGCTTGTCCACACTTCCAACTACGGTTCAGGGGTCAGAGGATTTTTTGGTGATACTAGAGCGGGCCATATTTTTTTGTATTGTCTTTTGAGATCAGTAAGCATGAAATTCTGAAAATATTATCGCAGGATTTGCTCGTGTGTTTTTTTGGAAACAAATCAAAATTAGGTTTTATCATTTTCTTGCGTTTATCTCAGGAATGGGTAGCTCTAACAGACTTTTCCTTTTTCTCATTTTATGTCATAAAATATCCCATAAAGTAATGTCTACAGTTTTTGCGTCAATGTGTAGGCGGTATCTCCGCACAACACTAATTGCAGGGCGTATCCATCACAGCTCGTTTTACCACGTGTGGAGACAGATATTGCTAAATAACTTAAAAGGAGGACATAGAGATCAAAATAAACTGGTGGGTCTTCATGAACTTTTTTGTTATGTTGTTTATTATAAAATTTCTACCATCTTTGCCTTTTTCTTGGCACGATATCATGGCGTTAGGACAATTTTTGTCGTAAACTTTTTCTTAACATTTTTTAGGACTATTTGTGTTACCAATGTTGTGGTGCAAACCGCAGTTTAACATAACGATACCGCCTTATGTATCTAGTTTATACTCAGAATGACGTTTACTTAAAAATAATCACTAAAGCCTTCCTTATGGTTTAAATTAAATTGCGGGGAAAAGTGGGATACCCTTCTGCATAGGAACTGAATGAATTATAGTCACTTTCCATTCCAGAATACTAACATGTTCTTTTCCACAGAAAAATGGTAATCTTAACTAAACTGCAATGTGATTTAGGGGATAGTACGATGCTTTGAACATATTTTAGTTATTGCATTAACTTTATACATTTGTTGCCACAAACCAACAAATGTAAAAACACAAATCTATTGCGAACGCACTTACTACATAGTATGGTATTGGTATGCACTAAATATGACCGATATTACAGAAAATAACTGTTGCTACTATTGCTGTTCTCTTCAAATTTGCCACAGAGTGTCAATACATTTTTGTCTTTCGGTAGGTAGGTACTAAGCAAATACTTTGGGCTACAGCAATCTGTTGCTATTTCTGTTTTAATTTGTTTCCTGATTTTTTCAGTGAATGCCCGAAATAGAACATCGATGTCAAACTTAATCATCATCAGGGTTTGTGTATTACTGTCGCGTACAACTTCTTGCGATGACATGTGCGGTTTAACAGAACACAAAATTTTGCTTTCGACCTTTCGACGTAAATGATTTGTTGACATAGTAACAGCTTACACAAAACACTTGTATATATACCCAAGGTTCGTAGAGCCGTACTTTGCAGAGGTTGCGCTGATGGCTATATTTCCCATTACCCTAGCGACCCCCGCAGATGCCTACAAGCTCACGAAAAACTGACGTCAGTGGTGTCAGAACGGATAAAGCATCTAGATTCTAGTACGCTAGCAGTTTTGCGTGTTATGAGAGCAGTTTGGGACGTCACTGGTGGACCTCGTCCCCGCCCCGCAAATGGCTGTCGGCATAACCTCTATACGTACATATTCGTTGTTACGGATATTGTAGCTATAGGCAAATTCCTTGTCATTTTGTGTAAATGTCACAAGTGTGCTGACCCCAAATTTACCAAATTCGCGAATAACTATGTAAACATCATTTTATTTTAACACTGTAGCAATATATCATAGTCATGCAATCGTTACAGAACACGTATACATGTTTAAAAATCGGTCTGTAATTAAAACTGGGAACTTGTAGTACACATTACTTTGTGGTACGGAATCATTACAAGTGTAGAGTTTTTACCTACCCTACAATTGTAGGACTTGTAGTGTTTGTGTTGCGGGCCCACTGCACTACAATCTGCCTAAAATTTCAAACAAAATTGAATTTTGTTAAAAAATATGAATTTTGTTTAAACAAAATTGAATTTTGTTCTAGTATCCCTATATTTATTAGATTATCCCTAGATTATCCATCTGTATGACATGTGTCAGTTTGCTTGTTTGTTTGTTTTTCTGAATTCCAAATTGAATACGACTTGTTAAAATTGTGGTGTGAGTGGAGTATGATTGTCACTCAATTTGCGGCTCTGAATTCCACCGTTAGTCTGCATATGCGTGCGTGCGTGCGTGCGTGCGTGCCTGTTTTTTTTTTTGTGGCGACGGCGGCGATTCCGGAGAAACTACTAAATGTATCGGGACGAAATTTCATATTTAGAAGTTTCATGACCAAACTTAGTCTGAAATTTTTTTTTTAAAAGAGTCCAAAGCAATTGGAGGTTTACTCCAAGTATTTTTTAATGATTTTGCAAATGTAATTTCTTCAATATATTAAATACTAAATTAAAGAAGAGCAAATTCTGAATAATTTATTTCTATGACATTTTTTGATAAATTTAACATTTTAACTGCGTGAGCATGGGCGCCGTTACATTTGTGCAGGGGGGGGCGCTTGCCCCCCCCCCCCCCTGGATTTTGAACCCAACTATACCCAAACTACTGTGTCTGTGTCTGTGTCTGTGTCCGTGTCCGTGTCCGTGTCCGTGTCCGTGTCCGTGTCCGTGTCCGTGTCCGTGTCTGTGTCTGTGTCTCTGTGTGTGTGTGTGTGTGTGTGTGTGTGTGTGTGTGTGTGTGTGTGTGTGTGTGTGTGTGTGTGTGCGTGTGTGTGTGTGTGTGCGTGTGCGTGTGCGTGTGCGTGTGCGTGTGCGTCTGCCTGTGCGTGTGCGCGTGCGCGGGCGTGCGGGTGTGGGTGTGTGTGTGTGTGTGTGTGTGTGTGTGTGTGTGTGTGTGTGTGTGTGTGTGTGTGTGTGTGTGTGTGTGTGTGTGTGTGTGTGTGTGTGTGTGTGTGTGTGTGTGTGTGTGTGTGTGTGTGTGTGTGTGTGTGTGTGTGTGTGTGTGTGTGTGTGTGCGTGTGTAAACGATTTTTTGACGACGATTCCGGAGAAACTACTAAAGGTATCGGGACGAAAGTTTATATTTAGAAGTTCTATGACTAAACTTAGAGCTGAAAAGCTTTTGGTTCAAAAGAGTCGAAAGGAACTGGTAGCTTATTCTAAGTATTTTTCAATGATTTTGCAAATGAGCCACCATTTCTGTAATTTCGACAAAATAGTTAAATAATAAATTAAAGTAGACGAAGTTTTGAATAATTTATGTCTATGACTTTTTTTGATAAAATTAATAGTTTAGCTTCAAGAGCAAATTCTATTTGATCGAGATCGATCGCATCTGCATTGATATGAAATTACATAGTAGCCTGGATTTGACAAATATTTTTTTGTGCTGTCACCAGCGATTAGAAAAATCAAGATACGACACTGGCGGCGGCACCTTTGATGTCGGTGTTCCAAGTTTTACGAAACTAGCAGGCGCGACAGCCGTGGTTTGAAAAAGTCCGCTAGATGGCGCCACTGCAAAAGAGACAAATTTATTACTTCAAACTGACACGGACACTGTCACATTGACAGAAAAATGTAAACTGTCACTCTGACAGGAAAGTGTAATATATATTGCCGCCTGCTGTCACCACAGAAATGTCTATGGTTGTCACACTCGAAAACAGCTGATTTCATCAGAGGTAGGAGAACCGCTATTGAACGTTGCCGCTCTAGTGCGACAATGTACAAAATACAAAATTCAAATAAAATAAGATCACCAATTTGTTTGTTTGTTGATAAGAAATATCAACCCGTTGTTATATCTAATTGTAAAAATGATAAATTGAGAAAATTGTAAATAAAGTATAGCGATGAGTGTAGTTATATTTTAGTATGTTGTTATATTTTAGTTTTAATATTTCCTATACAGAAATAAAACCATTTTTTTAAAATACGTATTTCTCAAAAAACAACACAAAAAAGTTGATGTCACTTCTGCCGAAAACTACATAGCGCGACTCGCTCACATGCAACGGCGACACTCCGCCATCGGTGACGCGCCGCATCACCACTCGTCGCGCTATTCCGTACTTTCGGCACTTGTGAGATAAATAACTACTATTCTGATGACAGTAGGTAGTCAAATGCTGATTGACAATACCTACTATTGATACTATTGACTATCAAAATATCTGTCAAATCCTGGCTAGCTAGTTTAATTTTAATGCAGACACGATTTATCTCAATCAAATAGATTCTCATGCAGCTAAACTATTAATTTTATATTTTGTATGATGAAGTCATGTGCCTGGCCACATCAGATTTTTATCCTAATAATGACTAGGTATACCGATTATAATCGTCACCAATGTCAGTTTTACTAGATTGTTTCCTTTCAGTTTTCGTCGTGAAAGGGTCACATTATAAATTGTGCCAAGTTTACGATTTTGCGCTGTAGTCCAAAATGCTAATCATACTTATAAGGTTTAATTACAGTAGAACGTCGATAATCCGAACCTCGGTAATCCGAACATTCGCTAATCCGAACACCCACACAGAAATAATAGTAAAATAAATCACTGAGAAACCTAGGAAAGTGAAGGGAAGGGTTATGAGACTGTCCCATCCAATGTTTCATGACGAAAACAGGAAGAAGTTATACAACATTTTTTTGAATAACGGATACTTCTCAGGCGGTTGATTTATGGACATGACCCGTCAAGACGTGTGGTGGACATGACGGCCCCTCTTCGGCATACCCCCTTGATTTACAGACGGTTCCCGTTTGACCCTGGATTATCCCGGCCAATAAGCAGCCTGTTCACGATTGAAAATTTGAAGATAGCACACTATAACATCGGCAAGATAGGTGATTTCTTCACTAACACTAAACATAGGATTCCCCATGAATACACCTCTGGGGTAGTGTACAGAGTGCCTTGCGGTGACTGTAGCTCAGCTTATGTGGGACAAACGGGAAATTGGATCAAGACTAGGATTAGACAGCACAGGGATGACATCACGAAGAGAAAAATGACGAGTGCCTTAGCCCAACATGCAGTAAACACGACATAGCATCAATTTTGAAAACACCGAGATTATTTACAGGAAAAGAAACCTTCGAGAGCGATTATTTTTCGAAATGATCGGGATTAAAAAGACGGAGAATTCCATCAACCTTCGGTCCGACACTGAAGATCTTAGCGCCACCTACACTTATTTATTAAACTTGGACTACAATCACAAACAAATTCTGGATGATTCGTTTACTAATCTAGGTGACCTAAGTGAAATAGTGTTTTAGATTTAAGTTAAATATCTTGCGTCTAGTTGTTTTGCTGTTGGTAACATTGTCTTTCTGTTTTGGTTTGAGTGATTTTGTGTTGGCGTCACTGACCGTTGACATGAATTGTTTCCTAACCTAATTTCTACCGCATTTATGGATGTCGCGTGTCACCGATCTCGCTTTGTAACTCGCAAGTATCGCTCTGGTTTCCTCATTGCCGATTATTTTGGGCTTCCACCGACTGCTTTGTAGGATTTTTGAAAGAGAAGTGTGTTTGTGTTCAAGCACATTTTATTTTGAAGGTATTATTCCAACTAATTAGCCTGAAATCTTTACTACATGTTTTATTCTCTGTGATTGCTTTTCAGATCGTTTTGTGGTTTTGTGTTACGTCAATTAGAAGACCGCTTTTGTTTTGAGAGGTCACTCAGCTATGTTTTGTCTACGAGACTAGCTCTCATGTTATGTTATCGTCTTTAGTGATGCGTCGACTATTATTATGGTAACTAACGCTCATTATGTTTTTGCTGCTTGTGGTCTGTACCTATTGTCTCTGTTACAGTTCCTGAGGAAGTTGGAATAAGCCAACGAAATATAGAACACTAACAAAATTGTCAATTAACACGGAATAAAGAATTTCAACGCCCCTTTTCCCAAAAACAACACACCAATTGTTACGTATAGTAGGGCAAAAAACAAAATCAACTAATAAATTATAATGTATATATAATGTTCCCACCCTATCATGCCTAGCAATGTAATGCGACTCAGCTAAGACTGGACAAGCCGCCAATAAGTGGTAGACATGTTCCGGAGCCTGATGACACAATCTACAACTCCCATCATGAGCAACTTTCATAATCTTCTGTTCATGATATCTGGTACGAATTGCCTGATCTTGCGCCGCAACAATAGAGGATTCCGTTTCAGCCTTAATGTTCCCATGACAAAGCCAAGATAAAGACCCAGACTTTGAAATGCCATCAGCCTCCACAATTCTTAAAAATTGACCATGCATTGGCTTACTAACATAATCCTCCATCATTTTCCGATTCATTCTTAACTTAATCTCCCGCTTTAAACTCGCCACCGAAGTTTTATTTCCTTAATTTTCTAGTTCTTCGACCTGAAATTTTTCTAAAATTAGTTTATGTTTACTAATAATTGACTTACCAGAAGTATCCCTAATTAATTGTTTAATAACTTTATCCTCCTTGTTGGCCTTTATAGAATTTCCTAAATTTAACATTTCCAAATCATAAATATTTTCCAATTGCTGCAAACCACGACCTCCATCTAAACGATGCAGGTATAGACTGCAGACATCGGACCTAGGGTGAAACATAAAATTTAATGTTAACTGTTTTCCAGTTTTAATGTCCAAATCGCGTATTTCCTTCTTCGTCCAGTTTAAAACACCAACACTGTATCGAAATATAGGAATAGCATATGCATTTATCGCTTGCATTTTATACTTTCCATTTAAACCAGACTTTAAAATTTTCCTCACATGCTTAATGTATTCGCCTATAACCTTCGCCTTCATGCCTTCATCATCAATACCAAAGGCTTCATCCATTCCCAGATACTTATATCTAGTATTATCTGTTAGGTCATTAATACTAGAATGATCATTCAGGCATATGTCAGCGGTTTTCTCAATTTTGCCTTTGACAATACTAATTTTGGCACACTTCTCTAAGCCAAATTGCATCCCAATATCATCAGAGAATTGTTTAACAATACTGAGGCTCCTCTTCAACTGCTCATCATTTTTGGCATAAAGTTTCAAGTCATCCATATAAAATGAATGACCAATTAACTTTTCGCCAGGTAATAACTGCACACCAACTTTATCGTCATTCAATTCCCTAGACAATGCAAACAGGCCTATGCAAAACAGCAATGGAGATAAAATATCACCTTGAAATATGCCACAATTAATATCAATCGGCTCTGAGAAAACACACGAGTCTTCTCCCCGCAAGCATAGTTTAGTAGACCATAAAGACTTACATGACTACCAAACAAATAATTTTTCGGTTTACCCTATATATCTCCAAGGCTTTTATAATCCATTCATGCGGGATACTATCGTACGCCTTCTTATAATCAATCCAGGCCATGGATAGGTTTCCTCGAGTCTTCTTGATCTTTTCAACAATCTTCTTGTTGATTATTAACAGTTCCTTTGACCCATAACTGTCCTTTAAAATACCTTTCTGCTCAGAGGGCAATACATTATTTTCTTTCAGATGTTCATAAATCTTGGTACCTAAAATTTTAGTTAATAATTTATAACTACAATTTAAACAAGTAATAGGTCTATATTGGGATACTTCCATTGTATTCTCCGTTTTGGGAATCAAAACAGTAACACCTTCAGTCAGCCACGACGGTATCAGTTCCGGATTATTAACCATATTGTTAAAACATTTTACCAAATGTTCATGCAAAATGGTTATCCTTTTAAGCCAAAAATTAGGAATTTTATCTGGTCCAGGAACTTTCCAAAGTGCTAAACTTTTGCAAGCATTTGAGATGTCATCTTTGGAGAGAAGTACATCTTCCATTGCTGGATAATGGTTATTACGCCTCTCCTCGCGTCTAATCCATTCCGCTTCAGAATTATACTTGCCAGATTGCCCCCAAATGATGCCTGTCCAAAAGTTGGTAACATCCTGCATGTTTGGAAAATTCTGGATACAGATATTGTCCTTGCCTAGACCCCTATAAAATTTTTTAGGATTTTCTTCAAAATTTTTGTTATCATTGTAAGTCCGAATTCTTTTCTCAATTCTTCTGATACGTTGGGCCTTAGCTTGAATTTTCTGTTTTAACTCTTCTTCAATAACTACTATATCCTTCTCTTCGCCTAAAACACTATATTTTAGTATTATGTTTTGCCGTAACCGTTGTAACCTCTCAGTTAAATGAACTGATCTAATTTCTGAAATCCTGGAAACGTCCTTTCTCCAATTAGCAATATTATTTTGGAGTCTACGCTTCCAACGGTTCTCCCGAATTCTATTATTGTGTATTGATGTAAATTTTGGATTCACCATCTTAGTAATAACATAGGCAGATGAATACAACAAATTATTTATGTCAATAATGGACAATTCTGGCTTATTTCTGAGAAATACTTCCAGATCAGAATTAGCTTGCGCAATCAACTCCCTAACCCTGTTAGTCTCCCTTATGAAAGGCAGCCTAACCCGGTCATGAAAATTACCTGCAGTAAGCAACTCTTCCTGTACCAATATTAAAAACTGACTTTGCTGCACATCATTGTCAATATCATTATCCAGATTTGGCATCCCATTTACCTCAATATCCACAATAACAGACGCCTCAGCGTCAGCAATACGGCTGTTCGGTTCTAATTCTTCAACTCCAACCACTTCATCATTTTCAAGATTGAGATAAATCTCTACCTCCCTTCTTATACTATGTATCTCTATATTTGATAACTTATTCCTATTTAGAATGCACCGTCTCTGGGAAGCCGAAGTATTAGCAGTCAACTCCATTCTTTTACCTGGGTTTCTTTCTCGCCATAATCTAAAGCATTCCCGTTGATTGGCACATCCAAACCTTAACAATGAACAAAAATGACACCAAATCACCTCCTTATATTCATTTATGGACCATTTGTTACGCAATATTCTTGAGTTATTTAAATCCATTTGTTAAAAAAAAAACTAAAGTGGACTCAATAACAATAAATATTATGAGTAACCTCTTTATTTACAACTGAAATTCAAAGGATAATTAGGTATCACAATAACACTTACTACAAAGAAACGTAGAAATACTATGTATTACTGACAACTTCCTGAATAACTAGAATTGTCAAAATTGACACTATCACCAATCTGAAACCTAAAATATATTAAAAGATATGTTACTACCTCCCAATATACTCCTTCTATTCGAAATGGCGGGCGTCCACTTATAAAAGCAATTCAAATCAATAAATGATTTTAAACTGCTTCGTTTATTAGATAATTCTATTTCTTTCAGGAGGTCAGATTTGACACTGCGTGCCAAGGCACGGCTATTATTATTATTATTATTATTATTTATTGAAAATCTCTGATACATCTCATTAAATATTTGAAACCTAGATAATATAATTTAGATACAACTAAAATTACACTAATAATTTTGAAATGTAATAAAGAGGATCAGGGCAAATTGGAAGTACCGAGCTTCGCTGAAGCCTAGGGTACTCCCTTTGCGGGTATCACTGCAGCTCTACCCAATTTTGAAAAATACAAGGCCATTTATGCTTTGCAAAAAAAAATTTAATTTTTCTTTGCAAAGCAAAGGAAAACTGCAGAAAACCCTTGCAGCCTTGTGCAAAGGTCATTAAAAAAACACGCACACGCACACGCACACGCACACGCACACGCACACGCACACGCACACGCACACGCACACGCACACGCACACGCACACGCACACACACACACACACACGCACACACATTTATTAATAGACAATATACATTAAAAGAAGGTAAAGATGAATATTAAGCAGCAAATTTAGGGTTCTTTATGATAAAACTCTCCTCAAAATATTCGCGCTTCCCAAAACCGCAATTTCTTGAATTTCCCAGGCCGAAATTTTGCACGGCAACTCTTTAACATGCTTACTATAATTTAGACTAACTGCTCCCAATGCACCTACAATCACCGGAACAATGTTGACTTTCATTCCCCACATACGTCCAACTTCTATTGCGAGATCCTTATATTTAAGTTGTTTTTCAAGCTCCTTCCTTACAACATTCGCATCAGCAGGTACCGAGATTTCTATGAACGTGCACACCTTCCTCTGGAAATCCTTTACCACGATATCTGGCTTATTAGCATCAAGCATTCTATCAGTGACAACAGGCATGTTCCATAATATGGTAATATGATCATTACTCACAACAGGAGATGGGATGTGGTCATACCACCGAGACACATCCATTGCTAAACCTAGTTTATTATTATTATTTATTGAAAATCTCTGATACATCTCATTAAATATTGGAAACCTAGATAATATAATTTAGATACAACATATAAATACTAAAATTACACTAATAATTTTGAAAAGTAATAAAGAGGATCCGGGCAAATTGGTAGTACCGAGCTTTGCTGAAGCCTAGGGTACTCCCTTTGCGGGTATCACTGCAGCTCTACCCAATTTGGAAAAACACAAGGCCATTTATGCTTTGCAAAGAAAAATTTCATTTTTCTTTGCAAAGCAAAGAAAAACTGCAGAAAACCCTTGCAGCCTTGTGCAAAGGTCATTAAAAACACACACACACACAGACACACATTTATTAATAGATAATATACATTAAAAGAAGGTAAAGATGAAATATTAAGCAGCAAATTTAGGGTTCTTTATGATAAAACTCTCCTCAAAATATTATTATTTATTGAAAATCTCTGATACATCTCATTAAATATTTGAAACCTAGATAATATAATTTAGATACAACATATAAATACTAAAATTACACTAATAATTTTGAAATGTAATAAAGAGGATCAGGGCAAATTGGAAGTACCGAGCTTCGCTGAAGCCTAGGGTACTCCCTTTGCGGGTATCACTGCAGCTCTACCCAATTTTGAAAAATACAAGGCCATTTATGCTTTGCAAAAAAAAATTTCATTTTTCTTTGCAAAGCAAAGGAAAACTGCAGAAAACCCTTGCAGCCTTGTGCAAAGGTCATTAAAAACACACACACACACATTTATTAATAGACAATATACATTAAAAGAAGGTAAAGATGAAATATTAAGCAGCAAATTTAGAGTTCTTTATGATAAAACTCTCCTCAAAATATTCGCGCTTCCCAAAACCGCAATTTCTTGAATTTCCCAGGGCGAAATTTTGCACGGCAACTCTTTAACATGCTTACTATAATTTAGACTAACTGCTCCCAATGCACCTACAATCACCGGAACAATGTTGACTTTCATTCCCCACATACGTCCAACTTCTATTGCGAGATCCTTATATTTAAGTTGTTTTTCAAGCTCCTTCCTTACAACATTCGCATCAGCAGGTACCGAGATTTCTATGAACGTGCACACCTTCCTCTGTAAATCCTTTACCACGATATCTGGCTTATTAGCATCACGCATTCTATCAGTGACAACAGGCATGTTCCATAATATGGTAATATGATCATTACTCACAACAGGAGATGGGATGTGGTCATACCACCGAGACACATCCATTGCTGAACCTAGTTGGGAACATAAATTATAATGTGTATATGTTCCCACCCTATCATGCCTAGCAATGTAATGCGACTCAGCTAAGACTGGACAAGCCGCCAATAAGTGGTAGACATGTTCCGGAGCCTGATGACACAATCTACAACTCCCATCATGAGCAACTTTCATAATCTTCTGTTCGTGATATCTGGTACGAATTGCCTGATCTTGCGCCGCAACAATAGAGGATTCCGTTTCAGCCTTAATGTTCCCATGACAAAGCCAAGATAAAGACCCAGACTTTGAAATGCCATCAGCCTCCACAATTCTTAAAAATTGACCATGCATTGGCTTACTAACATAATCCTCCCTCATTTTCCGATTCATTCGTAACTTAATCTCCCGCTTTAAACTCGCCACCGAAGTTTTATTTCCGTAATTTACTAGTTCTTCGACCTGAAATTTTTCTAAAATTAGTTTATGTTTACTAATTATTGACTTACCAGAAGTATCCCTAATTAATTGTTTAATAACTTTATCTTCCTTGTTGGCCTTTATAAAATTTCCTAAATTTAACATTTCCAAATCATAAATATTTTCCAAATGCTGCAAACCACGACCTCCATCTAAGCGATGCAGGTATAGCCTGCAAACATCGGACCTAGGGTGAAACATAAAATTTAATGTTAACTGTTTTCTAGTTTTAATGTCCAAATCGCGTATTTCCTTCTTCGTCCAGTTTAAAACACCAACACTGTATCGAAATATAGGAATTGCATATGCATTTATCGCTTGCATTTTATACTTTCCATTTAAACCAGACTTTAAAATTTTCCTCACACGCTTAATGTATTCGCCTATAACCTTCACCTTCATGCCTTCATCATCAATACCAAAGGCTTCATCCATTCCCAGATACTTATATCTAGTATTATCTGTTAGGTCATTAATACTAGAATGATCATTCAGGCATATGACAGCGGTTTTCTCAATTTTGCCTTTGACAATACTAATTTTAGCACACTTCTCTAAGCCAAATTGCATCCCAATATCATCAGAGAATTGTTTAACAATACTGAGGCTCCTCTTCAACTGCACATCATTTTTGGCATAAAGTTTCAAGTCATCCATATAAAATGAATGACCAATTAACTTTTCGCCAGGTAATAACTGCACACCAACTTTATCCTCATTTATTATTATTTATTATTATTATTTATTGAAAATCTCTGATACATCTCATTAAATATTGGAAACCTAGATAATATAATTTAGATACAATATATAAATACTAAAATTACACTAATAATTTTGAAAAGTAATAAAGAGGATCAGGGCAAATTGGTAGTACCGAGCTTCGCTGAAGCCTAGGGTACTCCCTTTGCGGGTATCACTGCAGATCTACCCAATTTTGAAAAACACAAGGCCATTTATGCTTTGCAAAGAAAAATTTCATTTTTCTTTGAAAAGCAAAGGAAAACTGCAGAAAACCCTTGCAGCCTTGTGCAAAGGTCATTAAAAACACACACACACACACATACACACACACACAGACACACATTTATTAATAGACAATATACATTAAAAGAAGGTAAAGATGAAATATTAAGCAGCAAATTTATATTATTAAATTTATATTTATTATTATTATTATTTATTGAAAATCTCTGATACATCTCATTAAATATTTGAAACCTAGATAATATAATTTAGATATAACATATAAATACTAAACTTACACTAATAATTTTGAAAAGTAATAAAGAGGATCAGGGCAAATGGTGGTACCGAGCTTCGCTGAAGCCTAGGGTACTCCCTTTGCGGGTATCACTGCAGCTCTACCCAATTTTGAAAAACACAAGGCCATTTATGCTTTGCAAAGAAAAATTTCATTTTTCTTTGCAAAGCAAAGGAAAACTGCAGAAAACCCTTGCAGCCTCGTGCAAAGGTCATTAAAAACACACACACACACACTCACACACACACACAGACACACATTTATTAATAGACAATATACATTAAAAGAAGGTAAAGATGAAATATCAAGCAGCAAATTTAGGGTTCTTTATTATAAAACTCTCCTCAAAATATTTGCGCTTCCCAAAACCGCAATTTCTTGAATTTCCCAGGGCGAAATTCAAGAAATTGCGGTTTTGGGAAGCGCAAATATTTTGAGGAGAGTTTTATCATAAAGAACCCTAAATTTGCTGCTTAATATTTCATCTTTACCTTCTTTTAATGTATATTGTCTATTAATAAATGTGTGTCTGTGTGTGTGTGTGTGTGTGTGAGTGTGTGTGTGTGTTTTTAATGACCTTTGCACAAGGCTGCAAGGGTTTTCTGCAGTTTTCCTTTGCTTTGCAAAGAAAAATGAAATTTTTCTTTGCAAAGCATAAATGGCCTTGTGTTTTTCAAAATTGGGTAGAGCTGCAGTGATACCCGCAAAGGGAGTACCCTAGGCTTCAGCGAAGCTCGGTACTACCAATTTGCCCTGATCCTCTTTATTACTTTTCAAAATTATTAGTGTAAGTTTAGTATTTATATGTTATATCTAAATTATATTATCTAGGTTTCAAATATTTAATGAGATGTATCAGAGATTTTCAATAAATAATAATAATAATGTTGTAAGGAAGGAGCTTGAAAAACAACTTAAATATAAGGATCTCGCAATAGAAGTTGGACGTATGTGGGGAATGAAAGTGAACATTGTTCCGGTGATTGTAGGTGCATTGGGAGCAGTTAGTCTAAATTATAGTAAACATGTTAAAGAGTTGCCGTGCAAAATTTCGCCCTGGGAAATTCAAGAAATTGCGGTTTTGGGAAGCGCAAATATTTTGAGGAGAGTTTTATCATAAAGAACCCTAAATTTGCTGCTTAATATTTCATCTTTACCTTCTTTGAATGTATATTGTCTATTAATAAATGTGTGTCTGTGTGTGTGTGTGTGTGTGTGTGTGTGAGTGTGTGTGTGTGTGTTTTTAATGACCTTTGCACAAGGCTGCAAGGGTTTTCTGCAGTTTTCCTTTGCTTTGCAAAGAAAAATGAAATTTTTCTTTGCAAAGCATAAATGGCCTTGTGTTTTTCAAAATTGGGTAGAGCTGCAGTGATACCCGCAAAGGGAGTACCCTAGGCTTCAGCGAAGCTCGGTACTACCAATTTGCCCTGATCCTCTTTATTACTTTTCAAAATTATTAGTGTAAGTTTAGTATTTATATGTTATATCTAAATTATATTATCTAGGTTTCAAATATTTAATGAGATGTATCAGAGATTTTCAATAAATAATAATAATAAACTAATAATAACAGAAACTAATTTTAGAAAAATTTCAGGTCGAAGAACTAGAAAATTACGGAAATAAAACTTCGGGGGCGAGTTTAAAGCGGGAGATTAAGTTAAGAATGAATCGGAAAATGAGGGAGGATTATGTTAGTAAGCCAATGCATGGTCAATTTTTAAGAATTGTGGAGGGTGATGGTATTTCAAAATCTGGGTCTTTATCTTGGCTTTGTCATGGGAACATTAAGGCTGAAACGGAATCCTCTATTGTTGCGGCGCAAGATCAGGCAATTCGTACCAGATATCATGAACAGAAGATTATGAAAGTTGCTCATGATGGGAGCTGTAGATTGTGTCATCAGGCTCCGGAACATGTCTACCACTTATTGGCGGCTTGTCCAGTCTTAGCTGAGTCGCATTACATTGCTAGGCATGATAGGGTGGGAACATATATACATTATAATTTATGTTCTCAACTAGGTTTAGCAATGGATGTGTCTCGGTGGTATGACCACATCCCATCTCCTGTTGTGAGTAATGATCATATTACCATATTATGGAACATGCCTGTTGTCACTGATAGAATGCTTGATGCTAATAAGCCAGATATCGTGGTAAAGGATTTCCAGAGGAAGTTGTGCACGTTTATTGAAATCTCGGTACCTGCTGATGCGAATGTTGTAAGGAAGGAGCTTGAAAAACAACTTAAATATAAGGATCTCGCAATAGAAGTTGGACGTATGTGGGGAATGAAAGTGAACATTGTTCCGGTGATTGTAGGTGCATTGGGAGCAGTTAGTCTAAATTATAGTAAACATGTTAAAGAGTTGCCGTGCAAAATTTCGCCCTGGGAAATTCAAGAAATTGCGGTTTTGGGAAGCGCAAATATTTTGAGGAGAGTTTTATCATAAAGAACCCTAAATTTGCTGCTTGATATTTCATCTTTACCTTCTTTTAATGTATATTGTCTATTAATAAATGTGTGTCTGTGTGTGTGTGTGTGAGTGTGTGTGTGTGTGTGTTTTTAATGACCTTTGCACGAGGCTGCAAGGGTTTTCTGCAGTTTTCCTTTGCTTTGCAAAGAAAAATGAAATTTTTCTTTGCAAAGCATAAATGGCCTTGTGTTTTTCAAAATTGGGTAGAGCTGCAGTGATACCCGCAAAGGGAGTACCCTAGGCTTCAGCGAAGCTCGGTACCACCAATTTGCCCTGATCCTCTTTATTACTTTTCAAAATTATTAGTGTAAGTTTAGTATTTATATGTTATATCTAAATTATATTATCTAGGTTTCAAATATTTAATGAGATGTATCAGAGATTTTCAATAAATAATAATAATAATATAAATTTAATAATATAAATTTGCTGCTTAATATTTCATCTTTACCTTCTTTTAATGTATATTGTCTATTAATAAATGTGTGTCTGTGTGTGTGTGTATGTGTGTGTGTGTGTTTTTAATGACCTTTGCACAAGGCTGCAAGGGTTTTCTGCAGTTTTCCTTTGCTTTGCAAAGAAAAATGAAATTTTTCTTTGCAAAGCATAAATGGCCTTGTGTTTTTCAAAATTGGGTAGATCTGCAGTGATACCCGCAAAGGGAGTACCCTAGGCTTCAGCGAAGCTCGGTACTACCAATTTGCCCTGATCCTCTTTATTACTTTTCAAAATTATTAGTGTAATTTTAGTATTTATATATTGTATCTAAATTATATTATCTAGGTTTCCAATATTTAATGAGATGTATCAGAGATTTTCAATAAATAATAATAATAAATAATAATAAATGAGGATAAAGTTGGTGTGCAGTTATTAACTGGCGAAAAGTTAATTGGTCATTCATTTTATATGGATGACTTGAAACTTTATGCCAAAAATGATGTGCAGTTGAAGAGGAGCCTCAGTATTGTTAAACAATTCTCTGATGATATTGGGATGCAATTTGGCTTAGAGAAGTGTGCTAAAATTAGTATTGTCAAAGGCAAAATTGAGAAAACCGCTGTCATATGCCTGAATGATCATTCTAGTATTAATGACCTAACAGATAATACTAGATATAAGTATCTGGGAATGGATGAAGCCTTTGGTATTGATGATGAAGGCATGAAGGTGAAGGTTATAGGCGAATACATTAAGCGTGTGAGGAAAATTTTAAAGTCTGGTTTAACTGCTCCCAATGCACCTACAATCACCGGAACAATGTTCACTTTCATTCCCCACATACGTCCAACTTCTATTGCGAGATCCTTATATTTAAGTTGTTTTTCAAGCTCCTTCCTTACAACATTATTATTATTATGTATTGAAAATCTCTGATACATCTCATTAAATATTTGAAACCTAGATAATATAATTTAGATATAACATATAAATACTAAACTTACACTAATAATTTTGAAAAGTAATAAAGAGGATCAGGGCAAATTGGTAGTACCGAGCTTCGCTGAAGCCTAGGGTACTCCGTTTGCGGGTATCACTGCAGCTCTACCCAATTTTGAAAAACACAAGGCCATTTATGCTTTGCAAAGAAAAATTTCATTTTTCTTTGCAAAGCAAAGGAAAACTGCAGAAAACCCTTGCAGCCTCGTGCAAAGGTCATTAAAAACACACACACACACACACACACACACACTCACACACACACACACACAGACACACATTTATTAATAGACAATATACATTAAACGAAGGTAAAGATGAAATATTAAGCAGCAAATTTAGGGTTCTTTATGATAAAACTCTCCTCAAAATATTTGCGCTTCCCAAAACCGCAATTTCTTGAATTTCCCAGGGCGAAATTTTGCACGGCAACTCTTTAACATGTTTACTATAATTTAGACTAACTGTTCCCAATGCACCTACAATCACCGGAACAATGTTCACTTTCATTCCCCACATACGTCCAACTTCTATTGCGAGATCCTTATATTTAAGTTGTTTTTCAAGCTCCTTCCTTACAACATTCGCATCAGCAGGTACCGAGATTTCAATAAACGTGCACACCTTCCTCTGGAAATCCTTTACAACGATATCTGGCTTATTAGCATCAAGCATTCTATCAGTGACAACAGGCATGTTCCATAATATGGTAATATGATCATTACTCACAACAGGAGATGGGATGTGGTCATACCACCGAGACACATCCATTGCTAAACCTAGTTGGGAACATAAATTATAATGTATATATGTTCCCACCCTATCATGCCTAGCAATGTAATGCGACTCAGCTAAGACTGGACAAGCCGCCAATAAGTGGTAGACATGTTCCGGAGCCTGATGACACAATCTACAGCTCCCATCATGAGCAACTTTCATAATCTTCTGTTCATGATATCTGGTACGAATTGCCTGATCTTGCGCCGCAACAATAGAGGATTCCGTTTCAGCCTTAATGTTCCCATGACAAAGCCAAGATAAAGACCCAGATTTTGAAATACCATCACCCTCCACAATTCTTAAAAATTGACCATGCATTGGCTTACTAACATAATCCTCCCTCATTTTCCGATTCATTCTTAACTTAATCTCCCGCTTTAAACTCGCCACCGAAGTTTTATTTCCGTAATTTTCTAGTTCTTCGACCTGAAATTTTTCTAAAATTAGTTTATGTTTACTAATTATTGACTTACCAGAAGTATCCCTAATTAATTGTTTAATAACTTTATCTTCCTTGTTGGCCTTTATAAAATTTCCTAAATTTAACATTTCCAAATCATAAATATTTTCCAATTGCTGCAAACCACGACCTCCATCTAAACGATGCAGGTATAGCCTGCAAACATCGGACCTAGGGTGAAACATAAAATTTAATGTTAACTGTTTTCTAGTTTTAATGTCCAAATCGCGTATTTCCTTCTTCGTCCAGTTTAAAACACCAACACTGTATCGAAATATAGGAATAGCATATGCATTTATCGCTTGCATTTTATACTTTCCATTTAAACCAGACTTTAAAATTTTCCTCACACGCTTAATGTATTCGCCTATAACCTTCACCTTCATGCCTTCATCATCAATACCAAAGGCTTCATCCATTCCCAGATACTTATATCTAGTATTATCTGTTAGTTCGTTAATACTAGTATGATCATTCAGGCATATGTCAGCGGTTTTCTCAATTTTGCCTTTGACAATACTAATTTTGGCACACTTCTCTAAGCCAAATTGCATCCCAATATCGTCAGAGAATTCTTTAACAATGCTGAGGCTCCTCTTCAACTGCTCATCATTTTTGGCATAAAGTTTCAAATCATCCATATAAAATGAATGACCAATTAACTTTTCGCCAGGTAATAACTGAACACCAACTTTATCCTCGTTCAATTCCCTAGACAGCGCAAACAGGCCTATGCAAAACAGCAATGGAGATAAACTATCACCTTGAAATATGCCACAATTAATATTAATCGGCTCTGAGAAAACACACGAGTCGTCTCCCCGCAAGCATAATTTAGTAGACCATAAAGACATACATGAGTTTACCAAAAAAAATAATTTTTTGGTTTACCCTATATATCTCCAAGGCTTTTACAATCCATTCATGCGGGATACTATCGTACGCCTTCTTATAATCAATCCAGGCCATGGATAGGTTTCCTCGAGACTTCTTGATCTTTTCAACAATCTTCTTGTTATTATTATTATTATTTATTGAAAATCTCTGATACATCTCATTAAATATTTGAAACCTAGATAATATAATTTAGATATAACATATAAATACTAAACTTACACTAATAATTTTGAAAAGTAATAAAGAGGATCAGGGCAAATTGGTAGTACCGAGCTTCGCTGAAGCCTAGGGTACTCCCTTTGCGGGTATCACTGCAGCTCTACCCAATTTTGAAAAACACAAGGCCATTTATGCTTTGCAAAGAAAAATTTCATTTTTCTTTGCAAAGCAAAGGAAAACTGCAGAAAACCCTTGCAGCCTTGTGCAAAGGTCATTAAAAACACACACACACACACTCACACTCACACACACACACAGACACACATTTATTAATAGACAATATACATTCAAAGAAGGTAAAGATGAAATATTAAGCAGCAAATTTAGGGTTCTTTATGATAAAACTCTCCTCAAAATATTTGCGCTTCCCAAAACCGCAATTTCTTGAATTTCCCAGGGCGAAATTTTGCACGGCAACTCTTTAACATGTTTACTATAATTTAGACTAACTGCTCCCAATGCACCTACAATCACCGGAACAATGTTCACTTTCATTCCCCACATACGTCCAACTTCTATTGCGAGATCCTTATATTTAAGTTGTTTTTCAAGCTCCTTCCTTACAACATTCGCATCAGCAGGTACCGAGATTTCTATAAACGTGCACACCTTCCTCTGGAAATCCTTTACCACGATATCTGGCTTATTAGCATCAAGCATTCTATCAGTGACAACAGGCATGTTCCATAATATGGTAATATGATCAGTACTCACAACAGGAGATGGGATGTGGTCATACCACCGAGACACATCCATTGCTAAACCTAGTTGGGAACATAAATTATAATGTATATATGTTCCCACCCTATCATGCCTAGCAATGTAATGCGACTCAGCTAAGACTGGACAAGCCGCCAATAAGTGGTAGACATGTTCCGGAGCCTGATGACACAATCTACAGCTCCCATCATGAGCAACTTTCATAATCTTCTGTTCATGATATCTGGTACGAATTGCCTGATCTTGCGCCGCAACAATAGAGGATTCCGTTTCAGCCTTAATGTTCCCATGACAAAGCCAAGATAAAGACCCAGATTTTGAAATACCATCACCCTCCACAATTCTTAAAAATTGACCATGCATTGGCTTACTAACATAATCCTCCCTCATTTTCCGATTCATTCTTAACTTAATCTCCCGCTTTAAACTCGCCACCGAAGTTGTATTTCCGTAATTTTCTAGTTCTTCGACCTGAAATTTTTCTAAAATTAGTTTATGTTTACTAATTATTGACTTACCAGAAGTATCCCTAATTAATTGTTTAATAACTTTATCTTCCTTGTTGGCCTTTATAAAATTTCCTAAATTTAACATTTCCAAATCCTAAATATTTTCCAATTGCTGCAAACCACGACCTCCATCTAAACGATGCAGGTATAGCCTGCAAACATCGGACCTAGGGTGAAACATAAAATTTAATGTTACCTGTTTTCTAGTTTTAATGTCCAAATCGCGTATTTCCTTCTTCGTCCAGTTTAAAACACCAACACTGTATCGAAATATAGGAATAGCATATGCATTTATCGCTTGCATTTTATACTTTCCATTTAAACCAGACTTTAAAATTTTCCTCACACGCTTAATGTATTCGCCTATAACCTTCACCTTCATGCCTTCATCATCAATACCAAAGGCTTCATCCATTCCCAGATACTTATATCTAGTATTATCTGTTAGTTCGTTAATACTAGTATGATCATTCAGGCATATGTCAGCGGTTTTCTCAATTTTGCCTTTGACAATACTAATTTTGGCACACTTCTCTAAGCCAAATTGCATCCCAATATCGTCAGAGAATTGTTTAACAATGCTGAGGCTCCTCTTCAACTGCTCATCATTTTTGGCATAAAGTTTCAAATCATCCATATAAAATGAATGACCAATTAACTTTTCGCCAGGTAATAACTGAACACCAACTTTATCCTCGTTCAATTCCCTAGACAGCGCAAACAGGCCTATGCAAAACAGCGATGGAGATAAACTATCACCTTGAAATATGCCACAATTAATATTAATCGGCTCTGAGAAAACACACGAGTCTTCTCCCCGCAAGCATAATTTAGTAGACCATAAAGACATACATGAGTTTACCAAAAAAATATTTTTTTGGTTTACCCTATATATCTTCAAGGCTTTTACAATCCATTCATGCGGGATACTATCGTACGCCTTCTTATAATCAATCCAGGCCATGGATAGGTTTCCTCGAGACTTCTTGATCTTTTCAACAATCTTCTTGTTGATTATTAACAGTTCCTTTGACCCATAACTGTCCTTTAAAATACCTTTCTGCTCAGAGGGCAATACATTATTTTCTTTTAGATGTTCATAAATCTTGGTACCTAAAATTTTAGTTAATAATTTATAACTACAATTTAAACAAGTAATAGGTCTATATTGGGATACTTCCATTGTATTCTCCGTTTTGGGAATCAAAACAGTAACACCTTCAGTCAGCCACGATGGTATCAGTTCCGGATTATTAACCATATTGTTAAAACATTTTACCAAATGTTCATGCAAAATGGTTATCCTTTTAAGCCAAAAATTAGGAATTTTATCTGGACCAGGAGCTTTCCAAAGTGCTAAACTTTTGCAAGCATTTGAGATGTCATCTTTGGAGAGAAGTACATCTTCCATTGCTGGATAATGGTTATTACGCCTCTCCTCCCGTTTAATCGATTCCGCTTCAGAATTATACTTGCCAGATTGCCCCCAAATGCCTGTCCAAAAGTTGGTAACATGCTGCATGTTTGGAAAATTCTGGATACAGATATTGTCCTTGCGTAGACCCCTATAAAATTTTTTAGGATTTTCTTCAAAATTTTTGTTATCATTGTAAGTCCGAATTCTTTTCACAAATCTTCTGATACGTTGGGCCTTAGCTTGAATTTTCTGTTTTAACTCTTCTTCAATAACTACTATATCCTTCTCTTCGCCTAAAACACTATATTTTAGTATTATGTTTTGCCGTAACCGTTGTAACCTCTCAGTTAAATGAACTGATCTTCTAATTTCAGAAATCCTGGAAACGTCCTTTCTCCAATTAGCAATATTATTTTGGAGTCTACGTTTCCAACGGTTCTCCCGAATTCTATTATTGTGTATTGATGTAAATTTTGGATTCACCATCTTAGTAATAACATAGGCAGATGCATACAACAAATTATTTATTTCAATAATGGACAATTCTGGCTTATTTCTGAGAAATATTTCCAGATTAGAATTAGCTTGCGCAATCAACTCCCTAACCCTGTTAGTCTCCCTTATGAAAGGCAGCTTAACCCGGCTATGAAAATTACCTGCAGTAAGCAACTCTTCCTGTACCAATATTAAAAACTGACTTTGCTGCACGTCATTGCCAATATCATTATCAAGATTTGACATCCCATTTACCTCAATATCCACAATAACAGACGCCTCATCGTCAGCAATACGGCTGTTCGGTTCTAATTCTTCAACTCCAACCACTTCATCATTTTCAAGATTTAGAAAAATCTCTACCTCCCTTCTTATACTATCTATCTCTATATTTGATAACTTATTCCTATTTAGAATGCACCGTCTCTGGGAAGCCAAAGTATTAGCAGTCAACTCCATTCTTTTACCTGGGTTTCTTTCTCGCCATAATCTAAAGCATTCCCGTTGATTGGCACATCCAAACCTTAACAATGAACAAAAGTGACACCAAATCACCTCCTTATATTCATTTATGGACCATTTATTACGCAATGTTCTTGAGTTATTTAGATCCATTTGTTAAAAAACTAAAGTGGGCTCAATAACAATAAATATTATGAGTAACCTCTTTATTTACAACTGAAATTCAAAGGATAATTAGGTATCACAATAACACTTACTACAAAGAAACGTAGAAATATTACGTATTACTGAAAACTTCCTGAATAATTAGAATTGTCAAAATTGACACTGTCACCAAACTGAAACATAAAATATACTAAAAGATATGTTACTACCTCCCAATATACTCCTTCTATTCCAAATGGTGGGCGTCCACTTATAAAAGCAATTCAAATCAATAAATGATTTTAAACTGCTTCGTTTATGAGATAATTCTATTTCTTTCAGGAGGTCAGATTTGACACTGCGTGCCAAGGCACGCAGTGTATTATTATTAATATTAATTTAATATTATATTATATTATTATTTATTGAAAATCTCTGATACATCTCATTAAATATTTGAAACCTAGATAATATAATTTAGATATAACATATAAATACTAAACTTACACTAATAATTTTGAAAAGTAATAAAGAGGATCAGGGCAAATTGGTAGTACCGAGCTTCGCTGAAGCCTAGGGTACTCCCTTTGCGGGTATCACTGCAGCTCTACCCAATTTTGAAAAACACAAGGCCATTTATGCTTTGCAAAGAAAAATTTCATTTTTCTTTGCAAAGCAAAGGAAAACTGCAGAAAACCCTTGCAGCCTCGTGCAAAGGTCATTAAAAACGCACACACACACTCACACACACACACAGACACACATTTATTAATAGACAATATACATTAAAAGAAGGTAAAGATGAAATATTAAGCAGCAAATTTAGGGTTCTTTATGATAAAACTCTCCTCAAAATATTTGCGCTTCCCAAAACCGCAATTTCTTGAATTTCCCAGGGCGAAATTTTGCACGGCAACTCTTTAACATGTTTACTATAATTTAGACTAACTGCTCCCAATGCACCTACAATCACCGGAACAATGTTCACTTTCATTCCCCACATACGTCCAACTTCTATTGCGAGATCCTTATATTTAAGTTGTTTTTCAAGCTCCTTCCTTACAACATTCGCATCAGCAGGTACCGAGATTTCAATAAACGTGCACACCTTCCTCTGGAAATCCTTTACCACGATATCTGGCTTATTAGCATCAAGCATTCTATCAGTGACAACAGGCATGTTCCATAATATGGTAATATGATCATTACTCACAACAGGAGATGGGATGTGGTCATACCACCGAGACACATCCATTGCTAAACCTAGTTGGGAACATAAATTATAATGTATATATGTTCCCACCCTATCATGCCTAGCAATGTAATGCGACTCAGCTAAGACTGGACAAGCCGCCAATAAGTGGTAGACATGTTCCGGAGCCTGATGACACAATCTACAGCTCCCATCATGAGCAACTTTCATAATCTTCTGTTCATGATATCTGGTACGAATTGCCTGATCTTGCGCCGCAACAATAGAGGATTCCGTTTCAGCCTTAATGTTCCCATGACAAAGCCAAGATAAAGACCCAGATTTTGAAATACCATCACCCTCCACAATTCTTAAAAATTGACCATGCATTGGCTTACTAACATAATCCTCCCTCATTTTCCGATTCATTCTTAACTTAATCTCCCGCTTTAAACTCGCCACCGAAGTTTTATTTCCGTAATTTTCTAGTTCTTCGACCTGAAATTTTTCTAAAATTAGTTTATGTTTACTAATTATTGACTTACCAGAAGTATCCCTAATTAATTGTTTAATAACTTTATCTTCCTTGTTGGCCTTTATAAAATTTCCTAAATTTAACATTTCCAAATCATAAATATTATAATAATATTATTATTTATTGAAAATCTCTGATACATCTCATTAAATATTTGAAACCTAGATAATATAATTTAGATATAACATATAAATACTAAACTTACACTAATAATTTTGAAAAGTAATAAAGAGGATCAGGGCAAATTGGTAGTACCGAGCTTCGCTGAAGCCTAGGGTACTCCCTTTGCGGGTATCACTGCAGCTCTACCCAATTTTGAAAAACACAAGGCCATTTATGCTTTGCAAAGAAAAATTTCATTTTTCTTTGCAAAGCAAAGGAAAACTGCAGAAAACCCTTGCAGCCTCGTGCAAAGGTCATTAAAAACACACACACACACTCACACACACACACACAGACACACATTTATTAATAGACAATATACATTAAAAGAAGGTAAAGATGAAATATTAAGCAGCAAATTTAGGGTTCTTTATGATAAAACTCTCCTCAAAATATTTGCGCTTCCCAAAACCGCAATTTCTTGAATTTCCCAGGGCGAAATTTTGCACGGCAACTCTTTAACATGTTTACTATAATTTAGACTAACTGCTCCCAATGCACCTACAATCACCGGAACAATGTTCACTTTCATTCCCCACATACGTCCAACTTCTATTGCGAGATCCTTATATTTAAGTTGTTTTTCAAGCTCCTTCCTTACAACATTCGCATCAGCAGGTACCGAGATTTCTATAAACGTGCACACCTTCCTCTGGAAATCCTTTACCACGATATCTGGCTTATTAGCATCAAGCATTCTATCAGTGACAACAGGCATGTTCCATAATATGGTAATATGATCATTACTCACAACAGGAGATGGGATGTGGTCATACCACCGAGACACATCCATTGCTAAACCTAGTTGGGAACATAAATTATAATGTATATATGTTCCCACCCTATCATGCCTAGCAATGTAATGCGACTCAGCTAAGACTGGACAAGCCGCCAATAAGTGGTAGACATGTTCCGGAGCCTGATGACACAATCTACAGCTCCCATCATGAGCAACTTTCATAATCTTCTGTTCATGATATCTGGTACGAATTGCCTGATCTTGCGCCGCAACAATAGAGGATTCCGTTTCAGCCTTAATGTTCCCATGACAAAGCCAAGATAAAGACCCAGATTTTGAAATACCATCACCCTCCACAATTCTTAAAAATTGACCATGCATTGGCTTACTAACATAATCCTCCCTCATTTTCCGATTCATTCTTAACTTAATCTCCCGCTTTAAACTCGCCACCGAAGTTTTATTTCCGTAATTTTCTAGTTCTTCGACCTGAAATTTTTCTAAAATTAGTTTATGTTTACTAATTATTGACTTACCAGAAGTATCCCTAATTAATTGTTTAATAACTTTATCTTCCTTGTTGGCCTTTATAAAATTTCCTAAATTTAACATTTCCAAATCATAAATATTTTCCAATTGCTGCAAACCACGACCTCCATCTAAACGATGCAGGTATAGCCTGCAAACATCGGACCTAGGGTGAAACATAAAATTTAATGTTAACTGTTTTCTAGTTTTAATGTCCAAATCGCGTATTTCCTTCTTATATTATTTATTTCTTTTTCTTATTATTATTATTATTATTATTATTATTATTATTATTATTATTATTATTATTTATTGAAAATCTCTGATACATCTCATTAAATATTTGAAACCTAGATAATATAATTTAGATATAACATATAAATACTAAACTTACACTAATAATTTTGAAAATAATAAAGAGGATCAGGGCAAATTGGTAGTACCGAGCTTCGCTGAAGCCTAGGGTACTCCCTTTGCGGGTATCACTGCAGCTCTACCCAATTTTGAAAAACACAAGGCCATTTATGCTTTGCAAAGAAAAATTTCATTTTTCTTTGCAAAGCAAAGGAAAACTGCAGAAAACCCTTGCAGCCTTGTGCAAAGGTCATTAAAAACACACACACACACTCACACACACACACAGACACACATTTATTAATAGACAATATACATTCAAAGAAGGTAAAGATGAAATATTAAGCAGCAAATTTAGGGTTCTTTATGATAAAACTCTCCTCAAAATATTTGCGCTTCCCAAAACCGCAATTTCTTGAATTTCCCAGGGCGAAATTTTGCACGGCAACTCTTTAACATGTTTACTATAATTTAGACTAACTGCTCCCAATGCACCTACAATCACCGGAACATTCCCCACATACGTCCAACTTCTATTGCGAGATCCTTATATTTAAGTTGTTTTTCAAGCTCCTTCCTTACAACATTCGCATCAGCAGGTACCGAGATTTCTATAAACGTGCACACCTTCCTCTGGAAATCCTTTACCACGATATCTGGCTTATTAGCATCAAGCATTCTATCAGTGACAACAGGCATGTTCCATAATATGGTAATATGATCATTACTCACAACAGGAGATGGGATGTGGTCATACCACCGAGACACATCCATTGCTAAACCTAGTTGGGAACATAAATTATAATGTATATATGTTCCCACCCTATCATGCCTAGCAATGTAATGCGACTCAGCTAAGACTGGACAAGCCGCCAATAAGTGGTAGACATGTTCCGGAGCCTGATGACACAATCTACAGCTCCCATCATGAGCAACTTTCATAATCTTCTGTTCATGATATCTGGTACGAATTGCCTGATCTTGCGCCGCAACAATAGAGGATTCCGTTTCAGCCTTAATGTTCCCATGACAAAGCCAAGATAAAGACCCAGATTTTGAAATACCATCACCCTCCACAATTCTTAAAAATTGACCATGCATTGGCTTACTAACATAATCCTCCCTCATTTTCCGATTCATTCTTAACTTAATCTCCCGCTTTAAAGTCGCCACCGAAGTTTTATTTCCGTAATTTTCTAGTTCTTCGACCTGAAATTTTTCTAAAATTAGTTTATGTTTACTAATTATTGACTTACCAGAAGTATCCCTAATTAATTGTTTAATAACTTTATCTTCCTTGTTGGCCTTTATAAAATTTCCTAAATTTAACATTTCCAAATCATAAATATTTTCCAATTGCTGCAACACTCTGAGAAAATGAAATAGAACGCAACAACTGTAATACGATTGAAACATTGAACTCATTTTTGAAAGAAAGAGAAAAAAGCATATCCGACGTTAAAAAAATATTTAAGTGCTACGTTGTTAGATTTTTGGATCGGTGTTGGAAAGGACTACCAACAACTTTCAAATACTGCTGTAAACATTCTTATTGGATTTTTAACTACATACATATGTGAAAGAGGGTTTTCGAGCTAAACATATCTAACAAGTAAGTACAGAAACAAGCTTAATGGCGATTTAAGGGTGTACTTAACAAAGCTTGAGCCGAACATTGAGGAACTATGTAAAAAGAAGCAAACTCATTCTACTCATTAATTTTTTGGAATGCGTTTCATATATATTTCCAAATATATTGTATTTTTTATGTAAAAAGAGTATTAAATTTAAACTATTAAATTTAAAGTTCACATAAAGGTGTAATTTGGCCTTTGTGTTTAGAACATGGTTTCATGCAAATGTATTGCAGAACCGATTGTATTGGTGCTCATTTGGAGTAATCGGGAAAATTAAACTTTGTCAATTACAACGCTATCTATCGTGAATCGAAAAAATACTTATTTTTTAAGTACTACTTGAATCTGCCATAAAATAGGGGTTCCTATTTAACATAACAAAGTTACCCGCAGCCCATCTACAAGGGTGGGAGGAGGGCTAATTTTAGCACAAAAAATATCCGCCCCAATACTATTAACACAATCTTCGTGGTTTCTTTTTTATTTAAAAATTCCAGTTTAAGAAAATTACTCCGTGTATTATTACGGATTAATAAAAATGCACGCCCACTGCAGAATTAATTAATTGAGGTAATTATGACCATCGTACCAACAGTTCTACGTTGTAAAACACCGTGTGATTCATTAATTAAAAATACATTCACAGTGCTTTGCTTATCTTGTAGAAAGGCCCGATATTACAAAAATATATGTATTATCTACTGTCATAATGGACTTCAAGTTTGAGGATATTATATTTCCAGGACTGACGAGATTTCTCTGTAAACAACCGACAGGCCCTGGGAGTATCAATTTCGTTTATCGCCTTTGGCTTCCTTCTGCCACCGGTTGACAAACATTTCATAAAATTTTGATCGCCGTTCCTTCCGACTTCAGTGAGCCCTCTTTTTTCGGTCGCAGTGATTTACGGATGCTATTATTGGACCTAACTTTCCCCTTTGTTTTTGTGCTGCCTCTTGCTGATTTATTTGGATTGTTTGTTTTTCTGTTACACCTGACATATTTGTTTTACCATCCAAGCCTATTTTACTTATGTAAATGACCTACCGTTTGGATCGCTATCTGGGGGCATATGATCTGCCTTTTCTTCTCTTTGGTTTCCCACGCACACAGTTTCCTGCATATGACTTACGATACTATATTGTTGATATTACTTATTGGAGTATTATAATTATATTCCCACACTGTGTGTCTTATTTATGTCCTGATTTAATAGTAACTTCCTTTAATTTTTCTTGGGACTTAGGACGGAAGAATTAAACAATTCTAATTGATATTGACCTTGTCTATTGATTTCAATATTTCGTGGACACTTTTCTATTTCATCAGGAAACTGTAAAAGCGATAAAACTTAGTATAATGAACCTAAACAAACGGATTATGTGGTCCTCGCAATGGTCCTGGATTTCCTCCTAAAAACTGTGGTTCCAACATTACCGTGTGAACTAGGATTTATTACAAGATCAAACGAACTTACCTAAGTGAAGTTCGATCTTGATTATATGAAGCCTCGTCGAAATAAATAATACATTGTAGTACCTTCTATTCTTGTACTGAATCACACGTTTAGAGTAAAAAACTGAAACAAACTACCTGCTGCGCCGGCAGCGGGCAATGCCTGATTCACTATTTCATTTCTTCAGAGTCTGGGAAAAAATTGTTTGCTGTTACTTAAGGGGCTATTAGGGAGTGGTGGGTGATTATTTATTTCGACGAGGCTTCATATAATCAAGATCGAACTTCACTTAGGTAAGTTCGTTTGATCTTGTAATTATATTACAGCCTCGTCTCATAAATAATACATTGTAGATGTTTAGAGATATAAACAGCAAAATTTTATTTCTCCCACATAAGAAGGTTTGTTTCAACAAACGATAATCCAAATTATTAACTCCAAATTAGCTTCCTATGATCCTAATAAAGCTAATATTAAACTATCTTCTACGTATGTTAACATTATTAACTAATTTATTTTTAATTGTTTCCGAAAAAAAAAAACAAAAACTGCCGACTATAACTTTTGGTGACTTATCTAAAATTTACAAAAGTATTAGAATTATCTATCCGTCTCCTTGTTAATCTTACTGTAATTAAGCAGTAAGTTCAGCAGCGGGTAATGTGGAGGCGCCTAGTTTGTAATGTGAGACGGAAATGTTTACATCTCAATCCACTTTTATTATTATCATCTAGGAATTTTTGTAATATTTAGTTTTATTACAATACTGTACACCAGCAGTTGCTGCACATATATTGCATTTTGATGGAAATATGGCAGTTTCAGAGTAGGCCGTCTGATTGGCCCGGATGTTATTATCCGCTTGCCATTTTTTAAGACAATGCATCTTCATTGCTTTTATTTAACATCCCCCAACAGCTTTCGCCACTACGGGGGCATCGGAAGGCCCGAATTATCATTATTATGGCCCGCGTCTACCCTGGGACTATCTCCGATTCCCAGGTAACGTTATATTTTGACAAACTCGGTCGTAACCCAAACGCGCCTTTAATAAAAATAAATAAATCTAAAACCTTCTGCTAATCACCAAAATTTGCAATATGGCTGCTAGTGAAACATTAATTATTGAAAATTCCAAAACAAATACCGTTCGATGCTAACATTGAAACATCGAAATCTAAGACACTCCAGGTGTCCAGCTTTCTACAATGACTTGTACGACAGCTGTGAGGGCCAAAGAAGGACCACTATTCCAATTGACAAGATCATCAAACCAACAAAACTTTCCGGATATTTCAAGCACAAAATAAAATTCTACAATTTGTGTTCGTCCGAAATGCCAAATATCAATTTTTGGCTTTTCAAACTTAACTAACATATCCCAAAAGTAGCAGCTTAACTCCCCTTTTGTACCGTTATATCCCATCCTCGACTGAACTCTGTCTCATGTTTGTCTAAAGATGCCTGTAAGTAAATATTTTTGCTTTGCACCATATCCAAGTCTCCCTGGCCAACCTTACTAGATGGTAAATTACTGTCCCTACAGATGATCAAAGATAAGGGTGTCGTATTATCAACACTACATATAATATTACAGTTTGATGTGTTATTGGAAAACCTACTTAAAAATCTCTACTTAAAAAATAGAGCCAGTAATTCTAAATAAACTCTGTTCTAATTTTTCTGTCTCCTAATACCCCATCCGATTTTATAACGCATCTGAATAATATAAAGTTTTGTGGATTTTTTCGAATTGTTTTGGGGATATTCTGTACCCACCAGTGACGCCCTTCGAAAGATTATTAGAGGTGTTTATTACAGCATTAAAGCCTCAATTTAACAAAATTCAATCGAAAGGTTTCATAAAGAGTCAACATAGCGTCCAGCGGCCCCGGCTGAAGTCTTTACACCTAAGAATCTTGTAAATTCACGTATTTTGAACATATTTATTTCTTCAGTGTGTTACGGTAAGACAAAATTCCCCCCCCCCCCTATTTTTTTTTTATTTGGCAACGAAATTGCTATTGTAACGGAATTACGAATGCAACCTAAAAGTATTTCTTCCTTAGTGCATAATATACACTATGTAGTTTACGTTTATGATAGTTAATTCCATATCTCAAACATTCTAGCAGTGTAATTGTATCGTTAACCTTTTCTGACAATTCTTTGCTGTTTTATTTTATAGCAAAAAACCATTCAGGTAATTAACCGGCAAAAAAAATCTAATCTTTCACCACCGTTTCATTATTTTGATAAAATAATAGGTAACCAAAGGATAATATAAGCGGCATACAATGACATTGATAAGGTACATTGTTAAATCTAAATCTAGATATTTTTTATCCGATTCTCTTACAGCGACTGGTAAATAGGTGTCTAAAGTTGCCATTTAGTAATTTTTACCAATTTAATAAAAAACTGAGAATGACAGCTCAGTTTGTCAGAGCATTGCGCAGCTACGCAATAGTCTCTGAGTAATTTCCACGTTATCGCTGTAATTTTTTTAAAATCTTCATCCCTCCGGAATATCAGCATCTTTTATACATTTGAGAATAGTTAATATTAACCAATTCTACCCTTGTAGGCACAACATTTTGGCGCTAATTTTCCATCGTAATTTTAGTAACGTTACATCAACTACTGTAAGAAAGGCTCAAAGTCTAGCAGTTTTTCAAACCTGTACATTTACTTAATGTTCTTCGCCCCTATCAGTTCATTGTGTTGGGTGCGACCTGTACCCTGCGTAGGTACTGGTTCTTGTGTAGAGAGTCTTTGATTGTTCACGGTGTTCGCTCTGATCTGGTCCTCTAGACTTTGGCTGAGACGGACCCCTGATATTTAACTTCTTTGACCATTCCTTTCATACTAATTTTTGGTATTCTTAGGTGAAAAAATCACGTCAAATTACCATTAATTTGTGGGGGCTTTCATTATGGTCACATTGAAACCCTTGCTTAAATTGTAAGCCGCAAGCTCACGTCTGATTTTGTTTTTGAATCGCTCAAACCCTTTAGAAAACGTTAGTGGATTCTACACCCTCTCCTTTTGCAACCTTGCTGTTAACACCCTACATATAGCTGAACAGAGCTGTCTCCACTTTTAGTCAAATTAGGTTGTCATCTATTGTCTCATTTGATATGAACTCGCGAGATTCCAGCAGTAGCTACTGGATTTAGCTTTGAGCCCGCGGTAACTGACACCTACTAGTAGGCGCCATTAGTACCTGCGACAATATTTCTTCTTCCATATATACCTCCTCCTTTGTTTGGAAAACAATTATAATAGCGGATTGTATTATTCATGCAAACAAATACGTTCTAAAAAAACGTGAGTATTTTTGTTATATGTAAATAATATCATAACATATACTCGTATAATATGAGCAAACAAGCTAATTCCCAAGTATGCTGTCACAAGCAAGCTTCTATTATAATGATAACGTATTATATTTTATTCTTAACTTTCATCAAAGATATGTTATATATTGTTGTCCCTTTTTCTATTCGGTTATATATTGTACGTATATATATATATATATATATATATATATATATATATATATATAACTAGAGTTGTCGCTCATACAGGAGACATGTGTCCGCATGGTGTCCTCTTGATTTTAAATTGTTTATATTTTTATATATTTTAAATTGTCGTGATATGTTGATGTGTCGTCAATTCATTGTTGGATTGGGTGCTTGATCGTGTTGCCTCTGACAATGTTTATTTCTCCGAGCGAGCTTTCATCCAACTCTGTTTCATGTTCCTGAAGAAGTTTTTAATAAAAACGAAAATTCGAACCTAGAAAAAAGGAGTTTCCTTTACATCGCCCACCTGACCGAATTGCCCACGATATTGCTTATATATATATATATATTAATTATGAGCATTGATATCACAAGTAAGCTATTTGTCAACTATGCTGTCACAAGCAAGTTTATATTATTGTCTACGATAATATGTTATAAAATATATATATGTAAATACCTATATATTATGAGCATTGCTATCACATGCAAGCTAAGTGCACACCATGCTGTCACAAGCAGGTTTATATTATCTACGATAATATGTTGTATTATATACATATATAATATTGCTCTCCCAAGCAAGCTAATTACCAACTATGCTGTCAGCAGCAAGTTTTTATTGTCTAATGATAATTTATTATATTATATACATACCTTATAATATTGCTATATTGGGATATTGAAAAACACCTCTTAATCCTTTGATGAGTTTATTTATCTCAATAGGTACCGGTTTCGACTCAAGGTTGAGCCAACATCAGCCTGAATGGTCAAGTTACCAGAGTAAGCGCTTACAATCATCCAAACTGCAAACTGTAAACATTTAAAATTCTTGTAAACATGTACACGAGACAAGACAGCCGGACAGAAACGACATTTAGAAACTCTTAAAGCAATATATCACAATATATCACAATATTCCTATCACAAGCAAGGTAATTGCCAACTATGCTGTCACAAGCAAGTTCTTCTTATCTAAGGATAAGATTATGTATTATATACCTATAATACGGGCATTGCTAACATAAGCAAACTAATTGCAAACCATTGCAAATACTGCTGTCACAAGCAAGTTTTTCTTATCTAAAGATAAGATATTGTATTATATACCTATAATACGAGCATTGCTAACATAAGCAAGCTAATTGCAAACTATTGCAAATACTGCTGTCACAAGCAAGTTTTTCTTGTCTAAGGATAAGATTATGTATTATATACCTATAATACGGGCATTGCTAACATAAGCAAGCTAATTGCAAACCATTGCAAATACTGCTGTCACAAGCAGGTTTTAAAATTACCTACTGATAATTTGTATTCTATTGACGGTCTTGTGTTCACAACCAAGTCCATTCTTGCTCTGGCCTCTTTGCCCTCTGAGTTGGAAAATGCCGTTTCCTTTTTCTTTCCATTTAATTTTGACAGCTTCTTCTTTAACTTTAAAATTTTTCGGTCCATCGAATAGTCACTGTCACTATTGTTCCTATGCCATTTTTGAGATTGTTTAGGCATTTTTAAATACACTAGATTGTATTAAATTATATTAAATACAATTATATTAAATACGCACTGAGCGAAACGATACGTACGATTCAGCACACGAACGAAGAATGAAATAGTGAATCAGGCATTGCCCGCTGCCGGCGCAGCAGGTAGTTTTTTCAGTTTTTTACTCTAAACGTGTGATTCAGTACAAGAATAGAAGGTACTACAATGTATTATTTATGAGACGAGGCTGTAATATAATCTCTGCAAATATGTTGATGACTTGGTACTGTCAGTACAGCCGACAAGACCGAGGATATTGCACAGGTTTTCAATGCTTTCAACACCAACATACAGTTCACGATTGAGAGATAAACAAACAATATCTTGCCTTTCCTGGATGTTTTGTTGAGGAGAGATATTATTGAAGTCAAATTTGATTGGTACCAAAAACCTACTAACTTTGGGAGATATGTCAATTACAACAGCAAACCCGATCAATCAAAAGATCAACATGGTAGGGGCTATGAAAAATAGAGTTCTGAAGCTTTCCCACCCAGATTTTCATGAAACAAACAAGAAAAAACTGTACAAGACCTTTAGAAACAATGGCTACCCTAAGCTCGTACTAAAAAGAATCCTCAACACAAACCAAACACGGAGAGTGACAGATATGACTGCTCCTACACAGACTCCAATAGTGTACAGGAGATTTCCGTTCATCCAGGAGCTGTCACAACCCATCACCAGGCTGTTCAAAATCGAGGGTTTTACGATTGCTTCCTATAACCTTCGAAAAGTGGGAGATTCCTTTACAAACACCAAGGGCAAAACATGTAAAGACCACAAGTCAGGGGTTGTTTAGGATCCGGAGATCCTGTATGTGAAATGGAGCTTGAGGGAGAGACTTTTCTTCGAGATGCTGGGGATTAGGAGGACGCCCAACACTGTCAGCCGTTGATTGGTCCCCGATGACCTCAGCTCAGCGTACGCCCCTTTACCCAACCTTCATTACAGCCACGCAGAGCTGACTGATGAATCCAATGCCAACCTGGACATCAGCGAGCTGATTTCCTAGTTACCAGTGTCGGGTCATGGGGGCTGGGTGTTGTTTGTATGTTGATCGCGATTTATTACGTTTTAACAATCAAACTTCAAATTTTCTGCTGTCTCTGTTACCACTACCGCCATCTATGTACCAAGTGCGGTACCGCTACGCTTTACTTGTGCGGCAAACGTCATATGGAAGCTTAAACCGCCATTGCCAAATGCCACTGTATTTAGAACTGTGATTTAAGAAGTTTTAGTCTAATTTACGAAATATTTAATTGGAAACCCTGTCTAAACAAGCTGACCTGCTGCTAGGTAACCACAACATTCCGGTGACTGTTCTACCAGTATTTATTTTGTCCGTTAAGCGTATTAATAGGCTATTGGAGGTGTGTACATGTCTTTTAACCTCACTTTCTTACAACTTGGTTTTAAGTGTGTTTTATTTGTTGGCCTGTAGTTACTTTTTAGAGCCCTCACTGCATCACCCGCGATAGGGGATGTATGTACACTGCGACTGATGTCCGGTGTGTCACATTTTAAGCTGTATTAGACCATTATGTTGGGTAGGTCGATGATCCGTTTGTTTAGGTTCATTATACTAAGTTTTATCGTTTTTACAATTTCCTGATGAAGTGGAAAAGTGTCCACGAAATATTGAAATCAATAGACAAGGTCAATATCAATTTGAATTGTTTAATTCTCCCGTCCTAAGTCCCAAGAAAAACTAAAGGAAGTTATAATTATATTGTACTACTTACTGTTTTAAGTTTTCAGTTTTAAGTTTTCTGACGCTATGAAAGATAATACACTTAATAGTTATTTCCATTCAAAGTGCTGAAAGTACGGAATAGCGCGACGAGGGGTAATGCGGCGCGACGCCGAAGGCGGAGTACCCCATGTGAGCGAGTCGCGCTATGTACTTTTCAAACAAGAGTGACATAGAACGTTTTTGTGCTGTTTTGTGAGTAAATATGTATTTAAAAAAATATTAAATGGTTACATTTTGTTACGGCCAAATTTCGACAAAAATTGCAAAAGTGAAATACTTCCTGTCGTGCGCCTTTTCGCGGTATCCACCAGTGGTCCTCAGCTCGCTCGAAGTGGAGACGGGAGTGGGTCAATTCTAATTGACACAAGTTGTAACAAGGGCGCCACCAAAACTTCACTGATGGATAAAATTCAATTGGGACAGTAGATGGGATGTTATAGCACTCGACAGAAAAACTAGCAAGGATGTTACCACACAATTTATTGCCCAAACGAAGAGAACACAACGTAATAAATTTTCAAAATGTAAGCGATAAATCAAAAATTTGTAAGGAAACACACACAGGATATACAAACGGGTACAAATAGAAAACAAAAATAATAAAAAAATAAATAAATGTGGTCAAAATATCAAACGTCAACGCTTGACGCAGATGTTGTGCGTAAATTGCTGTAAGAAAAACCGTTATGTTGTAAATTGGCCAATCCACAAGGAAACGTTCATCAGTTAAGGGTTTAATTATAAAGCGTTGAAAACAATTGATGTACACCTTGCCACAAAATTTTAAAATTATAAAAGAAAAAAAAATTGACGATATTAAAAATTAAATAATAATAAAAAAATAAAAATTTAAACGTTGAGTTAAATATTACAAAATATCTAAAATTATAATTAAATTAATGACTGATAAGCTTACATTAACCTCAAAATTAAATAAAAATGTTGACGGAGAAAGCCAAAGTCAAACGGCAATGTTAATGTTCTGTATTGTATTAAAAAATGACAAATAAATTCTAAATTACTATATACTAAATCAAACTAGCAATCAAATTCAAATTCAAAATGCAAAAAAGCAAAGTCAAAAACAAAAGTTAATTAAATTATCAACGCAAAAACAAAAAAAAAGCAAATCGTAAAAAGGTTAGGTTTCTTCGGAAGACCCAACGGTAAGAATCCTGCGACAGCTGAATGGTATCGGACGTTATTTGTAAACCAGTACGTAGAGGTACCCTCAAGACACGTTTAAAATATACAAACGATAACCTACTTGTGGTTTCCGAGCATGTGCCCAACTATGGAAAGTCCAAAAGGGGCCCACTAAGAGGTTAGGTGTTATTCCGTTCTCCTACGAAGTGCCGAGGTGATCCGATCCTCACAACGCAAAGGTATATGTTGGACGTCAACGATAATGACCGAAAAAAGTTTCCTAGTGCACCAGTCCGCCTCGCCAAAATATTGAAGGTTAAGTTCTCCAAGTCTCCGCTGAAACCTCCTCAATAGATCTCCTCTGCCGAGCTACTAATTCCAATCGGTCCTTCGCTAGCCGATAAAATGTTGTTCGCCAACCAATAAAAACTTCTTCGCCGCAGATAAAAACTGCAATAATTCCATGGAAATGAGAAACGGTACTACAATAAGAAAAATAGCTTACCCCGTAAGTTAACCGGGCACTTAAGTGTCACAGATTGAGAGTTGTGAGAATCCGTAAAAATACGATGAGCCAATCAACTGCTCAAGATGTTGCAAGAGTAGATCCCAAAAATGGTTTCGTCATCAATCCAAAATCAACAACAACCAAAAGAAGGTAGACGAAATAAACTCAAACAACAAATCAACTCTCAATGCTGGATGCTCGGTGCAATCTACAAAATGAACTAAAAACCACGCGAAAAATCAAACCTTTATATAGGCACTGCCTCTCCCCACCATGAAACTCTGACGTGGAACAATGGCGGACAATACCGAAACTAAACTGTCAAAACTGGAATTTCAATAACTACTGCAAATAATGGGACAAATGCAACCAAACGATCCCTTTTGAACTACTAAATGCCACAGTGAAATCAAACTGAATAAATAAAAGCAAATAAGAAATACAACACACCGTGTGACGTCATAGACAATAATACGCAATTGCCTGGAAAACGACAACCTATGTCAATTAGCCAAACGACACTACTACGAATCGAATCCATAAGAAATTCTAACATCGTGCACATGGAGGCAACATTGGGGACAGTCAAATATGTCCGAAAAATGCCTGCGAACATTGGAATGACAAGGCCGCAAAACGGGCACCTACGAGCCTGAAACTTGGACAAAATGGTTCCCACAGGGTACCACACATACAGAGCTATAGATGCTATCATCAAAGTAGGTCAAAGCTAATTAACAAGAAATTAAGAAAAGACAAGTGACAGTTTGCATTCTAGTTCTCCAGTCAAGCAACAGATGGCGCCACACGGCTATCTTCAAGCGTTTATTCGAAGTTCAAATAAATATAAGGCATTTTCGTAATATCTCCTGTCACAACGTGACAATTTCTGTATAGAAAATGTTAGGTTGGTCCCACGACGAAACGTCAAATTTAAAAACTAATTCAAATTCTGACTGATTTACATTTGTTCATTACAATCGTTAGATCTCACATGCGTACCAACATACTAAAATGAAACTACACTCATCGCTCTACTTTATTTACGATTTTCGCAATTTATCGTTTTTAGAATATGAGCCGCCATTTCTGTAATTTCGTCAAAATAGTGAAATTATAAATTAAAGTAGAGGAAATTTGGTATAATTTATGTCTATGATTTTTTTTTGTAATAAAATAGTTTAGCTAAGAAAATTCTATTTGATTAACAGCGTGTCTGCATTTAAACTAGTTAGCCAGGATTTGACAATTATTTTCATTATAATAACAGTCAAAATATCTGTCTAATCCTGGCTAACTCGTTTTATTTTAATGCAGGCGATCGATCTAGATCAAATAGAATCTCAATCAAATATATTGTATGATAAAGTCATGTGCCTGGCCACATCAGATTTAATCTTTTTGCCTACAGCTATCCGTTTAAGAATCGGAATGATTACCTATTATAAAAATATAAACCATCTCATTTCATAATAGTGCTATAAACAACATCTCAAAATTCCATCAACCAACTCCGGCACAAAATAAATTGTGGTAATAGTCAATGCAAGTATTAGGAACAAAAATAATTATTATTCACATTATGGCTTCACAATGCTCTATAAAACATTCTAATTATATTCCCAGGGCCGTCTTAAGATATTCGACGCCCGTGGGCTACTAAATTAATGCGCGCCTCTTCATAAAAAAATGCAAGATATAGGTAGCGGATGCGCATGAGTTATACAAAAGTGTCAGAACCAGAAAAAGCTAATTCATTACCATTATACTACACAAAAACATAACATTTAACTAAATTAAAAAAAAAGCCGAAATGAAAAACAACGTTTTTTATTTAACAAAGCCAAAGTTACTTATATATTTGCTGTCTGTTTTTTTCCAAATTGATATCACACGTATTTAAGTTATTAAATAGATCACTCTATATGAACAAAATTCTCAAATTATTTAATTTGCTCTGCTCTAAAGAAGGTGGCAAATAATTTGATAGCCTTTTCAGTGCTACAAAAGATCTTTCACCGCTGCAATTTATAGTGGCATAACTTAAAAAGTACGCAGTGCGCAGTGCGTAGTGCTGTGGTCACGTCAGGAAATGTAGACGCAATTATTGAGTCATTTATTATCCTTGAGAAACTGCCAAAAGCGAAACATTTGATTAGATGTGCCATAAAATATAAAATAATCTTAGAAAATCATAAATTAGCAGTTCCTGTAGTGCGAGAATTCCTATGAATTCTCTTTATAGAGTATAGATTTGGAATAAATTGACTTTTAAACCATTTCTTCATATAATAAATTGCCAGTCTAGTTGGTACGAAAATAGTCCAAATCCTCAAATTTTGCCAACATAGCTTTTGTGTTACATAATTCGATGAGCAAATTTCACATCGATTAAAGAATGCAATAAGTATCATAATAATTTATAGTATGTCTTTACATCCCTAATAAGTAAAGAAGGTGGTCTCCGTGTATATACAAATCTGAGCCCCTTTTTCTCTACTGTAAATGGTATTATTTTGGATTTAAGCCATTTGAGTATTAGGCCGACACTGTTCAACATCAACAAATTGTTATTTTCATATTTATTGTATGTGGGCGCGTAAAGTATGAAAATATGAGAAAATCTAAATGAGGGTTAGTTATTGCACAAAATTCTCGAACACGTTGATTTTTAACTCTTGGAAACATGGATATTCTGAATGGAATATGAAAATGTGTCTGGATAAAATTAGTGGCTTTGTGTACGAACACAAATGTCAAAAACCTGAACGCAATGTTCTAGAAACTCAAAACGGTTCTCATAGTAAACCTTAAATTTTGTAGTTTTACCTGAAATCCGGAATGTTTGTTCACAATATACTTGAATCATTTACAGCGATTCTAGTATGCTGATGGAGCAATTCCTATTGCAAATCTACGTAAACGGCCTATTCGTTATTCGTTCACAAACAAAATCCTTAATTTTTAAACTTTTTCTCAAAAAAATTCTAATATAAGGTTATAAAATTTGTATGCTACCATGAAGACAATTAACATATCTATCATAATCAACAAGAAAAATATGGTGTTGCCATTTAGAAACAGTGTCGATGACGTCATAAGTACAAAAATATTGAAGAGGGAAATTGAATTTGTTTCAAATATGTTTCCAGTTTCCGAGATTTTGTCATGCTTCTATACTTTGCGCGGTCACTGAATAATTCTTAAGAAATAACAAAAAATCAATACGTCAGTTCAATACGAACAGTCCATAATTGAGTAGTAACGTATTATTTATCATTTCCAAAAAAATAACATTCATCACTAGCCCATATAAAATAAGAGCCCAACAAATTTAGAACACCAAAGTAAAAGATGCAGTTATCTTTATTAACAATGAACAACGATGAAACTGTGATCAAGTATCATATATTTTTTCATGATGTTTACTAGATGTCTCATATATCTATATATCTACTAGATGTCTGAGGCATCCAATTTTCTATTTCATTTAGAACAGGTTATTTGTTTAATTTTGTGAAAAGATTTACAATAAAAATTAATAATAAAAAATATAACACAAAAATAGCCGCCCCCAAAAAGTTGGCGCCCCAGGGCTATAGCCCATTTAGCCCTGTGGTTAGGGTGGCCCTGTATATTCCTTAATGTGGTTAGTTGTACGAAAGTAAGACATAACACATTTTTTATTGAATATTAATTTGAATACTTTTTTATTTAAAAAAAAAACTGATTTTAGAAATATTTGCAGTGAATTTTACTCATTTGTCGGTTAAATTATTACAAGCCCTATGGAACCCAGCGCTCCGCACTACAGCACCCTATTCCGCATGACTCCCAATTGTGTTCGTCCTAAACTCGTCGCCACCCAAGAAATTTATATGACATATATTTCGATAAGATAAAAAAAAAACGTGGTAGTCCTTATTAATTTGGTTTATTTTATGGTCGCTACATGTTTCGCGTCTTACTAGACGCTTCTTCAGGCGCTACAATTACAAAACAATAAAATCAATCAGCTAAAAACTTACGATCCACAAAAACGGTCACTAGTATTAACTTATTAACATATCGTCAAAAATTGCAGAGGTCACATAAAACATAAATGAAACGAATACTGCCCCAATTGTGTATCGGTAGTGGTTTCTTAACAAAATCGTATTCGAATTCAACAAATCTAGGGTTGAGGTTAAACACACCAGCACACAACGTGGTAGACAAAGCGGCGACGAGTGTAGTAGGTATGTACTATAATAAGTATTGATAACAGTATCATGCGCACGAACGTCCAACCCGCGGAAACAATCATCGAACTTCTGATCACCAGCTATTCGCAGGCTTGCCAACTTCAAACTATATCCAGTAGGTATTGATGTAATTATAAAACTAATTTAAAGAGCGGTCTATACGACAGATCATTTTGTTTATTGGGGCAATCGACCGATCTGTCCTTGATAGCTTTCTCAATCTCGAACGCCTCAAGAATCTTAATTTTAGAATTTTTTACGCATTTGTGAAGCAATTTGGCGTTCGCATTTTTAAAATGATGGCCATTATGGAACAGATGTCTTCGAAACTCCGAAATAGTGACATCTCTAAGATGTTCTTTAACTCTAACCCCAATGTTTCTGCCCGTCTCTCTTATACAGGGTTAGCCAAAATTACCGGAACACCTAAATAACTCTCCAACGGTAAGACATTTCAAAAAAAAAATTCAGACAAAAGTTTTTTTACTTTAAACAATCCATCGCTCCAATATATTTTTAATACACAGGGTGTTCATTTTATTATAGAAATCTCGTAAACTTTTTTTTCAAATGGAACAGCCTGTATATTTTTACATTTTGTGATTTTAGGACTAATTCTAAACATCATTTATTAAAATAATATTTTGTATTTCTACACCATGACGGTATACGAATAAAATTATCTAAAATTATCTATCTATATTTCTAATATATTTCATCTTATTATGGAAATTTCGTAAACATTATTTAAAAATGGAACACCTTGTATATTTTTACATTTTATAATTCTAAGACTAATTCAAAACATTTTTTATTGATATACATAATTTTCTTGTAGAATGAATTATTTTTGAGTTGTAAGCAATGAATTAAAATTAGTCATAATTACCGGAATACCTACATAGTTCTCCAACCGTAAAAAATATATTTTTAAACAAGTTCTGCTTAAATATACTTTTAATATAGGAGTGATTATTTTATTATGTCAGTATGGAACATACTGTACATCGCATCATCTGCATTATTTTTTAGTTATCAGCAATTAATTAAAACTCCAAAACATTTATTTTGACCGAACGGATAAATAATAACAAATTCAAGAAAAAGAAACAAAGTAATTAAATTAAATTTTCAAGCAGCCATCCCTGAGCGGCTTGACAATGCCGCAACCTATCAACAAATTCCCGTAAACAGTTTTCTAAATGTTCGACAGTAATACTTTGAACTTCGTCCACTATCCACTGCTTCAACGCATCAATATTTTGCGGTCCAAATGTCCAAAGTTTCTAAATTTAATAAAATTAATGTACCAAACGAGAAAAAATAGTTTGTCGGTTTGATTAAGATAAATTGGTATGTATGTGGGAAAATATTCTCAATTTGAAATTCAGGAGTTTTGATTAATAGGTTATAACTAAGAAATTATGAAACATACAAAAATGATTCCAATAAAAATGTTTAGAATTAATCTTAGCATTATAAATGGAAAGATATACACGGTTTTCCATTTGAAAAAGAAAAGGTTACCAAATTTTCATAATTAAAATGAGCATATTTTAATAATAGCTTGTTTAATGTCAAAAAGCGTTTGTTTGAATGCTTTTTGAATTTTTTTACGGTTGGGGTGCTATGTAAGTAGGTGTGCTGGTAATTATGACTAATTTTAATTAATTGCTTAAAACTCAAAAATGATGCATTTTATAAAAATATTATTTTAATAAAAGATGTTTAGAATTAGTGCTAAAATCACAAAATGTAAAAATATACAGGATGTTTTTTTGAAAAAAAGTTTACAAAATTTCTATAATAAAATTAACACTCTGTATATTAAAAATATATTTGAACGATGAATTGTTTAAATTCATGTAACTTTTGTCTGATTTTTTTTTAAATTTCTTACCGTTGGAGAGTTATTTAGGTGTTGCGGTAATTTTGGCTAACCCTGTATACGGCGTTACAATCTGAGCAGTTAAGCCTATATACTCCACTATTTTTTAGAAAGTCTTTCTTGTCTTTCGCATTTAAAAATATGGTTTTTATAGTCGATCTAGTGTTAAAGGTCAAATCGGTATTGTGGTGTTTAAATATATTTTTCAAAGAGTTCAAATTAAAGTGTGAGTTGTAGTTGACAGATTTGAAGTTAGGAATATTCCTTGTTTTAATTTCTAGATTATTACTGTTGAATAGCTTTCGTTTTTTGTTCATGATCTTTCTTCAGAAATAGGGAGGCTAAAGAGACGGTGCACCAGGCTGTTAAAAGCTGCTAATTTGTGTGTAAAGTGGTGGTTTGAATTGTACGGTATTATGGTGTTAGTGGTTGTAGGTTTACGGTAAATGTCGTACACCAGCGTACTGAATTGAGTCTCTTTTGATGGAAATGTCTAAAAAATTTAGTGTTTTATCCCTTTCCATCTCTAGAGTGAATTGAATTTTTGGGTTGAAATTGTTTATAAAATTGTGAAAACCCGTAAGAAGGTCTCTGCCCCCGCTCCACACACAAATCACGTCGTCCACGTAACGTCTCCAAAACTTTATGTGCTTAAAGAAATTCTGTGTAGAGCTAAAAATTCGTTCTTCCAAGCTATCAATATAAACGTTTGCCAGAAACGGAGAGAGGGATGAACCTATTGGGAGACCATCCCTGAGTTTAAACGTTTCGTTGTTAAAATTGAAAGTTCTGCTCCAAAGTCAGCTTGAGCATAGTTGACAGGTCTTGTTTCTCTTTATCGTTTAGGTCTGACGAAGCGATTAGATCGTCAACCACGCGCAGAGCTTCATTAGTGGGTATGTTCGTATAAAGGTTGACTATGTCAAACGATACAAGAAGATACTCGTCTTTGATAGTGAGTTCCTTTAAATGATCAGTAAGTTCAACTGAATTCCTTATGGAATATTTTGATTCATATTGCAATAACGGTGGAAGTTGCTTTCCAAATAGTTGTGATAATTTATGTGTCGGAGAATTTATGCTGGAAACAATAGGTCTAATGGTTTTTTCCTTTTTGTGAAGTTTTATTTGGGAGTAGAGTTGTGGAATTAATGGATTCTGTTACGGCCGAATTTCGACAAAAATTGAATAAGTGAAATACTCCTGTCGTGCGCCTTTATTCGGTATCCACCAGTGGTCCTCAGCTCGCTCGAAGTGGAGATGGGAGTGGGTCAATTCTAATTGACACAAGTTGTAACAAGGGCGCCACCCAAACTTCACTGAAATGTGGATAAAACTGATTTGGGACAGTAGATGGGATGTCACGGCAGTCGACAGAAACACTAGCAAGGATGTTACCAAACAATTTATTGCCCAAACGAAGAGAACACAACGTAATAAATTTCCGAAATGTAACCGATAAATCAAAAATTTGTAAGAAAACACACACAGGATATACAAACGGGTACAAATAGAAATCAAAAATAATAAAAAAAATCTGATGTGGCCAGGCTCATGACTTTATCATACAATATATAAAATTAATAGTTTAGCTGCATGAGAATCTATTCTATAGAGATAAATCGCAGGTATTGTCAAAGCATCAGCATTTGACACTACCTACACTACGTCATTAGAATAATAGTTATTTATGTCACAAATGCCGAAAGTACGGAATAGCGCGATGAGCGGTGATACGGCGCGTCACCGAAGGCGGAGTGTCGCCGTCGCATATGAGCGAGTCGCGCTATCTAGTTTTTGGCAGGAGCGACATCCATCAACGTTTATTGTGTTGCTTTTTAAGAAATACGTATTTAAAAAAAATAAATGATTTCTGTATAGTAAATGCTAGGTTGGTACCACTTTGACGAAAGGTGCGTTCCGGTTGGTAGGTAATGGTAGCTAATGGCGGTGGTAGAATACGAAATTATAGTATTTCTTACATATCGTGATAATGACACATATTAGTTTGCATGTACATAAACATGAGTCACTAGCAATTATCTATTGGAAATACTATAACGGCGTCTGCTACCACTGCCATTATCACTAATGAAAACGCACCTTAAAAAGGTAATTCAAATTCTGACAGATTTATATTTGTTTATGACACATCCCTACCAACATACTAAAATAAAACTACACTCATCGCTATACTTTATTTATAATTTTCTCAATGTATCATTTTTAGAATTAGATATAAAGACGGGTTGATATTTCTTATCAACAAACAATCAAATTGGTGATCATATTTTATTTGAAATTTGTATTTTATAATTTTGCGCACTACAGCGGCACGTACCATAGTGGTTCTCCAACCTCTGATGAGATCAGCTGTTTTCGAATGTGACAACACAAAAAAATATTTGTTAAAATCCTGGCTACTATGTAATTTCATATCAATGCAGATGCGACCGATCTCGATCAAATAGAATTCGCTCTTGAAGGTAAACTATTAATTTTACCAAAAAATTTTATAGGCATAAATCATTCAAAATTTCCTCTACTTTAATTTATTAATTAACTATTTTGTCGAAATTACAGAAATGGCGGCTCATTTCCAAAATCCTTGAAAAAGGCTTAGAATAAACTAAAAAGCTAAACTATTAATTTTACCAAAAAATGTCATAGGCATAAATTATTCAAAATTTCCTCTGCTTTAATTTATTATTTAACTATTTTGACGAAATTACAGAAATGGCGGCTGATTTCTAAAATCCTTGAAAAAAGCTCGGAGTAAACACCCAGTTCCTTTGGACCCTTTTGAACCAAAAGCTTTTCAACTCTAAGTTTGGTCATGAAACTTCTAAATATGAAGTTCCGTGCCGATACATTTAGTAGTTTCTCCGGAAATGAATTAACAAAAATTGGGTACACACACACACACACACACACACACACACACACACACACACACACACACACATACACACACACACACACACACAGACATTTTTTTGTACCTTGGTCAAAAATGTTCAGGGGACCCATAAAGACCTATTTCCGCTAAAATCTCAAAAAAAATTTTCAGCACGATTACAATACTTTACATACTGCGTATGATAAAAGTAAAAATAAATAAATGTGGTCAAAAAATCAAACGTCAACGCTTGACGCAGATGTTGTGCGTAAATTGCTGTAAGAAAAACCGTTATGATGTAAATTGGCCAATTCACAAGTAAACGTTCAGCAGAAAAGGGTTTAATCATAAAGCGTTGAAAACAATTGATGTACACCTTGCCACAAAATTTTAAAATTATAAAAGAAATTGACGATATTAAAAATTAAATAAAAAAAAATAAAAAATTTAAACGTTGAGTTAAATGTTACAAAATATCCAAAATTATAATTAAATTAATGACTGAAAAGCTTACATTAACCTCAAAATTAAATAAAAATGTTGACAGAGAAGACTAACGTCAAACAGCAAAGTTAAAGTTCTGTATTTCCACAGTTCGTGCTTCACTTCAACTTGACCTTCAATTTTTTGGGCGAGGCGGAGTGTTGAACTAGGAAATTTATACGATCAACATCCGATCAACATCGTTGACGTCCGACATATACCTTTGCGTTGTGAGTACCGGAACACCTTGGCACTTCGTAGGAGAACGGAATAAGACCTAACCTCTTAGTGGGCCCCTTTTGGACTTTCCATAGTTGGACACATGCTCGGAAACCACAAGTATAGAAATTTAGAATTTGTCATTTTAAATACGATATAGCACATTAACTTTGCCGTTTGACGTTGGCCTTCTCCGTCAACATTTTTATTTAATTTTGAGGTTAATGTAAGCTTTTCAGTCATTAATTTAATTATAATTTTGGATATTTTGTAACATTTAACTCAACGTTTAAATTTTTACTTTATCATACGCAGTAAGATAAAGTATTAGGTATATATAAAGTAGTAATCATGCCGAAAAAAAAATTGAGATTTTAGCGGAAATAGGTCTTTTTGGGTCCCCTGAACATTTTTGACCAAGGTACAAAAAAATGTCTGTATGTGTGTGTGTGTGTGTGTGTGTGTGTGTGTGCGTGTGTAAACGATTTTTGTGACGACGATTCCGGAGAAACTACTAAAGGTATCGGGACGAAAGTTCATATTTAGAAGTTTCATGACCTAACTTAGAGCTGAAAAGCTTTTGGTTGAAAAGGGTCCAAAGGAACTGGTAGTTTATTCTAAGCCTTTTTGAAGGATTTTGCAAATGAGCCGCCATTTCTGTAATTTCGACAAAATAGTTAATAAATAAATTAAAGTAGAGTAATTTTTGAATAATTTATGCCTATCACATTTTTTGGTAAAATTAATAGTTTAGCCTTTCAGTTTATTCTAAGCCTATTTGAAGGATTTTGGAAATGAGCCGCCATTTCTGTAATTTCGACAAATTAGTTAATTAATAAATTAAAGCACAGGAAATTTTGAATAATTTATTCCTATGAAATTTTTTGGTAAAATTAATAGTTTAGCTTCAAGAGCAAATTCTATTTGATCGAGATCGGTCGCATCTGCATTGATATGAAATTACATAGTAGCCAGGATTTTGACAAATATTTTTTTGTGTTGTCACATTCGAAAACAGCTGATCTCATCAGAGGTTGGAAAACCACTATGGAACGTTGCCGCTGTAGTACGGCAAATTATAAAATACAAATTTCAAATAAAGTAAGATCACCAATTTGACTGTTTGTTGATAAGAAATATCAACCCGTCTTTATATCTAATTCTAAAAACGATACATTGAGAAAATTATAAATAAAGTATAGCGATGAGTGTAGTTTTATTTTAGTATGTTGGTAGGGATGTGTCATGAACAAATATAAATCTGTCACAATTTGAATTACCTTTTTAAGGTGCGTTTTCATTAGTGACGATGGCAGTGGTAGCCGACGCCGTTATAGTATTTCCAATAGAAAATTGATAGTGACTCATGTTTATGTACATGCAAACTAATATGTGTCATTATCACGATATGTAAGAAATACTATAATTTCGTATTCTACCACCGCCATTAGCTACCATTACCTACCAATCGGAACGCACCTTTAAACTTGACGTTTCGTCTAAGTGGTACCAACCTAGCATTTACTATACAGACATCATTTATTTTTTTTTAAATACGTATTTCTTAAAAAGCAACACTATAGACGTTGATGTCGCTCCTGCCAAAAACTAGATAGCCGACTCGCTCATATGCGACGGCGACACTCCGCCTTCGGTGACGCGCCGCATCACCGCTCGTCGCGCTATTCCGTACTTTCGGCATTTGTGACATAAATAACTATTATTCTGATGACGTAGTGTAGGTAGTGTCAAATGCTGATGCTTTGACAATACCTACGATTTATCTCAATAGAATAGATTCTCATGCAGCTAAACTATTAATTTTATATATTGTATGATAAAGTCATGTGCCTGGCCACATCAGATTTTTATTTTTTGTATTATTATTTAATTTTTAATATCGTCAATTTCTTCTATAATTTTAAAATTTTGTGGCATGGTGTACATTGTTTTCAACGCTTTATGATTAAACTCTTTTCTGCTGAACGGTTACTTGTGGATTGGCCAATTTACAACATAACGGTTTTTCTTACAGCAATTTACGCACAACATCTGCGTCAAGCGTTGACGTTTGATATTTTGACCACATTTAGTTATTTTTCTTTTATTTTTTTTCTATTTGTACCTGTTTGTATATCCTGTGTGTGTTTTCTTACAGATTTTTGATTTATCGCTCACATTTTGGAAATTTATTACGTTGTGTCCTCTTCGTTTGGGCAATAAATTGTTTGGTAACATCCTTGCTAGTTTTTCTGTCGAGTGCCATAACATCCCATCTACTGTCCCAAACTCCCAAATCAGTTTTATCCACATTTCAGTGAAGTTTGGTTGGCGCCCTTGTTACAACTTGTGTCAATTAGAATTGACCCACTCCCGTCTCCACTTCGAGCGAGCTGAGGACCACTGGTGGATACCGAGAAAAAGGCGCACGACAGGGAGTACTTTAGCAATTTTTATCGAAATTCGGCCGTAACACGAGGTAAAGAAAATGTCTATGTGTGAACCCGTTCTTCTTCTTGTGGTGACGATTCTGGATAAACTACTAAAATTATCAGGACAAAACTTCTTATTTAGAAGTTTTATGACTAAACTTCGTGCTGAACGAAGTTTTGATCAAAAGGCCCCAAAGGAACTGGAGGTTTTTAGCATTTTTCACTAATTTTTAAATGCGCCACAATTTTTGCAATTTCACCAAAATAATAAACAAAAGCAGATTTTTTTGTAATGCTTATAGTTTAACTGCATGGGCAAGTTCTATTAGATCTAGATCGCTCGTACCTGCACTAGTTAACACTAGTTAGCCAAAATTTGACAGATATTTTGATTCTATTGACAAAATTTGTCATATTTTGATTCTATTGACAGTATTGTCATTGATATTGGCACTGCTGTATGGTATGATAAAGCCTAGCCTAGCAAAGTTTTTTGATTTGTTTAATTGGTTAAGGTTATCAGCTTTCCACCGCCGTTTATTTTTTCTTTGTTTTCGACAAACCGTTTAGCCGGACAGCCACGGTTAAAATAGTTTTTCTTTGACCAGCTGCCATGTGTTGCTATTTTTAATTTTTTCATACACAAACATTTTCATCTATTTTCAATGATATGTACATTTATCAAAACAAATACGATGTTTGTGTAAATATAATATAATTACCAAAAAAATACTTCAATCAGCCTGTTTACGCTTGCTAATGTACCCGGTCCCTTTAATGGAATTCTGTAATACAATTTCATTATAATGGTGGAGTGTAAAGACTGCTTATGTTATTTTTTCTTTTTGTGATGTAAATTGATTTTAACATTTGAAATATAAAAATAAAACTGTATACAAGAATTGAGTGTGAGCTTTAAATATGTAATGAGAGAGCCATAGAGATAGAATGCAATAACCTGTACATAATTGAAATTATACGCAAAGTTATTACATAATATATTTTTCGATCAGACGGTCACCGATCGACGCAAATGTAAACATGTATGGCATTGTTCAACTAAAAACTACCCTCTACCATTACAAAGCTCATATTTGCATTCCTTATCATACTATTCAATTATTTATGCATGTATATTCATTGCATGTGATAAATACTTTAGGCAGAATTTTATTTGTATGTCGATTACGACCCATTAACGCATTTGTTTTGTTTTAGGTATGTAACTACAAGCCATGGTAACAGACAAGCCATGAATGCCTTGGTCGTCTGTCTAGTTCCAGTAAGTAATATAAAATATAATGTAATAGTAAACATGATCTACATTGAATAATAGTTTATGATTCAACCCTTTTCAATCAGTGATGGGCAAAAAACGTTACCCAAACGGAGGGTAAATACGTTACTTTGTTTTCGAAAAGATATATTAATACAACTATAAATGATCACAATTGATATTAAACAAACATGTATAAAATGCAAGAAAATGATTAAATTAATTATTGAAAATGAGTTCCTGGTTCGCAGATGCGCATTTCCCAACAATATTGTCGATAATAAGTCAATTTTAGTTTAAAATATGTGTTATGTACAGCTGTGCTTCCGATAATGTTTGAACATATTAATAATATTATATATAATATAACCCTCCCATTTTGCAAGTGACACAAATTATTAAACGCCATATTAATTACATTTTCATTGGAATATGGAGAGGGTTTATTAATGATGTAAATAAAAGTTTCAAGCCTTTTCGATAGTAAATTTATTTATTTAACCAAAACTCTACGAAATAGGTCCTTGAAAATATTTTTCAATTAACATAGTTCTTGCCGCATCGTCGTTCTGGTGGTTGTCATGCAAATTATCCATGTCAAAATTAGCAAAGTTAGTTGCTTCTTCGACATCGTTATCCACTGTTGGTTGCTCATGGAGCGTTCGCAGGCGTTTTGTGTAGTGCAGCTGCAGCAACCACAATTTTTTCCACTTTTTGAACATCCAATCGAATGCCTAAGGCTAGAACGGAAAAACGCGTTTTCCAGACACCAAAACACCTTTCTACCACGATTCTGGTTCGAATTAAGGATTCGTTATATAAACGTTCAGCTGCTTTTTCCGGGTTTCCTAGAGGTCTCAAGACATATGACTTAACACCATATCCACTGTCACTTATAAGAAAATAGTTTTCAAAATATCCATTTTCAAGCTCCGTATTCACACCGGAATTGCGGAAAATATGTGCATACTGAGCCGATCATGGTCATCGACCTACAATATTTATAATTTTGAGCGTGCTATCACAGATCATGGATAATCCTGGATAATAAACGAAGAGTAACCCTTACGGTTTCTATAATTTTCGGCCTCTTCACCACCAAGTGAATACATTATTCAAATACATCTCCGGAATCGACTGATGCCAAAGAATCTTTGAACAACGTCGTTTAAGTCTTCATTGTTCGGCATTTGGACGTAGTTTGGCCACAACTCAGTAACAGCAATAGTCGTTAATACACACCTCTTACTTTATTTAGAAATTTAGTAACAAAGTGGACCTAACATTTTCTAAAATGTTCCAACTATTAGATTTTTGTATATGATAATAAATCTTCAACTTCATATTACAATAAAAATTCTGTAGCGATCTTAAGAACTGCGAAGAAAGTTACTGAAGTGGTGTTGTAATATATTGTAGTTTTTGATCACTATATTATTATGTCGTTAGCGATAGACTTTATTAAGACTCCGTTCAGAAAACATCGCAACTCCGAAACAAAATACTTTGTTTCGATGTTTTCTTTTGCTGAGAGTGGTCAGCCTGTCCCCCACCGACGTCAATCCGTAGGCGTCGCAGTTATTAAGTTAATCCTCAGTTATAGGCCGTGTTTAAGGCTCCTGACGTCTGCTGTCTACACCGGGCAGCACTGCAGCAGTAACATGTACAAATAAATACATTTCTGGCAATTACGCTTTATTATCGCAATTATAATGTTTGGGTTAAAATTGTACTTAAATATGTAATCTATTTTTGTATCATGAGTTGTTTTATATTTGAAAAAAGCCAAAGGGGTAGAAATAAAATTAATTTTTATCTTTACAAAAAATAATTTTACATCCAGCCCAACTCGTTATTTCTCTAAAAAGTTACACTGATAATTCCATAAACTTTGAACATTAAATAACGCTTTTATTTGAATACGCGTTTTAGGAGAGTTAGAACTGGGTCTTAACAGCATACATGCACGGTCCTGGCCCATGTATAGCGGGGCAACGGTAAGGGGAAACAAGCTTACGAGAGGCGGGCTCTGGGAATATGTCATCATGTGGAAGGGAGTTTAGACACGCCTATCGAGTATAATGGCGCTCGTGCTGAATTTTTATGAACGCGGCGTAACAGGAGGGCAGTAAATACGAGAAGATCGTATGCACTATGTAGTACGAAAGCGATTCTAGGCCACCCGTCGACCGTTAGCAAAACTGTTCTGACTAGATCTATTTCATGTATCCGGCGAGCAGAATACCAAAGCGGTGACAATATTATTGTCGATTGACTCGATTGAGAGACCTACGATGTGATATGCGGTAGTACCTATTGCCAATCGCTTCGCTCAGAAAGTACTGGTTCAGTACCGGACAATAAAGGATGACTTCAGGTTTCTGCAGACTTTTAAGATTTAGGGATACATTTTCAAATTTTTGAACCAGTAGATAAAGATATTAGGAATGAGAAATAAAGCAATTCGAAATATACAGCAGCACAGAATAAATGTAAATGATTGAAACATTGTCTAGGTTTTTGTTTCTATACATCTGACATATGAATTCAAATAAGATGGAAAATCAAAACAACTAGTGAATATGTAAATCAGGTATAATTATGTACAATAAATACTCCATGTATGTATATCAAATATTTGTGTACCTACCATAATCAACTAAAACACTACAGTAAATTATATCCTATTCAAGGCAACTACAATAATAGACAATAATACAATACTTGACAACTACAGTAATACAATAATACAATAATAGTCAAATTTTCGTAGAATCTATATAACATAATTATATACCTGAAATAATTAACTAAAACCTTATAATAATTTGTTTATATACAAGGAAATACAGCTGAAGCTAAATTTACATTGTAGCATGTATATGTATAATGTACCTATATAGCATAATTATGTACAATAAATATTCGATGTATAATAAATAATTATGTATAATAACTGAGCCGCGCGCAATGCTGTTATCCACAATATTGGACACCCCCGATTCCCGAATGCCTGAACATGCGATTCCCCGATATCGACGCGGGATTTGATGAACAGTCTGACTACACTGGGCTAGACGCAGAGATTTGTATTTACAATCATAATATGGTTTTATATCGGAATCAATCAACAAATTCATTCACCCATTTCTAAGGTATATCGGCCCATTTGTCAAACATGGTCACATATACAGATATCCGCATATGCGGATACCTGTATTTTATTCTGATACTTTCGAATTCACGGCACTCGGGAGAGTGGTAGCGGTAAGAGTCAATTAAACCAGTACGCGAATACTCTTTCCATATTATGATCCCCGGATAGTTCAGGAACAAAACAAACAAATATCGCGTCATTTAGGGGGTCAGTTTATTACGAACGAAATAATTAATCATTTTGTGCACCGAAAGAAGATTAGTTGAGAAGTTTTATTACGGTGTTCGCGTCGGATGTTTTGTTTAAATCAAAATATCAAAAGGGTTTCAATTTTTTAAACTCGTTGCAAATTTTACGCAGCCTGTTTGTTGATCATATTTTGCGTAATCTATATATTCTACAAATAAACATGAAACTGTTAGCTTTAATAATAACCAAGATATTCAATGTAAAACGATTCGCAAAAGTCAAACAACAAAAATGTAGTAAAATTAAAATAACACGTGATTACTTTTGGCATTTAGGTATAGGAACACATGATAAAAAGTTGGTGTATTTTGATAAGTGACAAATTTTATATCAACTTGCGGTTGACCGGAAGTGGCAGTCATTTGAGAGTATTTAAATTTACAAGTTCGAATCGAGTAGATCTCTATTCCATTTCCGTGATTCTGCTCGAGGCTACGAGCCCGCCGCGCCGTGCGATCGCAACGTCTAGGTAAGTATACCTCCTAACATATTCTGTTGCCCTGGTCGGTCGGACTATGAAACAGCTGCAAATTCAGGACGAAAAATATCGTGATTTGATTTTAGTTGTGGGTTTGCAATATTATGAAGGAAATAATCTTTGCACATATTGGGGTACAATTTTGGCGTCTGTCCCAAACTCGCAGCGTTAGAAGTGGGTTGTAACTTAATTTTTACGTAGACCAATAGAAATGCTGGCAACGAAGCCAGGAACTCTAGAACAACTAGCGCCACCACACAGAGGACTGCCAAACCCTGCAAATTTCACTGATGGAAACACATTTTTGCACAAAACATGGTGTTGTGGTCTATTTTATGTCAAAACCGCTTTCTCAAAACCTGGGGGACACTGTAACAATTGTATTTATGCATAATCCATTCAAATTGAAGCATTATTAACTTGTCAATCTTGACTTGAATAGTTGAAAATTGCCCATCTTTGCGATTTTTTTTTGAAACCTATCAGGTTTTTTGAAAAAAAAAATCTCTTACAGAAAGAAGGCATCCTTCTTGCGTATCCGGGGGAAGTTAGCAATAAAAGTTAGCCAGTCTACACTGCACCGTCCCTTTTAGTCCGTTTACTAACAATTTTGTATTTGTAATTCTATCGCATTTAGGTTTGATATTCACACATAATATACTTATGTTCTGAAATGCTTTTCTTGTACATTTTAAATGCATAAATACAATTCCACAAAAGAATACATTGAAACAAATTAATTAATTGCTTTATTATAACATTCCTATTTTACTACTTAGGTTGAACATTTTATGTTTTGCATTTTGTACGAAAACCAATAAAGCCTTTTCACGTATTTATTTTGAAAAAATGTTGTTTTGGTAAAACTGACCGCTTTACTTACATAAATCATTTATTACTTTACATACGTTATATTATCATTACATCATTAGTTAGCTCTGAAGAAGCGAACAGCATGGTCGCAAAGTCAGAAATTATTAATTTTTAGTCACGGCATAACCCGGAAACTATTTATCTTCTAAATGATTCTTGCCGTGAACACATTTGTACATTTGTTACATATTTAATTCATTTTTTTTGTTTTCTTCGTTCATCTCGAATGTCTCGTTGATACTTAGCAGATATCGACACTTTCAGGTAAAACACACGCCATTATAAAATTCTAATTTTGTCTCCATATTGGCTAACAAAAACTTGTCCCTTTTGATTTTTTTTTTCGTTTCACTTTTAATTCTTTATCGGGAGACGTCTACACACCTACCATAGTTCATTTTGAGGTGACCTTTCTTGTAATTGTCTTTGTATTTCACCTATGGTGGGTGTTTATTTCTCTTTTCTTTATAGCTTAATAAATCTTAATAATATTACAATTTCTAGGGAAAATATTTCCTACAAATTGTAATATTTTATCTGTTGTATAGCGTCGCCTACTAGGAATTCAGATATGGATATTTAATTTCTACTAATGTCTCTCTTGTTTTCCCATCATTTCTATAAAAATAAAGCTAACCTTCTATTCTTACCGGTTGGCCCATTCCATAGATACTCTCTTTTATTTGTTTTATTTATCACGCTTACCTTATCTACACTTTGTTAATTATTCTTGCCCGCTAATTGTTTGAATCTCAGCCGGGCAAAACTAGCATAACTCGTTGCCACCCTAAGCTATCGATTGGTGCATAATTTGTTAAAATCGGATGACAAGAAGTGCTTAAAACACTTGTTTTTCCTCACCGTGGTGCCCGAGACTGTCCTTTTTCGATGTTTCCGGAGCACAAACTTTGCTAATTATTCTTGCCCGCTAATTGTTTGAATCTCGACCGGGCAAAACTAGCATAACTCGTTGCCACCCTAAGCTATCGATTGGTGTATAATTTGTTAAAATCGGATGACAGGAAGTGCTTAAAACACTTGCTTTTATTCATCATGGTGCCCGACACGGTCCTTTGTCGATATCTCTGGAGCACAAACTTTGTTAATTATTCTTGCCAGCTAATTGTATGAATCTCGACCGGGCAATACTAGCATAACTCTTTGCCACCCTAGGCTATCGATTGGTGCATAATTTGTTGAAATCGGATGACAGAAAGTGCTTAAGGGCCTACATTCAAAAAATGCCCGAAACAGGTGTCGCCTACTCCAAGAATTTATCCAAACCCTTTCGAATCTTGAAATCAAAAAAATAGAGCATACGCAAGAAGGATGCCTTCTTTCTTTAAGAGATTCTTTTTTTCAAAAAACCTGATAGGTTTCCAAAAAAAAATCGCAAAGGTGGGCAATTTTCAACTATTCAAATCCAGATTGACAAGTTAATAATGCTTCAATTTGAATGGATTATGCATAAATACAATTGTTACAGTGTCCCCCAGGTTTTGAGAAAGCGGTTTTGGCATAAAATAGACCACAACACCATGTTTTGTGCAAAAATGTGTTTCCATCAGTGAAATTTGCAGGGTTTGGCAGTCCTCTGCGTGGTGGCGCTAGTTGTTCTAGAATTCCTGGCTTCGTTGCGAGCATTTCTATTGGTCTACGTAAAAATTAAGTTACAACCCACTTCTAACGCTGCGAGTTTGGGGCAGACGCCAAAGTTGTACCCCAATATGTGCAAAGATTTATTATTTCCTTCATAATATTGCAAACCCACAACTAAAATCAAATCACGATATTTTTCGTCCTGAATTTGCAGCTGTTTCATAGTCCGACCGACCAGGGCAACAGAATATGTAAGGAGGTATACTCACCTATACGTTGCGATCGCACGGCGCGGCGGGCCCGTAGCCTCGAGCAGAATCACGGAAATGGAATCGAGATCTAGTCGATTCGAACTTGTAAATTTAAATACTCCTGACTGCGACTTCCGGTCAACCGGAAGTTGATATAAAATTTGTCACTTATCAAAATACACCAACTTTTTATCATGTGTTCCTATACCTAAATGCCAAAAGTAATCAGGAGTTATTTTAATTTTACCACATTTTTGTTGTTTGATTTTGCGAATCGTTTACATTGAATATCTTGGTTATTATTCGTGCTAACAGTTTCATGTTTATTTGTAGAATATATAGATTACGCAAAATATGATCAACAAAATTATAATGTTTGGTACATATTTTATACAGGCTGCGTAAAATGTGCAACGAGTTTAAAAAATTTAAAAACTGTTGATATTTTGAAACTGACCCCCTAAATGACGCGATATTTGTTTGTTTTGTTCCTGAACTATCCGGGGATCATAATATGGAAAGAGTATTCGTACTGGTTTAGTTGACTCTTACCACTACCACTCCCGAGTGCCGTGAATTTTTATTTTAATGCAGACATAGCCGATCTCATAATTATTTATTATACATCGAACATTTATTGTACATAATTATGCTATATAGGTACATTATACATATATATACATGCTACAATGTAAATTTAGCTTCAGCTGTATTTCTTTGTATATAAAAAAATTATTATAAGGTTTTAGTTAATTATTTCAGGTATATAATTGTGTTATATACATTGTACGAAAATTTGACTTCTATTGTAGTTGCCTTGAATAGGATATAATTTGCTGTTGTGTTTTAGTTGATTATTTTAGGTACCTACACAAATATTTGATATACATGGAGTATGTATGTGTATGTAGGGTGTTGGAGGTCAAGGATAATCCTCGTGGCACCCAGGCCCCATTGGGCCCCTTGTGCCTCCCCCTACGCTCACTCTGGCTGTGTCAACCAGCCTAGGTAGTTAACGAAGGCTAGGACGCAGCTCAGAGGTGCGTTCCTGATTCCGTCCATGGTTGGCCATGGATCCCCCAGCAAGCGTTCCCTGTGTACAACCAGGTCTGGGCATTCACAGAAAATGTGTTTTACCGTCTCATCCTCTAGCTCACAAGCTCGGCATATAGACGTTTCAGCGAGATGCATCACGTGTAGATGCTTCCGTAAACCACAGTGACCCGTGAGAATACCCGTAATTAAACGTAGGTTTTGTCTGGACAGCTGTGTAAATTTCCTAGCAGAGATGCTGGAGGAGCGAGGGAGCCCTTCCCTAGCTTGGTGACAGCCAGGTAGATTCTCCCATTGTCGGATGAATTTCTTGTGGGTGAGGTCCTTCAATGATTGTAGCAGAAGGTTATTAGTGGGTAGTAGAAAGGGTTCCGGCGAGCTTACCAGTCCGTTGGCAGCTCTTCTTGCTAGTTTATCAGCGTGCCGATTGCCCTTATCCTCAGAATGCCCTTTTATCCATATGAGGTTGACCTTGTTGTGTTTGGACGCCTCCACAAGGGTGTTATGACAATCCAAGACTAAATCGGAGGTAAACCTGCAACGACTTAATGAGAGGATGGATTGTCTGCTGTCTGTGTAGATCGTTACGTTACTGCCAATCTTGTCGGAGCTGAGAATACACTCCGCGGCAGTTTTTATGGCAAAGATTTCCGCCTGCGTTACAGAAGGATACTTGCCTAGGGGGATGGACTGTCTTAGCTGGTAGTCATGAGAGAAAATGCCAGCGCCAGTACCACTATCTTTCCTGGAGCCGTCTGTGAATATCTTCAGGCTCGAGGTGTTCCCCTTTACCTGCGGTATGTCCTTGGGAAGGTAGGGTTTGTTGAAGACGTAACAAGGTGGAATATAGTCCGTACGGTAGTCGAGAAGCGGCACAACTTCCGTTGCACTACTCCATAGACTGCCCCACATGCCGCCCTTGTCGCCTACTTTTGTGTAGCCCACCGTGCGAAGCCTGAATAGTGTTTTCAGGGCCACCTCTTCAATGAAGAAGTCAAGTGGTGGCAAGTACAACATGTACTCCAACGCAGCAGTTGGGGTTGTGCTCATTGCCCCGGTTGTGCCGAGGCAAGCAAGTCTTTGAATTTGTGCCAGTTTGATTTTGGTTGTGGTCAGCTTGACTCTAGACCACCACGCAATCGCCCCGTACGTGAGCATAGGCCGGATAACGGCAGTGTATATCCACAGTGTGATCTGTGGTGAGAGACCCCAGGTTTTCCCTACGGCTCTACGACACTGACCGAAAGCCATTCTTGCCCTTTTCAGTCTTAGCTCAAGGTGTGCTTTCCAGCTTAATTTCCTGTCGAAGGTCACACCGAGATACTTGACCTCTTCAGACAGTTTCAGTTCGCTATTGCAGAACCTTGGTGGTGTGAAATTGCCGTGTTTCCTCTTACTAGTGAAGAGTATCATTTCTGTCTTGGCTGGGTTAACGGAAAGCGAGTGAGCTTTGCACCAGTCCTCGACGTGTTTTAGCGCCACTTGCATTCTTTCGGCAAGTGTGTTGTGGAATTTTCCGCTGACGAGTATGACAAGGTCATCAGCGTAGCCAACGGTCTCGAATCTTTGGCCATTTAATTCTTGAAGCAGGCTATCAAGGGTAAGGTTCCACAAAAGTGGTGATAACACTCCTCCCTGTGGACAGCCTCCCGCGACTCTTCCCTTGAGTGTTGTGTTGCACGCCTTGAGGCTCACTATTCTTTGCGAGAGCATGGCATGGATCCAGCCCTTAACGGTCGGCGCCACGCCACGCTCTGCCAGAGCCTCCTGGATGCAACGGAAGGTGGTTTTATCGAAGGCTCCTTCAATGTCGATGAACACACCCAATGTGGATTCCCCGTTGTCAATTGAGGAGCTTATTTGCTTTGTCACACTGTATAGTGCAGTGTCAGTGGATCTTCCTTGTGTATAGGCATGTTGGCTAGGGTGCAGTGGTCTCGCTAAGAGTGCTGTGTCCCTGATATATCTGTCGCAAAGTCTTTCAATAGTCTTCACAAAAAAAGAGGAGAGACTAATGGGTCTGAAAGCCTTTGGTACCGAGTAGTCCTGTCTTCCGGGCTTAGGTATGAAGGTGACTGCAACTTCACGCCAACGTTTTGGGACGTAACGCAGCGCCAGGCACGCTTGTATGATCTCCAGCAGATGTGGTTCAATCGTTTCAAGTCCCCACTGTAGCAGGGCTGGAAAGATACCATCTGGTCCTGGAGACTTGAAGGGTGAGAAGCTCTGAATGGCCCACCTTAGTCTGGCGCTGTCTGCAATACGGCTGGCTGAAACCCAATCGTCCTCGGAGGCAGCGCTGTTAGGTTCTGCAATGGTGGTATCCAGAGTGGTGGAGGAGCCTGGAAAGTGAATACACATTAGCAGTTTTAAGCTCTCTTTGAGGCTGTTGGTAAAAGAGCCATCAGACCTCTTCAAGATACCTACTTCCTGTCTCGGGTCTTTTGACAGTATTTTTTTCAAGCGAGAGGCATCGGCGATGCATTCCACGCTTTCGCAGAAGCTGCGCCAGGTAGCCCTCTGCCTTCGCCTGATTAATTTCCTGAACTCGGAACGCTTACTTCTGTAATCGTCCCAGTCCAGGTCAGTTTTTGAGCGTTGTGCCTTATTGAAAGCCCTTTTGGTATTCACCTTGAGTCGTTCGAGCTCGGAACACCACCAAGGGGTGGCGCGTCCCAGCTCTAGTTCTTTCCTCAGGGGACAGGCCTTTTTGTACGATTTCATCAGAGCGTTGCTTAAGACAGACGAGTAATTGTCCAAGTCTCCGATGTTACGTGGGCGTGAGATGTTCGTATGTTGCAACTCACCAGAAAGATTTTCGCAGAAGGCGTCGATGTTCGTCCTTCTGGCATCTCGCCCCAATCTTTTCTTGGCCTCGTGATGACCAAGATCGAAGGTAATCCATCTGTGGTCTGACAGGGAAGCTTCCTCTGAGACACGCCAGTTGGTTATTTGTTGCGAGATACCTAAGGTGGCTAACGTAATGTCAATGACGGTCTGACATCGTGCGTTGACGAATGTCGGTTCCGTCCCACGATTTAGTATATCTAAATAGCTGCTAGTAATAAATTCAAGCAGTAACTTACCCCTGACGTTGTCATCTCTACTACCCCACGCCGAGGAGTGTGCATTGGAGTCGCATCCAATGATCAGCTGCCATTTCCTTCCGCTGCAGGTGTCGACTAACGCGTTCAGCTCCTGCGATGGGGGTCTTTCCTCCCCTGGAAGGTAGGCAGCTGCCATGGTGATCTCTTGTGCTGTCCCTTTAAGGATCCATTGTACCCTCACTGCAGTGACGTCCCTGTTCGAGCATTGAGGCAAGAGGTAGGCATGAAGATTCCTGGGCACAAAAATTGCTGTCCTAGGTCTGCTGTCGCCGGCGTTGCTGAAAACAGTACCGCTAAGATTACTAAGACCAAGTACCCTGGACCCGGAGGTCCATGGCTCTTGAATCAGAGCTATAGTGTTCTTCATCACGTCAAGATGACGGCAAAGAGTTGCCGTTGCTGTCTTGCTGCGATGCAGATTGCATTGTACTACCCTGATAGTGTTGTTGTCCATCGGGCTATTTCTGGCTTCCTGGCTGCTCACTTTAGTGAGAGGGAGAAGGTGGATCGACAGTGGCTGTCGCTTTGCTCGGGGGTGTGTCAAGGATGGAGTCCGACACACAAGAGTCCGGCGAGGATGGTGTCTTCAGAGGCTTCGTTTCCGTGAAGCCTCTGAATCCCGCATCTGGTTGGGAGATGTCCATCTCTTCCGACCTAGCCACTGCTGGTGCTGCTACCACGACAGAAGGTGCCGGAGCAGGTACTGGCGCCGTCCCAGTCGAGGGTGCTACAGCTGGAGTTGCCGCGCAAGCCCCCGACGTTGCCGTCGCCTCTACCTCGGTGGTGAGCTCCTGTTCCAGGTCTTGCCACCCACTGACGCGGACCTTAATTGTTCCGAAGAACAGATTGAGGATCGATCCGTTAGTGCGGAGCCAATTGGCATCCTTCTGGGTTGCACCAAATGCGAGAACGAGTCCCGCATCGCCAGAGCTGTTTGCGACCTCCTCGAAATTGAAAAGGCACCAGCTGTGGATGTCCAGGTGTCTGTTCTGATCAGCCAGGATGTTGACCAGTCTGTCGCTGGAGGGCTTGACCTCTGGGTCGAGCAGGAGCGATGAGGGTATCCAGATTTGGACTCTGGGCATCCTCGGAAGCTCATCCTCCCTAATAACGCGAAGCTGTGCGTCTTTGGCGCAACGTAGCTTCGTAATTTTGCCCTTTAGCCATGCAAGGGACAGGTCGTCACCGCATGTGACCCTGAGCTTCTCTCCCTTGAAGCTCCAAGAGCGGAAGGTGATCTGGGGCTCTTTAGATCCTGAGGGCCGGACGCTCAGTTCCTCCCAAAGAAGTCTGAAGAGCTCCCTCTGCACTTCTTTGCCGTCCGCCTCCTTGATCTTGCCAAGGGGATTGCGGCCGTCAATGATGACAACCCGGAGGTGACTAGTCAATGCCTCCCGGAAGCTGATTGCCGCTGTATTAGCGGTGGTGTTATGCGGTGCGTGTCTCGCCCTCTTGTGGTGAGCCGGTGACTGCTCCGAAGATGTCGCCGAACGCAACCGTTTGTTTTGTACATCCCCAGTACGCTCCTCAGCCCTTCTACCTGAGTATTGGGGTTGGGTCTTCGTACCGGAGGTGCTAGGTTTCTCCCTTCGGTCACTTGGACGGCTCGCTGTTCCTCGACGTTGATTCGAGTTGCGTGCCTGGTCACCAGGTGCGGGGCGATTCTGTTGACGACTCTCGTCGCGTCGTTCACCACGTCTATTGGGGCCAGCCTCGTGCTCTCTCGTGTAGCGAGAGGTACGCGCTGTTGCTCCCGACGCAGCTGATCCCTGAGGCGTAGAAGCTTGCTGTTGCTCTAGAGCACGAGCCTTCCTCCGCCTTTTTAATTCGGCACCGCAGGGTCGTTTGCCTCCTCTCGCCCTCCGACGGACTTCGGTGAAGCCATCGTTGTCCTTGGACTCTAGGGCGGGTTGCTCCTCCTCCTGGGGCGCCTTCGAGCCTTCTCCGCTGCTCATCTTCCTGCCTAAAACAAAGAAGAACCACCTCGCCGGCAACAGGTGCCGGCGCGTGTTGAACACGCGGGAGTTTTTTGAGGTTAGGTGTACCACGCTGCCCTAAAACCTGCGAAAAATACCACCTACACCTAATAGAAGTGTGAAATCACACTTAAACGCTCACTTGCTGAGTAAAAACACACTACAAAACGCGAAAACCGCTGAACACACGCTTTATTGCGTGGAGCGTAATGGCGCCCGTGCGTACTATCCGCCTGTCAAAGACGGAATCGATACATGGAGTATTAGTTGTACATAATTATACATGATTTACATATTCACTAGTTGTTTTCATTTTCCATCTTATTTGAATTCATATGTCAGATGTATAGAAACAAAAACCTAGGCAATGTTTCAATCGTTTACATTTAATCTGTGCTGCTGTATATTTCGAATTGCTTTATTTCTCATTCCTAATATCTTTATCTACTGGTTCAAAAATTTGAAAATGTATCCCTAAATCTTAAAAGTCTGCAGAAACCTGAAGTCATCCTTTATTGTCCGGTACTGAACCAGTACTTTCTGAGCGAAGCGATTCGCAATAGGTACTACCGCATATCACATCGTAGGTCTCTCAATCGAGTCAATCGACAATAATATTGTCACCGCTTTGGTATTCTGCTCGCCGGATACATGAAATAGATCTAGTCAGAACAGTTTTGCTAACGGTCGACGGGTAGCCTAGAATCGCTTTCGTACTACATAGTGCATACGATCTTCTCGTATTTACTGCTCTCCTGTTACGCCGCCATAGACCGTGCGCCATTATACTCGATAGGCGTGTCGAAACTCCCTTCCACAAGATGACATATTCCCAGAGCCCACCTCTCGTAAGCTTGGTTCCCCTCACCGCTGCCACGCTATACATGGGCCAGGACCGTGCATGTATGCTGTTAAAACACTTGCTTTTCTTCACCGTGGTGCCCGACACGGCCCTTTGTCGATATCTCTGGAGCACAAACTTTGTTAATTATTCTTGCCAGCGAATTGTTTGAATCTCGACCGGGCAAAACTAGCATAACTCGTTGCCACCCCAAGCTATCGATTGGTGTATAATTTGTTAAAATCGGATGACAGGAAGTGCTTAAAACACTTGCTTTTCTTCACCGTGGTGCCCGACACGGCCCTTTGTCGATATCTCTGGAGCACAAACTTTGTTAATTATTCTTGCCAGCTAATTGTTTGAATCTCGACCGGGCAAAACTAGCATAACTCGTTGCCACCCCAAGCTATTGATTGGTGTATAATTTGTTAAAATCGGATGACAGGAAGTGCTTAAAACACTTGCTTCTGTTCACCGTTGCACCCGACACGGTCCTTTCCCCTATGTTTCTGGAGGTCAGACTTTGTTAATTATTCTTGCCCGCTAATTGCTTGAATCTCGGCCGGGCAAAACTAGCATAACTCGTTGCCACCCTAAGCTATCGATTGGTGTATAATTTGTTAAAATCGGATGACAGAAAGTGCTTAAGGGCCTACATTCAAAAAATGCCCGAAACAGGTGTTGCCTACTCCAAGAATTTATCCAAACCCTTTCGAATCATGAAATCAAAAAAATAGAGCATACGCAAGAAGGATGCCTTCTTTCTTTAAGAGATTCTTTTTTTCAAAAAACCTGATAGGTTTCCAAAAAAAATCGCAAAGGTGGGCAATTTTCAACTATTCAAATCCAGATTGACAAGTTAATAATGCTTCAATTTGAATGGATTATACATAAATACAATTGTTACAGTGTCCCCCAGGTTTTGAGAAAGCGGTTTTGGCATAAAATAGACCACAACACCATGTTTTGTGCAAAAACGTGTTTCCATCAGTGAAATTTACGTGACAGACGTCTGTGAAGTTGACCCCCCTTGGTAAGATATCGAAATTCTGTTTCTACAGATCGTTTGCGAATCGTTTGTGAGTGTTTGCGAGTTTGGAATTTACGTTTGCGAGTGAACCGTTACCGAGATATAATTAAAACAAATTTGGGGGGGCCAGATTCACAGTAGCCCCCCCTTGACAGAAAATCGAAGTTCTGTTTCTACAGATCGTTTGCGATTCGTTTGCGAGTTGTTGCGAGTTTGGAATTTTCGTTTGCGAGTGAACCGTTACCGAGATATAATTAAAACAAAGTTGGGGGGCCAGATTCACACTAGCCCCCCCCTGACAGAAAATCAAAGCTCTGTTTCTACAGATCGTTTGCGAGTGTTTGCGAGTTAGGAATTTTCGTTTGCGAGTGATTCCTTTTTAAGATAACATTCGAAAACTTCCGGATGGTGTGAAGTTGGCCCGCCCTTGATCGAATTTTAAATTTTTTCTTGCCATTTAGATTGCAAATTGTTTGGGAGTGTTTGCGAGTTCCATTTTTTCGTTTGCGAGTTAACCGTTTTTGAGTTATAATGAAACAGCCTCGTGCGGCTTATGTACGTGTAGCGCTGAATAAAAGAGTAGGAATTATAGCCAAGTTTGTTCATTTATTTTGTGGGATCTATGCAACCAACCCTACACATTTGTTTAGGTGGGCTTGTGTATGTGTGCGTAAAAGTGGAGTTAGTTGCCCGAAAACTATTTCGACAAAACTAAGTTAGTGCAGTTAGTGTTACTCAATGAACTTTTAAATAAAAGGAAATTTGGAGTAAAAATGCCGCGAAAAGCAGTGTTATCGGATAATGAAATATTCATTGCGTTACAAACTAACCCTGTTTTTATAAATGGGAAGTTGAAAAAATATTCCGATCCTATTTGGACCTGTATTGCTGATTCATTTCAAAGGCAAGTGTCAGCCCATTCCATCTACACTTACGTTCAGCAGGATCGTCATGGTGTGTTGTCTAAGATTGAAGAATTGGGGTTAGTTGTGAAACCAAGTTCGCCTGTTGCCAGTAGTATTAGTGACTTTTCTGATGTAAGTGATAATAATGAATGTTTCTATAAGGCGACTTCGGATTGTCCCTATTTTGAAGGTAGTGTGTTCTTGACGTCAGACATTTGGCAATCCTTAGTCAAAGATGCGCATTACTGTGAGAAGTTCAGAACAATACCGACGCGCCATTATCGTGTTTTGAAGTCAGGGTGGACCGACATAATCAATGCTAATATATGGGAAAAATATCTCAACTGCCTTGCTGTTTTATATTTAAAAGAGCAAAAATTTATGAATATGGCAGAGGTCCGTATTTGGTCATGAATGCTATGTGTAAAGAGTGTGGTATACATCTAGAAGGCTATACTTATAATAAGCCAACCGAATCCGAAGGAATTAAGATCGAAATAAAGACTCGAAATACGACAGGAATACCACACACAAAGAAGCGAGCATTAAAAGGTCCAGAAAGAACTAATGTCGCAAAAGAACTGCTGTTGCATCAATCGTGTGTATGGAGACGTAATAAGGCAGATGCGTTAATGCAATACGGTGACCCAGAGCCAGCTAATCTATACAACAGCAATGTAATCCGAAAACTACGACAACAATCCAGCGATAAGGCTCTTGGATTATCAGACAATGACAACAATCCAATTGACAACATGTTGAAGCTGAAGTACGAGGCAGAATTTTGTGGAAGTATTCGAGAAGTGGGCCTAGATAAATTTTATTGTTTTTATTGGACCGAGTACCAAATTGATATTTATAAAAATCTAGTAAAAAATAAAGCACCTCTTATTATTGACGCTACAGGCTCAGTGGTAAAAAACTCGTGCGACCAACCGGACAATCTGGACATATATTCTTGTACCAAGCTGTTATTTCACAAAATGGAACAATGCCTGTATTTCAAGCTCTTTCAGAGAAACATGACGTAAATTTTATCACATATTGGTTGAAAGAGTGGCTAAAATCGGGAGCACCAGTGCCGTTTGAAGTTGTGACAGATTACTCGTTAGCCTTATTGAACTCCGTTTGCATGGCATTTAATGAACTGTCGTTTAAGAAATACAATGACATTTGCTACAAATATTTGGTCAAAACTGAATCTCTCTTGCCATCCACCCTTATTCGGATTGACATTGCTCATATTATTAAAATGGTATCGAGGTGGAAATGTTTTGCCAACACACATAATCGAATTAAAGATTTTTACAAGAGATGTGTGGGACTTATGGCAAATTGTATCACAGTCGAAGAGTTTACGGAGTTATTGCACTCCGTATTGATTGTAGCACTTAGTGAATGTCAAGACGATAAAGATAGCAATGACACAGAATGCAAAAATAGGCAGAAAAACCTTCTCACCAAAATAAAAGCATTTAAGTGTCCGGGCGATGATGAGGGTTTGGAAAATTATAATAACGATTTAGATGATAACGATGATTTGTTAATTTCGGACACCAGTTTAATTGAAAAAATTCTTACGGTTAAATCATCAGCGGAAAATTTGTCGCTACCGGCTAAAGACGGAATTACTTTGAATCCATATTATATACCAACAATTGCAAAAAATTTCATAAGAATTGCGTCCCCTTTTCCATCTTGGACAAATGTCATGTCTACCAAATACACATCGCCAACTACAATCGGAACATCAGCTGCTGTTGAATCTTATTTCAATAATTTAAAAAATATGACATTAGGAAAAGGAAGACCACTAAGAATTGATAAATTCCTGATCAGACATCTTCGATCTATACAAGGTGCTGTGAAAATTGGGCGCGCCGCTTTGGAAAATAAAAAACTCTATAAGGACGAACAGTCTGATACCAGCGAAGATGGCAATTTGAAGAGCGCAAGTGAGAACCACAACATGGAATACTTAAATGAAAAAGAAAATTGGAAAGGTTTGGGATATAAAGATAATTTTCAGACATCATCTAAGAAAAGAGGTAGATATCTGTAACCTTGTCCCGACATCGAACTGATTTACAAAAGGCCCAGCCTGAAAAAGGACAAATATGTTTTACAAAATGGTAACTTACTACCACCTGTCAACATACGTGGACAAAAAGTTCAACTGCTCAACACCTGTCCTTTCGATGCACTTGCTGAAGTATTTGCTGCTGGATATTCAGATTCTGCAAGATATAAAATTTTTTTAGAAACGAAGATACATTTACCTTTCATCAAATGCATAGCTGAGTTTGCAAATGCTGGTGTTTGTGCATCAATTTATAAACAAAGGGCAACCATTTTATCAACCCTTAGCATGAAAGAAGATATAATGTTGGAAATTTAGCAAGATTTTTGCTACAGCAGACGCCAAGTCTCATAATTGAGAATACTTGTAGTACTTGCAAGTTTTCAAAAACACGTCAAATAGTAACTATCAAATTAGACCCATTTCAACATCACGAGGTTAATTTCGGCACTGATTTCAAACAATCAATATGTAATGTTTTTAGTGATGAGAGTGTTAGTTGCAAAAAATGTAGCAAATCCACAACTGAAAAGAAACTTTCAGGCGAACATCTACTAATCGATATAGAAAATACCTTCAGTGTACAGTTAGGCCAACAGAAAATGTGCAGGGCGGTTTGTCTTTCCCAAATTCCTACCCACATTGATGTGCCTAATAAGTATATATTACATGGTGCAGTAGCCTTTGTACCTCCAAGTACGTATGACGGAGTTGGACATTACATTGCATATTGTCGTCGCATCCACGGAGTGTGGGAGGAATGCAACGATTTACAAAAAAAGGCAATAAGTTTAAAAGATCATAACATGGTGACTACTCAAGCAGTTCCTACCCTTTTACTGTACTCTAAATTATAAAATGTGTGAAAAGATAAGTCGTATGTTATTTTCGACTGCATGTGAAACGTATTTTAAGAATAAGACTACATGTAACTTGTACATTTATTGTTTCATGTTTGATAATCGTTACAGACTGTTCTTTTAGAGTTAGTATTATGGGGCCATATATTCATGTATTCTCTGTGCGGTATAATAATAAAAGTTTTATTCGCATAATATGTAAGTTTTATTTGTATACCGAATTCCCAGAATGAAATTGAAGACTAGCGAGGTAGCGATGTACAACTCACTGCCAGACTACATAAAACAATTATCATACACTAGCTTCAAAATCAGCACTAGGAAATTATTGCTACGACAGGGAACGTGAGAGAACGCGACACGCTTGTCGCTACACTGAACTAACACAAACCAAAGGAACCCTCAATACCGTTAGCCCTAGAACGGACTGCTGTCCAATTCCAGAGGTGAAGAACGAGGGAGACACTGATCAGCATGGCGCCTTACAAGTACAAGCGTGTTATATTGCATACTATATGTGTATATGTATATATGTGTACCGTGACGTACATTGTAACATGTTGAAATAAAATAAACGTTTATTTGCTTTAAAAAAAAAAAATAAAACGTAATAGATAATTGATAGATATAGGTATTTCTTGTGCCTAAATTAGAGAGTATAAATAGTGTCCCTACATTAGATACGCTTAATAAAAAAGCAATAATGTGTTACATTGTCAGTTCGATAGTAAATCAATTATTATTATAGTAATAATTTAATAAAGAAGTAAAATGATCACTCGTTGGACTCGTTGGAAACAAATATAAAATCGCCTAGTTGATCATTTCACTTTGTTTTTTTTTTAATTGAGTTAAATATTCGTCTATATATTTTTTTTTTGGGGATGTTGCCATGTGCACAAAGCCTGTGGCTTGTCTGTGCGGCAATCGGGGAGACGGAGTATTTGAAAAATCCCCTGCCTAACCTGGGCTTGAACCCTTGACTTCTGAGTGGAAGGCACTCGCCTTACCCACTCGGCCACCTCCGCTCCATATGAAACCGGTTTTGGAAGAAAAGTAAAATAAATATTGCCTTTAAAAATAATCACCACATTTCCATTATCATCATGCTTTTATTGTAGTATTTAATTATGTTAGAAAAGGAGCTTTGAGAGATAATTTTATTTGGGGCACCTTTCAGTGATCTGCCCAATTCTGTAAACTGCACGTTAGCTAAAAATTATGAACATATCTGAAAATAATTAAAAATATATCCTGACATTTTAGTTTATAATGTAAATCACACAATGCATTGTGAGGCGTTTTAATTCTGTGTTTTGTTTGTTTCGTCTATGCGACTGTGCAACCGTCTCGTAGCTGATAAGGTAGGTATTTGCGACAGCATAGGACTCTGCATACACTCTGTATTTCTAATTCTATAGGCAATATGTCGCATAATGGAATATAAGTAAACACTTTATAATATACTTAATGCAAATGAAATACAACCAATCGGTAAAAAAGCACGATTTTGAAAAACTTCGCTATAATTCCTAATCTTTTATTCAGCGCTAGACGTTCATAACCGCACGAGTTCTTTTCATTATAACTCAAAAATGGTTAACTCGCAAACGAAAAAACGGAACTCGCAAACATTCCGAAACAATTTGCAACCTAAATAGCAAAAAAAAGTTTAAAATTTGATCAAGGAGGGTCAACTTAACACCAACCGGAAGTTTTCGAATTTTATCTTAAAAAGGAATCACTCGCAAACGAAAATTCTAAACTCGCAAACACTCGCAAACGAGTCGCAAACGATCTGTAGAAACAGAATTTCGATTTTCTGTCAAGGGGGGGCTAGTGTGAATCTGGCCCCCCCAAATTTGTTTTAATTATATTTCGGTAACGGTTCACTCGCAAACGAAAATTCCAAACTCGCAAACACTCGCAAACGAATCGCAAACGATCTGTAGAAACAGAACTTCGATTTTCTGTCAAGGGGGGGCTACTGTGAATCTGGCCCCCCCAAATTTGCTTTAATTATAACTCGGTAACGGTTCACTCGCAAACGAAAATTCCAAACTCGCAAACACTCGCAAACAATTCGCAAACGATCTGTAGAAGCAAATTTCAATATCTTACCAAGGGGGGGGGGCAACTTCACAGACGTGTGAAATTTGCAGGGTTTGGCAGTCCTCTGCGTGGTGGCGCTAGTTGTTCTAGAATTCCTGGCTTCGTTGCGAGCATTTCTATTGGTCTACGTAAAAATTAAGTTACAACCCACTTCTAACGCTGCGAGTTTGGTGCAGACGCCAAAGTTGTACCCCAATATGTGCAAAGATTTATTATCTCCTTCATAATATTGCAAACCCACAACTAAAATCAAATCACGATATTTTTCGTCCTGAATTTGCAGCTGTTTCATAGTCCGACCGACCAGGGCAACAGAATATGTAAGGAGGTATACTCACCTATACGTTGCGATCGCACGGCGCGGCGGGCCCGTAGCCTCGAGCAGAATCACGGAAATGGAATCGAGATCTAGTCGATTCGAACTTGTAAATTTAAATACTCCTGACTGCGACTTCCGGTCAACCGGAAGTTGATATAAAATTTGTCACTTATCAAAATACACCAACTTTTTATCATGTGTTCCTATACCTAAATGCCAAAAGTAATCAGGAGTTATTTTAATTTTACCACATTTTTGTTGTTTGATTTTGCGAATCGTTTACATTGAATATCTTGGTTATTATTCGTGCTAACAGTTTCATGTTTATTTGTAGAATATATAGATTACGCAAAATATGATCAACAAAATTATAATGTTTGGTACATATTTTATACAGGCTGCGTAAAATGTGCAACGAGTTTAAAAAATTTAAAAACTGTTGATATTTTGAAACTGACCCCCTAAATGACGCGATATTCGTTTGTTTTGTTCCTGAACTATCCGGGGATCATAATATGGAAAGAGTATTCGTACTGGTTTAGTTGACTCTTACCACTACCACTCCCGAGTGCCGTGAATTTTTATTTTAATGCAGGTATAGCCGATCTCATAATTATTTATTATACATCGAATATTTATTGTACATAATTATGCTATATAGGTACATTATACATATACATGCTACAATGTAAATTTAGCTTCAGCTGTATTTCTTTGTATATAAAAAAATTATTATAAGGTTTTAGTTAATTATTTCAGGTATATAATTGTGTTATATACATTCTACGAAAATTTGACTTCTGTTGTAGTTGCCTTGAATAGGATATAATTTGCTGTTGTGTTTTAGTTGATTATTTTAGGTACCTACACAAATATTTGATATACATGGAGTATTAGTTGTACATAATTATACATGATTTACATATTCACTAGTTGTTTTGATTTTCCATCTTATTTGAATTCATATGTCAGATGTATAGAAACAAAAACCTAGGCAATGTTTCAATCGTTTACATTTAATCTGTGTTTCTGTATATTTCGAATTGCTTTATTTCTCATTCCTAATATCTTTATCTACTGGTTCGAAAATTTCAAAATGTATCCCTAAATACTAAAAGTCTGCAGAAACCGGAAGTCATCCTTTATTGTCCGGTACAGCTGAACCAGTACTTTCTGAGCGAAGCGATTCGCAATACTACCGCATATCACATCGTAGGTCTGTCAATCGAGTCAATCGACAATAATATTGTCAGCGCTTTGGTATTCTGCTCGCCGGATACATAGATCTAGTCAGAACAGTTTTGCTAACGGTCGACGGGTAGCCTAGAATCGCTTTCGTACTACATAGTGCATACGATCTTCTCGTATTTACTGCTCTCCTGTTATGCCGCGTTCATAAAAATTCAGAACGTGCGCCATTATACTCGATAGGCGTGTCTAAACTCCCTTCCACAAGATGACATATTCCCAGAGCCCACCTCTCGTAAGCTTGGTTCCCCTCACCGCTGCCACGCTATACATGGGCTAGGACCGTGCATGTACAGGGCCACCCTAACCACAGGGCTAAATGGGCTATAGCCCTGGGGCGCCAACTTTTTGGGGGCGGCTATTTTTGTGTTATATTTTTTATTATTAATTTTTATTGTAAATCTTTTCACAAAATTAAACAAATAACCTGTTCTAAATGAAATAGAAAATTGGATGCCTCAGACATCTAGTAGATATATATATATATATATATATATATATGAGACATCTAGTAAACATCATGAAAAAATATATGATACTTGATCACAGTTTCATCGTTGTTCATTGTTAATAAAGATAACTGCATCTTTTACTTTGGTGTTCTAAATTTGTTGGGCTCTTATTTTATATGGGCTAGTGATGAATGTTATTTTTTTGGAAATGATAAATAATACGTTACTACTCAATTATGGACTGCTCGTATTGAACTGACGTATTGATTTTTTGTTATTCCTTAAGAATTATTCAGTGACCGCGCAAAGTATAGAAGCATGACAAAATCTCGGAAACTGGAAACATATTTGAAACAAATTCAATTTCCCTCTTCAATATTTTTGTACTTATGACGTCATCGACACTGTTTCTAAATGGCAACACCATATTTTTCTTGTTGATTATGATAGATATGTTAATTGTCTTCATGGTAGCATACAAATTTTATAACCTTATATTAGAATTTTTTTGAGAAAAAGTTTAAAAATTAAGGATTTTGTTTGTGAACGAATAACGAATAGGCCGTTTACGTAGATTTGCAATAGGAATTGCTCCATCAGCATACTAGAATCGCTGTAAATGATTCAAGTATATTGTGAACAAACATTCCGGATTTCAGGTAAAACTACAAAGTTTAAGGTTTACTATGAGAACCGTTTTGAGTTTCTAGAACATTGCGTTCAGGTTTTTGACATTTGTGTTCGTACACAAAGCCACTAATTTTATCCAGACACATTTTCATATTCCATTCAGAATATCCATGTTTCCAAGAGTTAAAAATCAACGTGTTCGAGAATTTTGTGCAATAACTAACCCTCATTTAGATTTTCTCATATTTTCATACTTTACGCGCCCACATACAATAAATATGAAAATAACAATTTGTTGATGTTGAACAGTGTCGGCCTAATACTCAAATGGCTTAAATCCAAAATAATACCATTTACAGTAGAGAAAAAGGGGCTCAGATTTGTATATACACGGAGACCACCTTCTTTACTTATTAGGGATGTAAAGACATACTATAAATTATTATGATACTTATTGCATTCTTTAATCGATGTGAAATTTGCTCATCGAATTATGTAACACAAAAGCTATGTTGGCAAAATTTGAGGATTTGGACTATTTTCGTACAAACTAGACTGGCAATTTATTATATGAAGAAATGGTTTAAAAGTCAATTTATTCCAAATCTATACTCTATAAAGAGAATTCATAGGAATTCTCGCACTACAGGAACTGCTAATTTATGATTTTCTAAGATTATTTTATATTTTATGGCACATCTAATCAAATGTTTCGCTTTTGGCAGTTTCTCAAGGATAATAAATGACTCAATAATTGCGTCTACATTTCCTGACGTGACCACAGCACTACGCACTGCGAACTGCGTACTTTTTAAGTTATGCCACTATAAATTGCAGCGGTGAAAGATCTTTTGTAGCAGTGAAAAGGCTATCAAATTATTTGCCACCTTCTTTAGAGCAGAGCAAATTAAATAATTTGAGAATTTTGTTCATATAGAGTGATCTATTTAATAACTTAAATACGTGTGATATCAATTTGGAAAAAAACAGACAGCAAATATATAAGTAACTTTGGCTTTGGTAAATAAAAAACGTTGTTTTTCATTTCATCTTTTTTTTAAATTTAGTTAAATGTTATGTTTTTGTGTAGTATAATGGTAATGAATTAGCTTTTTCTGGTTCTGACACTTTTGTATAACTCATGCGCATCCGCAACCTATATCTTGCATTTTCTTATGAAGAGGCGCGCATTAATTTAGTAGCCCACGGGCGTCGAATATCTTAAGACGGCCCTGTGCATGTATGCTGTTAAAACACTTGCTTTTCTTCACCGTGGTGCCCGACACGGCCCTTTGTCGATATCTCTGGAGCACAAACTTTGTTAATTATTCTTGCCAGCTAATTGTTTGAATCTCGACCGGGCAAAACTAGCATAACTCGTTGCCACCCCAAGCTATCGATTGGTGTATAATTTGTTAAAATCGGATGACAGGAAGTGCTTAAAACACTTGCTTTTCTTCACCGTAGTGCCCGACACGGTCCTTTGTCGATATCTCTGGAGCACAAACTTTGTTAATTATTCTTGCCAGCTAATTGTATGAATCTCGACCGGGCAATACTAGCATAACTCTTTGCCACCCTAGGCTATCGATTGGTGCATAATTTGTTGAAATCGGATGACAGAAAGTGCTTAAGGGCCTACATTCAAAAAATGCCCGAAACAGGTGTCGCCTACTCCAAGAATTTATCCAAACCCTTTCGAATCTTGAAATCAAAAAAATAGAGCATACGCAAGAAGGATGCCTTCTTTCTTTAAGAGATTCTTTTTTTCAAAAAACCTGATAGGTTTCCAAAAAAAAATCGCAAAGGTGGGCAATTTTCAACTATTCAAATCCAGATTGACAAGTTAATAATGCTTCAATTTGAATGGATTATGCATAAATACAATTGTTACAGTGTCCCCCAGGTTTTGAGAAAGCGGTTTTGGCATAAAATAGACCACAACACCATGTTTTGTGCAAAAATGTGTTTCCATCAGTGAAATTTGCAGGGTTTGGCAGTCCTCTGCGTGGTGGCACAACTAAAATCAAATCACGATATTTTTCGTCCTGAATTTGCAGCTGTTTCATAGTCCGACCGACCAGGGCAACAGAATATGTAAGGAGGTATACTCACCTATACGTTGCGATCGCACGGCGCGGCGGGCCCGTAGCCTCGAGCAGAATCACGGAAATGGAATCGAGATCTAGTCGATTCGAACTTGTAAATTTAAATACTCCTGACTGCGACTTCCGGTCAACCGGAAGTTGATATAAAATTTGTCACTTATCAAAATACACCAACTTTTTATCATGTGTTCCTATACCTAAATGCCAAAAGTAATCAGGAGTTATTTTAATTTTACCACATTTTTGTTGTTTGATTTTGCGAATCGTTTACATTGAATATCTTGGTTATTATTCGTGCTAACAGTTTCATGTTTATTTGTAGAATATATAGATTACGCAAAATATGATCAACAAAATTATAATGTTTGGTACATATTTTATACAGGCTGCGTAAAATGTGCAACGAGTTTAAAAAATTTAAAAACTGTTGATATTTTGAAACTGACCCCCTAAATGACGCGATATTCGTTTGTTTTGTTCCTGAACTATCCGGGGATCATAATATGGAAAGAGTATTCGTACTGGTTTAGTTGACTCTTACCACTACCACTCCCGAGTGCCGTGAATTTTTATTTTAATGCAGGTATAGCCGATCTCATAATTATTTATTATACATCGAATATTTATTGTACATAATTATGCTATATAGGTACATTATACATATACATGCTACAATGTAAATTTAGCTTCAGCTGTATTTCTTTGTATATAAAAAAATTATTATAAGGTTTTAGTTAATTATTTCAGGTATATAATTGTGTTATATACATTCTACGAAAATTTGACTTCTGTTGTAGTTGCCTTGAATAGGATATACTTTGCTGTTGTGTTTTAGTTGATTATTTTAGGTACCTACACAAATATTTGATATACATGGAGTATTAGTTGTACATAATTATACATGATTTACATATTCACTAGTTGTTTTGATTTTCCATCTTATTTGAATTCATATGTCAGATGTATAGAAACAAAAACCTAGGCAATGTTTCAATCGTTTACATTTAATCTGTGCTTCTGTATATTTCGAATTGCTTTATTTCTCATTCCTAATATCTTTATCTACTGGTTCGAAAATTTCAAAATGTATCCCTAAATACTAAAAGTCTGCAGAAACCGGAAGTCATCCTTTATTGTCCGGTACAGCTGAACCAGTACTTTCTGAGCGAAGCGATTCGCAATACTACCGCATATCACATCGTAGGTCTGTCAATCGAGTCAATCGACAATAATATTGTCAGCGCTTTGGTATTCTGCTCGCCGGATACATAGATCTAGTCAGAACAGTTTTGCTAACGGTCGACGGGTAGCCTAGAATCGCTTTCGTACTACATAGTGCATACGATCTTCTCGTATTTACTGCTCTCCTGTTATGCCGCGTTCATAAAAATTCAGAACGTGCGCCATTATACTCGATAGGCGTGTCTAAACTCCCTTCCACAAGATGACATATTCCCAGAGCCCACCTCTCGTAAGCTTGGTTCCCCTCACCGCTGCCACGCTATACATGGGCTAGGACCGTGCATGTACAGGGCCACCCTAACCACAGGGCTAAATGGGCTATAGCCCTGGGGCGCCAACTTTTTGGGGGCGGCTATTTTTGTGTTATATTTTTTATTATTAATTTTTATTGTAAATCTTTTCACAAAATTAAACAAATAACCTGTTCTAAATGAAATAGAAAATTGGATGCCTCAGACATCTAGTAGATATATATATATATATATATGAGACATCTAGTAAACATCATGAAAAAATATATGATACTTGATCACAGTTTCATCGTTGTTCATTGTTAATAAAGATAACTGCATCTTTTACTTTGGTGTTCTAAATTTGTTGGGCTCTTATTTTATATGGGCTAGTGATGAATGTTATTTTTTTGGAAATGATAAATAATACGTTACTACTCAATTATGGACTGCTCGTATTGAACTGACGTATTGATTTTTTGTTATTCCTTAAGAATTATTCAGTGACCGCGCAAAGTATAGAAGCATGACAAAATCTCGGAAACTGGAAACATATTTGAAACAAATTCAATTTCCCTCTTCAATATTTTTGTACTTATGACGTCATCGACACTGTTTCTAAATGGCAACACCATATTTTTCTTGTTGATTATGATAGATATGTTAATTGTCTTCATGGTAGCATACAAATTTTATAACCTTATATTAGAATTTTTTTGAGAAAAAGTTTAAAAATTAAGGATTTTGTTTGTGAACGAATAACGAATAGGCCGTTTACGTAGATTTGCAATAGGAATTGCTCCATCAGCATACTAGAATCGCTGTAAATGATTCAAGTATATTGTGAACAAACATTCCGGATTTCAGGTAAAACTACAAAGTTTAAGGTTTACTATGAGAACCGTTTTGAGTTTCTAGAACATTGCGTTCAGGTTTTTGACATTTGTGTTCGTACACAAAGCCACTAATTTTATCCAGACACATTTTCATATTCCATTCAGAATATCCATGTTTCCAAGAGTTAAAAATCAACGTGTTCGAGAATTTTGTGCAATAACTAACCCTCATTTAGATTTTCTCATATTTTCATACTTTACGCGCCCACATACAATAAATATGAAAATAACAATTTGTTGATGTTGAACAGTGTCGGCCTAATACTCAAATGGCTTAAATCCAAAATAATACCATTTACAGTAGAGAAAAAGGGGCTCAGATTTGTATATACACGGAGACCACCTTCTTTACTTATTAGGGATGTAAAGACATACTATAAATTATTATGATACTTATTGCATTCTTTAATCGATGTGAAATTTGCTCATCGAATTATGTAACACAAAAGCTATGTTGGCAAAATTTGAGGATTTGGACTATTTTCGTACAAACTAGACTGGCAATTTATTATATGAAGAAATGGTTTAAAAGTCAATTTATTCCAAATCTATACTCTATAAAGAGAATTCATAGGAATTCTCGCACTACAGGAACTGCTAATTTATGATTTTCTAAGATTATTTTATATTTTATGGCACATCTTGTTGTAATTGTAGCTGTAGGGATGAATTCCCGGGTAGGTTCGTGGAATAAAATACTGCGATGGATACTGTAGTAATATTGTGTATTCTAAACTCAATGCAAACTCTTGACATAGTGATACATAAAATGTGTGTGTAAAATATATCGGGCCGTTCCGTACAAAAACCAAACTCGTAAACTCGTTCTTCCTTGGTATCCGATGCCTTAACTTAACGCCTATAGTTTATACAACTAAACATACACTATATTGTAACACCCCCTTTACTTAAAAAAAATTCTTTAACCAATTACACATTGAAAAAAAAATCTTATTTTATATATTATTTAAACATAATGGAGCCTTTCAATCGGCTTCCTAATTCTTTCAGATTTCCTAACGGGTAACGGTGAATGATTGCTGTTATTTATAATATGTTCAACATTCGCACTACTACTAACAGAATCAGTTTTTACAGGCAACGGATCAGTGGGAGTATTTTGAATTGGAGGTGGAGGAATAAGAATGTCTGAAGTACATTTATCTCTTTGAATGCTTTCACCTACAGTCCTTATCTGATCGATATGTCTTTTAATTATTTTTCCATTATCTAGCTCTACCAAATAGTGCAAAATACCCAATACCTTATCAACTCTACCAAACAACCACTTATCTCCATTATAATTTCGAGCAGAAACTCTCACTCCTACTTCAAGTGTTCTATTGTTTTTGTTTTTTGTAATAATTTTATTCTCTTTTTGAACTGCTTTTAGCTCTGGTTTAATTCTGTCCAGTTTTGATCTAATTTCTCGTCCAAATATTGACATGGAAGGTGATATTCCAGTGGTAATGTGTGGCATTTTTCTATATTGCATTAAGAGTAAATTAACCTTCTGAGTAATAGTCAAATTATTATTTTCATAGTACATTGCACGTAATGCTCTTTTTAAAGTTTGAACATAGCGTTCCGCTTGTCCGTTTGTAGCCGGGTGATAAGGGGCAGTAAACTTTGAAGTAATACCATATGACTTCAAAAAGTTCTGAAATTCCTCTGACTTAAACTGTGTCCCGCAATCAGTAACAAAATAATCGGGTACACCAAATCTTGCAAATATTGATAAACAATTTTCAATAGTTGCTTTTGCAGTTATATTGTTCATTACATAGATTTCGGGCCACTTAGTATATGAATCAACCAAAATCATAAAATAGTTTCCCTGAAAAGGACCGGCGAAATCGCAATGAACTCTCTGAAATGGTTCAGTTGAAGGAATCCATGGGTGATGTATTTTTGATGGATTATTTCTTATTTTACAACAACATGAACAATTTAAAGTTACATCTGTAATATCTTTGTCAATCCCTGACCACCAACAATAGCTTCGTGCTAGCATTTTCATTTTAGTTGCCCCAAAATGACCTACATGTAATTCCTTTAAAATGTATTTCCTAAGTGATTGAGGAATGTACACTCTCAAACCACGCATTATGCATTCGTCTTGAAGTGAAAACTCATTTTGATCAATATTAAATCTGTACTGTGGCAAGACCACTTTTCCCGATTTCAACCCTTCTAACAATGTTCTTACTTCAATGTCATCTTTTGTATGCTCTCTCAAGTCTTTGACAGAAACTGGTAGAACATTTATTTGATTGATATTAAATACATCAGCTTGTTCGAAACTGCCATTAGTGCTCAGAGATGTGGGTAGTAATCTTGACATGGCATCAGCATTAGAATGAGTTTTTGTATTTTTGTATCTAATATTGTAGTTAAACGCTTGTAGATAGATCGCATAATGTTGCATTCTAGCAGCTGAAAATATTGGTAAATTTTTATGAGGATTAAAAATTTGAATCAAAGCATTACAATCTGTAACTAAGGTAAACTTACTACCGTATAAATAATGGTAAAATTTTTTAACGCCAAAGATAATAGCGTAAGCTTCCCTATCAACTTGAGAATATCTTTTTTTGAGTATCCGATAAAGTCTGTGAAGCAAATTGGATAGAGCGTTCACTCCCATCTGGAAATGAATGTGAAAGTACCACTCCCACTCCTACTGAGCTGCTATCAGTAGCAAGTATTAAGGGAAGTTTAGGGTTGTAGTGTGTCAGAACTTTCTCAGATCCCATCTCTCTTTTTACATTTAGGAAAGCCTCCTCACAATTTTTGTCCCAATTCCACGACACATCTTTATGTAACAATTTATTCAGGGGATACGTAACCGAACTAAGATTTTTAAAGAATCTTCCGTAATAGTTGATTAGACCTAAGAAAATACGTAATTCATCTGGATTAGATGGGCGTGGAATATTTTGAATTGCTTCAATCTTTTTAGGGGACTTATGTATGCCCTGTTTTGAAATAATGTATCCACAATATTCTATTTGTTCAGCAAGAAATGTACATTTTTCAAAATTAACTCGAACATTGTATTTATGAAATCTTTCCAAAACTTGACGCAACGTTTCAAGATGTAATTTATCGTTAGATGCTGTAATTCTAACATCGTCAAAAAATACTGCAATTCCTTCTATACCTTGTAAAATTATTACAATGGTCTTTTGCCAAATAGCTGGGGCAGATGCCACTCCATACATCAAACGTGTAGGTCTTAATAAACCTTTTATAGTATTTAAAGTCAGTAATTCTCTATCTTTAGGATGCAATTCGAGATGTAAATAGGCTTGTGTAATGTCTAATTTTGAAAACTTTTCTCCCCCTGCCATATTCGCAAATAACTCGTCAATGCTTGGAAGTGGGTAGTCATCTACAACTAAGTTTGGATTAACCGTTGGTTTATAATCCCCACAAATACGAATTTGACCATTGGACTTGACTACTGGCACAATAGCACTAGCCCATTGACTTGCATTAACTGGCTCTAAAATGCCTTGTTTAATCAACGAGTCTAACTCGTCCTTAACTCGATCATGTATAGCAAAAGGTATAGGCCTACTTTTAGCAAATACTGGTATAAAACTATCTTTCAATTGTAAATGCCCCTGAATGTCTTTGATTTTGCCTGCAATATTTTGGAATAATGGTTTATATTGTACTAGAATTTCGTGCAAAGTTGAATTTGTATGTGTATAATTTGCAATGTCTACTGTATTTATCTGAAATATTTTACCCAGATCTAAATTTAATTTACGAATCCACTCTCTTCCAAATAATGGAGCATTACTAGAATGTATAACATACAAATTTAATTGGTAGTTGGTATGTTGATAAGTTACATTAACTATTGCATAACCTAGAACTTTTAAAGGATTATCCCCGTATCCAATCAATTTAATACTGCTAGGAATTATTTTTAGATTTGGAAAATGTAGGTGAAAGTCATTCTTACTCATTACTGTAACTGCTGCTCCACTATCAAATTCAAATTTGATTCTCACTCCTTCGACCGCGATGGTACAGAAAAATTTCTTACGTAATACTGATCCCTTGTCTGTAGAAACCTGGTACATTTCAGCAACATCATCATACTTTTCAGTAAGGTTGTCTGTTACTTCGATATCTGAAACCACATTACAATAATTATTATTAGTTCTATTTTTTCTTTTGAAGCAAACTCTTTCTACATGACCTTTTTGTTTACAATAGTTACAGAAAGAAGTCTTGTAGTTACATTCGTAGGCAAGGTGTTTTGGGTCCCCGCAACGAAAACATTGTCGATACTGACTGGTATTCTTCGCACTTGTCGCGGCCATATTTTCGTTTCTTGGTCTAGTTTTTCCTTTCCAGCCTATCGCATTCACCTCTGTAGATGTGGCACTTGACATCACGTTCATTTGTAATTCCGTGGCTTCGAACGCTTTGGCGACTTCACGTACTTCGTCCAACTTTATGTCTCCTTTTTCCAGAAATTTCCTTCGTAGCGAAGATGACAAACATTTCTCGATCACCTGGTCGCGTATTTGATCATCCAAGTCGGTGTAATTACAGTTTTTGCCTTGTTCTTTCAATTTTGTAATAAATTGCTCTATTGTTTCCCCTTGCATCTGTTTAAAACTTCTAAATATATATCGTTCATAGACGGTGTTCGATTTTGGTGCGAAATAGTCATCGAGAGCCTTCATTGTAACCTTGTATTGATCGGTAGATGTAGTATCTTCGGAAGCAGGAAGCGTAAAGAAAATATCTTGGACTTCATGGCCAGCACAATGTAGAAGTAAATTCTTCAGTCTTGTATTATCAGTAATGCCCTTTGCACTTACGAATATTTCAAAGCTTCTCTTCCATTTTTTCCATTTTAGGCCTAATGACGCACTATCTTCGTTGCAATTGAATGCCGTAATTGCCAAATTATCCATTGTATTGCCTTTCCTCGTCGCCACTGTTGTAATTGTAGCTGTAGGGATGAATTCCCGGGTAGGTTCGTGGAATAAAATACTGCGATGGATACTGTAGTAATATTGTGTATTCTAAACTCAATGCAAACTCTTGACATAGTGATACATAAAATGTGTGTGTAAAATATATCGGGCCGTTCCGTACAAAAACCAAACTCGTAAACTCGTTCTTCCTTGGTATCCGATGCCTTAACTTAACGCCTATAGTTTATACAACTAAACATACACTATATTGTAACACATCTAATCAAATGTTTCGCTTTTGGCAGTTTCTCAAGGATAATAAATGACTCAATAATTGCGTCTACATTTCCTGACGTGACCACAGCACTACGCACTGCGAACTGCGTACTTTTTAAGTTATGCCACTATAAATTGCAGCGGTGAAAGATCTTTTGTAGCAGTGAAAAGGCTATCAAATTATTTGCCACCTTCTTTAGAGCAGAGCAAATTAAATAATTTGAGAATTTTGTTCATATAGAGTGATCTATTTAATAACTTAAATACGTGTGATATCAATTTGGAAAAAAACAGACAGCAAATATATAAGTAACTTTGGCTTTGTTAAATAAAAAACGTTGTTTTTCATTTCATCTTTTTTTTAAATTTAGTTAAATGTTATGTTTTTGTGTAGTATAATGGTAATGAATTAGCTTTTTCTGGTTCTGACACTTTTGTATAACTCATGCGCATCCGCAACCTATATCTTGCATTTTCTTATGAAGAGGCGCGCATTAATTTAGTAGCCCACGGGCGTCGAATATCTTAAGACGGCCCTGTGCATGTATGCTGTTAAAACACTTGCTTTTCTTCACCGTGGTGCCCGACACGGCCCTTTGTCGATATCTCTGGAGCACAAACTTTGTTAATTATTCTTGCCAGCTAATTGTTTGAATCTCGACCGGGCAAAACTAGCATAACTCGTTGCCACCCCAAGCTATCGATTGGTGTATAATTTGTTAAAATCGGATGACAGGAAGTGCTTAAAACACTTGCTTTTCTTCACCGTAGTGCCCGACACGGTCCTTTGTCGATATCTCTGGAGCACAAACTTTGTTAATTATTCTTGCCAGCTAATTGTATGAATCTCGACCGGGCAATACTAGCATAACTCTTTGCCACCCTAGGCTATCGATTGGTGCATAATTTGTTGAAATCGGATGACAGAAAGTGCTTAAGGGCCTACATTCAAAAAATGCCCGAAACAGGTGTCGCCTACTCCAAGAATTTATCCAAACCCTTTCGAATCTTGAAATCAAAAAAATAGAGCATACGCAAGAAGGATGCCTTCTTTCTTTAAGAGATTCTTTTTTTCAAAAAACCTGATAGGTTTCCAAAAAAAATCGCAAAGGTGGGCAATTTTCAACTATTCAAATCCAGATTGACAAGTTAATAATGCTTCAATTTGAATGGATTATGCATAAATACAATTGTTACAGTGTCCCCCAGGTTTTGAGAAAGCGGTTTTGGCATAAAATAGACCACAACACCATGTTTTGTGCACAAATGTGTTTCCATCAGTGAAATTTGCAGGGTTTGGCAGTCCTCTGCGTGGTGGCGCTAGTTGTTCTAGAATTCCTGGCTTCGTTGCGAGCATTTCTATTGGTCTACGTAAAAATTAAGTTACAACCCACTTCTAACGCTGCGAGTTTGGGGCAGACGCCAAAGTTGTACCCCAATATGTGCAAAGATTTATTATTTCCTTCATAATATTGCAAACCCACAACTAAAATCAAATCACGATATTTTTCGTCCTGAATTTGCAGCTGTTTCATAGTCCGACCGACCAGGGCAACAGAATATGTAAGGAGGTATACTCACCTATACGTTGCGATCGCACGGCGCGGCGGGCCCGTAGCCTCGAGCAGAATCACGGAAATGGAATCGAGATCTAGTCGATTCGAACTTGTAAATTTAAATACTCCTGACTGCGACTTCCGGTCAACCGGAAGTTGATATAAAATTTGTCACTTATCAAAATACACCAACTTTTTATCATGTGTTCCTATACCTAAATGCCAAAAGTAATCAGGAGTTATTTTAATTTTACCACATTTTTGTTGTTTGATTTTGCGAATCGTTTACATTGAATATCTTGGTTATTATTCGTGCTAACAGTTTCATGTTTATTTGTAGAATATATAGATTACGCAAAATATGATCAACAAAATTATAATGTTTGGTACATATTTTATACAGGCTGCGTAAAATGTGCAACGAGTTTAAAAAATTTAAAAACTGTTGATATTTTGAAACTGACCCCCTAAATGACGCGATATTCGTTTGTTTTGTTCCTGAACTATCCGGGGATCATAATATGGAAAGAGTATTCGTACTGGTTTAGTTGACTCTTACCACTACCACTCCCGAGTGCCGTGAATTTTTATTTTAATGCAGGTATAGCCGATCTCATAATTATTTATTATACATCGAATATTTATTGTACATAATTATGCTATATAGGTACATTATACATATACATGCTACAATGTAAATTTAGCTTCAGCTGTATTTCTTTGTATATAAAAAAATTATTATAAGGTTTTAGTTAATTATTTCAGGTATATAATTGTGTTATATACATTCTACGAAAATTTGACTTCTGTTGTAGTTGCCTTGAATAGGATATAATTTGCTGTTGTGTTTTAGTTGATTATTTTAGGTACCTACACAAATATTTGATATACATGGAGTATTAGTTGTACATAATTATACATGATTTACATATTCACTAGTTGTTTTGATTTTCCATCTTATTTGAATTCATATGTCAGATGTATAGAAACAAAAACCTAGGCAATGTTTCAATCGTTTACATTTAATCTGTGCTTCTGTATATTTCGAATTGCTTTATTTCTCATTCCTAATATCTTTATCTACTGGTTCGAAAATTTCAAAATGTATCCCTAAATACTAAAAGTCTGCAGAAACCGGAAGTCATCCTTTATTGTCCGGTACAGCTGAACCAGTACTTTCTGAGCGAAGCGATTCGCAATACTACCGCATATCACATCGTAGGTCTGTCAATCGAGTCAATCGACAATAATATTGTCAGCGCTTTGGTATTCTGCTCGCCGGATACATAGATCTAGTCAGAACAGTTTTGCTAACGGTCGACGGGTAGCCTAGAATCGCTTTCGTACTACATAGTGCATACGATCTTCTCGTATTTACTGCTCTCCTGTTATGCCGCGTTCATAAAAATTCAGAACGTGCGCCATTATACTCGATAGGCGTGTCTAAACTCCCTTCCACAAGATGACATATTCCCAGAGCCCACCTCTCGTAAGCTTGGTTCCCCTCACCGCTGCCACGCTATACATGGGCTAGGACCGTGCATGTACAGGGCCACCCTAACCACAGGGCTAAATGGGCTATAGCCCTGGGGCGCCAACTTTTTGGGGGCGGCTATTTTTGTGTTATATTTTTTATTATTAATTTTTATTGTAAATCTTTTCACAAAATTAAACAAATAACCTGTTCTAAATGAAATAGAAAATTGGATGCCTCAGACATCTAGTAGATATATATATATATATATATATATATGAGACATCTAGTAAACATCATGAAAAAATATATGATACTTGATCACAGTTTCATCGTTGTTCATTGTTAATAAAGATAACTGCATCTTTTACTTTGGTGTTCTAAATTTGTTGGGCTCTTATTTTATATGGGCTAGTGATGAATGTTATTTTTTTGGAAATGATAAATAATACGTTACTACTCAATTATGGACTGCTCGTATTGAACTGACGTATTGATTTTTTGTTATTCCTTAAGAATTATTCAGTGACCGCGCAAAGTATAGAAGCATGACAAAATCTCGGAAACTGGAAACATATTTGAAACAAATTCAATTTCCCTCTTCAATATTTTGGTACTTATGACGTCATCGACACTGTTTCTAAATGGCAACACCATATTTTTCTTGTTGATTATGATAGATATGTTAATTGTCTTCATGGTAGCATACAAATTTTATAACCTTATATTAGAATTTTTTTTAGAAAAAGTTTAAAAATTAAGGATTTTGTTTGTGAACGAATAACGAATAGGCCGTTTACGTAGATTTGCAATAGGAATTGCTCCATCAGCATACTAGAATCGCTGTAAATGATTCAAGTATATTGTGAACAAACATTCCGGATTTCAGGTAAAACTACAAAGTTTAAGGTTTACTATGAGAACCGTTTTGAGTTTCTAGAACATTGCGTTCAGGTTTTTGACATTTGTGTTCGTACACAAAGCCACTAATTTTATCCAGACACATTTTCATATTCCATTCAGAATATCCATGTTTCCAAGAGTTAAAAATCAACGTGTTCGAGAATTTTGTGCAATAACTAACCCTTATTTAGATTTTCTCATATTTTCATACTTTACGCGCCCACATACAATAAATATGAAAATAACAATTTGTTGATGTTGAACAGTGTCGGCCTAATACTCAAATGGCTTAAATCCAAAATAACACCATTTACAGTAGAGAAAAAGGGGCTCAGATTTGTATATACACGGAGACCACCTTCTTTACTTATTAGGGATGTAAAGACATACTATAAATTATTATGATACTTATTGCATTCTTTAATCGATGTGAAATTTGCTCATCGAATTATGTAACACAAAAGCTATGTTGGCAAAATTTGAGGATTTGGACTATTTTCGTACAAACTAGACTGGCAATTTATTATATGAAGAAATGGTTTAAAAGTCAATTTATTCCAAATCTATACTCTATAAAGAGAATTCATAGGAATTCTCGCACTACAGGAACTGCTAATTTATGATTTTCTAAGATTATTTTATATTTTATGGCACATCTAATCAAATGTTTCGCTTTTGGCAGTTTCTCAAGGATAATAAATGACTCAATAATTGCGTCTACATTTCCTGACGTGACCACAGCACTACGCACTGCGAACTGCGTACTTTTTAAGTTATGCCACTATAAATTGCAGCGGTGAAAGATCTTTTGTAGCAGTGAAAAGGCTATCAAATTATTTGCCACCTTCTTTAGAGCAGAGCAAATTAAATAATTTGAGAATTTTGTTCATATAGAGTGATCTATTTAATAACTTAAATACGTGTGATATCAATTTGGAAAAAAACAGACAGCAAATATATAAGTAACTTTGGCTTTGTTAAATAAAAAACGTTGTTTTTCATTTCATCTTTTTTTTAAATTTAGTTAAATGTTATGTTTTTGTGTAGTATAATGGTAATGAATTAGCTTTTTCTGGTTCTGACACTTTTGTATAACTCATGCGCATCCGCAACCTATATCTTGCATTTTCTTATGAAGAGGCGCGCATTAATTTAGTAGCCCACGGGCGTCGAATATCTTAAGACGGCCCTGTGCATGTATGCTGTTAAAACACTTGCTTTTCTTCACCGTGGTGCCCGACACGGCCCTTTGTCGATATCTCTGGAGCACAAACTTTGTTAATTATTCTTGCCAGCTAATTGTTTGAATCTCGACCGGGCAAAACTAGCATAACTCGTTGCCACCCCAAGCTATCGATTGGTGTATAATTTGTTAAAATCGGATGACAGGAAGTGCTTAAAACACTTGCTTTTCTTCACCGTAGTGCCCGACACGGCCCTTTGTCGATATCTCTGGAGCACAAACTTTGTTAATTATTCTTGCCAGCTAATTGTTTGAATCTCGACCGGGCAAAACTAGCATAACTCGTTGCCACCCCAAGCTATCGATTGGTGTATAATTTGTTAAAATCGGATGACAGGAAGTGCTTAAAACACTTGCTTCTGTTCACCGTTGCACCCGACACGGTCCTTTCCCCTATGTTTCTGGAGGTCAGACTTTGTTAATTATTCTTGCCCGCTAATTGCTTGAATCTCGGCCGGGCAAAACTAGCATAACTCGTTGCCACCCTAAGCTATCGATTGGTGTATAATTTGTTAAAATCGGATGACAGGAAGTGCTTAAAACACTTGCTTTTATTCACCATGGAGCCTGACACGGTGCTTTGTCGATGTCTCTGGAGCACAAACTTTGTCAATTATTCTTGCCCGCTAATTGTTTGAATCTCGATCGGGCAAAACTATGGGGAGTACATGAAGAGTTGCGCTTTCGATTAATGTATTGCGCATTACGATCGGTTAAGTCATAGCCGAGATATGATGCCGAAAACTTTACCAAAATCTCGAAAAAGCCAACTTTCATTTTAACTTTTAGGGCACTAATTATGATTTGATCGACCGGGCAAAACTCACGGGGTATCACGACGTTAAGAGCTTTAAAATGATGTATCATTTATTAAAATCGGTTAAAAAATAAACTTATTGCTAACTTCCCCCGGGTTTCTTGCGTATGCTCTATTTTTTTGATTTCAAGATTCGAAAGGGTTTGGATAAATTCTTGGAGTAGGCGACACCTGTTTCGGGCATTTTTTGAATGTAGGCCCTTAATAACTGCGCAATAAGTAGAACTTATTTTTTATAACATCCAGGTAAATTAGATGTGAGAATTCTCTTGAGATTGATGTTAGTAATATTTTGCGGACGAAATGAAATATGCCCGTAATCTCCACTATTAAGAGGGACGTTCATCCCTATACAGTTACATACAAAACACGGGCGCATAAAATGCAGAGGAGGAGTCGAAACTATCTCACTGATGTGTAAAAGTAAGGTACTGTTGGAATGTGTAAGCATAGGGCATTGCTCTGGGATAAATATAAAGTTCAACCGCGCTTGCTTTAATAATGAAATTAGTTAGAGAAAAGAAGCTAATTTTTTACACAACATTGCGGTTGATTTAATATGCTTTCATGGTGATTAAGCCAATGGCATTAATCCCAGAACAGGACTTAATTGATAAGTGACATTTTAAGACATAGCTCTTTAAAATTGGCCCATCTGTTCTCTCAACTGCTTTTTATGCAAATGTGCACAAATCCTAGCGTCAGCAGTGTAAATAAGCTATCTGTAATACAGTCTACATCAAGTCCACAGACCGAGAATAATAATAGTATAGCAATTATTACACAGATGGCACAGTAACTTGCCCTATAGTGAGTGTGTACATATTGTGTTATGTCCTTCGCATCTCTGTTTTGGTATGTTTATATGATATAAGGAATTATATCATGAATGTTTAGACCGCTCGCTCGCCTAAAAACTGAATGCTGGAGGAGAGTTTTTATGATCAATATTCAATTGTCGTGGCGTGTTTCAGTTGCCGTTGTTAATGATTTCAATGCGTACATATGCGGTGCGTTTCTAAATGGTTTGTACTTACATGCTTAATAGCATATAATTATAATTATGCGAGTTTTATAAGACGTCAACTTGCGCAAGAGTAGTTTGTGCGGAGTACCCCAAAGGAACAATGGCGACCTGTGAGTGCGACAGTATTTTTCCACTTTGGATCCACGGTAGACCTATACGCGGTATGTTGGAGCGCAGATTTGTGGCCCCCACCACTTGAACTCAAGTGACGTTCTTACTTTTTTATACATTAACGCCTTCCTTTGAATGCGAACTCACGTGACGTCATGCGCTAGGAGAACGAGTTTAAGAATCCTGTCCAGCATACCGTGTATTGGCCGGGTGCGCGTCAACAAGCACGTGTGTGTCACCGCCGGAAGAATCTGAGATAGCCAGGAGGTGGCGCTGTTCTAAGCAGTTTTCTCCCTAGTAATTACCGACGTGGTGTAGTTACCTGTAGCCAGAGCGCGTTTACGAACGCCAACAGCTGGCAGAAATAATAAAGTCGACTACAGCTCCTTTGCGTGTAGCGGTGACCGAGAACACTTTTGGCGTATACATATTCCGCTACGGGCGCGTAAAGCGTTTGTAACTCCCCCACCCTATACTGTGCACGGGGCCAATAGGTCTACCGTGTTTGGATCTATGCCTATCGTTTACGCCGGGCGCTAGTATCCGGTTGATTTGAATTTTATTGTCGGTTGGAGATGCATTGAGACGTTCAAAATGTAACAGGTATCAGCTGATGTACTGAGCCCTTTACGTGTAGGTATTGACAATTTTTAATGTCAATTTGTCATGATTAATTGCATTTATAACTTCATTGGCTTATCCAGCTCAAATCGGAAGGGGGTAATTTTCGAAATATAGGTAGCTGTATGGTATGGGTAAGGTGACCAGAATGTGATTGAGGTAAAGCGGGTCGGGGGTAGTAATTAAAGCCGAATACTTGCGTTATTATCAATATGATTTTGAGTTGGGTTGGATACACAGATATAATTTTACAGTTTTTGGGATGCTGATCAAAACATAATTATTTTACCATAATTAGTTCAATTAGATAAGTGTTTGTGATTTTTTTTAAATAATAATGTAAATCTTGCGATAGACCGATTTTTTTAATTGTTTATGTATTTTTGATATATTAGGTCCATATAGGCAACTTTATATGAACTCTATGATAACTAAATTAATTTGAAAGGAAAAAAACAATTTGGAACTCATCAGATTTTCTAATTTTATTTAAAAAAAGTAAATTTGATACACTCTAGTGTATTTTTAGTTAGCTCTATTCAATCTTTTAAATAGTTCATGTTGTAAATTTTAACCCTTTTCCTTTTCTGTACCAAATAGATTTAGTAAATGTAAACACACTTTCAACCAGAAATAACTGTGTTGTTGTCTCTAATGAAGTAATTTATTTGAATTATACAATATTTCGCCCCAGTGTAAGTTTGACTATTAATTTAATTAATTAATTAATTTCTAAATTTGGTGGAGATATGACGAAACACTAATAAATAATATACGTTTCAAGATGGTAAACAAATGTTCTAATTTACTGGTTTCGAATAATACAACAAAATATGCCACGTTGAGAGGATCGGTCTAAAAAACAACGCTAAATCTTTTTATCAGAATACTTTACAGACGAAAAAAACTAAAATTAATTATCAAAGCTTTTAGAAAACAGTTTAAAAAATTCTACGTTTCAATGCAATTTTAATTGGGATTTGATCTATGACAGGAAAACTATATAAAGAAATCAATAAATTGTTTGTTTATGGGGACAATATTACAATTCAGCTTAATACATCAACAAAATTGACAGAAAAATTATAGCAGCTAGACTGAGAAATTTATTTATCTCTGACCGCGAGCTGTGATAGTCATATATGAATATTATCAACGCTAAGCAGTGAAAACAACGGAGACGGATGTTTTTTGTGAGATAAGAAAAAAACATTGCGCAAATTGCAAAACGAAAAATGTTATTATTTTTATTAATTATTAACATCAGTTACTAAAAAACCTGCCAACTCGTACGAATTATAATGTAAATTTAAAAAATTGTAAACCGTATTTTTGGAATATTGTGTATAATCTATTATGTTTAAATTACAACCAAGTTGCTCGCTTGGCTTTACAAGGAAATCATCTTCACGTGCAAATGAAACCTGAACTTTATATTCAGTCAGATAACAGTATTGATGTTGACAAACTAATTAATATTAACCTATTATTATTATTAATTTTCACTTATTATTATAACTAATAATTATTATTGTATGTAAGTACACAGAAAAAAATTTTTACAGCAATATCACCGGTTATTTGATACCGATAATATTGCTGTAAAGAAATACAGCTGCAATGTAAAAAAACGTCTTAAACTGTAAAATTACATCATTGCATGTAACGCCTGTGGTTACAGTTTTAAACGTAATATTTACATTTTTTATTTGTATTTTTATAGTATTGACTTGTACTTTAGAATACATGCAATCTGTAATAACTCAGTGTTTGGACTGTCTCTCTACAGTACTGTAGTGTAGTTTATTTTACAGTAACTATGTATTAATACAATTAATACGCTGTACATACTTACATTATTAAATCGTAAATTTCCTTGTATTTCACAGTACACTTGACATGGCTATATTCACAGATAATAATGTAATTTCACAGTTCTTCAGTACTATTTCACGTATTTGAAGGCAATTAAATAAAACCACTTCATAACGAAACATATTTTGTCTTTATTGCGCAACGTAATTCACCAAAAATATAAATTAAATATAAAATAAAAATGGCATTCTTTAAAATTATAAATAATTACACACACAACAAAGCACAGAGAGTCATTGCAGTTAATACCTATGTTTTTCTTTGTCGTGTGTGTAATTAATTTATATTAGGTATACCTACATACTTTTTCTAACTAATAAGAATACGCAAAATAAATAAAACATATATTCTAAATATAAAATAAATAAAAATGGCATTCTTTAAAATTATAAATAATTACACACACAACAAAGCACAGAGAGTCATTGCAGTTAACACCTATGTTTTTCTTTGTCGTGTGTGTAATTAATTTATATTAGGTATACCTACATACTTTTTCTAACTAATAAGAATACGCAAAATAAATAAAACATATATTCTAAATATAAAATAAATAAAAATGGCATTCTTTAAAATTATAAATAATTACACACACAACAAAGACACAGAGTCATACCACTTTATACCTATATGTTTTTCTTTGTTGTGTGTGTAATTAATTTATAATATAGGTATATACTTATTATTACTAATAAGAATATACTTATTTAAAATATATAAAACATATTATAAATAGTATATAAAATATAATTTTTTTTTAATTTGACGAAAAATATGTTAAACAGAATTTTGCAAACTATTTATGAAATTTATTATCCTCTTAGTTGAGTTTCTTATTACGCTCTTTTTTCCAGTATCTGGATAAATTTTCAACAAATATGTTTGGATGAACTCCAACGTTAATGATAGCTGTTTCGGATACTGTACATTCAGTATATAATACAGACCAAAAGTTGCTGCGAGGTCCTCACAGAAGTCGTTGCTAGATGCAACGAGCGACTTCTCGAAGTATATATGGTAGATTTTGCCATTATCAGTATCTGAAACAAAATAATTCGGAAATCATGGTCAGTTGTATAACTATTATTACTAATTAACAAAGTCACTCACCAATTTGTAGCAAACATGGCTGCATAATCTGGATAGCATCGAAATTCTCTAAATCTTCAACCTTTAGCATGAAATGAAGTTAGTTACATGAATTAATATTAGACACGTATTTCGGTATACCTTCACAGAATAAAGGAAAACTCCAACATTTTCTTTGAAATATTTGGAAATCGTGATAATAGCAGCTGTATCTGCTGACATTTCGTCCATCTCCTGCGACCCAATTAATTTCCTTTTCAACCCGAAATCCACGAGTTTTTTCGATTTTTCAAGTAATCCATTTGCAAGGCTTCCAAGGCTTTTGTCGGTCAACTTTTGGAACTGCCAATATATAGCTTTAATATTAAATATCATTGGATATTTGTTTCTAATTTGTTCCACGGTAGGTGGGTTTATGACATCGTTTAGAAAGCTTCGAACTTCTGGATATGCTTTATCTAATAGTTCTATGACATCATCGGTAATTTCAATATTATTTTTATTCAAAACGTTAGCTGCATCACTGTGTTCTTTTAAGACCGATGGGGCCCAATTTGCGCAACCAGCCTTTGCGTTTATTTTTTTTCTACTTTGATGGCTTTGTAACACGGGTTCTGAGTTTCGCCTTTTATTTGGCCGATGTAAATAGGTTGCTCTTTCGCAAAGTTTAAAGTACACTGAGCTGTACCCTTCTCCAATGATGTTGCCGTCTTCATCCACATCTTGCAGAGATTTCGGGTGTCGGTCCACCAGAAGAGTCGCTGCCCGCCGCAGAACTTTGAGTGGAATTAATGTCTTTATTGACCTCAGCTCGTCCACAACAATATGCACAAGGTCGGTTTTTACATTCCTGTCCTTTTCCCCCTTTTCCAAAGCTTCCATCAGAGCCTTTGGAAATTTTTGATATGGAATCTGAAATTCCGTCCAAGTGTGGTCGGTATTTGAATGTCGCTCACTGTCCATAGTACTCCCTGAAGTAGCCCCTGAAGTAACAGTGACTGTGGAAGAAATATCAGTTTGAGGATGTGCTTTACTCCATGCATCGTCTTGCTGCATTAACAACAGTGTGGAATCTTTCACATGGAGCAGTACGTCTGCATCCACTTCGGTGCCATCCGATTCTAAAACTAATTTGACACCATTTATATCGAGCTTCGACGATGCTTTCAATATAAGTTGTTCGTATATATTGTCTTCGTTGGGGATGGTAACAAATGCCTTTATTGTCCTCTTCGAGTTCCATACTTTGAAGAAGTACATCGCAAAATCTAAAATTTAAAGCAAAAATAGCGTGCAGTACAAAAGTCATTGCATTTGAGTGAATTATCTACATTTGCCATATGTTATAAATAATCCTGTACAATAACTAACTTATTACTACACTTATTTTTAATACAAATCAATTTAAAATACACTGCGCGTCAAAATTAACGCACCACCCAAAATTTGACGCAATTTTAAAGTTAATGTTCTATCGAACCGCTAATCCGAGTTGTACGCTGATTCCTTATCTTTTTAGACCAATATCAGTGAATAGTTAGAATAATAATTAAATTAGCCACATAAGTAAAATTTTACGATTGTTTCTTAGATGTAGAATATAAATAAACACACAGTAGGTACAAATAATATGATTATTTATTTCGTCATTTGTTTTATGCTTAAACTTTAATTGTTTAATTACTTAATTTTAATCTTCATATATGGCTGATTTTAAACAATATGCATTGCTCCTCTGTAAAACTGGTTCCGGATTTAATAAGTCGTTTATTTGTACTATGATTTTATTATAGTTATCATTACACGTATAGTATAAACCAATATCTGCATTTTCAGTTACTTGTATCTCATGTCCAAGAAAGAGGATATCTTCAAATGACGAATTAATTAATATAGATATTATTTTGCACAATAAAAGATTTCCATAAGCATCCTTCTTAAAACATACAACAGCGCCTTTACTGTACACTAAGCCTTTAAATATAACTTTTTTTACAACTGTGTAATCTCCAAAATCTTTTAAGAGCTGCTGATCTGTTTTACTTAACTGAGTAACACTGAAAGTAAAGTCGTCATTGTGGGTTGATTCAATTTCGTTACATATGATTTTTTTTCTATATACAAAACCATATGACAAGTTTCGGCCATGCAACAATTGATGTTTTTCTGCTAGGGAACTTAAAATATTCTTGAAGTTTTTTGTCCGTCGGACAACATTTTTAAAAAATTGATGCTTGGCCTCAAAACGCATCGTCCACATGTGCCTTAAAGGACCAAACTTATTGAATAAGTGTGGGTAATGCATCATAAAATGATGTTTGGGTTTGAGAGGTATATCGGGAAACTGTTGTTTTCTAAGTTGTAGATAATCCCATATCAAATGTTTTAAATATGCAATTTGATTGTGGGACAACTGAAATGCTAAGACCAGCAAACAAATTTTCCGAAGACTCAAGATCATTTTCCATATATCATTTGAATATATGTTTTGATTATATTCCACAGCAAATGGCATTAAAATGATTGTCATCATAATTTGATAAGCATTTCCGACCAATTTATCAGATTTCTTTAAAATACATAAATGAATTTTATGCTCGTGCTCAAGTTTCAAATTTTGTAATTCACAATTCAGTGCATCAAAAGTAACACATTTCATTTTTACTAATTCATTTAATGCAAGTGCCATATCTAACTGTACAACACCTTCAAATAAATCATGTGCGATGCATGGCAGCAATGATAAATTGCCAATATGAAAATGCTCCAATGAGTTCAAAATTGAATTAGATTTTAAACCGTGATATATATTTCCTGTCAACTCGGAAATTAAGATATCGTCCTCACAACAAGATTTTGTTCGTAGTTGATATTTTCTTGATACATCATCAACACTGCAAAATTTATTTATATTGCAAAAACGACAGAAATAGGTAGAAGTATTAAAACTTTCACAATAGCCTCCTATTTGATGGCAACCTAAATTGTCACCAGTAACAGCAATGACACTTCCCTTTAATTGAATATATGTGCCCTCATCATGTTGAACCCGAACACCGTCCAGTTCTAAAACTTTTATGTCTTCAATAACTCTGTGCATAATTTCTAAAAATCCAACCGCCTTCACATCTTTTTCGTAACATAAACCTACCAAAAATATATGATCAGGCTGACATCGTAACCATGTCGGAATGTTTCCAAAGGTCATGTACATTCCCACAACTTTATGTTTGTTTCGTGATGAACCCAAAGGGTTACATATCTCAAAAGCGTCTTGATAAAAAATAATCCGCAACGCGTCAGGATTGTTAGAGAAAAATGGACAATTTTTATAAAACATTCCATGGTGTAGATCAGCAATTGTGTTTGCATGGAAATATTCTTGGGAAAAATAGTAGTGGCGAAATAAATCGTTCTTAAATAATCTGTCTAATGTATTCAAAATGGGCACGTAATAAAATTTAGATCTGTTGCTTAAGGTAATGCACACCGGCTCTACTAAGTCAAAATGTACCTTATAATATTTATTTCGCAAAAATGAAGTTCTCAACACACCTTCAGCAGGACTGTGCGCCTTATCAAATAAATCATTTTCCAAGCATTTGATATCCACATTTGAATTACATTGTTTAAGCTTACTAAGAATGTAATCTTTATTTAACTTGTTGACTTCAAAAATACCCTCAATGAACACTTGCAGAGCAGTTTTGGGAACATAATGTTTAGTTAGCAAATTCACATAGAGAGAACCTAGTAAATTTAAGCTAAGGCTTTCATAATTAATATCAGTTTCAGTATAGTGGATACTAGTAGACGAATCCTCTGCTACAGGTGTCAAGTTGGTATTTTCAAGGATTTCAGCAGATTGTTGTTGAATTTCATTTTCTGGATATGCTGTAGGTGATACCTTTAAGTCGCCAAAATGCCATCTAAACATATGCTGTTTCAAACTATTTTTCGATTTAAAAAAACTTGCAGATTTACAAGAATTTTTATAGGGACATTGTAAAGTCCCTGCAATTGATAAATGATTATAAAAATGAGCAAGAAGTTCTGATTTTTCTGAACATTTAAAATTGCAATTTGTAATGGTACAGACATAATCGATTGCTGACGGTTTTAATTGTAATTGTTTATTTATATGGTAACGCAATAAGTGCAGTCGGTATCTCCTGAAAGATGTAAATTGCAACGAACATTTTGTACGCATACAAGTAAACACAATGCCTCTTGTGTATTTGTGCAATTTTAAATGTTCTTCATAAACTTCCACAAATCGGAATACCGATTTACAAATGACGCATTTGAATGTCATAATATACTTAAATATGATGCAACTCACCCTCTAAAAACGTGCAGGCCTAGATGCGCAAAGTGAACAAACTAGACAGGACTGGCAGTCGCGGACACAGTGACGCTGCTCGAAGAATTGTGTTCCAGGTCGCCACTGAGAGCTGGTCCTGGATACCCATATAAAAATACAACTTGTCACAAAATTTAACAAAATACTGACTGGTTTAGCACATATGTCGCATTAATAGTAATATTGTGTTAATATACTCACCCGATACGACTTCCAGGCCCTGATAACCACAACCGACCGGGTGTATGTTTATTCTGATAGCGACGATTCCACAAGCTGCTCGCTGGGCACTATAGATACAGAAATGTATTTAAAATCGACGTATCTACATCTTAAACATCGATTAAAATCATAAAAGTCATAGAGGTACTTACAATAGCTATAAACCAACCTATACCTTCCGCAAATCGACATCAACTGCACCAAACTGCAGTGCGAGACCGATCGTGACCGATCTTTATTTCACTGTACCCGACGATTAACACCACGAGTGGAGTCGAATCCACTCGAGCGATATTCGCATACATTCAATATACTGTATAAATACAAACTCGCTGTAAATTCACGGGATCATTTTACTTTCGCACCACTCTTGCAAAACATAACAGTACTGTTTCTGTAATTTCACAGAAACATTATAATTTTACCGGGACGATTTGTAAAATAACATCTTTTTATGTAAATATACACTCTTACCGTATTCTTACAGGTAAATAACTGCAATATTTTTTCTACAGCATTTTTGCTGTAAGATATTACATACAATGTACTGTAATTTTACAGAAATTTTTCTCTGTGTACCTAGGATTAAGATTTTGTTTGGGAAATATTTTAACTACATCATTAATAATACTGTTACTATAATCGTATACTTTGAAAAAGAATGTTTGCAGTCATTAGTCCTACCGACACCGACGGTTTTAATTGTGAAAAATAGAAAAATGTAATTGTTGTTTGTCTATTTGTTTCAACTTGATAGTAACAAATTTCAGTCTGTTTTTTTAGATAGCGGTCATTCAGCGAAAACGTGTCACACCCGTCACGCCCGTGTAATGACTATAAATAAAGCAGCTCATCTTTTAAAATTGTTGGAGGTAGATATTCACACTTTGATAAGTTTTATGAAAAACCTAAAATAATTAACTACAATATATATTTAACAAATTGTTTTATTTTTTACGCTGATTTTTTCCATACGACTGTTTCCGCCTATCTGAATTACGTGTTGCCGATCTCTGCATTTTACATTTCTTAGTCGTATGTTTAGTATTACTTCCGGTTCAACACAATGATGGTTATAAAATGCTACTAGTTTGGATAGAATGTCGATTCGCCAAAATTCTTAATCAAATTTGATTAATTCCCAATAGAATCTTCTTGGTATCCACCTGAGAATGACTTCTACCCGCGGAACTGCCGATAAACGGCTTATTAAAGAGTGTGCGGCGGAACTCCTCAGCGACGACCGGTTTATATCCGAGTTCGTTGAAAAAGTGGCAAAGAAGGTGGACGCTCTCCTTGAGGCAAAGATAGCTGTCCTGGAAGAGCGTATACGAAAGTTGGAGGTGTCCGGTAAGGAGTGCGATGAAAAGTTGAGAAAATTTGAGGACTTTCTTGAGAGGAGTGAGAACCGAGCTGATGCACTTGAGCAATACTCCAGGCGGTGTAATTTGCGCATCTCTGGAATTCCGCCAGTGGCATCCGGGAGGGTGGAGGATGCTATTATGGATGTTTTTGTGGGCACCCTTGGAGCTACTTTCTCGTCCTCTGGCATCGATAGATGCCACCCTGTGGGACCGGTACGGAATGATACTCAAGATGTTATTGTGAAGTTTATGTCTTATAAGCATCGCCTTGAAGTTGTTAGTCGCCGATCCAAACTAAAGGGAACCAATATGTTCATTTCTGAGGATTTGACAAGGGTTCGTTATCGATTATTCAGGGATGCTAAGGCGAAGTTTGGGGTGCGCAATGCATGGGTATATGACGGAAAAGTGTTTTGTAAAGTGCGTGGCGAAAAAGTGGTGCTCACCTCTCAACGAGATTTGGATTCGGTTATCGCGGGTGGGAAATTAGCGTAACCGTATGTAGTTGCACGCTGCGCTTCTGTAGACGACGGGAGTTGTACATGACCACCAGCATATTTGCGTATGTAACTAATGATATTTTCATGTATAGTTTAATTGATGTTTATTTGTGAAAAATGCTATTTTCAGATTTTATTTTGGTTTTTGTATGTTCACGTTTTTGATGTGAGACAATGCGCTCATTTGCATTTAGTTGGAAAATTAATTTATGTTTGTATATACCCAGGAATTTTTGTTTTCGTTTGCTTTTTGAGTTTATATAACTGAGCGGAGCGACAATATGCCCGTATTTTGCGTGTAGCGGTTGTTGCACATATCATAATCATTACAAGTTATTTTGTAATTCTTTTTAGTTGATAAATTTTAGATCATTTAATTTGTATAATGCCTTTGGGTTGCTTTTCTGTCGCTCATCTAAATGTGCGCTCATTACATCGTAATTTTATTGATGTTAAAAATGTTTTGCTGGATGAACAATGGCAGGTGCTGGCTTTGACTGAAACGTGGCTGTCGGATCGTGTTGCTTCGGATTTATTATATATTCAGGATTATGTTTTAGTTAGGAACGATAGGCATGGTCGCGGAGGAGGCACGGGTATGTACGTAGATAATGCGGTTAGATACACTGAGTTGGCGGTTAGCGGTGCTATCGAACAGACATGGATTAGGGTAACTGATTGTAATATGAGTGTTGCAATTGGTTCGGTTTATAGATCTCCAGGGTCTGACTATGGAGAATTTTTTAGAGTTTTGGAGGAGTCTATTACAGAGTTGTTGGTTGCTTGTGATGAGATAATATTGCTGGGCGATCTCAATATTAACTTGTTGGATGAGGGAGACATGTTGACAAGAAGATTTGTCTCTTTGTTAGAAACATACGGTCTTACACAGATTATTGACTCTCCAACGCGTGTAACAGAGAATTCATCTACTCTGATTGATCATATTGCGGTTTCTCTAGATACGGATGAAATTGTCGGGGGCGTTAAAGATGTTGGCCCACCATTTGACCATCATTTGGTGTATTGTACCTTTCGTTTTTCAAACGACAGCAAATATCCTTTCTTTAAAATCTATAGGGACATGAGTTCGTTCAATTACGCATCCTTTCAAGTAGATTTGACATCAATTGACTGGCTACAGATAGTCTACATGAACAACATCGACGATAAACTTTTCTTATTTAATCGATTGCTCTTGCAGTTGTTGGATTTGCATATACCTGAAAAGAAGGTTAAAATAACTCGCCCCAGAACACCATGGATAACTCCTACAATACGCAGAATGATGGCATTGCGCGATGGTGCTCTCCGGAAGTATAAAAACTCACGTGTTGATGCGGACCGGATTTACTACAGACAACTGAGAAACACTGTCAGTAAGGCGATGAAATCGGAGAAGAGGGCGTATTTTAGGTTTGACTTCACATCAAACACGAAATTATCATGGAAGAAGTTTCACTCGCTGTGTGGCAGCAATCGCAATAATGTTTCGTTGCCTCCATCTCTCTCGGATCCTGATGCAATAAATGGGTACTTTGTTGACTCTATTGAAGCTGTACCTCCGAATGGGGAATTGCTTCATTATTACAATAATAATACATTGCCCAATGTCGTGGCACAATTTGCACTGAATACCGTTACGGAGGACGATGTAAGGGGTGTTATATGTGGTATCTCATCGGACTCTGTGGGAAGCGACCTTATTAGTATTTCATTCATTAAGCTTTGCTGTCCACACATTCTTCCCATCATCACTAACATCGTGAATTCTTGTTTGCTTGATGGTGTATATCCTTGCAGTTGGAAAGAAGCGTTGGTGACTCCGCTGCCTAAGGTAACAAATCCAAGTACATTTAAAGATCTCCGACTTGTAAGCATATTGCCAGCTATGTCTAAAATTGCAGAAAAAATTATCGCAAAGCAGCTTAAAGTATTTCTCTCGGATAATAATATTCTACCTGAAAAACAGTCTGGCTTTCGCGCTGGCTACAGTTGCGAAACTGCGCTGATGGATCTTGTCGATGATATCTTCTCTGCTGTAGATTCCCGCAAAGTTACTGCTCTTGTTCTCCTAGATTATTCAAAAGCTTTTGATACCGTCAATCATGACCTCTTAGCTGCTATTATGCACTATGTGGGATTCACCAAGGAGACAGTTAAATTTTTTGTGAATTATTTGACGGGCCGATCACAGCGCGTCAAAATCGGAGAGAGGTTGTCGGCGAGTAAGTTATTGCAGAGAGGCGTTGCTCAGGGAAGTGTATGTGGTCCCTTACTGTACGCAATTTATGCGTCGAGGTTGGTAGATTCCTTAAACTATTGTAAAGGGCATTTTTATGCAGATGATAGCCAGTTATACTTGTCGTTTCCAGCACATGACCTAGAACGTGCTACTGAGCTCATTAATAGGGATCTGAATGCTATTGCAGAAGCCTCAACAAATCATTGTTTAATAATTAACCCCTCAAAATCTTCCGTGCTATTGTTGGGTGGTAGGGCAATGTTGTGTTCGGTGGGAACACCGCATGTAACCGTTGGCGATGTGCCGGTGCCTAATGTAAAGTGTGTGAGAAATTTGGGACTTTTTATGGATTCAGAGTTAAAATTTCACCAACATATATCTAAATTAATTCAAACAGCTTTTGCTCATCTGAAGAGGTTATATTCAATCAGGAAATATTTAAGTTTGCAGTCAAGAAAGGTTCTTTGTGAATTGTTTGTGCTGAGCCGTTTTAATTTTTGTTCTTGTGTGTATGGCCCTTGTCTGGATGTTGTGGATATCCAACGCATCCAAAGAGTACAGAATGCCTGCTTGCGATTTATATATGGAATAAGAAAGTATGACTCGATAACTTATAAATTGAGGGACGCTCAGTGGCTAAATATGTCAGACCGTAGGAAGTTACGACAAGCCTGTTTATTTTGTAAAATTATTAAAACCAGCCTTATCTGAGTAAAAAAATTTCTTATCGAACCGATGTGCACCACCTTAATCTTCGCCACCGTGGCAGGCTTCAGATTCCAGCTCACCGTACAGCAACATTTAAAAAATCATTTAGCTACACGGTGGCGAGTGTGTGGAACTCTTTACCATTGTCGGTGACCAGTGCTGAAGGCAGAATATTTAAAAATCGGCTTGTGCGGCATTTGATGGGCGATGGAATTTTAGGCAGCTAGATTGTTTGATCATAATGTAATTGATGATTTCTTTTTAGTATTTTTGTTTGTCTTTAGAGTAGGTACTTATTTTAGGTTCGGGTGGAAGACCGAAATGCACATGTGCGTTTCGAACCTGCACCGTTGACCACAGGTTTTCACTGTTATTTTTATATGTAGGAATATGTATGTACGTTGTGGTCAATAAAGGCATTATTATTATTATTATTATTATTAATATATGTAGGTAGGTACTATGTAGGTACAACAAAATAGCATCTTCGAGATTTTGTTATTGCTATTTTGTTATTCGTTAGATCTAAAACTATTGCGTAAGCAGAACGAGAACAAGGACGACATTCGGCGGTAGCGAGAGGCAGTGCGCGGTGGAAGCAAAAACATCGCACAAAATATATCGTATTTTAATATGAAATTGATACTTTAAAATATAATAGTAACACATTGATTGAGTCAGGGTCAGGTAAGTCAGGGCTTGCGAGCGGTTTTGATTCGAACAGCCCGAGTTCGTAGACAAAGTAACCCTCTACGTGTCGACACTAAATGTTGAGTGCGCCCTGTACAGCCTAATGTTTATATTTCTCACCGTTGGGCGGAACTACATCCCGGGCGTAAAATACTTTGAAGGCCGATGTCTTGATCTGACATAAACGCCCGTCTTAAGGTGGTTTATTCAATTTTTGCCTGCAAGCCATCGACGAGGCGACGAAAGTTCAGAATGAGATAGAGCTATACAAACTAAACAGCCGACGTGCAGCACGCGAAATATTACACGTCAGCATGCTGGGCGTGCTTTCAATCACTGACAATAAAGTGGGGGAGAGTGTGTAGCGGCCGAGATGGACGCATAGACTAACGCATAGCGATATATAGACGTCAGCGTGATACAGACATGATAATACGTTCCTTACGAATTACGCAAACTTTACTTATGCCATGAACGAAATAAATCATAGAAAATAAATGATTGATACAAATTATGGATACCTAATATTTTTTCTAGTTATTTTGACGTCGAATAACTGTTGAAACTAAAACTGTCTAAATACAACTGAAACTAATGTGTAAATAATCAGACACAAATAGATAGGCGTATTGCTGGCCATGGCTAACACAGCCAAAGCCATGCGTTGAAGAAAAAAAAATGATTGATACAAATTATGGATACCTAATATTTTTATCTAGTTATTTAGACGTCGAATAACTGTTGAACTAATTTGATTTGATTATTTTTTTGGTACATAGTGAGAAGTACGCTCATGAAGATTGTCACTTGCTTTTAGTTTAATTTTTTCATTTAATTTCTCTATCTTTGTGCCGATGGTAACAGTGGAAATGAAAAGTAATAGAATAATGGCGTTTTGTTTTCCTTTATAGCACCGACCCGGTCTATAAACATAATGGTGTTGTCGGTATTCGTATTTCACGGTGACATACATTTTTTTTGCGTGTTAGGAAAGTAGGTACGCATATAGAAGTAAAACCCATATTTTTTGTGTTATAATTTCGGCGTTTAGAATGACGAAAGGTCAGTCCATTCTTTGTTGCTTTTAGAATCGTCGGTGTCCTTTTCTCGGATTCCTTATATAATAATAATAATTCTTTATTGTGCTAACAAGACATACAGTTTTACACTCGTCAAAAATACCTTAAGCAAACTAAGACTACATATAAAAATTTAATTAAATTGAATGACAATTGCAATTTAAAAATTCACTAACATCAAAAAAAGCTCTTTCGAGTAGGAAAGACTTCATGCGCTTTTTAAGGACACTAGCAGGCAAGGTTCTAATATCAACCGGCAACTTATTAAAAAAATTGTATGGCCATATATACTGGCACATGTTGCGTTCTTGACAATCTACAAAAATCGTGTCGTATGTCCTGTCTCCCCCGGGTTTCATAACCATGATGATCACCATGGACCCGGAAATGATCCTTATTTCCACGAGCATACAAAATGGCGCTCAAGATGTACAATGGCGGCACTGTCAATATGCCGAGCTGCGAAAACAAGTGTCTGCAGTTATCTTTATACCCCAGACCCCCAAAACACGACTAGCTCTGCGCTGCAACCCAAACATATAAGAGCTTGCCGGAGTGCCTCCCCATGCTAAAATACAATAATTTATGTGAGAATGTATCAGGGCGAAATAAGCTGTTCTAACGACCTCACCAGAGACTGACGTAACCAGCCTTCTGAGAACAAAAATGTTTCTGCTTATCTTTGACCCGACTTTTCGTGCATGCGCGTCAAACTTAAGGTTTGGGGGAGTAATATATACGCCTAGCCAGTGGCGTAACTAGGAGTCGGTGGGCCCGTGTGCGAACAGAAACAATGGGCCCCCTCTTTATTTAATACTTTGAAATCCTTAAACCCTTATTTTACTGCCCACTAAGACTTTTTATACTTTTTATACGTTTTTTATACTTTACACAGTGTGCCTCACGGGACGTTGGATTGTATGGGTACTTTTGTTATTATTGGAGATAGAAAGTCGGTTAAATGGATAAAGTAGTGCATATTTATGTGCTCTTTCATAATCTGTTCAGAAAACAGTTGAATGCCAAATGGTTTCCAAACTATTTTGAAAAAAACCAAAAAATTTCATTTTTTAATTATGATCATGACTTCTTTATTTGTGATCCCATCAAAAAAAGCGTTTTGACATTGTAAAGGCACTTTTTTCCCTACAATTTGATTATGTCAATTTAAAATTTTGTTCGTCAATGAATTCGTCAGAAAGTCGAAACATTTGTTTTTCTTATGGACGCCATATTGGTTTTATACATGTTTGGATTCATCATTTCTTTCTAAATAATTTGGTATGCCACATGCTATGTTTTGATTACAACAAGATAATAGAATTGACTGAAAGTTTTACACTTCGAGAATTGCTGAAAACCGCATGGTGCCATGGAAGACGTTTTCTGAAATAATGTGATATCGACCCATCTGTAACCATTTGATGAAAAAAATTGGTGAAAACCTAGAATTTATAAAAAATATAATAGCCCGATGAATCATATTTTTCTAACTGTGGCATTTTTAACAGAAACGCAGTGGGCCCGCAAAAATAAAACCTTTTTGTACAGCGCCATAATCGGGTGTAGTTTGGTTTTAATGTATGGTGCGGTATAGTGCCAACCGATTAACCGGACGAATTTTTTATAACAAAAATCTAACTTCGGAGATGTATCGGCAATATTGCTCTCTGAAGACGTGGAAGAAAGAATGGACAATATAATGTTGGCCTTACGATAAGGTATGTGGCTCCTACAAGACAACTATGCATAATGCCCGAATTGTGAGGAATTATTTACATATAAGACATAAACGGAAAGTAATAGCTACCTATTCAGAAGTATTATGGCCACCAAAATTACCGGTTCTTACTCCTTGAGACTTTTATCTCTGGAATGACTTATAAAATAAGGTGTATGGTGTTTATAATTCTGGAAACGTTGGGGAGTTAAGTGACACTGTCATCGCCGCTTTCAATTCGATTGACAGAAGAACCCTCAGTAACGTCACCAGATTACGGAATGCTGCGCTGTGAAAAATGCCTCCGCAAACATGGCGAGATTTTTGAAAACATTATTTAGTTTGTTAAAATGTTGTCACTTTTTTATGTTGTGTAGTTAGTACAAATAAATACATTCCAAAAGTTTACTGTAACTTGATTATGGGCACATAAATACTGTATCACTCAAATGTGTTTGTCATGACACCATGCGATTTTCAGATAGTAAAGAAAAACTGCAATTCTGTCGGCTTGTTGTGTTGTAAATACGGCAAGTGGCATACCAAATTACTCAGAAAAAATTCAGAATCCAAACATGTATAAAACCAATATGGCGTCCATAAAAAAAATTAAACTAACATATTTGTAGGGAAAATGTGCCTTTATAATGTTAAAACGCTTTTTTGAAGGGATCACAAATAAAGAAGTTATGACCATCATTAAAAAGTTAAATTTTTTGTTTTTTTTTTTTTCAAAATAGTTTGGAAAGCAGCCTTCAAAGTTATTTTCTCTATTGTTAGAATTAAAAGTTTATTGTTTGTTTGTAGATTTTAATAAAATTGTATTATTACTAATATTTTTTGTTCTTTATGTAACAATAAGTATATGGAATCGAGTTTAGATTGGTATCCTTGGGTAGGTATCTGCGTACCTACTTTTTGAAATGCTCGACTTCATTTATTTACGTTATGCTAGCATCTTAATGCCCAGGGGCCCAGAAACTGCGCAGATCTCTTTTTTTTACCCTGAAATCGTATCCCGCGCTCAGAGGGGCTATCAGTTAATTTTTAGAATAATTATGAGAAATCCCAACATATCGTCCACTTAAAGGTAAAAGTCACTAACTATAATTTTTACAATTTATTGAAACAGGAATTATAATAGTAGCCATATGCGTATAAATGTGAATCTTATACGAGTAGGCGATGACTAAGTTTTCTAAGTTGTCCATTAAATCCATTAAATCTCTAGAAAATTACATTATATTTACTGGTATTCCTTTTTAAAGTCAGGGGTTCGTAATTACTAGATTTTAGTTAGTGACTTTACCTTTATGCCGACGATCTCATATTTTTCGCGAGACCTACCGAACACCCGGCCGGCTCCAATGGGCCCCCCTGGCTCGTGGGCCCGTGTGCGCCGCACACCTCGCACACCTGCTATTTACGCCACTGCGCCTAGCATCTTTGCGAAGCTTGGGTTCTCGAACTCAAATCTACGCAACGTGAACAACATCTCGACCGTTTTGCTGTCATTAAGGAGTAATTTGTTTGTCACAGACCACCGTCGAATTGAGTTAAGGACAACCTGTGACCTAAGCTGCGCCTCCTGGTAGTTGCTGCCATGCACAATAACTGTCGCGTCGTCAGCGTATAAAATACATTTCGCATGGTCTCCTAGGTAGAAGGGCAAGTCGTTGATAAATAAAATGAAAAGGAGGGGACCCAAGATTGGGCCTTGCGGTACACCTCTATCTACAGGAAGGTCACCAGATGTGACTCCCCATACTGTACGCGCTGTCGTTTTCCTGAAAGGTACGACTCAATCAGTTTCAACGCCAGTGTATCAAAATTATACAGAGCAGCCAGCTTTTGCAGCAAAATAGCGTGCGAAACACAATCGAACGCGCGTGATAAATCCAGGAGAAAAGTAATGCAGTATTCACCGCTCTCAAGTAAGCCCAAACAATCCACAACGCAAGTCACCACTGCATCTACCGTCGACATGCCCTTGCGAAAGCCGAATTGATGGGGAAAAATCACTTTATGATCCTCTACATATTTGGTTATTCGCCTAAATAACGCCCTCTCGTACACCTTTGAAAAAAAAGGCAGGATGCTAATTGGGCAATAATTACTTATCATAGTTGCATCACCGCCCTTAGAAATTGGAATAACCCTGGCATGTTTAAGTAATTCCGGAAATTCGCCCGTGGTAAACGAAGAGTTTATCAATTTAGTAAGCGGTGATACAAGTAGGCTAACACTTCTTTTTATAAAATTCACCTTCACGCCATACACATCCTTTGAATTACTTTTCTTTAAGCCGGCTAAGATACCACGAACCTCTGCCGGCGATATTCCAGTTAACGAAAATGGAAGTTCAGATGAAAACGGAATGTTATAAAGATCTAACGGTTTTTCATTTGTGGCGGGGAGGGAATGAACCAACGTACGAGGAATTTCGACAAAATAACTATTTAGATCGTCCGGTTCAAAATAAGACGCGTTCTTCTTAGACGGAGCTCTAAAAGTGTCGATGAGATGCCACATAGCCTTGGTGGCGTTGCTGGCATTCTTAATGTAGTTACTAGAAGCCTCTTTGAAATTTCTTTCCTATAAATTGACCGTTGTTGTTTTTTGATTTCAAGAAAATCATTAGTTTTAAATTGTCTATATAAGTCGCAGATAAGATTATACTCTGATCTACGCTTTTTTAGGGCCTCATTATACTAGTGTAACCCGCGGTCTCTGCATCTAACAGTTAGTTGACGCTCGGTAAAACAAAAATTGAACAGTGAAACAAACTCGTCATGGAATAAAGTATACTTAACGTCTGCGCTCAACGAATCGTCAGCCACATATGCAAAGTCTCGTCCGGTAAAGTTCTGGAAGAATTCCAGGCACCCCGCAGCAGTTATTGGCCGAACCATTTTTGCTTCGTACTTTGCTGCTGGCACACCGCCAGACACAACCAACACACCCTGTCCATGGTGATCCGATACATTACAATTATAAATAGCCGATTTATAATTAACACCGGAGAAGTTAATAAATATGTTATCCAAACAATTATTTCCGCGCGTTTGTTTATCGTCTGAACAAAGCCATACGACACGAATATATCAGTCAGCCTAGAGGCATTGCCGGTTGATGCTCCAAACCATACATTAAAATCTCCCGCCAAGATTACCTGCTTGTGAACAGATAGCCTGTCTAACATCTCGCTAATCATATTACAAAACACATTAAAATCTCCAGATGGAGAACGATAAATACACACTATTACAATATTGAACGATTTACATATAACACCAGCCAATTCGCAGTGGATTTCGGTTGAAATCTCATTAACGCATTGCAAAGGGAGGCACTCCAGTTTACTCCTCGCCATTACCAAAACGCCGCCATGTATATGCGACTTACGCACAAACGCGGAAACAGCAACCCACCCATCAATAACTAAGTTAGCGCAAGGTTCCTCATCAATTAGCCAATGTTCACTAATACACAAAACATCAAAACCAACGTCAACGTCCGCAAGAAATGCCTCAAGTTCACAGAATTTTGAGATAAGGCCCTGAACGTTCAGGTGAAATGCGGAGAATTGTCCGAAATTCCTCGTATTAGCTAACTTCTCCGATTGGACCGGTAGGGAATTCGAAAATTTGCGCCAGCTGATGTCACACTGTCGCCGGTCATAGTTGATACAGCAATACGTGTCGGTTTGATACGGTTGACCACACTGTCAGCAAGTACATTCTTGTATATATAATACATTATTCTACGTTTTTCGGCTTTAGTTAGATGAATAGTATGCAAAGTTATATCTTCAACTCGCAAAATATCGCGCAAATCAAGAAAAATGAAATGTTTACTGTTTATGTTGGAAATAATCTCTTGCATTTCACAATTATACCTGTCAAGGACCTTTCTATAAGCAAGCTTTACATTTAAGACCGGCACGGACACGATACAAACATTGGTATGATGCAGAGATTTTTCCAAATTTAGTATTAGCTCAGGTTTTAAATTTATTTCAGATAGTACGTCATTTGTACCGGCAATCACAACTATAAAATCGTTTCTACTAAAAGAATTAGCCATCAGCTCCAACTGACCGGTAACTTCTGCGAAAGTGGCATTTGGTTTTACAACCGTTTCCACTTGAAAATACTGTCCGCAATAGTCACGCATCAACAGTGTAGCATCCCGACACTGGCTGTCGCCCACTATAAGTAGGGTAGACTGGGTACGTTTGTGCCAGGGTACGGTTGTGACAGTCGCCATATTAGAGAAACTATGACGAATAACGTAGTGGGTGCTACGGGACAGAGAGACAGCGTGCTCGTCTGAACGTGTTTGACACTGTTGTGTCAGTTATCCCACGACATTAACGCTATCAGAGGTCTACATTACTTATAACTGTCAAAAGTAAGTATTTTTATTAGATTTCTTTTAGTAGTTTTTGTTACATATGTACAGCTGGAGCTCTGAGTGTTCTTCTCGTTATAAGTTAAACATTAGTAGTTAAATAGCAGTGATTACTTTGAACGTAGATTATTTTGTGTTGTCATAGTGATTGTTTATATGCGAAGGAGTGCGTTGGGTACAGTTGTGACATATTTTCTGGGTACGGTTGTGACATACGTAATTTTTTATGTTTGTTTTTAGATGCCAAGGAAACGCTTGAGGAAGACAGAATGAGGGCTGTGTGACATAAAAAAATATGAATTTGCTTACAGCGAAGTGAAACGCGGGTCTTCCTAAGGGCACTGCCACACATCGAGGGTATAGCGCAGCGGAAAGCAAAGCGTAAAAGGTTCCGACACGCTCGAACATACAAAAAAATGGGTCGCAACCTTTTACGCTTCGCTTTCCACTGCGCTATATCCGCGCTCGGTGTGTGCCCGTGCCCTTACGGAGAGTTGCGGAAATGCACGAAGTTAATCGCATGTTTTTGCTACGATACATTCGAAAATGCGATGGAGCCGCGGTAGATCACAATAAAGAGAACATCAGAAGGGGGATGTTGCTCATAATAAAGTATTCTCTGAGGAACAAGAACAGCAGTTGTCCAGAAACAAAAAGTGAACCATTTATACAGACACACATAAAATAGAGCCGGTTAGACAAGAACATGAAAAAAAAAGAAAATCGATTGAAGGCTAAGAATGCACAGAAAAATCTTTCTGAACCAAAAGGAGACAACAATAGAAAAGGCCAAAAGAAAGCAAAGAAAAGGAATACATTACCGCCGTCATCGGAGGAAGACTATTTATGTCTTGCTTGTTTAGACGCATATTCTGAAAGCAAAACTGGGGAAAAATGGATCCAATGCCAAGGAAAATGTGAGCTCTGGGAGTCTACTCTCGTGATCTTTTTGAAGCGAATGCGAGACTTTTCGAATGGAGTGGGGATATCACCGGTTGCCCTCCGGTACGTATCTATGCGTAAGTTTTCTTGTTGCTAAGAACAATAACGCACGCGCCACGCCTATACCTTTCAATCAAACTTATGGGAACGTATGGGCGTGGCGCGAGTTACGTACCCAGATATGCTGAGGCAGCACATTCCTAGGAGTAGATTAAGAATAGTATATAAGCAGTAGCATTGTTCCACTTAGCATGCAATCACAAAACATCAACATGTAATTGAGATACCATCATTAATTACGTTCAAAGCAAAAAATCAACAACACAAATTCCATATATTCGACTTTAGTGACAAATATGACGGCCTGATAGGAATAACATTATTGGAACAATTAGAAGCGACAATCGACATCATCAATAGAACTTTGAAGACGAAATTTGTGAACATACCCATTTTATTTGAAGACTCAAAAATTTCTTTAGGACCACGTGAAAGAAAAGTAATCAAAATACCTGTGACTAGAAATAGGAAGAACATAATAGTGCATCATCAAGTATTAGCACCTGGAGTAGAAATACCAGAGGATATATCCAATTCGAAAGATTTCGAGGCACTGACCATCGCTGTAAATTTCAACAATTTTCCTGTAGAAATCGAGATCGATCAACCAATCGACACTGAGGAGTATGACCCCAGGACTAACATCGGTAAAAGCAACAAGACACCATATACACCAAAACAAATTGAAAAAATGCAGATAGAAAATGTTATGATGAACTTAAGGTTAGTTCACCTAAATGATGACGAATACCAACAAATACAAAGCAGATGTTTAGAATATAAGGACATATGTTATGATGAACGTCTACCATTGACATTTACAAATCAAATTAAACATACTCTAAGACTTAAAGATGAAACACCCGCATATTCCAGACCATATAGACAGCCCCAACAGAAGAAAGACGAAATAAAACAACAAGTCCAACAACTATTGGAACAAGATATCATCCAGGAAAGCTACAGCCCTTGGAGCTGTCCAGTTACTGTAGTACCAAAGAAGATGGATGCATCAGGGAAGGTTAAATATCGAATGGTAATATCGAATGGACTACAGACGATTAAATGAACAAACCATTGACGATAAGTATCCTATACCAAACATAACCGACACCTTGGATAAGTTAGGAAGGAGTCAGTACTTTACCACCCTTGACCTTGCTAGTGGTTATCATCAACTTGAAATGGACCCCATGGATGTACAGAAAACAGCCTTTTCTACAGAACAAGGACACTATGAATTTAAAAGAATGCATTTTGGACTGAAGAATGCTCCAGCAACTTTTCAAAGAGTTATGGACAATATACTACGAGGTCTTCAGGAAGACGTATGTCACGTGTACTTAGATGATATTGTTATCTATTCAACAAGTCTTCAAGAACATTTGGAAAAACTTACAACCGTATTTGAAAGATTACGAAAACCAAATTTGAAAATAAAATAGACAAATGTGAATTTTTACGGAAGGAAACAACTTACCTAGGACACGTAATATCGGATAAAGGTGTGAAACCAAATACGGAAAAAATTAAAGCCATCCTGAAATATCCAATACCTACGACAACAAAGGAGATCAAAGCATTTCTAGGTTTGGCAGGTTACTATCGAAAATTTATCAAGGACTTTGCCAAAATTACGAAACCAATGACAAGATGTCTAAAGAAACATGCAAAAATAGTACAGGATGAAGAATTTATAAAAGCATTTGAAACATGTAAACATATATTAACCAATGAACCAGTGTTACAGTACCCAGACTTTTCAAAACCATTTGTATTAACAACGGACGCCTCGAACGTAGCAATCGGCGCAGTACTCTCTCAAGGAAGAATAGGACAAGATAAACCTGTAAGTTATGCTTCTAGAACTTTATCAGATCCAGAACAACTATATTTTTACAATAGAGAAGGAGCTTTTAGCCATCGTATGGGCAACAAAATACTTTAGGCCCTACATCTACGGTAGACCATTCATCATCTACACAGACCACAGACCCTTGGTCTGGTTAACATCACTAAAAGAACCAAATTGCAAGTTAGCCCGATGGAAAATAAGACTAGAAGAGTATGATTATGAAATTCTATACAAGAAAGTAGAAAAAATCAATACAAGGAAATGTCGGAGACGACATAGACCAACTTATAAGAGAACTACTAGAAGGAGAAGAAGATCCCCCAACAATAGAACAATTACCAAATACGTCATTTGTTACAGATGACGTACAACAACCTAGTACATCAGTCACCAGAGACCAAGACCAACCAATGGAACCTGCAAGTACGGTACATTCAAACTTAAACGACGAACCACGAGATACAATACCAACATTGGATGAAGCGATAGACAACAAAAATCCTCAATATCATATCGATCAGACATATTTGGACACATGTAAGATTACACTACAGATAAATCAAGGGAAGAAAATTTACAGAGTAACCATGCCTAAATCAAACAACGAAGAAGAAATATTCAAATTAATAAGGGACTACATGCCACAAGGAAAACAATATTTATATTTCAAACAGGAACAAATGTATAAAAATTTCTGTACAACTTATACTAAATACTTCAATGATAACGGACCTAAATTATTTAGATGCATGAGGAAATTACAGACAATAAATGACCCAGAAGAACAAATGCAGATAGTCAAGAACTATCATGAAGGTAAAAATAATCATCGAGGAATAAACGAAACATTAAAACAACTACAACGTCGCTATTATTGGAACAACATGAAAGAAACTGTTTCAATCTACATAAAACGATGTCAATTATGTAATAGGACTAAATACGATCGTCAGCAACCACACCCAAGTCTAAATATAACTGATAAGGTAGATGTGCCATTTCAACGAATTCATGTCGACGTATTCACCATAGGCGGACAAGAGTTCTTAACAATAATAGATGCATTCACAAAACATGCACAGGCGATAGGCATTAAAAGTAAGAATGCCGTTGAAATTGCCGACGCATTAATTACATACTTTGCTACATTCGGAACACCAGAAGAAATGATAACGGACTCAGGAGCAGAATTCAATAATGGACTAATAAAGGAATTATTGTTAAAACATAAAATTAAAATTCATTATTGCACACCAAACAATCCCAATTCGAACGGAAACATTGAAAGACTTCATTCAACGTTAATTGAGCATTTACGGATTTTAAGAGAAAACGACAAAACTTGTAGCATGACGAAACTGATGCGTATTGCGATCATAGCATACAACAACTCGTTACACACAACAACAGGACTTACACCACATGAACTAACATTTGGACATACAAAGAGCCGTGATCCATTTGATCTGTATTATGATAACCATTTTTACAGTGATTACATCGAGAAACATGTAAACAGATTGAAGACTTTATACCAGAACCTAGGAAATCAAATGCAACAACAAAAGACCAACGTAATTGAGAAAAGGAACGAAAAAGCAAAAACAAAACCTCTGGAGGTAGGACAAGAAGTATATGTCCGATTAAGATCTGGAAATAGAAATAAAATAACACAACATGTTTCAAGGACCATATAGGATTCAAACATTACACGATGATAACACTGCAACTGTAATAGACGATAAGAATAAAACCAGAAAAGTACATATTAAAAATCTAAAACATGGCACTACTGTTCCAGAATCCTTGGATGGATCATCCGTGGACTCCGGGGAGACGTTACCATAAAATCAATAGAAGAAACAACAGGACTGTTGCCAATCCAACTGGGAACAGCACAGAACATCAATACATATTGGAACATTATCAATGTGTATAATTTAACATCGCTGATTGTAGAAGCAAATAAACTGGAAAATAACTACAAAAAATGGATGAAAACGATTAACACCGATACAAGAAAGGGCATCTATGAGGAAGACGTCAATAACTATTGTAAGATCTTACAGAACAGCATAAACATGACGAAAAGAGAGGTACAACAAATTGTACCAACAAACAACAGAAGAAAACAACGTGGAGCTTTCAACTTTTTAGGAAACATTCTAAAAGCAGTCACTGGTAATCTTGATAACGAGGATGCCATACGCTATGATCAGGCAATAACCGAAATTATAGATTCACAAGGAAAAATTAAAGCTATAGTGGATAAACAAATTTCTTTAGCCACTACATCCATCACATTGTTTAATGAATCAATAAACACCATCCAAAGCAACCAAATGATCTTACAATCTAGGATGAAACAGATGGCAGCTACAATAAATAAGACTCAAGACCATTTGTTAAAACAAGAACATCAGATGACGATCAACACCATCTTCAATCAACTGATATTTCTCACGAACAATATAAATGAGATTACAAACACCATTATCAACGCTCTTACATTCGCCAAATTAGAAACATTCTACCCATCAATAATACAACCAGGAGAATTAATCGATGAATTATTAAAAATAAAGTTACCCGGACATGTAAATAAATTACCTGTTAAACCATCAATCAAAACAATAAGATACCTAGAAAATGTATTAAAAATCAAAGCTTACGTAAAGGGAGAAAGTATTATATTTATCATAATGGTACCATTGGTGGAACCCGAATCATACAATTACTACCATCTCTTCCCCTTACCTTTACCAACAAATAATTCCTATTTTAAGTATATCTTACCATCTAATCCTTACCTGGCAATAAACGAAAATAAGTTTGTATCTTCAAGAGACCAATGCAGAGAAGTATGGCCCGGGGAATACATATGCCAAGCAGAGCATAGTACCATCATTTCCAACACGTCACCATGTGAGATACAATTATTACGATTTACTAATAACTATGATGTATGCAGGCAGACCTTTACAAAAATCCAGGATATAGAGATCACAAAGATTGCACCTAACCAATGGATCATCACTGCCCCAAATTCAACCAATGTCAAGAAACGCTGTGATAAGACAGAAGAAATGGACAACATACGTGGGACCCACCTAGTAGAGATTACATCAGGCTGCATGATCACCATCAATGACAGGACTCTACAAGTGTACGAGTCCACAACACAACGAATAATAAGACCCAATATCCCGCAGCTACAGCTGAATCGCGGACCAAAATCCAGCGAAGAAAAAATTCATGAAATTCGGCAACTACAAGAGGTCCACTATCAGAACTTGACGGACATCCACACCGGACTATACAAATAAATAAATACAAATTAAAAGAAGAGTTACAACATGTAACAAAACCAAAACTTCACCAATTACCTATATATTGGACAATCATTTTATATGTTATTTTATGTTTAGCAATCCTTGGAATCGTAGCCAAGTTTATTATCAAATACCGAAGGTCGAAGCTCTTGCCGCAACCTTCAACAGTCAGCATCCGCGGAGAAGCTATATCAATAAACAAAAGTCATCCATTGTCCCACTAAGGCCAACGGGATATCTTTCGTCTCGGGATGGAGGAGTTACGTACCCAGATATGCTGAGGCAGCACATTCCTAGGAGTAGATTAAGAATAGTATATAAGCAGTAGCATTGTTCCACTTAGCAGTTATAATTATAGTCAGTATTATACTCTTAGATATTACGCACATCAAACTCTGTATGTAATATTTAAATAAATTGTTTTTTTTAATTAACAAGTGTTAAACAATTATATTTCGCGTGTGTTATTGTTCTTAGCAACAAGCAAACTTGCTCATAGATACGTACCAAACAGAGGGCAACCGGTGATATCCCCACTCCATTCGAAAAGTCTCGCATTCGCTTCAAAAAGATGACGAGAGTAGACTCCCTGGTCCCACTTTGAGTGCGCAGGTGGTAGTCGCCATTACGTTTGTGTCTAGATCTCGACTAGATCTCTGTATCTTTTTTTGTCTTTTGAACTTTAATCAACCTTCTCGTGTTTTTTGATGTTGTGTGTTATTACACAAATCTTTATTTTTTTCTTGAAGGAGATTTTTCAGTTTTTGTTTCACTAATTTTGATATAACATTATTATAATTTGTTTTGTATTTTGACACAGTTACCATAATGTGTAATTAGAAATATTCAGTTAACTTTTTGACTGATTCTAATATGAATATTTACAATAACTGTAGATACTACAGTACCTTATTAGTTCAAGCGATTAACGTATAACCAGATTATATTGCTGATGTTACAGAAATGTTAAATTTTTCCAGAAGAAGAATATGTTGCACTATGTTAGATATTACTTGCAATAAAAGTGATTTTAGGCTAGTTTGGTGCTTTTTTAAACCTGTCACTACCGACCCCAAGCACTGTCACAACCGCTCCTGGGTTGTGGTCGGTTGTGACAATTTTTCCTTTTTTCTCTAATTTTCTCATATGAGCTAAGCATTGTACATAGGTCGAAACTTTTAGTATTCATATAGCTATAGACAAATGTACCCTTTACTATAAAACACATATTTTTTCCAGCTAACTAGCATAGTAACAAAATAATGGGCGGTCATATGAAATTTGGCACAACCGTACCCAGTCTACCTTACTTTGGCAGAATCCCGTTGCACGCCCAACCCCCGCTTTACAGTCTCCACCATTACCTCACAACGCCGCTCACCATGGCCAGATGTCTCCACTAACGATTCTAACGATTATATCGACAAACCAAGATAAACCTATTTATCAGTACGTATTTGTATATCATATGTATGTATTATTGCTATTTTATATTTTCGTCGTGACAGAGATTATATTTTTGGTCTTGTAAATCGGTGAGGATTGAATTTTGTGAATTCAACCTAATAAATGTTTAGGGTGATGTGTGGTATTTATCTTGAATAATCTGGAACAATTAATTTGTGAAATTAAAATGTGCTAAGCCCATGCAAGAAGAGAGGCAAATTTCCGAAATCAAATCGAACCAGTTTGAATAAAACTAAAAACAGTTGAATCATTAAAAAACAGTTTGAATCAGTTTGAATTAAACTACATTCCATATTTTACGTTTTTACTATTATTTAACCTTCGTTTAATCTTGGACCAGGTGGAAATTTTCATCAATCGAATTGAATCAAACCACTTGTAAACTGTAAACATTTGAAAATAGGTGATAAAATTTCATTTAAAAATGTATGAGATGAATTTAATATGTACATAATTTTTAATGAGGTTTTTAAATGTTACTTACGTGCATCTCGAATGCCCCTATTCACAATTATTTCTATTCATATTCTTTTTATTGTTGAATTACGATATTTAGAAGAACCAATTGGTCAAAAATTATGTTGTACAACGTCATAGACAACAAAACCTGTCGAAATATCAAAGTCCGCTAATACAATAGTAGATATAATTCGCGGGGATTGGACCACAACAGTGCAAAAACTTCAGTGCAACATCGTTGCCAGTTGTAACTGTGGTCGCCATCTGTCGGCTGGTAGCGTAATGAAGGTTTTGGCATGTCGTATGGTGGTCGGATAGCACATTAGGTTTGTGTGCGCCATCTGTCGGCCATTTAGTGAATAATTTGAAAATGTTTGCGCAAGCGCCGTGTGTCGTTTTGTGTCGTAATATTTTTACTTAATTAAAAAAATACCCTTTAATAGGCTCGAACTAGCCTCCAGAGTACGCGCACATGTCAGATGTTTAAAAAATACCTTGTAATATTACGCGCTATTTGTTGATCGTTTTTTTTTTTTGTAAGATACTGTACTTACATTATAAATATATCTCAATTATGGGGAAAACGAATTTGAAGATTGAAGTATAATAGAAATTATACATCTTAATGTGAATTTTTGCTTATTCTCCAAAGTTAAAAGTAATATATAACATACTATTAATAATAATTAAAAAGAGCATTAAATAGACAACGTACTATTAATAATAATTAATTTTTGTAAACAAATAACTAAAGAATATTGGTTTTACTTTTAGTATGCGAACTAAGCCTAGGTACCGAATGCGACGATGACCGGGACTGACCCACTTTCGTTTGTCGTATAGAACGGTTCGCTTACGCTTACGCTCGGTGAATAAAACATTTCCTTTCGCTCGACGCTAAGGCGCGTTCGCATCAATACATTGTATGTGTATGTACTTATATATAATGCTGCAACATTGTAACTTGTAAATACATTTAATCGATACGTATATGTAACTAAAAAACAAATGCATTAGAAACTCTGATTTCACTGAGAAATGAATTGTATATAAACGGAAAGCCAAACGCATATGGTTACAGTACATCTTTCTACACACTCTAGTACTTACAGCGTTCTACCATAATGGAGTCAAGTAAGAGATACAGTTGTTAGTGTTATCAACAAAGAAATCTTAAACATATTTTTGTTAACAGTTGCATCAGTTACATCTCTGGTATTATTACTACCACAACATTTAAGGGTATGTGAATTTTCTTTTAATTTAAATATTTAACATTGCTTTAATTAATTGAATACACATATGTAGGATATGCCAATATGTTTTTTGTACAATTGTGGACCGGTACCAACGCCATTTCCGCCGGCAAACATGACTCAATTAACCCCGACAATGGCATATTATATAGAGGCGGGTATCGTCTTTATAATGGTTTATACTAATGTTAGTATAAAAAAATTCTATCCAAATTAAATCTAATAATACTTTTTTTTATTTCAGACTTAGGTGAATAATACATATATATATAATTTTTAATGAAATTAGTAGTAATAAATCAAGACATCTTATTAAAATTAAATCGTTTTATTATTAATTTAGATAATACAAACATAGTGTTAAGCGAATAAAATAGATCTATATTTAAAAGAACAGTTAGTAATATTTTTAAATCGTATTTCCTATATAATAAAAAATTAAGAGTTAACAAAACATACAGCTTATTAGAAAAATGTGTTAGTAACTTTAAAAAAAGGTTACAAATTAGTGTTTAAATTCAACACACACACAATCTAAATTGTAAACGTACAGTTCAAGTAAAGTAACAAAGTTAAAACATCAGTCATGTTCTAACAATTCTTGTTAAAATAAAAAATAATTAATTAAGCGAAGAAATAATTAAAATTTCTTGAACTGAACCAGGTTAGCATGGTTTGCTTTGCCTGTATCCAGTTCACCAAGATAGACTAATGCATATTTATTATTCTTACTTTGAATAGACTCACAGAATGCCGGTGTTATTCTTTCTGCTACTCGTTTAGGTAAAAAAACAGCAAACCCTTCCTCATGTATCCCTTCAAGGTCCACAAGGACGCTAGGCCATTTCAGGTGATTGAATATCTTCATTTCATTAATAGGGTATGGAAAATTAACTTCCATTTCCCTAAGTGGTTTGATTGCTGTCGAAATACACATTCCAATTTTATTCAACTCGTCCATTTCCAAATCGGAGGCAGTTTCTTCTTCTTCTTCTTCTTGTTCTTCTTCTATATAGATCTTCTTATTTTTTTCTTGTTTCTGTTCCACAGCTTTGCGTTTCACACCAGTCTTGGTAGATTTCCTGGCGGTAGTTGTTGGTACATTTTCCGAATGCGTAGTAACCTCCGATGGAATATTACCGTGTTTGTTTATTGCCTGACTTGAACTTGTGCCAGGCAATAAGTTGAAATTATCTAGAAGATTCAATTCCATTTGACTGTACTCAGCCATTTTTGTTGTGTTTGGTTTAACTTGGTTCGTTACTTGAACTGTTGTGTGTGTCTTGGGTTGAATCTCATGCCATTTATATATAAATGTGATTTCACGCATTAAGGAGGGAAAGGAAGGGATGACGTAATGTGAATGTAGAATACCAATCAAACTCATGGTCAAAAGCATTTTCTTTGTTCTCATTAAAATTAATAACTATGAATACCTATTATATCTAGGATGATATAAATTTAAAATACCGTGGTGAAGATATTGTAATTGACTAAAATTTTGTGCATGATCTTCATGGAACATGCGAAAACACTGACCATATCTGAACACTTTGAAAAGCGGTACAATTTGGCAACTAGAACACCAAAAGTCTTTATTCAACACATATCCATCCATAAATTCGTCACATCCATCAATTCCAGTGAAAGTGAACCGGTAATGTTCAAAATTTTCCCACTGTATAAATTCGCGTAAACCATATGCTCTTCGCGTTCCGTTAATTTGAGCTAAACATCTTTCACACATTTTACCCAAAGGTGTTTGAATAAATGTATGTAAAATACATACTGCTTGATCTGGACTGAATCTACTCATAGTTTGACTAAAAATATTGTAACGGCATTGAGCACGTACAAGCGGGTCTGAATGATTTCCCATAATTAGTAAGAATTTGACTAGTTTTCGTGTGAATTGAAAACTAATTTGAAATGAGATATTTTCACTACATGTTATAAATAGATATGGGTCATTGTCTTTTTTTAATAAATTCCACTGAACACTATGCCAATTTCTCAAAAGCATGTTTACAAGTTTTTTCGGTAAGCCTTTTGTTTTATCAGTTGCCAAAAAGTAATACAATTGTAGTTTAATTGGTACATTACTACAAATACTCACAATGGTTAAATTTAGGAGCGTATCACAATTATACACAATTGACATGATTGGTTTTTTGAAATTGAAACACTTTTTGTTATGCATGTGCAGGAGTTGCCATGGCGCATAATCCGTTCACTTAATTTACATATTTTGTTCATTATTATTCTTGAGAGCAAATGTAAAAGTTTTCGCTTGCCGTGTTTAGCATTTTGCACACGGCTTGCATAATTTGCATTTATAGGTAACACGCAGTACCGAGGTCATTTTTATTTTCCCATGGCCATGCAGGTGCAAAATGACGTCATTTTTATGCGTTTGCTTTGGTATAAAATATGCCGAAATGCTGCAAGTTGTTTACTGTGCTACGAACACGTGTTCCTTCATGATCTATTCAAATTAGTGCATCAGTATAGTCTTCAACGTTGTTATTATTATGAACGATAAAGTTATTTTTGAATATATATTAGAAAAAAAAGGATCGATTCTACCACATAAACCAATTCAGTTTGAACATCAGGAACTGCCGTGCTGCTTACAGCTATTTGAAGAAATTTGGTTGTGTTATAAAATTAAAGTATACGAAAGTAACCAATTTTTACACGTTTATTGGAAGGAGGAAAATGTAAGTAAATTTTTTGTTTGTTGTTAATTATCTTACTTTCCTTTTTTTTTAGTTTGTAGATACCGATACTTAAACTTTCACGATGGACCGTTTTAACTGTGGCGTTTGTGAAAAAACTTTTAGTCGTAAAAGCTCTTTAAAAAGACATCCATGTATGAGGATTTTTTCTACATCTTCAACTGCAATGCATGCTGTAGTTGATGATCGTGTTGTGTGCGATTTATGTGGTAAGTCGTTTACCAGCTTTAGCGTTTTTCAACGACATCTCTTAGCGACACATATAAATGTGAACAAACGTAAGCGTAATGAAGAAGAAGAAGATCATTCACCCGAAATTGTTAAGAGGCAAAAAGTTGCTTCTGCTTCTACGTCTTCTGGCAACCACCAGCTAAACGCAGCAGGACCATCGATTTCACGACCGGCGAAAGAATATACATGCAACACGTGTAAGGTGACGCTATCGACAGCTCTACAGTATAGGGGACATCTGCGCTCTCAAAACCATCGTACCAATAATTTGACAGTTCTTCAAAGGGATGGAATCAGCGAAATTGCGAGTGCCTTTCAACACCGCATAAAAAGCTATCGTGTTGAAAATAGAGAAGCTGCTGACATTCCGTCATTTTTGGATAACGTTAAATTGAAGGTATGTAAGCTGATAGAAGATGTAATCCCCGATTTGAAGATTTTCAAATTACAATTGGAGCTGTTTTGTAATTTTATTAAACCGCAAAATGTAGCAGCGGCCGAAGCAGGGACAACCGTCGACGGCGATGACAACACTTCACATCAACAACAACAAGGTGAACTAAAATCTTTTAATACTAAATATATTATTATTGATGGTAGTTCTAACTTGAGTGAAGTCTATGACTTGCTGGTTGGTAAGATACAAAAAAAAGCCGAGGAATACCAGGAGAGGGAAAGTGGCTGGAGTTTAGCGAGCGTTTCACATCTCGAAATTAATATTAATAAGTATTCACCGCTAGGGTCATCGTCGTATGTAGACTTACCGCCGGATATCAAAAATAAGAGGGCGTGTATTAATATAAAAAATGAGGATAATCATTGCCTAGCTTGGTCGTTATGTGCAAGTTTAAAACCAGCATCTGATCACTCAGACCGTGTTTTATCATACCCCCATTGGTCAACTGTATTAAATTTAGAGGATATAACGTTCCCAGTAAAATTAAAAGATATTCCGCGAATTGAAAATTTGAATAATTTAAGCATAAATATATACGGTTTAGAATACGATACAGCTTCTAAAGAGCATATTGTGGTGGGGCCAATTTTTTTGACTAAATCAGAGCGAGACGTACATGTTAATTTGCTATTATTTGAGAAAGACGAAGAAGATCCAGATTATGATGTTAATCGCGCTTCACATTATGTATTAATTAAGAACCTGTCACGACTTGTTGCATCACAACGTAATAAGCGAAAAAAGTTGCAACCGATTTGCAATGGTTGTTTGACATTTTTCGAAACGCAGAGACATCTCGATATTCATCGTCAATTCGATTGTAATAGAATATGTACGATTTTGCCCACTAGAGACTTAAAGAAAAATAAATTAGGTGCTATGGTCCCCGAAAATATGTTATGTTTTACCAATTTTCAAAAAAAACTAAAGGTGCCTTTTGTAGTTTATGCCGATTTTGAATGTATGCTACAGCCAATTTCATCATGCGCGCCTAATCCGGCCAGATCTTATACGCGAAACACGCATGCACATATTCCCTATAGTTTTGCATTTCAAATTGTTTGCTCGTTTAATTCGGAACTTAATCGATTCGAAACATATAGCGGTCCAGATTGCGCGGAGGTATTTGTAACTAGACTTTCAGAGATAACCCAACAACTATATACTACGCATTTTAAGACAATCGTTCCGATGACGCGCCTAACGCAACGGGAAAACAATGATTTTTATGCAAGTCGAACTTGTCACATTTGTGAGAAGCCAATTACCCCCCACGATTACGACAATGACAATGGGAAGGTCCGCGATCACTGCCACCACTCTGGCCGATACAGAGGCCCCGCCCACAAAAACTGTAATTTAAACTATCAAATTCGTCGATTTATTCCGATTTTTTTCCACAACCTTTCCGGTTATGATGCGCATCTTTTTATAAAACAATTGGCAGCTGACGGTGAGAAAATTGACGTTCTTCCCCTAAACAAGGAGAATTACATCAGTTTTACAAAGTACATTGTCGTAGATCATAAAATTAATTCAAAGGGTTCAAATTATGATGTATATTTTCAATTAAGGTTTTTAGATTCGTTTCGTTTTATGGCATCCTCTTTGGATACACTAGCGAATAATTTGAAGACTGAAGATTTTGTTAATGTCAAGGAGACTTTTCCCATATCGGAACATTTTCTTTTAATGAAACGAAAGGGTGTCTTTCCGTATCAGTATGTAGATTCGTTGGCGCGACTGGAAGAAACACAACTACCTTCGCGCCAGGAATTTTTCAATTCGCTGACGAATACCGCAATAACGGAGCAAGAATATGCGCATGCGAAAACTGTTTGGGATACGTTCGGTTGCGCGAAACTATTGCACTATTCGGATTTGTATTTAAAGGTTGACGTTTTGTTGCTTGCCGATGTGTTTGAAAAATTTCGCAAAGTTTCCCTCAACACATACCAGCTCGATCCTTGTAATTACTTTTCATCGCCCGGTCTATCTTGGGATGCTATGCTAAAGTATACCCGTATTGAATTGGAGTTGCTAACCGACATGGATATGTGTCAATTTATTAAAAACGCCATTCGCGGTGGTATTTCTCAATGCTCGCGTCGCTATGCGAAAGCAAACAACCCGTACTTGACGTCATTCGATCGTACTTTGCCAACCACTTATCTTACGTATTTGGACGCTAACAATTTATACGGTTGGGCAATGTCGAATCATATGCCGATATCGCATTTTAGTTGGTTGACACGAGCCGAAATTGAGGCGTTGAACGTACAGCATGTAAGCGATACGTCCGATGTAGGGTATATTTTTGAGGTGGATATTGAGTATCCGCAAGAATTGCACAATCTGCATAATGATTTGCCATTTTTATCGGAAAATCTTATACCACCTACCTCAAAATTTAAAAATAAAAAATTACTTTTGACTTTAGAGAATAAACAAAAATATATAATACATTATCGAAATCTTAAGCAAGTGTTAGCGCACGGTTTGAAAGTAACACACGTTCATAGAGTTTTACAATTTAAGCAGGCGGCTTGGATGAAAACCTATATTGACCTTAATACAAGGTTACGTCACCAAGCTGAAAACAAATTTGACAAGGATAATTACAAACTGATGAACAATGCTGTATTTGGCAAGACAATTGAAAATGTGACGAAGAGGGTTGATGTTCGACTCGTCACGCATTGGGAGAGTCGACATAAGCGCAGAGGCGCGGCACACTTTACGTCACAATTAAATTTTAAATCTATTAGCGTGTTTACGGACAATTTTGTAGCAATTCAAATGCAAAAATTGAAAATTGTATACGATAAACCAATTTACTTGGGGTTTTGCGTTCTCGAACTTTCCAAATTATTAATGTATGACTTTTATTACGGTTTTTTGAAGAGACAATACGGCGAAAGAGTCAACCTATGCTATACCGATACCGACAGTTTGATTTTACTCACCCAAACGGAAAATGTATATACCGACATGAAATTGCATATTGATAAATTTGACACATCCAATTACAATGCTAATAACGCGTATAATATTCCGCTTGTTAATAAAGCCGTTTTGGGCTTAATGAAGGATGAGAATTGTGGTAAAGTGATGAGGGAATTTGTCGGTTTACGTTCCAAAATGTATTCATTTACCGTTGAGGGCGAAAGTGCGCAAGAAAAGAAAGCGAAAGGTATTAAGCGGTACATTGTTAAGAAAGAAATTAAATTTGACGATTATAAGAGATGTCTATTGGAAAATTGCGTTCTCTACAAGCAACAAAACTCATTTCGATCGTTAAAACATAACATATACACACAAAGTCAAAATAAATTGGCCCTATCAGCGCGCGACGATAAACGATTTATTTGCGAGGATTCAATAAAAACGTTTGCCTGGGGACATTATACGCTCGATATTTAGTAGTATTAGTAGTAGTAATTTAGTTGTCTTGTGCTAGTCATTACGTTAAGATGTGTAATAATAGTTATATTATGGTAGAATTAGATGTTTTTACCAACATGAAGAGCACGTACACTGATCACCTAAAAAAATGCTTAACTTCGAACGATATTGACGGAGTGAAATATTTATTAAGTAAAACTCAAGTGCCGGAAGAATTGCTCACGTACGGACGTTTATGCAATACGCCAGTGAATATTCTAGAGACACTGTTCGAATCGAAACTTCTAACTGACAAATTTGTGAAGTGCGCGTTGGAATTACTTTTAGAAGCGACAGACAATAGCAATAATGCAATTGAAATGAATGTAACGTATATAGCGACCATAGCTAAACAGATAAATTGTATCCATCAGTCGGATGAAAACTATAAAAAATGTTTGCTCGTTACGTTGTTGCTGAGTGACGAAAAGAAAAAGGATGTAACGTCACTTTCTATGAATAATTTAATTAACAACTATAGAAATGTACGCTATTATTTTGAAAAAAATGTATGTGATGCGTTGTATAATGCCGATGTAAACTATTTAATGACATTATTGAATACAATTGGTGTTGCGAGAGGTTGGCAATTTCGTTTCGAGCCTACAACGCGTCAATCGCATAAGGATATTCGTAAATGGTTGACGGATAATGTGCAAAAGGGACTCAAAGGACATAGCGTGGGCTGGCAGTCGGGACCCGATACGGGCGTTTGGTCCTCTAGCAATCTTGAAGACTATATTGAAACACTAAAAATTATTAATTGTTACACTCGTCTCAATTTGTAAATTATTTTTGCATCTGTATGTTTAATAAATTTTTTTTCTCAAGCATTTGTTTAATTTTTGTTTTAGTAATAGGAAAAAAAAAACAAATTGAAAAAAAGTCATTTATTCAGTATTATACAATTTTTCTTTTCTGCTAATTTATTCAATCAAAAAACGAAATCACACCCCGCCGATGAAGGTCTCGGTGATTGCGATGAGGATGACTTCGTCCACCACGTTTGCAGCCAATCGCGAAGAAGGTAAGCATTTTGATGGGCACATTGCAGCTCGTTGATGGCATGCTTGTTACAATGATACTTGGCACCAACACCAACAATACCATCAGCTCCTCCTCCTGCTTGAAGTTTTAGCGTTGAGAGTGCCGGACAACCCATGTCTTCAATATTGAGAATACGAATATTTGGTAGGATGTTTTCTAACCAGCGTTTCTTTTGCAGTCCCTTGACGATAATTTGAGAACCGCTATCAATTCCGGCCATCCGTAAAAGTGAACATAAATTGGTATAAGGAGCCTCATCTTCTGCTGCTGCTTCTTGTTGTTGACATTGCGATGTCAAATTGTAGTTACCGCCATTGTAGAGAAAATTCTCATCTTGCTTTTGCCACGTAAGTCCATGTATTTGTGTCGTTACGAAACGTACATGTCGCTGTAGATTTTCCTCCAAATGCGCGAACTTAACGGGTAATTTGAAAAATTTATGCAACTCACCATGACCGGAATAAACATGTATTAGTGTCAGTTCTTTGCATATGAATTCACTATCTTTCAGTTGAAAGCCTTGCACGTCAACGACCCAAGTGTTCATCATGGCGGTCTAGAGCGATCTGACCTCGCCCGTTAACGGTCTATATTTTAAAATACAGTCGTTAATTAGGAGACAGTAGAGTGACGTCTTGTCGGGTATATCTTCGCTCGTTTCGAATTCTAGCCGAATGTCTACCGCGCTACCAGTACTCATAAGTTCGTTCTGTCGCGAACAATCGATTACGATGAGCGTATGCTCGGCGAAGAACATGTCGGGCGTGAGGAGCGGTTCGCTGCGTCGATTATAGTACGACGCCTGGAATTTTGCATACATCTCGTACAAAATTATAAATTGTCTATGCTTGAAATTGGCATTAATGGACTCGTACGGGAATTGTTGGCTATTGAGAAAAAGTTTTACATTAACCAAATTACAATGATCGAACAAGGTCATATTTTTATTTTGTTGATTTTTTCGATCGGTATGAAAAGCTAGAATCGCATAGCGCGGTTTCTCCAATTGCGAACTCGACTTGATCGACCACGTATGCTGTCTCGTCTTCGGCAGTAGAGGATATTCGCATAGATTCCAACTGCGAAAAGCCAAATCCAATTCGCGACCACTCGAAATGGTATTCAATAGGCTGATGCGTTCCGCATCGCCAACGGCTATATGCGGTACTCGCCACACAATTTTACTGATAGTGACTTTGAGCGTTTCCGTCGGATCGCTACTATAGAGCGCATTAAGGTCTGAGTTAGAACGTATCAAGACGAGCTCCTGATGCATGTTTAAAATCACGCGCTGATGATCCTCTCCAAAGGCAAGCCAATATTTTAATGGTATGCATACGTTAAAAAAACCGGTTGTTTCGTCAACTCCTTTGTAGACATTCAATTGATAGCCAGCCATGGCGGCGAGTTCCATTTCGTTTTTATTGAACGATACGAGCGCTTTGAGAGTTGTCGCTACGCCGGGATTTCGTACACGATCGATAACCTTACCGCCCATCTCGAAACGAATTTCCTCGAATAGATGGGCAAAACCGTTGTTGATAATTTTTCCGGTCGGCGATACCTTACCATCGGCTCGCAACAATTTACCCTCTATGTAAATACAACTACGACTCGGTAGCGTTAGCACGTCGAGTTGTTGAATTGGAATTCGTACTTCATCGTTGTTTTCAAAACTATTTGTCGTATAGGGATAATGATTGAAAATTTCTGCCTTAACAATTGAATTGTCAAATTGAACTTTTTCAGTTACGTTTAAAATATCCATTATTGTTTACGTCGCAATTTAAATCCCAATGCTTGCAAGAAACGTTGATTTTCAGGTGTTAACCGTTTAACAGTTGACGGACAAGTAAACATTTTTATCGTAGGCTTGGAATTTATAAATTGATTTTATCGTTGGTCGGTTAGCTCACGACTCCTCGAATTAAAGTTAAGACCCATTACGTTGCTCTCGTAGATGCAGTCTTATCGTTACGACTTCCTCTCTGAAATTGATCAAGTTATCGTCTTGATCTACTATTTTAAGGACAATATTGTCAATTCTTTTCGTATTTAGCGGCATGTAGATGACATTTTGCGGAGTCTCGATGATTTTGTAGCCGGGCGGTACGGACGGAAAAAACTCGTGTATCGTATGCGCAGCATGATCGTTCATATATGCACCGTATATTATATTACATTCAATTTTAATTGTATTAATTCGCAGAATATCTACCACGTGTTTGGACTCGTGCGGTGAATCCGACGCCTTTAACACTTTTGTTTTGTCGAATCCCAATAGAGGTGCTATGGAATTTTTTACATTCCAATCGACGTCTCGATCGCAATCGATGACGCATTTCAAGGTATTATTGTTTGCGCGAATGCTAAACTTTACTGCGTTCGATTTCTTTTTTGTCTTATTGAGCTGTGAATTAATTTCCGTATCGATGTCGGCGAGCTCGTATGAACCGACTTGAATTGTAATTAATTCGCCGTCAATTTTCAGTGTATTATTATTTCGGTCGACATTGGGAATTGCATTATACGTCTCAAAGTTTACCAAACCCATTTCATAATTGACGCCGCCGTTCAACTCGATGGGAGGATTATAGTAGGCCCTCAGAATGGAATCTCTAGCGCTGAGTGTAAACGTAGTTTGCGTTGTCATAGTGATTATGGACGTCGTCGTCGTCGTTGTTGTCGTACGCCTTCCAATTATCGTCTGAGTGATTTAGACGCTTCGTAGGAAATTTAAACACAATGCGCCACAATTGCTACTATCGTAAGACTGATACGGTTCGTGGTTATATTTTATTTGTATGTCGTTTCCGGCACTCTTAAAATATTTTACTATTTTCTTGCTCGGTCGTAAGTTTCCGAAACTATCAAAGTAAATAACAATGTTACCCTTTTTAATGTAGGCCACCCAATGCGTTCCCGGACCGTCTGCATCGTCTAAATTAATTATACCGCGCTCGTTTTGTTTGCTAATGCGTTCGGGTAAACGGTTGTGCATAAAAATTCCGCGAAAATGTCGAATGCCTCGAGCGTACCGTTCCAAGTCGATGTTCGTCAACGCAGTCGCTGGAATGTTGATCTTTTTTTTTTTCCTCTTCTTAATCCCTTCCCTTCCTTGTACGGTTTCAGATGTAGACCCTTTCCCGCAGCAGCAGCGGTGATTGTTTCCATTGCCCGATTATGTCGTTCGCGCTCTCGAAGTTGTTGCTTGGATGCTTTGCTATCTTTAACAGCCTTAGCGATTGAGGATGCACCCGTTGCTAAAGCTCCCAAAGCACTCAGACCGGCAAAAATTGGTATTAGAGGTAAAAAGCCGCCGCGTTTAGGTATTGGGATAACGCGCTGTTTTTTTTTCTTTCTCCTTACCGCCAGTACGGCTGGAAATTTAATTCCCCTACCACCGCTACGACGACCGTTACTAACCATTGTTCCTTCTTCTTGTTGTTATCGCTTCAACGTTCAAATGGTAAATGAAAGATTTTAAAAACGATTGTCACTTAAAACATTTGTTAGTAGGTCATTGGAACCGCCATGAAGCTGGTCAAACAAAAATGTCGTCTGCACGTGACAAATGTTGATATTACATCACAACAACAACAACAATGCAATGGTAGCAAGCACGGCCCACTTTTACCATCCAGCATTCGCGCAATTATATGCGGTCCGTCGAATTGCGGTAAGACGAACGTAATGGTCAGTCTACTCGAGGCGCCAAACGGATTGAAATTTGAAAACGTGTACGTGTATTCCAAGTCACTTTTCCAACCAAAATATCAATATTTGAGGGATTTATTGCAACCATTAGTTGGTTATTTCGAGTACTCCGATGATGTCGACATAATTCATCCTTCGGAGGCGCGTCCAAATTCCGTTTTTATTTTTGACGATGTGGCATGTCAGAAACAGTCAGTCATTCGGGACTATTTCAGCATGGGTCGACATAAATCAATCGATAGTTTCTATTTATGTCAAACTTATACGCACATTCCCAAACATCTTATTCGCGACAATGCTAATTTGTTGATTGTCTTTCCGATGGATGATCTAAATTTGCGACACATTTTTCAGGATAGCGCTAACAATAGCGATTTTTCTTCTTTTGCTGAATTTAAGCAAATGTGTTCCTTATGTTGGACCGATAAGTACAGTTTCCTGGTTATTAGTAAGGATAATGACTTGAACAATGGCCGATATAGAAAGGGGTTTCATTGTTATATAAAACTACCGTAATGCGCACTAAAACATCATTAGAAGACGGTACGCGAAAACGTTCAGATGGTATTTTTTTTGTTCGCTTACTCATACAAGCATGAGCTCTAAGGAAATAACTAATCGATTAATTAGAGCTAAGAAAAACATTAAACAGAAACTGGCTGCTCTTAAACAAAGCAAGTTAAGGTCTGAAGAACAACTTAAGAGCAAATATAAACCAATTACAGAATCCCTTCAAAATTTAGTTAGAACTAATGCCACTATTAAATTAGAACCAAAAGCGGAAATAAAAAGAGACGACGGTGATGATGATGGTGACAACGATGACGCACAGACGAAAAAGGATACAATAATGAAGGAACCATTATCATTGCTGCAACAGAAGAAGAAACCAAAACATAGAGGTCGAACATCATTGCCTTTCGAGGAATATGATGATGATGACGTATTTCAAATGAGTACACCAAATGTTAGACGAGAAGACGCAGAAGAAACGTTCGAAGCATATGTCGACCCTGACGAATCTACAATGACACCAACTCGTCAACGCGATTTGGAAACAACCGAAAGTTCATTCGTGGAGTATATGGATCAATTCGCTCCCTTATCTAGAGATTACATTGAGGGATTTATTAGGGATACCAAAAACGTGTACGACCATAGTCGTGTGGGCGTCCGCCATGATCCCGAGCTTGATAAATTCTATCTTGGCTCCTCAGAATTACAATTTAACAACCAAAATGCTAATATTGTTGTTGACGGACGAGAGTTCAAAGGAACGCCGGGCCTTTACGAATTAATATTCAAGAAAAATCCGACAGACGATTCAAAGGAAGATCAAAAGAATTATCGTGAAATGGTATTAATGACAAACGCGGCGCGAGTAAATCATGATCCGAATAAACAAATTGCCGGTAATGCCGGCGACAAATATCGTAAAGTTATCGCTCCGCTCATTTACAATCAATCGACACCCAAAAGTACGCGTCCGACGACGACGGCGGCGGCGGGAAGAGCGAGAGCTAGCACCTGGGCTAGTAGTAGTAGTCAATTCGGCGGACGCGGTCTGATGAGCTACAATAACAAACCGATTGAATTCACGTTTTGGGATGATGCGAATCAACTTATTAGTCGCTTAAGGCTGTTGCTTGCATCACAAGATGCCGGAAATGACGGTCACGAGAACGAAATTAATAGCATCGTGGAGGAATTACGCGAAGCGCGAATAATTGTATAAATTTGTAAATTTGAATTTTTTTCTATCACTTTTACCATGACTCTTGATAAGTTTGGTCGTCATATATCCACAAGAGCAAAAGATTTAAAATCATTATCGTCGCCGTCGGTGGATAAAGAACTATACGCGTACATTTGTTTATCTATACGCGGCTCGTATAAATTCGACTATTCGACATTAACATTTAATTACCAATTGGATAACGGTACCGCTACCTATCAATATCCATTGAAGCAAATAGGCGAAATCCAAAGTGCTACCGTTTTTCCTGTCGACTTAATCACACACATTAATTCATCAAAAAAGGGTATTTCAAAGGATAATTTAAATGGAACTGTTATTCGGAACGGTGATGCAATAACATTTAGCTTAGATAGTGCTATTACATCATCTACCACAAAGTTGACAGGAAGACATCGACCAATAAGTACGCATATGTACGTAGAACTACTCGTTAAATATAGAATATGAGTGACCTTAAGCAACAAGTGGTCGACGAATTGCATAAACCGGCCCGAAAGACCTTCAAACGTAGACGCGTAATCGTGAAAGGACTAGATGATTTATTTCAAGCCGACCTTGTCGAGATGATTCCGTACGCGCGACAAAATCGCGGCAACAAATATATTCTCGTTGTTATCGATGTATTTTCAAAATTTGCCTGGGCCGTTCCGACAAAAACAAAGTCCTCCAAAGATGTTGCCGCCGCAATGAAAAAAATACTATTGTTGGGACGTCATCCGGCGAATTTACAAACCGATTTAGGAAGAGAATTTTATGGCCCTGAATTCTCAATGCTAACGAAACAATTCAATATCAATCATTACTCGACATATAGTACGATGAAGGCGTCGGTAGTGGAGCGTCTAAATAGAACACTAAAAGCGATGATGTGGAAAGAGTTCAGCATGCAGGGGTCCTATGCGTGGTTGAAACTATTGCCACTTACTGTTTCAAAATATAATAATACCGTTCATTCAACGATTAAAATGAAACCGGTAAATGTTACTCGCGATAATGAAAAGCAGCTGCTGGACAGCGCCTATAATTACATTAAAATGAGTAATTTAATTACAAAATTTAAACGAAACGATCACGTAAGGATTTCGAAATATCGCAGTCTATTCGCAAAAGGTTACCAACCAAGTTGGAGCAACGAAGTCTTTGTAGTTGATAAAATACAATACACCAATCCCACAACTTACATATTGCGGGATCTTAGCGGCGAACCTATTTTGGGGTCATTTTATGAACAGGAATTGCAAAAATCAAAGTATCCGGATGTTCAACTCGTCGAAAAAGTGCTCAGAAAGAAGGGAAATCGATTGTACGTCAAATGGTTGGGTGTCGACGAGCGAAGTTGGATTTCCAAAACTGACCTTGTATAAAAATCCAAGAAGCGCATTATCTTGTTCATTATAATGCCACTACTGTACAAGAATACCATTTTTTTTGGTAGGGGACTTGTTAATTCCCTCATCGATAAGTTACCCATCGAGCTTCACATGCCCGGCGGCTACCAATTCTGCGGACCGGGTACCAAACTTCACGAGCGTATGGAACGCGGCGACCGCGGAATAAACGCCCTCGATCGTGCGTGCAGGGACCACGATTTGGCGTACCATCAACACAAGGAACTGCAGAGGAGGCATGCGGCAGATAAAATTCTGGAGGAAGCGGCTTGGCAACGCGTTAAACATCCATCGGCGTCCACCGGTGAAAAAATTAGCGCCTGGTTAGTAACATCTGCTATGAAAGCTAAACGCAAATTGGGATTAGGTATGCAGCGGCGACCACGACGACGACGACGAGTGACAGCAAACCGATCGTCATGCAAAATCAACAAAAAAAATAAATGAAGAATAGTACTTTTTTATTATTTTATAAACAATAAATATTTTTAAACACTACAATGTTTTATTTTAAATTTGACCAACCAACTGACAGACAGACAGACCGCTCTCCATATCATTCACAAATAAACAATTGCTGATAAATTACTCTGATGGTCTACCTGTGTAAGGTGACGGATCTGGCATGTGCGCGTACTCTGGAGGCTAGTTCGAGCCTATTAAAGGGTATTTTTTTAATTAAGTAAAAATATTACGACACAAAACGACACACGGCGCGTGCGCAAACATTTTCAAATTATTCACAAAATGGCCGACAGATGGCGCACACAAACCTAATGTGCTATCCGACCACCATACGACATGCCAAAACCTTCATTACGCTACCAGCCGACAGATGGCGACCACAGTTACAACTGGCAACGATGTTGCACTGAAGTTTTTGCACTGTTGTGGTCCAATCCCCGCGAATTATATCTACTTACAATATCAGGTGCATTTCAATTATTTAACACAAACTTATCAATATCTAAAAAACTATTAATGATATGAATAGCGAACCACAATCTGCAATGATGAAGAGAGTTTACTTGAGAAAAATGAGTCGAAGCAGAAAAATAAAAACAATAATATGATTCGGTTTAAAATAAGAAGATGATACCAACTTCCTGTAGACCGGAAGTGAGAGTTAATTCCAGAGTATTTTAATTCAAAAGTTCGGATCGAGTAGAACCAGAAATTCAAACATATAGAAATATTGGTACATCAAAAAATTCTACTGGAACAGTTTCGTGAGACATACTGTATGTAAGTATAATGTAATTATGTAATTATATGTAATTATAATTTACGAAAATAACGACATTCTTTTCTAATTTTGACGTAGTAATTATAACTACTATATACTCAACACGCTGTAGGCCTTCCAAAAATGTATCGTTTAATGAAATCGGTTAAAAAACTTTTATAGGTACCTTTTATAAAAATAATTCAAATCGAGAGAACCCGTCAAGAGAGGCGATCTAAATGTCGGAAGAGACATAGGTACTGCGGCGCTACTTTTTTTAGTGGTGGGCATAATCGAGTTATTTTAATAACCGATTACTAGTAGTCGAGATATATTGATAGTCGATTATATTAGTAGTTAAAATTAGTAGTACTAATTTAGTAGTTGAAATTAGTAGTACTAATATAGTTGTTAAAATTAGTAGTACTAATTTAGTAGTTAAAATTAGTAGTACTTATATAGTTGTTGAAATTAGTAGTACTAATTTAGTTGTTAAAATTAGTAGTACTAATTTAGTAGTTAAAATTAGTAGTACAATATAGTTGTTAAAATTAGTAGTACTAATTTAGTAGTTAATAATAGTAGTACTAATATAGTAGATCAAATCAGTAGTACTAATTCGTTCGATTACTTTTGCGAGTAAGTAACATACTAGACGTATTATGCGGGTAAACGACAGTGACGCAGGCACCGAATGCCGACAAAGATACAAAGATAGTACTAACGAAATTAGTAGTACTAATTAAATTAGTAGTGCTAACAAAATTACTAGTACTAACAACATTAGTAGTACTAACGAAATTATTAGTACTAATGAAATTAGTAGTACCTACTAACGAAATTAGTAGTACTAACGAATTAGTAGTACTAACAAAATTAATATTACTAATTTAAATAATCGATTACCTCGAGATATTTCAATAATCGACTAATTCGATTATTGTATATCGATTACATATAAAAAGTATAAAAAAGTAGTGATGGGCATCACTACTTTTTTATCGTCTTACGAGTTAGTGCGGCCGACCCTAGTCAGTGACTTCGGTGAGCAAACGTTTCCCTCGTCGAAAACGAGTATGATTCCTATTTATATGAAACCGCCACAACAATGTTGGCGTCTCCAGCTAAATAAAGGCGGTCCTAGTTAGTACACCGGAATAGATGGCAACACTTTACCACAGCTGATTTGTAACAAAACATGCCAGTTTTTCATACATAATTTCTCGTGACTGTATGCAATTAACGTCTGAATATTTTTTACCGATGGAGAAAAGACTGGTCTTGATGCTAATATGGAGGTTTGATCAAAACTCGCTTCCATTTTGCCGCTATAAATTAGAAAAAATAGGTGACCTTTACCGTTTTTTTTCTATATGGATTTATTTAAAAATATTTTTTTTTGCTCTTATTAGCACCTGGATTATCTCCATATCTATACTATATCCAAATTTGACGGTCATATCTCAGAGCGTTCACGGGACGTTTGACTTGAATAAATGCGCTAATTTTAAGCACTGTACAAGCCGCCTTAAGTGAAATCCCCTGGTGATTGAATTTTACTCGAGTTTGAATCAGGCCGTACAGCCCGACTTCTTATAAATGGAAGCTAAAATTGACATTCTAGATCAGTTACTGAGAACTATTTTTTTAGATCTGGTGAGATACGTATTTTGGATGTCTATGTCTTGTCAGAGTTTTGTCCGGTTTTAAATTAATTAACAAAATAGTAGTTATTAACATTAATAATTATTGCATTTTTATATTCCATAAAATATTTGAAAATACTCCACGCGCTCTAATTTAAATATGCCAACGCAAAATAATTAAAAATTCAAATTAAATTAAACACTGTTTTGTATTTTTACTTTATCATACGCAGTATAATAAAGTATTGTAATCATGCCGAAAAAAAAAATTGAGATTTTAGCGGAAATAGGTCTTTTTGGGTCCCCTGAACATTTTTGAACAAGGCACAAAAAAATGTCTGTGTGTGTGTGTGTGCGTGTGTGTGTGTGTGTAAACGATTTTTGTGGCGACGATTCCGGAGAAACTACTATCGGTATCAGGACGAAAGTTCATATTTAGTAGTTTCATGACGTAACTTAGAGCTGAAAAGCTTTTGGTTCACAAGGGTCCAAAGGAACTGGCTATTTACTCTTTGCATTTTTCAACGATTTTGCAATTGAGCCGCCATTTCTGTAATTTTGTCAAAATAGATAAATAATAAATTAAAGTAAAGGAAATTTTGTATAATTTATGTTTATAACATTTTATGGTAAAATTAGTAGTTTGGCTGCAGGAGCAAATTCTATTTGATCAAAATCGTGTCTGCATTAATAGCAGGTAGCCAAGATATTTTGTGCCTTTTGACAGTATTCAGAACGTCAGCGGTTGCGAAGCGTCAATTCAACACGCAAATGCATGGAGAATGCGATGAGAAACACTCTCGCACGTACAGTGCAACAATAATAAAACATATTGGTGTCAATCTGTATTTCGATTGCGGATAGCAATGTTCTTATGTTTTCGCGAATAAATACAAGAAAGATCGTAAGACGGTATGGTAACATTAAAACTTTTTGGAATATCGAGCATAATTCTTTATAAACTTTTGTAGTAAGCACTGAAGACGGGGTAAAACTCGAAAATATAGTATGCTAGAAGCCAATATAATATATTAATCATCAGAACCAATAAACTTTTTACTTTATCATATGTAGTATGACAAGGAGGTTTAGTCTTAGCATTTTTGAAATATTTTGCAAATAAGGCGCTATTTCTGGAAGTTCGGCGAAATAGTTAAATAATAAATTAATGTAGAGGAAATTCTGAATAATTTATGACTATGAATTTTTTTTAGTAAAATAAATATTTTAGCCGCATGAGCAAATTCTATTTCATCGGGATCGCTCGTACTGCATTAAAACATTAGTATTAAAACTAGTTAGCCAGGATTTGTCAGATACTGTGATTCTTATGACAGTAGGTAGTGTCAAATGCTGATGTTATGACATTACATACTGTAAATAAAATCAAAACATCTGTCTAGTTCTAGTAGTTTTATTTTAATGCAGACGTGGCCGATATCGATTAAATAGAATCTCATGCAGCTAAACTATTAAGATATGGTATGATAAAGTCATGTGCCTGGCCACATCAGATTTTTTACAAAAATCTAAGTACGAAATGCAAATGTAAGATTTACATTATATACAGGTTGTCCCACTTTTTTCCTGCAAATTATTTTGTAGAACACAAACGGCATTCATATTTGGACACATGTAAGATTACACTACAGATAAATCAAGGGAAGAAAATTTACAGAGTAACCATGCCTAAATCAAACAACGAAGAAGAAATATTCAAATTAATAAGGGACTACATGCCACAAGGAAAACAATATTTATATTTCAAACAGGAACAAATGTATAAAAATTTCTGTACAACTTATACTAAATACTTCAATGATAACGAACCTAAATTATTTAGATGCATGAGGAAATTACAGACAATAAATGACCCAGAAGAACAAATGCAGATAGTCAAGAACTATCATGAAGGTAAAAATAATCATCGAGGAATAAACGAAACATTAAAACAACTACAACGTCGCTATTATTGGAACAACATGAAAGAAACTGTTTCAATCTACATAAAACGATGTCAATTATGTAATAGGACTAAATACGATCGTCAGCAACCACACCCAAGTCTAAATATAACTGATAAGGTAGATGTGCCATTTCAACGAATTCATGTCGACGTATTCACCATAGGCGGACAAGAGTTCTTAACAATAATAGATGCATTCACAAAACATGCACAGGCGATAGGCATTAAAAGTAAGAATGCCGTTGAAATTGCCGACGCATTAATTACATACTTTGCTACATTCGGAACACCAGAAGAAATGATAACGGACTCAGGAGCAGAATTCAATAATGGACTAATAAAGGAATTATTGTTAAAACATAAAATTAAAATTCATTATTGCACACCAAACAATCCCAATTCGAACGGAAACATTGAAAGACTTCATTCAACGTTAATTGAGCATTTACGGATTTTAAGAGAAAACGACAAAACTTGTAGCATGACGAAACTGATGCGTATTGCGATCATAGCATACAACAACTCGATACACACAACAACAGGACTTACACCACATGAACTAACATTTGGACATACAAAGAGCCGTGATCCATTTGATCTGTATTATGATAACCATTTTTACAGTGATTACATCGAGAAACATGTAAACAGATTGAAGACTTTATACCAGAACCTAGGAAATCAAATGCAACAACAAAAGACCAACGTAATTGAGAAAAGGAACGAAAAAGCAAAAACAAAACCTCTGGAGGTAGGACAAGAAGTATATGTCCGATTAAGATCTGGAAATAGAAATAAAATAACACAACATGTTTCAAGGACCATATAGGATTCAAACATTACACGATGATAACACTGCAACTGTAATAGACGATAAGAATAAAACCAGAAAAGTACATATTAAAAATCTAAAACATGGCACTACTGTTCCAGAATCCTTGGATGGATCATCCGTGGACTCCGGGGAGACGTTACCATAAAATCAATAGAAGAAACAACAGGACTGTTGCCAATCCAACTGGGAACAGCACAGAACATCAATACATATTGGAACATTATCAATGTGTATAATTTAACATCGCTGATTGTAGAAGCAAATAAACTGGAAAATAACTACAAAAAATGGATGAAAACGATTAACACCGATACAAGAAAGGGCATCTATGAGGAAGACGTCAATAACTATTGTAAGATCTTACAGAACAGCATAAACATGACGAAAAGAGAGGTACAACAAATTGTACCAACAAACAACAGAAGAAAACAACGTGGAGCTTTCAACTTTTTAGGAAACATTCTAAAAGCAGTCACTGGTAATCTTGATAACGAGGATGCCATACGCTATGATCAGGCAATAACCGAAATTATAGATTCACAAGGAAAAATTAAAGCTATAGTGGATAAACAAATTTCTTTAGCCACTACATCCATCACATTGTTTAATGAATCAATAAACACCATCCAAAGCAACCAAATGATCTTACAATCTAGGATGAAACAGATGGCAGCTACAATAAATAAGACTCAAGACCATTTGTTAAAACAAGAACATCAGATGACGATCAACACCATCTTCAATCAACTGATATTTCTCACGAACAATATAAATGAGATTACAAACACCATTATCAACGCTCTTACATTCGCCAAATTAGAAACATTCTACCCATCAATAATACAACCAGGAGAATTAATCGATGAATTATTAAAAATAAAGTTACCCGGACATGTAAATAAATTACCTGTTAAACCATCAATCAAAACAATAAGATACCTAGAAAATGTATTAAAAATCAAAGCTTACGTAAAGGGAGAAAGTATTATATTTATCATAATGGTACCATTGGTGGAACCCGAATCATACAATTACTACCATCTCTTCCCCTTACCTTTACCAACAAATAATTCCTATTTTAAGTATATCTTACCATCTAATCCTTACCTGGCAATAAACGAAAATAAGTTTGTATCTTCAAGAGACCAATGCAGAGAAGTATGGCCCGGGGAATACATATGCCAAGCAGAGCATAGTACCATCATTTCCAACACGTCACCATGTGAGATACAATTATTACGATTTACTAATAACTATGATGTATGCAGGCAGACCTTTACAAAAATCCAGGATATAGAGATCACAAAGATTGCACCTAACCAATGGATCATCACTGCCCCAAATTCAACCAATGTCAAGAAACGCTGTGATAAGACAGAAGAAATGGACAACATACGTGGGACCCACCTAGTAGAGATTACATCAGGCTGCATGATCACCATCAATGACAGGACTCTACAAGTGTACGAGTCCACAACACAACGAATAATAAGACCCAATATCCCGCAGCTACAGCTGAATCGCGGACCAAAATCCAGCGAAGAAAAAATTCATGAAATTCGGCAACTACAAGAGGTCCACTATCAGAACTTGACGGACATCCACACCGGACTATACAAATAAATAAATACAAATTAAAAGAAGAGTTACAACATGTAACAAAACCAAAACTTCACCAATTACCTATATATTGGACAATCATTTTATATGTTATTTTATGTTTAGCAATCCTTGGAATCGTAGCCAAGTTTATTATCAAATACCGAAGGTCGAAGCTCTTGCCGCAACCTTCAACAGTCAGCATCCGCGGAGAAGCTATATCAATAAACAAAAGTCATCCATTGTCCCACTAAGGCCAACGGGATATCTTTCGTCTCGGGATGGAGGAGTTACGTACCCAGATATGCTGAGGCAGCACATTCCTAGGAGTAGATTAAGAATAGTATATAAGCAGTAGCATTGTTCCACTTAGCAGTTATAATTATAGTCAGTATTATACTCTTAGATATTACGCACATCAAACTCTGTATGTAATATTTAAATAAATTGTTTTTTTTAATTAACAAGTGTTAAACAATTATATTTCGCGTGTGTTATTGTTCTTAGCAACAAGCAAACTTGCTCATAGATACGTACCAAACAGAGGGCAACCGGTGATATCCCCACTCCATTCGAAAAGTCTCGCATTCGCTTCAAAAAGATGACGAGAGTAGACTCCCTGGTCCCACTTTGAGTGCGCAGGTGGTAGTCGCCATTACGTTTGTGTCTAGATCTCGACTAGATCTCTGTATCTTTTTTTGTCTTTTGAACTTTAATCAACCTTCTCGTGTTTTTTGATGTTGTGTGTTATTACACAAATCTTTATTTTTTTCTTGAAGGAGATTTTTCAGTTTTTGTTTCACTAATTTTGATATAACATTATTATAATTTGTTTTGTATTTTGACACAGTTACCATAATGTGTAATTAGAAATATTCAGTTAACTTTTTGACTGATTCTAATATGAATATTTACAATAACTGTAGATACTACAGTACCTTATTAGTTCAAGCGATTAACGTATAACCAGATTATATTGCTGATGTTACAGAAATGTTAAATTTTTCCAGAAGAAGAATATGTTGCACTATGTTAGATATTACTTGCAATAAAAGTGATTTTAGGCTAGTTTGGTGCTTTTTTAAACCTGTCACTACCGACCCCAAGCACTGTCACAACCGCTCCTGGGTTGTGGTCGGTTGTGACAATTTTTCCTTTTTTCTCTAATTTTCTCATATGAGCTAAGCATTGTACATAGGTCGAAACTTTTAGTATTCATATAGCTATAGACAAATGTACCCTTTACTATAAAACACATATTTTTTCCAGCTAACTAGCATAGTAACAAAATAATGGGCGGTCATATGAAATTTGGCACAACCGTACCCAGTCTACCTTACTTTGGCAGAATCCCGTTGCACGCCCAACCCCCGCTTTACAGTCTCCACCATTACCTCACAACGCCGCTCACCATGGCCAGATGTCTCCACTAACGATTCTAACGATTATATCGACAAACCAAGATAAACCTATTTATCAGTACGTATTTGTATATCATATGTATGTATTATTGCTATTTTATATTTTCGTCGTGACAGAGATTATATTTTTGGTCTTGTAAATCGGTGAGGATTGAATTTTGTGAATTCAACCTAATAAATGTTTAGGGTGATGTGTGGTATTTATCTTGAATAATCTGGAACAATTAATTTGTGAAATTAAAATGTGCTAAGCCCATGCAAGAAGAGAGGCAAATTTCCGAAATCAAATCGAACCAGTTTGAATAAAACTAAAAACAGTTGAATCATTAAAAAACAGTTTGAATCAGTTTGAATTAAACTACATTCCATATTTTACGTTTTTACTATTATTTAACCTTCGTTTAATCTTGGACCAGGTGGAAATTTTCATCAATCGAATTGAATCAAACCACTTGTAAACTGTAAACATTTGAAAATAGGTGATAAAATTTCATTTAAAAATGTATGAGATGAATTTAATATGTACATAATTTTTAATGAGGTTTTTAAATGTTACTTACGTGCATCTCGAATGCCCCTATTCACAATTATTTCTATTCATATTCTTTTTATTGTTGAATTACGATATTTAGAAGAACCAATTGGTCAAAAATTATGTTGTACAACGTCATAGACAACAAAACCTGTCGAAATATCAAAGTCCGCTAATACAATAGTAGATATAATTCGCGGGGATTGGACCACAACAGTGCAAAAACTTCAGTGCAACATCGTTGCCACTTGTAACTGTGGTCGCCATCTGTCGGCTGGTAGCGTAATGAAGGTTTTGGCATGTCGTATGGTGGTCGGATAGCACATTAGGTTTGTGTGCGCCATCTGTCGGCCATTTTGTGAATAATTTGAAAATGTTTGCGCACGCGCCGTGTGTCGTTTTGTGTCGTAATATTTTTACTTAATTAAAAAAATACCCTTTAATAGGCTCGAACTAGCCTCCAGAGTACGCGCACATGTCAGATGTTTAAAAAATACCTTGTAATATTACGCGCTATTTGTTGATCGTTTTTTTTTTGTAAGATACTGTACTTACATTATAAATATATCTCAATTATGGGGAAAACGAATTTGAAGATTGAAGTCTAATAGAAATTATACATCTTAATGTGAATTTTTGCTTATTCTCCAAAGTTAGAAGTAATTAAAAATAGTATTAAATAGACAACGCAATATTAATAATTAATTTTTTGTAAACAAATAAATTTAAAGATTGAAGTATAATAGAAATTATACATATTAATGTGAATTTTTGCTTATTCTCCAAAGTTAAAAGTAATATATAACATACTATTAATAATAATTAAAAAGAGCATTAAATAGACAACGTACTATTAATAATAATTAATTTTTGTAAACAAATAACTAAAGAATATTGGTTTTACTTTTAGTATGCGAACTAAGCCTAGGTACCGAATGCGACGATGACCGGGACTGACCCACTTTCGTTTGTCGTATAGAACGGTTCGCTTACGCTTACGCTCGGTGAATAAAACATTTCCTTTCGCTCGACGCTAAGGCGCGTTCGCATCAATACATTGTATGTGTATGTACTTATATATAATGCTGCAACATTGTAACTTGTAAATACATTTAATCGATACGTATATGTAACTAAAAAACAAATGCATTAGAAACTCTGATTTCACTGAGAAATGAATTGTATATAAACGGAAAGCCAAACGCATATGGTTACAGTACATCTTTCTACACACTCTAGTACTTACAGCGTTCTACCATAATGGAGTCAAGTAAGAGATACAGTTGTTAGTGTTATCAACAAAGAAATCTTAAACATATTTTTGTTAACAGTTGCATCAGTTACATCTCTGGTATTATTACTACCACAACATTTAAGGGTATGTGAATTTTCTTTTAATTTAAATATTTAACATTGCTTTAATTAATTGAATACACATATGTAGGATCTGCCAATATGTTTTTTGTACAATTGTGGACCGGTACCAACGCCATTTCCGCCGGCAAACATGACTCAATTAACCCCGACAATGGCATATTATATAGAGGCGGGTATCGTCTTTATAATGGTTTATACTAATGTTAGTATAAAAAAATTCTATCCAAATTAAATCTAATAATACTTTTTTTTATTTCAGACTTAGGTGAATAATACATATATATATAATTTTTAATGAAATTAGTAGTAATAAATCAAGACATCTTATTAAAATTAAATCGTTTTATTATTAATTTAGATAATACAAACATAGTGTTAAGCGAATAAAATAGATCTATATTTAAAAGAACAGTTAGTAATATTTTTAAATCGTATTTCCTATATAATAAAAAATTAAGAGTTAACAAAACATACAGCTTATTAGAAAAATGTGTTAGTAACTTTAAAAAAAGGTTACAAATTAGTGTTTAAATTCAATACACACACAATCTAAATTGTAAACGTACAGTTCAAGTAAAGTAACAAAGTTAAAACATCAGTCATGTTCTAACAATTCTTGTTAAAATAAAAAATAATTAATTAAGCGAAGAAATAATTAAAATTTCTTGAACTGAACCAGGTTAGCATGGTTTGCTTTGCCTGTATCCAGTTCACCAAGATAGACTAATGCATATTTATTATTCTTACTTTGAATAGACTCACAGAATGCCGGTGTTATTCTTTCTGCTACTCGTTTAGGTAAAAAAACAGCAAACCCTTCCTCATGTATCCCTTCAAGGTCCACAAGGACGCTAGGCCATTTCAGGTGATTGAATATCTTCATTTCATTAATAGGGTATGGAAAATTAACTTCCATTTCCCTAAGTGGTTTGATTGCTGTCGAAATACACATTCCAATTTTATTCAACTCGTCCATTTCCAAATCGGAGGCAGTTTCTTCTTCTTCTTCTTCTTGTTCTTCTTCTATATAGATCTTCTTATTTTTTTGTTGTTTCTGTTCCACAGCTTTGCGTTTCACACCAGTCTTGGTAGATTTCCTGGCGGTAGTTGTTGGTACATTTTCCGAATGCGTAGTAACCTCCGATGGAATATTACCGTGTTTGTTTATTGCCTGACTTGAACTTGTGCCAGGCAATAAGTTGAAATTATCTAGAAGATTCAATTCCATTTGACTGTACTCAGCCATTTTTGTTGTGTTTGGTTTAACTTGGTTCGTTACTTGAACTGTTGTGTGTGTCTTGGGTTGAATCTCATGCCATTTATATATAAATGTGATTTCACGCATTAAGGAGGGAAAGGAAGGGATGACGTAATGTGAATGTAGAATACCAATCAAACTCATGGTCAAAAGCATTTTCTTTGTTCTCATTAAAATTAATAACTATGAATACCTATTATATCTAGGATGATATAAATTTAAAATACCGTGGTGAAGATATTGTAATTGACTAAAATTTTGTGCATGATCTTCATGGAACATGCGAAAACACTGACCATATCTGAACACTTTGAAAAGCGGTACAATTTGGCAACTAGAACACCAAAAGTCTTTATTCAACACATATCCATCCATAAATTCGTCACATCCATCAATTCCAGTGAAAGTGAACCGGTAATGTTCAAAATTTTCCCACTGTATAAATTCGCGTAAACCATATGCTCTTCGCGTTCCGTTAATTTGAGCTAAACATCTTTCACACATTTTACCCAAAGGTGTTTGAATAAATGTATGTAAAATACATACTGCTTGATCTGGACTGAATCTACTCATAGTTTGACTAAAAATATTGTAACGGCATTGAGCACGTACAAGCGGGTCTGAATGATTTCCCATAATTAGTAAGAATTTGACTAGTTTTCGTGTGAATTGAAAATTAATTTGAAATGAGATATTTTCACTACATGTTATAAATAGTTATGGGTCATTGTATTTTTTTAATAAATTCCACTGAACACTATGCCAATTTCTCAAAAGCATGTTTACAAGTTTTTTCGGTAAGCCTTTTGTTTTATCAGTTGCCAAAAAGTAATACAATTGTAGTTTAATTGGTACATTACTACAAATACTCACAATGGTTAAATTTAGGAGCGTATCACAATTATACACAATTGACATGATTGGTTTTTTGAAATTGAAACACTTTTTGTTATGCATGTGCAATGCGTATACAGTATAGCAACGGAGTTGCCATGGCGCATAATCCGTTCACTTAATTTACATATTTTGTTCATTATTATTCTTGAGAGCAAATGTAAAAGTTTTCGCTTGCCGTGTTTAGCATTTTGCACACGGCTTGCATAATTTGCATTTATAGGTAACACGCAGTACCGAGGTCATTTTTATTTTCCCATGGCCATGCAGGTGCAAAATGACGTCATTTTTATGCGTTTGCTTTGGTATAAAATATGCCGAAATGCTGCAAGTTGTTTACTGTGCTACGAACACGTGTTCCTTCATGATCTATTCAAATTAGTGCATCAGTATAGTCTTCAACGTTGTTATTATTATGAACGATAAAGTTATTTTTGAATATATATTAGAAAAAAAAGGATCGATTCTACCACATAAACCAATTCAGTTTGAACATCAGGAACTGCCGTGCTGCTTACAGCTATTTGAAGAAATTTGGTTGTGTTATAAAATTAAAGTATACGAAAGTAACCAATTTTTACACGTTTATTGGAAGGAGGAAAATGTAAGTAAATTTTTTGTTTGTTGTTAATTATCTTACTTTCCTTTTTTTTTTAGTTTGTAGATACCGATACTTAAACTTTCACGATGGACCGTTTTAACTGTGGCGTTTGTGAAAAAACTTTTAGTCGTAAAAGCTCTTTAAAAAGACATCCATGTATGAGGATTTTTTCTACATCTTCAACTGCAATGCATGCTGTAGTTGATGATCGTGTTGTGTGCGATTTATGTGGTAAGTCGTTTACCAGCTTTAGCGTTTTTCAACGACATCTCTTAGCGACACATATAAATGTGAACAAACGTAAGCGTTATGAAGAAGAAGAAGATCATTCACCCGAAATTGTTAAGAGGCAAAAAGTTGCTTCTGCTTCTACGTCTTCTGGCAACCACCAGCTAAACGCAGCAGGACCATCGATTTCACGACCGGCGAAAGAATATACATGCAACACGTGTAAGGTGACGCTATCGACAGCTCTACAGTATAGGGGACATCTGCGCTCTCAAAACCATCGTACCAATAATTTGACAGTTCTTCAAAGGGATGGAATCAGCGAAATTGCGAGTGCCTTTCTACACCGCATAAAAAGCTATCGTGTTGAAAATAGAGAAGCTGCTGACATTCCGTCATTTTTTGATAACGTTAAATTGAAGGTATGTAAGCTGATAGAAGATGTAATCCCCGATTTGAAGATTTTCAAATTACAATTGGAGCTGTTTTGTAATTTTATTAAACCGCAAAATGTAGCAGCGGCCGAAGCAGGGACAACCGTCGACGGCGATGACAACACTTCACATCAACAACAACAAGGTGAACTAAAATCTTTTAATACTAAATATATTATTATTGATGGTAGTTCTAACTTGAGTGAAGTCTATGACTTGCTGGTTGGTAAGATACAAAAAAAAGCCGAGGAATACCAGGAGAGGGAAAGTGGCTGGAGTTTAGCGAGCGTTTCACATCTCGAAATTAATATTAATAAGTATTCACCGCTAGGGTCATCGTCGTATGTAGACTTACCGCCGGATATCAAAAATAAGAGGGCGTGTATTAATATAAAAAATGAGGATAATCATTGCCTAGCTTGGTCGTTATGTGCAAGTTTAAAACCAGCATCTGATCACTCAGACCGTGTTTTATCATACCCCCATTGGTCAACTGTATTAAATTTAGAGGATATAACGTTCCCAGTAAAATTAAAAGATATTCCGCGAATTGAAAATTTGAATAATTTAAGCATAAATATATACGGTTTAGAATACGATACAGCTTCTAAAGAGCATATTGTGGTGGGGCCAATTTTTTTGACTAAATCAGAGCGAGACGTACATGTTAATTTGCTATTATTTGAGAAAGACGAAGAAGATCCAGATTATGATGTTAATCGCGCTTCACATTATGTATTAATTAAGAACCTGTCACGACTTGTTGCATCACAACGTAATAAGCGAAAAAAGTTGCAACCGATTTGCAATGGTTGTTTGACATTTTTCGAAACGCAGAGACATCTCGATATTCATCGTCAATTCGATTGTAATAGAATATGTACGATTTTGCCCACTAGAGACTTAAAGAAAAATAAATTAGGTGCTATGGTCCCCGAAAATATGTTATGTTTTACCAATTTTCAAAAAAAACTAAAGGTGCCTTTTGTAGTTTATGCCGATTTTGAATGTATGCTACAGCCAATTTCATCATGCGCGCCTAATCCGGCCAGATCTTATACGCGAAACACGCATGCACATATTCCCTATAGTTTTGCATTTCAAATTGTTTGCTCGTTTAATTCGGAACTTAATCGATTCGAAACATATAGCGGTCCAGATTGCGCGGAGGTATTTGTAACTAGACTTTCAGAGATAACCCAACAACTATATACTACGCATTTTAAGACAATCGTTCCGATGACGCGCCTAACGCAACGGGAAAACAATGATTTTTATGCAAGTCGAACTTGTCACATTTGTGAGAAGCCAATTACCCCCCACGATTACGACAATGACAATGGGAAGGTCCGCGATCACTGCCACCACTCTGGCCGATACAGAGGCCCCGCCCACAAAAACTGTAATTTAAACTATCAAATTCGTCGATTTATTCCGATTTTTTTCCACAACCTTTCCGGTTATGATGCGCATCTTTTTATAAAACAATTGGCAGCTGACGGTGAGAAAATTGACGTTCTTCCCCTAAACAAGGAGAATTACATCAGTTTTACAAAGTACATTGTCGTAGATCATAAAATTAATTCAAAGGGTTCAAATTATGATGTATATTTTCAATTAAGGTTTTTAGATTCGTTTCGTTTTATGGCATTCTCTTTGGATACACTAGCGAATAATTTGAAGACTGAAGATTTTGTTAATGTCAAGGAGACTTTTCCCATATCGGAACATTTTCTTTTAATGAAACGAAAGGGTGTCTTTCCGTATCAGTATGTAGATTCGTTGGCGCGACTGGAAGAAACACAACTACCTTCGCGCCAGGAATTTTTCAATTCGCTGACGAATACCGCAATAACGGAGCAAGAATATGCGCATGCGAAAACTGTTTGGGATACGTTCGGTTGCGCGAAACTATTGCACTATTCGGATTTGTATTTAAAGGTTGACGTTTTGTTGCTTGCCGATGTGTTTGAAAAATTTCGCAAAGTTTCCCTCAACACATACCAGCTCGATCCTTGTAATTACTTTTCATCGCCCGGTCTATCTTGGGATGCTATGCTAAAGTATACCCGTATTGAATTGGAGTTGCTAACCGACATGGATATGTGTCAATTTATTAAAAACGCCATTCGCGGTGGTATTTCTCAATGCTCGCGTCGCTATGCGAAAGCAAACAACCCGTACTTGACGTCATTCGATCGTACTTTGCCAACCACTTATCTTACGTATTTGGACGCTAACAATTTATACGGTTGGGCAATGTCGAATCATATGCCGATATCGCATTTTAGTTGGTTGACACGAGCCGAAATTGAGGCGTTGAACGTAGAGCATGTAAGCGATACGTCCGATGTAGGGTATATTTTTGAGGTGGATATTGAGTATCCGCAAGAATTGCACAATCTGCATAATGATTTGCCATTTTTATCGGAAAATCTTATACCACCTACCTCAAAATTTAAAAATAAAAAATTACTTTTGACTTTAGAGAATAAACAAAAATATATAATACATTATCGAAATCTTAAGCAAGTGTTAGCGCACGGTTTGAAAGTAACACACGTTCATAGAGTTTTACAATTTAAGCAGGCGGCTTGGATGAAAACCTATATTGACCTTAATACAAGGTTACGTCACCAAGCTGAAAACAAATTTGACAAGGATAATTACAAACTGATGAACAATGCTGTATTTGGCAAGACAATTGAAAATGTGACGAAGAGGGTTGATGTTCGACTCGTCACGCATTGGGAGAGTCGACATAAGCGCAGAGGCGCGGCACACTTTACGTCACAATTAAATTTTAAATCTATTAGCGTGTTTACGGACAATTTTGTAGCAATTCAAATGCAAAAATTGAAAATTGTATACGATAAACCAATTTACTTGGGGTTTTGCGTTCTCGAACTTTCCAAATTATTAATGTATGACTTTTATTACGGTTTTTTGAAGAGACAATACGGCGAAAGAGTCAACCTATGCTATACCGATACCGACAGTTTGATTTTACTCACCCAAACGGAAAATGTATATACCGACATGAAATTGCATATTGATAAATTTGACACATCCAATTACAATGCTAATAACGCGTATAATATTCCGCTTGTTAATAAAGCCGTTTTGGGCTTAATGAAGGATGAGAATTGTGGTAAAGTGATGAGGGAATTTGTCGGTTTACGTTCCAAAATGTATTCATTTACCGTTGAGGGCGAAAGTGCGCAAGAAAAGAAAGCGAAAGGTATTAAGCGGTACATTGTTAAGAAAGAAATTAAATTTGACGATTATAAGAGATGTCTATTGGAAAATTGCGTTCTCTACAAGCAACAAAACTCATTTCGATCGTTAAAACATAACATATACACACAAAGTCAAAATAAATTGGCCCTATCAGCGCGCGACGATAAACGATTTATTTGCGAGGATTCAATAAAAACGTTTGCCTGGGGACATTATACGCTCGATATTTAGTAGTATTAGTAGTAGTAATTTAGTTGTCTTGTGCTAGTCATTACGTTAAGATGTGTAATAATAGTTATATTATGGTAGAATTAGATGTTTTTACCAACATGAAGAGCACGTACACTGATCACCTAAAAAAATGCTTAACTTCGAACGATATTGACGGAGTGAAATATTTATTAAGTAAAACTCAAGTGCCGGAAGAATTGCTCACGTACGGACGTTTATGCAATACGCCAGTGAATATTCTAGAGACACTGTTCGAATCGAAACTTCTAACTGACAAATTTGTGAAGTGCGCGTTGGAATTACTTTTAGAAGCGACAGACAATAGCAATAATGCAATTGAAATGAATGTAACGTATATAGCGACCATAGCTAAACAGATAAATTGTATCCATCAGTCGGATGAAAACTATAAAAAATGTTTGCTCGTTACGTTGTTGCTGAGTGACGAAAAGAAAAAGGATGTAACGTCACTTTCTATGAATAATTTAATTAACAACTATAGAAATGTACGCTATTATTTTGAAAAAAATGTATGTGATGCGTTGTATAATGCCGATGTAAACTATTTAATGACATTATTGAATACAATTGGTGTTGCGAGAGGTTGGCAATTTCGTTTCGAGCCGACAACGCGTCAATCGCATAAGGATATTCGTAAATGGTTGACGGATAATGTGCAAAAGGGACTCAAAGGACATAGCGTGGGCTGGCAGTCGGGACCCGATACGGGCGTTTGGCCCTCTAGCAATCTTGAAGACTATATTGAAACACTAAAAATTATTAATTGTTACACTCGTCTCAATTTGTAAATTATTTTTGCATCTGTATGTTTAATAAATTTTTTTTCTCAAGCATTTGTTTAATTTTTGTTTTAGTAATAGGAAAAAAAAAACAAATTGAAAAAAAGTCATTTATTCAGTATTATACAATTTTTCTTTTCTGCTAATTTATTCAATCAAAAAACGAAATCACACCCCGCCGATGAAGGTCTCGGTGATTGCGATGAGGATGACTTCGTCCACCACGTTTGCAGCCAATCGCGAAGAAGGTAAGCATTTTGATGGGCACATTGCAGCTCGTTGATGGCATGCTTGTTACAATGATACTTGGCACCAACACCAACAATACCATCAGCTCCTCCTCCTGCTTGAAGTTTTAGCGTTGAGAGTGCCGGACAACCCATGTCTTCAATATTGAGAATACGAATATTTGGTAGGATGTTTTCTAACCAGCGTTTCTTTTGCAGTCCCTTGACGATAATTTGAGAACCGCTATCAATTCCGGCCATCCGTAAAAGTGAACATAAATTGGTATAAGGAGCCTCATCTTCTGCTGCTGCTTCTTGTTGTTGACATTGCGATGTCAAATTGTAGTTACCGCCATTGTAGAGAAAATTCTCATCTTGCTTTTGCCACGTAAGTCCATGTATTTGTGTCGTTACGAAACGTACATGTCGCTGTAGATTTTCCTCCAAATGCGCGAACTTAACGGGTAATTTGAAAAATTTATGCAACTCACCATGACCGGAATAAACATGTATTAGTGTCAGTTCTTTGCATATGAATTCACTATCTTTCAGTTGAAAGCCTTGCACGTCAACGACCCAAGTGTTCATCATGGCGGTCTAGAGCGATCTGACCTCGCCCGTTAACGGTCTATATTTTAAAATACAGTCGTTAATTAGGAGACAGTAGAGTGACGTCTTGTCGGGTATATCTTCGCTCGTTTCGAATTCTAGCCGAATGTCTACCGCGCTACCAGTACTCATAAGTTCGTTCTGTCGCGAACAATCGATTACGATGAGCGTATGCTCGGCGAAGAACATGTCGGGCGTGAGGAGCGGTTCGCTGCGTCGATTATAGTACGACGCCTGGAATTTTGCATACATTTCGTACAAAATTATAAATTGTCTATGCTTGAAATTGGCATTAATGGACTCGTACGGGAATTGTTGGCTATTGAGAAAAAGTTTTACATTAACCAAATTACAATGATCGAACAAGGTCATATTTTTATTTTGTTGATTTTTTCGATCGGTATGAAAAGCTAGAATCGCATAGCGCGGTTTCTCCAATTGCGAACTCGACTTGATCGACCACGTATGCTGTCTCGTCTTCGGCAGTAGAGGATATTCGCATAGATTCCAACTGCGAAAAGCCAAATCCAATTCGCGACCACTCGAAATGGTATTCAATAGGCTGATGCGTTCCGCATCGCCAACGGCTATATGCGGTACTCGCCACACAATTTTACTGATAGTGACTTTGAGCGTTTCCGTCGGATCGCTACTATAGAGCGCATTAAGGTCTGAGTTAGAACGTATCAAGACGAGCTCCTGATGCATGTTTAAAATCACGCGCTGATGATCCTCTCCAAAGGCAAGCCAATATTTTAATGGTATGCATACGTTAAAAAAACCGGTTGTTTCGTCAACTCCTTTGTAGACATTCAATTGATAGCCAGCCATGGCGGCGAGTTCCATTTCGTTTTTATTGAACGATACGAGCGCTTTGAGAGTTGTCGCTACGCCGGGATTTCGTACACGATCGATAACCTTACCGCCCATCTCGAAACGAATTTCCTCGAATAGATGGGCAAAACCGTTGTTGATAATTTTTCCGGTCGGCGATACCTTACCATCGGCTCGCAACAATTTACCCTCTATGTAAATACAACTACGACTCGGTAGCGTTAGCACGTCGAGTTGTTGAATTGGAATTCGTACTTCATCGTTGTTTTCAAAACTATTTGTCGTATAGGGATAATGATTGAAAATTTCTGCCTTAACAATTGAATTATCAAATTGAACTTTTTCAGTTACGTTTAAAATATCCATTATTGTTTACGTCGCAATTTAAATCCCAATGCTTGCAAGAAACGTTGATTTTCAGGTGTTAACCGTTTAACAGTTGACGGACAAGTAAACATTTTTATCGTAGGCTTGGAATTTATAAATTGATTTTGTCGTTGGTCGGTTAGCTCACGACTCCTCGAATTAAAGTTAAGACCCATTACGTTGCTCTCGTAGATGCAGTCTTATCGTTACGACTTCCTCTCTGAAATTGATCAAGTTATCGTCTTGATCTACTATTTTAAGGACAATATTGTCAATTCTTTTCGTATTTAGCGGCATGTAGATGACATTTTGCGGAGTCTCGATGATTTTGTAGCCGGGCGGTACGGACGGAAAAAACTCGTGTATCGTATGCGCAGCATGATCGTTCATATATGCACCGTATATTATATTACATTCAATTTTAATTGTATTAATTCGCAGAATATCTACCACGTGTTTGGACTCGTGCGGTGAATCCGACGCCTTTAACACTTTTGTTTTGTCGAATCCCAATAGAGGTGCTATGGAATTTTTTACATTCCAATCGACGTCTCGATCGCAATCGATGACGCATTTCAAGGTATTATTGTTTGCGCGAATGCTAAACTTTACTGCGTTCGATTTCTTTTTTGTCTTATTGAGCTGTGAATTAATTTCCGTATCGATGTCGGCGAGCTCGTATGAACCGACTTGAATTGTAATTAATTCGCCGTCAATTTTCAGTGTATTATTATTTCGGTCGACATTGGGAATTGCATTATACGTCTCAAAGTTTACCAAACCCATTTCATAATTGACGCCGCCGTTCAACTCGATGGGAGGATTATAGTAGGCCCTCAGAATGGAATCTCTAGCGCTGAGTGTAAACGTAGTTTGCGTTGTCATAGTGATTATGGACGTCGTCGTCGTCGTTGTTGTCGTACGCCTTCCAATTATCGTCTGAGTGATTTAGACGCTTCGTAGGAAATTTAAACACAATGCGCCACAATTGCTACTATCGTAAGACTGATACGGTTCGTGGTTATATTTTATTTGTATGTCGTTTCCGGCACTCTTAAAATATTTTACTATTTTCTTGCTCGGTCGTAAGTTTCCGAAACTATCAAAGTAAATAACAATGTTACCCTTTTTAATGTAGGCCACCCAATGCGTTCCCGGACCGTCTGCATCGTCTAAATTAATTATACCGCGCTCGTTTTGTTTGCTAATGCGTTCGGGTAAACGGTTGTGCATAAAAATTCCGCGAAAATGTCGAATGCCTCGAGCGTACCGTTCCAAGTCGATGTTCGTCAACGCAGTCGCTGGAATGTTGATCTTTTTTTTTTCCTCTTCTTAATCCCTTCCCTTCCTTGTACGGTTTCAGATGTAGACCCTTTCCCGCAGCAGCAGCGGTGATTGTTTCCATTGCCCGATTATGTCGTTCGCGCTCTCGAAGTTGTTGCTTGGATGCTTTGCTATCTTTAACAGCCTTAGCGATTGAGGATGCACCCGTTGCTAAAGCTCCCAAAGCACTCAGACCGGCAAAAATTGGTATTAGAGGTAAAAAGCCGCCGCGTTTAGGTATTGGGATAACGCGCTGTTTTTTTTTCTTTCTCCTTACCGCCAGTACGGCTGGAAATTTAATTCCCCTACCACCGCTACGACGACCGTTACTAACCATTGTTCCTTCTTCTTGTTGTTATCGCTTCAACGTTCAAATGGTAAATGAAAGATTTTAAAAACGATTGTCACTTAAAACATTTGTTAGTAGGTCATTGGAACCGCCATGAAGCTGGTCAAACAAAAATGTCGTCTGCACGTGACAAATGTTGATATTACATCACAACAACAACAACAATGCAATGGTAGCAAGCACGGCCCACTTTTACCATCCAGCATTCGCGCAATTATATGCGGTCCGTCGAATTGCGGTAAGACGAACGTAATGGTCAGTCTACTCGAGGCGCCAAACGGATTGAAATTTGAAAACGTGTACGTGTATTCCAAGTCACTTTTCCAACCAAAATATCAATATTTGAGGGATTTATTGCAACCATTAGTTGGTTATTTCGAGTACTCCGATGATGTCGACATAATTCATCCTTCGGAGGCGCGTCCAAATTCCGTTTTTATTTTTGACGATGTGGCATGTCAGAAACAGTCAGTCATTCGGGACTATTTCAGCATGGGTCGACATAAATCAATCGATAGTTTCTATTTATGTCAAACTTATACGCACATTCCCAAACATCTTATTCGCGACAATGCTAATTTGTTGATTGTCTTTCCGATGGATGATCTAAATTTGCGACACATTTTTCAGGATAGCGCTAACAATAGCGATTTTTCTTCTTTTGCTGAATTTAAGCAAATGTGTTCCTTATGTTGGACCGATAAGTACAGTTTCCTGGTTATTAGTAAGGATAATGACTTGAACAATGGCCGATATAGAAAGGGGTTTCATTGTTATATAAAACTACCGTAATGCGCACTAAAACATCATTAGAAGACGGTACGCGAAAACGTTCAGATGGTATTTTTTTTGTTCGCTTACTCATACAAGCATGAGCTCTAAGGAAATAACTAATCGATTAATTAGAGCTAAGAAAAACATTAAACAGAAACTGGCTGCTCTTAAACAAAGCAAGTTAAGGTCTGAAGAACAACTTAAGAGCAAATATAAACCAATTACAGAATCCCTTCAAAATTTAGTTAGAACTAATGCCACTATTAAATTAGAACCAAAAGCGGAAATAAAAAGAGACGACGGTGATGATGATGGTGACAACGATGACGCACAGACGAAAAAGGATACAATAATGAAGGAACCATTATCATTGCTGCAACAGAAGAAGAAACCAAAACATAGAGGTCGAACATCATTGCCTTTCGAGGAATATGATGATGATGACGTATTTCAAATGAGTACACCAAATGTTAGACGAGAAGACGCAGAAGAAACGTTCGAAGCATATGTCGACCCTGAAGAATCTACAATGACACCAACTCGTCAACGCGATTTGGAAACAACCGAAAGTTCATTCGTGGAGTATATGGATCAATTCGCTCCCTTATCTAGAGATTACATTGAGGGATTTATTAGGGATACCAAAAACGTGTACGACCATAGTCGTGTGGGCGTCCGCCATGATCCCGAGCTTGATAAATTCTATCTTGGCTCCTCAGAATTACAATTTAACAACCAAAATGCTAATATTGTTGTTGACGGACGAGAGTTCAAAGGAACGCCGGGCCTTTACGAATTAATATTCAAGAAAAATCCGACAGACGATTCAAAGGAAGATCAAAAGAATTATCGTGAAATGGTATTAATGACAAACGCGGCGCGAGTAAATCATGATCCGAATAAACAAATTGCCGGTAATGCCGGCGACAAATATCGTAAAGTTATCGCTCCGCTCATTTACAATCAATCGACACCCAAAAGTACGCGTCCGACGACGACGGCGGCGGCGGGAAGAGCGAGAGCTAGCACCTGGGCTAGTAGTAGTAGTCAATTCGGCGGACGCGGTCTGATGAGCTACAATAACAAACCGATTGAATTCACGTTTTGGGATGATGCGAATCAACTTATTAGTCGCTTAAGGCTGTTGCTTGCATCACAAGATGCCGGAAATGACGGTCACGAGAACGAAATTAATAGCATCGTGGAGGAATTACGCGAAGCGCGAATAATAGTATAAATTTGTAAATTTGAATTTTTTTCTATCACTTTTACCATGACTCTTGATAAGTTTGGTCGTCATATATCCACAAGAGCAAAAGATTTAAAATCATTATCGTCGCCGTCGGTGGATAAAGAACTATACGCGTACATTTTTTTATCTATACGCGGCTCGTATAAATTCGACTATTCGACATTAACATTTAATTACCAATTGGATAACGGTACCGCTACCTATCAATATCCATTGAAGCAAATAGGCGAAATCCAAAGTGCTACCGTTTTTCCTGTCGACTTAATCACACACATTAATTCATCAAAAAAGGGTATTTCAAAGGATAATTTAAATGGAACTGTTATTCGGAACGGTGATGCAATAACATTTAGCTTAGATAGTGCTATTACATCATCTACCACAAAGTTGACAGGAAGACATCGACCAATAAGTACGCATATGTACGTAGAACTACTCGTTAAATATAGAATATGAGTGACCTTAAGCAACAAGTGGTCGACGAATTGCATAAACCGGCCCGAAAGACCTTCAAACGTAGACGCGTAATCGTGAAAGGACTAGATGATTTATTTCAAGCCGACCTTGTCGAGATGATTCCGTACGCGCGACAAAATCGCGGCAACAAATATATTCTCGTTGTTATCGATGTATTTTCAAAATTTGCCTGGGCCGTTCCGACAAAAACAAAGTCCTCCAAAGATGTTGCCGCCGCAATGAAAAAAATACTATTGTTGGGACGTCATCCGGCGAATTTACAAACCGATTTAGGAAGAGAATTTTATGGCCCTGAATTCTCAATGCTAATGAAACAATTCAATATCAATCATTACTCGACATATAGTACGATGAAGGCGTCGGTAGTGGAGCGTCTAAATAGAACACTAAAAGCGATGATGTGGAAAGAGTTCAGCATGCAGGGGTCCTATGCGTGGTTGAAACTATTGCCACTTACTGTTTCAAAATATAATAATACCGTTCATTCAACGATTAAAATGAAACCGGTAAATGTTACTCGCGATAATGAAAAGCAGCTGCTGGACAGCGCCTATAATTACATTAAAATGAGTAATTTAATTACAAAATTTAAACGAAACGATCACGTAAGGATTTCGAAATATCGCAGTCTATTCGCAAAAGGTTACCAACCAAGTTGGAGCAACGAAGTCTTTGTAGTTGATAAAATACAATACACCAATCCCACAACTTACATATTGCGGGATCTTAGCGGCGAACCTATTTTGGGGTCATTTTATGAACAGGAATTGCAAAAATCAAAGTATCCGGATGTTCAACTCGTCGAAAAAGTGCTCAGAAAGAAGGGAAATCGATTGTACGTCAAATGGTTGGGTGTCGACGAGCGAAGTTGGATTTCCAAAACTGACCTTGTATAAAAATCCAAGAAGCGCATTATCTTGTTCATTATAATGCCACTACTGTACAAGAATACCATTTTTTTTGGTAGGGGACTTGTTAATTCCCTCATCGATAAGTTACCCATCGAGCTTCACATGCCCGGCGGCTACCAATTCTGCGGACCGGGTACCAAACTTCACGAGCGTATGGAACGCGGCGACCGCGGAATAAACGCCCTCGATCGTGCGTGCAGGGACCACGATTTGGCGTACCATCAACACAAGGAACTGCAGAGGAGGCATGCGGCAGATAAAATTCTGGAGGAAGCGGCTTGGCAACGCGTTAAACATCCATCGGCGTCCACCGGTGAAAAAATTAGCGCCTGGTTAGTAACATCTGCTATGAAAGCTAAACGCAAATTGGGATTAGGTATGCAGCGGCGACCACGACGACGACGACGAGTGACAGCAAACCGATCGTCATGCAAAATCAACAAAAAAAATAAATGAAGAATAGTACTTTTTTATTATTTTATAAACAATAAATATTTTTAAACACTACAATGTTTTATTTTAAATTTGACCAACCAACTGACAGACAGACAGACCGCTCTCCATATCATTCACAAATAAACAATTGCTGATAAATTACTCTGATGGTCTACCTGTGTAAGGTGACGGATCTGGCATGTGCGCGTACTCTGGAGGCTAGTTCGAGCCTATTAAAGGGTATTTTTTTAATTAAGTAAAAATATTACGACACAAAACGACACACGGCGCGTGCGCAAACATTTTTAAATTATTCACAAAATGGCCGACAGATGGCGCACACAAACCTAATGTGCTATCCGACCACCATACGACATGCCAAAACCTTCATTACGCTACCAGCCGACAGATGGCGACCACAGTTACAACTGGCAACGATGTTGCACTGAAGTTTTTGCACTGTTGTGGTCCAATCCCCGCGAATTATATCTACTTACAATATCAGGTGCATTTCAATTATTTAACACAAACTTATCAATATCTAAAAAACTATTAATGATATGAATAGCGAACCACAATCTGCAATGATGAAGAGAGTTTACTTGAGAAAAATGAGTCGAAGCAGAAAAATAAAAACAATAATATGATTCGGTTTAAAATAAGAAGATGATACCAACTTCCTGTAGACCGGAAGTGAGAGTTAATTCCAGAGTATTTTAATTCAAAAGTTCGGATCGAGTAGAACCAGAAATTCAAACATATAGAAATATTGGTACATCAAAAAATTCTACTGGAACAGTTTCGTGAGACATACTGTATGTAAGTATAATGTAATTATGTAATTATATGTAATTATAATTTACGAAAATAACGACATTCTTTTCTAATTTTGACGTAGTAATTATAACTACTATATACTCAACACGCTGTAGGCCTTCCAAAAATGTATCGTTTAATGAAATCGGTTAAAAAACTTTTATAGGTACCTTTTATAAAAATAATTCAAATCGAGAGAACCCGTCAAGAGAGGCGATCTAAATGTCGGAAGAGACATAGGTACTGCGGCGCTACTTTTTTTAGTGGTGGGCATAATCGAGTTATTTTAATAACCGATTACTAGTAGTCGAGATATATTGATAGTCGATTATATTAGTAGTTAAAATTAGTAGTACTAATTTAGTAGTTGAAATTAGTAGTACTAATATAGTTGTTAAAATTAGTAGTACTAATTTAGTAGTTAAAATTAGTAGTACTTATATAGTTGTTGAAATTAGTAGTACTAATTTAGTTGTTAAAATTAGTAGTACTAATTTAGTAGTTAAAATTAGTAGTACAATATAGTTGTTAAAATTAGTAGTACTAATTTAGTAGTTAATAATAGTAGTACTAATATAGTAGATCAAATCAGTAGTACTAATTCGTTCGATTACTTTTGCGAGTAAGTAACATACTAGACGTATTATGCGGGTAAACGACAGTGACGCAGGCACCGAATGCCGACAAAGATACAAAGATAGTACTAACGAAATTAGTAGTACTAATTAAATTAGTAGTGCTAACAAAATTACTAGTACTAACAACATTAGTAGTACTAACGAAATTATTAGTACTAATGAAATTAGTAGTACCTACTAACGAAATTAGTAGTACTAACGAATTAGTAGTACTAACAAAATTAATATTACTAATTTAAATAATCGATTACCTCGAGATATTTCAATAATCGACTAATTCGATTATTGTATATCGATTACATATAAAAAGTATAAAAAAGTAGTGATGGGCATCACTACTTTTTTATCGTCTTACGAGTTAGTGCGGCCGACCCTAGTCAGTGACTTCGGTGAGCAAACGTTTCCCTCGTCGAAAACGAGTATGATTCCTATTTATATGAAACCGCCACAACAATGTTGGCGTCTCCAGCTAAATAAAGGCGGTCCTAGTTAGTACACCGGAATAGATGGCAACACTTTACCACAGCTGATTTGTAACAAAACATGCCAGTTTTTCATACATAATTTCTCGTGACTGTATGCAATTAACGTCTGAATATTTTTTACCGATGGAGAAAAGACTGGTCTTGATGCTAATATGGAGGTTTGATCAAAACTCGCTTCCATTTTGCCGCTATAAATTAGAAAAAATAGGTGACCTTTACCGTTTTTTTTCTATATGGATTTATTTAAAAATATTTTTTTTTGCTCTTATTAGCACCTGGATTATCTCCATATCTATACTATATCCAAATTTGACGGTCATATCTCAGAGCGTTCACGGGACGTTTGACTTGAATAAATGCGCTAATTTTAAGCACTGTACAAGCCGCCTTAAGTGAAATCCCCTGGTGATTGAATTTTACTCGAGTTTGAATCAGGCCGTACAGCCCGACTTCTTATAAATGGAAGCTAAAATTGACATTCTAGATCAGTTACTGAGAACTATTTTTTTAGATCTGGTGAGATACGTATTTTGGATGTCTATGTCTTGTCAGAGTTTTGTCCGGTTTTAAATTAATTAACAAAATAGTAGTTATTAACATTAATAATTATTGCATTTTTATATTCCATAAAATATTTGAAAATACTCCACGCGCTCTAATTTAAATATGCCAACGCAAAATAATTAAAAATTCAAATTAAATTAAACACTGTTTTGTATTTTTACTTTATCATACGCAGTATAATAAAGTATTGTAATCATGCCGAAAAAAAAAATTGAGATTTTAGCGGAAATAGGTCTTTTTGGGTCCCCTGAACATTTTTGAACAAGGCACAAAAAAATGTCTGTGTGTGTGTGTGTGCGTGTGTGTGTGTGTGTAAACGATTTTTGTGGCGACGATTCCGGAGAAACTACTATCGGTATCAGGACGAAAGTTCATATTTAGTAGTTTCATGACGTAACTTAGAGCTGAAAAGCTTTTGGTTCACAAGGGTCCAAAGGAACTGGCTATTTACTCTTTGCATTTTTCAACGATTTTGCAATTGAGCCGCCATTTCTGTAATTTTGTCAAAATAGATAAATAATAAATTAAAGTAAAGGAAATTTTGTATAATTTATGTTTATAACATTTTATGGTAAAATTAGTAGTTTGGCTGCAGGAGCAAATTCTATTTGATCAAAATCGTGTCTGCATTAATAGCAGGTAGCCAAGATATTTTGTGCCTTTTGACAGTATTCAGAACGTCAGCGGTTGCGAAGCGTCAATTCAACACGCAAATGCATGGAGAATGCGATGAGAAACACTCTCGCACGTACAGTGCAACAATAATAAAACATATTGGTGTCAATCTGTATTTCGATTGCGGATAGCAATGTTCTTATGTTTTCGCGAATAAATACAAGAAAGATCGTAAGACGGTATGGTAACATTAAAACTTTTTGGAATATCGAGCATAATTCTTTATAAACTTTTGTAGTAAGCACTGAAGACGGGGTAAAACTCGAAAATATAGTATGCTAGAAGCCAATATAATATATTAATCATCAGAACCAATAAACTTTTTACTTTATCATATGTAGTATGACAAGGAGGTTTAGTCTTAGCATTTTTGAAATTATTTGCAAATAAGGCGCTATTTCTGGAAGTTCGGCGAAATAGTTAAATAATAAATTAATGTAGAGGAAATTCTGAATAATTTATGACTATGAATTTTTTTTAGTAAAATAAATATTTTAGCCGCATGAGCAAATTCTATTTCATCGGGATCGCTCGTACTGCATTAAAACATTAGTATTAAAACTAGTTAGCCAGGATTTGTCAGATACTGTGATTCTTATGACAGTAGGTAGTGTCAAATGCTGATGTTATGACATTACATACTGTAAATAAAATCAAAACATCTGTCTAGTTCTAGTAGTTTTATTTTAATGCAGACGTGGCCGATATCGATTAAATAGAATCTCATGCAGCTAAACTATTAAGATATGGTATGATAAAGTCATGTGCCTGGCCACATCAGATTTTTTACAAAAATCTAAGTACGAAATGCAAATGTAAGATTTACATTATATACAGGTTGTCCCACTTTTTTCCTGCAAATTATTTTGTAGAACACAAACGGCATTCTGAGTAAAATATTATGTATACACTTAGTTGTTTTTAAATTCTTTAAGAAGTTACAGCTCTTTGAAATATTAACATAGAATAGAAAAGTAAAAAGTTAAATAGATATCAAACAACGCAAACCCAAATATGTATCACAAATAATAGCTATAACAACAATAAAAGTTAATAATTTTAAGTAAAAATATTAATAGTTTTAATTTACAAATGAATTGTTTTTTTTATAAAAAGTAGAAAATAATTAATTTATTATTGGTTATCTACGTTATACTACTACTTTTAGACTTATTGGTTATCTCTATTCCTTGAGAGCTGTTTAAAATAAGGTGTTGTTAATATCAAACGGCATATTAAGCTTTTCACTTGGTGTAACATTTCTTTTCTGTAAAAAGTAAGTTGGATATCCTGTATATATTATTCCTATAATTTTAATTATTATAGGTTGTCACGCATGTGATATATCTTTTGAAAGATAATTGAAACATTAACTGCTATAGAATAGAATAGAATAGAATAGAATAGAATAGAATAGAAATATTTATTATCCCAACGGACATACAATCCAAAATGAGAGATAATTTAAAAAAAATACATTAAAGATTACACTACGACTATGACAGAATACTAAATAATACAAAAAAAATGCAAAAATACATGAGCCATGGCATGGTGCGCGTTTAATCAGGTGTCCACAACAGCGTCAAACGCTCTCATCAATTTATTTAGCGGGCAGTTTAAACCGATGTTCGTGAGGGCGCGCTGGGGCAAAAACACTGTGATACCCCCTCTCGACGCAAGTCTCGGCACCCGAAAATTAAGTTGTTGCAGAATTGATGGACAATCTACACCCCCGCACAAACTTCGCAGCTACAAGTTGTCGACGCTTCTCGAGGGAGTCAAAGTTGTAACGCTGCAGCATGATACCATAGTTCCAATTGCCGCGAGGAGGGTAGAAACCATACTCCAAAAAATGTAGAAACTTGATGAACCTTCTCTGCACCCTCTCTATCAATGCTATATGACGTAGATAATATGGCGACCATACAACAACACAGTACTCCAACCTTGATCTCACGTAGGCTTGGTAGAGCGTTCTTAAGGTTTCCACTGTGGAAAATTCACACGAGTTCCTGGTAATAAATCCTAGCATCCTGATAGCCGCTGTTGTGGTTCTTAATATGTGCTTATTGAATGTCAAACTCCCATCAAACCATACACCCAAGTCCCTGATTTCCTGCACCCGTGTCAAGAGGACGTCATTAATTTGGTAATCGTACAAGACAGGACTGCGTTTCCTGGTGTACGTCATTACTTGACACTTTGGTGCATTAAGAGGGAGTCCGCTGCATGAGCACCATTCGCGTAGCTCGTTCAAATCCCGCTGGAGAGCCGAACAGTCGTCAGCATCCGTCACCTCGCGGAAAATCTTCAGGTCATCCGCATACAACAACGAAGAACTCGAAAACATGCTAGGGATACCATTCACAAAGATGTTGAAGAGTATTGGTCCAAGGACGGACCCCTGTGGTACCCCACTAGTAGCCTCCACAAGATGAGACTTTATGCCACCAATCTCTACATACTGCGAGCGCTGAGAAAGGTAAGATGCAAGCAGCGCAGTGAGGGGCCCATCGCAACCAACCGCAGCGATCCTATCCAGCGAGTCGGGTGGTGCAACACATCGAAGGCACGGGAAAAGTCCGTGTAGATGACGTCCAGCTGCCCTCCACGATCCAAGACACCGGAGACACACTGCGCGAACGTTAGCAGGTTCGTTGCCGTTGACTTTCCTCCACAAAAACCGTGTTGCTCGTCTGAGACGCGGGCACTCACATGAAATTTCAACTTCTTTGCCAAAATCTGTTCAGCCAGCTTTGCAAAGTTGTTAATTATAGCAACAGGCCTATAATTGCTCACGCATGATTTATCATTCTTTTTATAAACTGGGTGAATTCTGCTAAGCTTAAACGCTGACGGAAAAGTAGACTGTTTGACGATCAAGTTAAATATATGTCGCAAAGGAGCCTCGAAAGCTGGTGCACAATCAGCGACAAGAAAAGCGGGTATGCCGTCAGGACCAAGTGTTGACTTCGCCTTAAACTTACTGAGCGCCAAGGAGACCTCCTCCAGAGTTACCTCCGATATTCCGAATGGTAAGATGTTGTTATAGAGTTCCACGTCTGACACACCACTAGGCGAGACGACTGGTGTATATACATTGCCAAAATGAGAAGCAAAGTGATTAGCAATTTCGTAGGTATCGGTAATATAATGATCGCCGTCTTTCATCATTGTTGGCAAAGCCTTATTATCTTTTGAGCTATTGACGTATGACCAAAATTTTTTTGGATCACGGCGAACATTATTCTCTACAGATTGCACATAACTGTGGCGATCTAACCGTATGCGGTTCCGACAATCACGCCTAAGATTGCTATACTTGATTCGATAAAAATTAAGTCGGCGTGTTCTCAGCATCTATGATAATGCTGCTTCCTTCTGAGCATATTTCTAAGGGCCGGGCTAAACCAGACCGGATATCTAGATGTAAATCTCCTGCTGGCAATCCTGGGCACATGTTCATCCAACAAGGTATAAAGTTTTTCATAAAAAGCATTGCAAGATTCTTCCGCGGAAGTAGCAACCATCGTCTCACCCCAATCGGCTTCCAGAAGAGCAGCGTACAAAGCTGGTAAGTTTGCCTGCTTAAAGCTATACTGAGCATCACGATATATTGTTGTGGTCGGTGGTAGGTTCGAAGATTTGGCCTCGAATGTTCCTTCGAGTGCCGGATGATAGTTATCCTCAGGGACCAGGGAAGTATCCGATCGATGAAACTCAAGAGCAACATCAGTAGACGCGAGTACCAGATCAAGTGTTCTGTTCATAAAATTGCAAACAGAGTTAAGTTGCAATAATCCATTAAAATTTAAAAAGTTATTCAGGAGTACAGTACAATCATTGAGCTCATCATCCAACCGTCCTATGTTGAAATCTCCAAGAATGATAGTACCAGTAGCGATATCGAAGCTAGTCTCAAGGTAGGTGAACAACATGGCAAGGTGTGTGCGCAATCTCGCAGGGGCTTCAGGGGGAACATAGCAAACAAATATCTTTAATCTACGGTTTGACTCAGTAAACAGAACAGATGCAGCAACCAAGTCTATTTCCCTTACGGGAGATACAGTTGCCAACGGTGACGAAACCGCAACCTCGGAATCAATAGCAAGCAACACACCGCCGCCTCTACGTCCCACACGATCACATCTAAAGACCTCATACTTTACAGGCAGAAGTTCGCCACTGAACACGGTATCATTCAACCAGGACTCACTAATAGCAATTACACCGAAGTTCGAAGAATAAACAGAAGACAAAAACGTATTGAGCTTGGTCCTTAGACCTCTAACATTTTGGTAATAGATGTTGTAAGTATGCCGTTGGGAACAGTTTAGTTTTTTTTTTTCAGCGTCCTCTCTCTCCCTGTCTTTTTTACCAACCACAGGAACTCCATCCCTAAGGAATCTTAAGAATAGATCTCTCTCTCCGTCCCTGGTGCGCTGATCTATCTCTGCACGAATCTCCCGCAAATGTTGCTGTTGGCGAGGTGTTCTATCTCTATTTACATAGACTTTAGCAAAGTTTGCTGAGTTACGCAAATTCTTCGCTTTGCCGACAAGCAACTGAGCGTCTTCACGTCTTTGCAAGATAATCTTAATCGGCCTAGGCCGAGATGACGTATCAGAAGGTTTGCCCGATCTAAACGCCTTTTCAATTGAAATACGTGCGGGGACAATCTCTTGAAAGATTGCAGTTATATGACCGCTTAAGTTTTCATCATCAGTCTCATCCAAATTTGAAACCAAAACATTACGGGACCTATGCTCGCGTTCATGCAACTCATGGATCACCTCCTCGATTAAACCGTTACTATCACCATCCCGCCTAGTTTCATCGATTTTCATCAGTGAATCAGATAGCGATTTTACTTGTTTACTAAGATCAGCTATCAGTGCCCTAAGAGCGGACAATGGACTATCCGAATTAGCGCAGGAGTTACAGGTCCACTTCAGATTGACTTTTGAGCGCAACAAACGCGACTCGGCTGCCGGAAGACCTATGCATGTATTCGAGAAGCATGCGTCACAGACAAAGCAGCGAGTGCACTCGGCATCCTTGACATTAGCTTTGCAACACTTGCATTGCATTTGAGTTGGCATCATGAACAATAAAAAAAGGGATGAGGGATAAGGCTACAAACGGGGACACAAAATTCACTCCAACGGGGCCCGTCGCGGAGACTCAAAATAAACAAACAGGGATAACCGGACCACGGTAAGGAAACTCAGCAACAGATAACAGAGGACAAAAACTGGTCTTCCAGCGCGATCCGAGCTTATGCCTTAAAATCCACACATATATCCTCGCAGTAAAATATCAAATAGCAAAGGATACCGTATGTGTAACAAGATAAAAGTTATCAGAATCAACGCACATCTAATACCTTAGATGCCAAACAAAAACTTACGGCCAAAATGCTCGCCAAAACCGGTGCACAATGCAATAAACCGCAGCGGGCACCTGAACACGTCCGCACACCACATGTACAACTCAGTTTGACTCAGTTTGATGTACAACTCAGTTTGACTATACGTAACTACATAATATTTCGATTGTAATTATGCCTGCATATAAAATACTTGCCCCTTCATTTAATTTAAACAGAATCAAATAGTGGAAAAAAATACACTAAATAAAACAGCTAGTAAAACAATAAAAGTAAAAATAGAAGTAAAAAAATCACATGAAATAAATTTATATAAATTTAGATAGTTTATTTACATTTAGTGAATATATTTGTGTATAACAACTCTGAGATAGTCTATCTTCTATCAACAAGTTGATTTGTGCATTTATTTACGTAATTAATATGGGTATTAGATGAAATAAATTTATATAATGTAATAATATCAAGAACTTTCATGTTTTTTAGTATAAAAATATAGTTATATTTAATTGAATGCATTACCTACTCGTAAACTAACTTTAGTGGTCATATTATATTTATTACATTGCAATGAAGGTTTTACTTTAAAGAAAAGATCGGACACGATAAAAATAAACTAAATCCGATTTACATTATGCCGATTTGAGAACCTCAATTAAGTCAGTCATTGACCGCCTATGACTTTTCCATTAAACCGATTCGGGAACCTCCTCATAGACCTTGACCTAGAAATATTAATGACTTTTACATTAAGCTGATTCAAAAACTTCTTCAACGACTAGCCGATTCGGGAATCTCCTCCTTGCACTTGACCAGTTATTGACCTGCTATGACGTTTCCATTAAACCGATTTAGGAACCTACTCATAGACCGTGACCAGTCATTCGCCCACCTCGTATGGGTTTTATATTAAGCCGATTCGGTAACCGCCTCAATTTTAACATCATCTGGAAACTCCACCTTGACCTTACCCGTGGGTACTTTGGGGTCAAGGTCAAGGAAAAATTTCTGGAATCGGCTTGCTACCTCTACTCAGAAAAACGAATGCCAGAATGCGAGAATGGTGCTAAATTTGGACTTCACGAAAAATCTACAAGTCTACACTTTTCATTCACTTCTTTTCCTCTTTTTATAGAACCTAAAGTATATTTACTCCTTTTTTACTCGGCTATGCAAAGTAATATTTTGTAAACATTTGATGCGTAGGGTATAGTAGCAATTCAAAAAATAAAACCGTACAAAAATCACTTATTCCATACATTAATAATTACAGTCTGAATAGTGTAAATCAAAATTAGATACTTTTGTTTATCCGATTGTTGTATTATAGATTTCTACATTGTTCCACTAGTTTACAGTTCTCATTATTATCGACAGTACGACATACTACCATATTAGGAATCATAGATTGTACATGTCCATGTTTGTAACATCACGAGTTGAGTGTGTGTAATAAACCATTTTTAGTGAGTGTTACGGGATATTATTGACACGACCACAACGTGGTTTCAGGCGTGTAAACGTGTGTCAACAGCTGGGGAAGATTTATAGATAGTGAGAAAACCTATGTAGATAGATAGAAGTACAGATATAGATATTTAGATAGAAGGCGTCATAGATAGAAGCTAAGATGGCCAAGAACGAAGCGCTACTGCAATGCTTGAAAGCTCAAATGAAGTCCTTGGCTTAGAAGAACTAACTAAGAAAATGACAAGTACCTCATCGGTCAACATGAACAATCACTTAATTCCAGCGCAACCACTATTGGAAATTGAAGGGAATATGGAGGAAAATTTGGAAAACTTTGTTAGTGACTTTAAGAACTATATAGCAGCAACAGGTATGAATAATGATACAGGAATAGAAGTACAGCGGAAAATTAATATTTTACTTACAGTGATAGGCAGCAAAGCAATGATAAAATACGATAGATTTCGTTTTCTCATTCATGAGATGTTTGAAATTAGTAAAATTATCGACAAATCTAGCTACGGAGGGGACATTGAAGCTGAAATTGATTTTCAAATACATGGAAAAAGCTTAGATGCCAATTAGATACAGGTGCAAACATCAGCCTGATATGATCACTACATTTAGCCAAACTTTTAAATCAAAAGAAGCCAGATATTAAAAAATCGAAAGGGACCGAAATACCAGTAATAGGTCAGTACTCTTTAATTTGTAGACGTAAAGAGAAAAATACAGTTTACAACTGCAAGTGGTGGATATAAATCATGGAATACTGTTATTGGCAGAAGTTTGTAAGCACTTGGGATTGGTTAAATTTTGTAATACAGTTCAAACAAATGTAATGATAGGAATGTAAAAAATAGTAGAGAAGAAGCGGAAGCTGTAATAAAAAAATCCAGGACCAGGCACATGACTTTATCATACAATATATAAAATTAATACTTCAGCTGCACGAGAATCTATTTTTATTGAGATACATCGTGGGTATTGTGAAAGCATCAGCATTTGACACTACCTACACTACGTCATTAGAATAATAGTTATTTATGTCACAAGTGCCGAAAGTATGGAATAGCGCGACGAGCAGTGATGCGGCGAGTCACCGAAGGCGGAGCGTCGCCGTCGCAAGATCCAGCTTCACAAATTCTCTATCGCTGCGTCCCGCAACTTCTCAAACGCCGATTCCGAAGGGGAATAATTCCTCGCCTCATCCGGCCGTAAAACTGTTCCAGATAGTGTTCGCGTAGGCTCTCTACTGCTACTCTTATCGTTCGACTGCTGATGTAGTTTGAACAGAATCGGAGATGGAGTAATGAGGAAATCCCGTAGGTAGTAGATTGAGGTGGACGCAATGTTCGGAAACTTCTGCGCCAGCTTTCCGAGGCCTTCTAGACAGACCATCAAGAGCGCCATATGTGCCAAGACGAGCTTGCGACCGTGATTGGAGTTTATCTTTTCGGTTAGTCTGCTGCATAAACTGTCGGCTCCCGTTTCGTCCCCAATAGCCCATACGAGCAGGTCCACGCAAGCCGCGTTCGCCATGACGTTAACCTTGAATTTATTGACAAGCGCGTAGTTGCTCTCCCGGTCTTCTTTCTCGCTGGCATCGTGGTTCCTGCTCTGCAGTTCCGTTTGGCCGTTCAGGAATAGTCCTTTTACAAATTCCTGGACGTCTTGGGTAAACGGAACGGGCAGGTCCTTCTGAGGCTGGAGTAACTCTCGTAACAGCGTAACCATAACCAAATTGATGGTCTCCGATATAGGGAAATACGACAATCCGATCGGTCGAATATATCTCCATGCTCATAACGTCCAATATGCTCAACATGTCTTTGGTCAGCAGTTTTTTCGCCAGCGATAAAATAGCCTGCAGGTGCTCGAGCGGGAAGAGCAGTTGTTGCCGTTTCTCCGGCGAGTCGCAGAACCGCATATTCGGAAACTGGTTGAAGCTGGATCAAGCCGTCGCAATTAAAAAATGGTTATTTTATTGAAATTTGTATTTTGTACTTTGCCGCACTAGAGCGGCAACGTTCCATAACGGTTCTCCAACCTCTGATGAAATCAGCTGTGTGGCAGCACAAAAAAATATTTGTCAAAATTCTGGCTACTATGTAGTTTCATATCAATGCAGATGCGACCGATAGCGATCAAATAGAATTTGCTCTTGCAGCTAAACTATTAATTTTAGCAAAAAATGTCATAGGCATAAATTATTCAAAATTTCCCCTACTTAAATTTATTATTTAACTATTTTGACGAAATTACAGAATTGGCGGCTCATTTGCAAAATTCTTGAAAAAGGCTTAGAATAAACTGCCAGATTCTTTGAAACGTTTTGAACCAAAAGCTTTTCAGCTCTAAGTTAGGTCATGATACTTATATGAACTTTCGTCCCGATACCTTTAGTAGTTTCTCTGGTATCGTCGCCAGAAAAATCGTTTACACACACACGCACACACACACACAGACATTTTTTTGTACCGTGGTCAAAAATGTTCAGGGGACCCAAGAAGACCTATTTCCGCTAAAATCTAATTTTTTTTTTCGGCATGATTACAATACTTTAGCATACTGCGTATGATAAAGTAAAAATATTCTAAAGTGTTTGAGGGATATGGATGCTTTGAAGATAAAGGAAAACTAGAAATAGATAAAAGTATACAACCCATCATTCAAAACCCAAGAAGAATACCAATCAGTTTAAGAAAAGATCTTAAGAAAGAATCAGAACGGCGAGAAAACTTGATATAATAGCAAAACAAGAAAAACATACAGATTGGGTAAGAAAAGGAAAATCTTTTAGAATTTGTCTGGATCCTATCCATTAAATACCGCCCTGTTAAGACCCAGCTACCAATTTCCAACCATTGATGAAATCTTACCAGAGCTAGGAGAAGCCAAAGTGTTCTCATTAGTAGATACCAAGAAGTGATTTTGGCATGGTCAACTGGAAGAAGAAAGTAGTCTTTTAACAACATTTTAGACTCCTTTTGGAAGGTATTGCTGGAAGAGAATGCCTTTTGGTATCAAACCTGCTCCAGAACTGCAATTAAAAATGAATAAAGTAACCGCAAGGATTTGAAAGGAATTAAACTACTAGCAGATTACAACCTAATATATGGCAGAGGAAACACTCACGAAGAAGCTATGAGAGATCACAATGGCAATTTACATAAACTTATGAAGAGATTAGAAGACAAAAAGTGCAAGCTAAATACAGGAAAGCTTAGACTCTGCCTCAACGAAGTAAACTTTTACGATCAGTATTAACTATGCAAGGTATGAAACCAGATGAAGCAAAAGTAGATGCCATAAAGAAATGTCTACTGCCTCAAGATAAACAACAGTTATTGCGATTTTTAGGTATGGTGAACTATTTAGGACGATATATACCACACCTTAGCAGTAAAGTTGTACATGTGAGAAGTCTAACACACGATCATACTCCCTCGTAGTCGACTACAGTAGAAGAAAAGGAATTGAAGGAAATCAAGTCATGTTTGATTAATGTAAGACCACTTCATTATTTTAATGTAAATGAGCCTGTCATTATGGAATGTGATGCAAGTGAGTTTGGATTAAGAGTAGTCCTTTATCAAAAATCTGATGTGGCCAGGCACATGACTTTATCATACAATATATAAAATTAGTTTAGCTGCATGAGAATCTATTTTATTGAGATAAATCGTAGGTATTGTCAAAGCATCAGCATTTGACACTACCTACACTACTAATAGTTATTTATGTCACAAGTGCCGAAAGTATGGAATAGCGCGACGAGCGGTGATGCGGCGCGTCACCGAACGCGGAGCGTCGCCGTCGCATGTGAGCGAGTCTCGCTATCTAGTTTTCGGCAGGAGTGACACCAACGTTAATTGTGTTGCTTTTTGAAAAATATGTATTTAAAGAAAAATAATTAAGAAATGGTAATATTTCTGTGTAGGAAATGTTAGGTTGGTACCACTTTGACGAAACGTCAAGTTTAAAAAGCTAATTCAAATTCTGACAGATTTATATTTGTTCATGACACTGTAGATGTCACATCCGTACCAACAACCTAAAATAAAACTACACTCATCGCTATACTTTATTTACAATTTTCTCAATTTATCGTTTTTAGAATTAGATATAAAGACTGGTTGATATTTCTTATTAACAAACAATCAAATTGGTGATCTTACTTTATTTGAAATTTGTATTTTGTACTTTGCTGCACTAGAGCGGCAACGTTCCATAGCGGTTCTCCAACCTCTGATGAAATCGGTTGTTTTCGACTGTGACAGCACAAAAAATATTTGTCAAAATCCTGGCTACTATTTAGTTTCATATCAATGCAGATGCGACCGATCTCGATCAAATAGAATTTGCTCTTGTAGCTAAACTATTAATTTTACCAAAAAAAGTCATAGGCATAAATTAATCAAAATTTCCTCTACTTTAATTTATTATTTAGCTATTTTACGAAATTGCAGAAATGGCGGCTCATTTGCAAAATCCTTGAAAAAGGCTTAGAATAAACTGCCAGTTCCTTTGGACCCGTTTGAATCAAAAGCTTTTCAGCTCTAAGTTAGGTCATGAAACTTCTAAATATGAACTTTCGTCCCGATACCTTTAGTAGTTTCTCCGGAATCGTCGCCACAAAAATCGTTTACACACACACACACACACGCACGCACGCACGCACGCACGCACGCACGCACGCACGCACGCACGCACGCACGCACGCACGCACGCACGCACGCACGCACGCACGCACGCACGCACGCACGCACGCACACACACACACACACACACACACACACACACACACACACACACACACACACACACACACACACACACACACACACACACACACACACACACACACACACACACACACACACACACACACACACACACACACACACACACACACACACACACACACACACACACACACACACACACACACACACACACACACACACACACACACACACACACACACACACACACACACACGCACAGACATTTTTTTGTACCTTGGTCAAAAATGTTCACGGGACCCATAAAGACCTATTTCCGCTAAAATCTCAATTTTTACTTTAACATACGCAGTATGCTAAAGTATTGTAATCATGCCGAAAAAAAAATGAGATTTTAGCGGAAATAGGTCTTCTTGGGTCCCCTGAACATTTTTGACCAAGGTACAAAAAAATTTCTGTGTGTGTGTGTGTGCGTGTGTATGTAAACGATTTTTATGGCGCCGATACCAGAGAAACTACTAAAGGTATCGGGACAAAAGTTCATATTTAGAAGTATCATGACCTAACTTAGAGCTGATAAGCTTTTGGTTCAAAAGGGTCCAAAGAAACTGGCAGTTTATTCTAAGCCTTTTTCAAGGATTTTGCAAATGAGCCGCCATTTCTGTAATTTCGTCAAAATAGTTAAATAATAAATTAAAGTAGAGGAAATTTTGAATAATTTATGCCTATGACATTTTTTGCTAAAATTAATAGTTTAGCTGCAAGAGCAAATTCTATTTGATCGATATCGGTCGCAACTGCATTGATATGAAACTACATAGTAGCCAGAATTTTGACAAATATTTTTTGTGCTGCCACACTCGAAAACAGCTGATTTCATCAGAGGTTGGAGAACCGCTATGGAACGTTGCCGCTCTAGTGCGGCAAAGTACAAAATACAAATTTCAATAAAATGAGATCACCAATTTGATTGTTTGTTGATAAGAAATATCAACCCGGCTTTATATTTAATTCTAAAAACGATCAATTCAGAAAATTGTTAATAAATTATAGCGATGAGTGTAGTTTTATTTTAGTATGTTGCGTTGGTACGGATGTGACATCTACAGTGTCATGCACAAATATAAATCTGTCAAAATTTGAATTAGCTTTCTAAACTTGACGTTTCGTCAAAGTGGTACCAACCTAACATTTCCTATACAGAAATATAACCATTTTCTATTTATTTTTACTTTATCATACGCCGTATGTAAAGTATTGTAATCATGCCGAAAATAAAAATTGAGATTTTAGCGGAAATAGGTCTTTTTGGGTCCCCTGAACATTTTTGACCAAGGTACAAAAAAAGTCTCTCTGTGTGTGTGTGTGTGCGTGTGTGTGTAAACAATTTTTGTGGCCACGATTCCGGAGAAACTACTTAAGGTATCGGGACGAAAGTTCATATTTAGAAGTTTCATGACCTAACTTAGAGCTGAAAAGCTTTTGGTTCAAAAGGGTCCAAAGGAACTGGTAGTTTATTCTAAGCCCTTTTCAAGGATTTTGCATATGAGCCGCCATTTCTGTAATTTCGTCAATATAGTTAAATAATAAATTAAAGTAGAGGAAATTTTGATTAATTTATGCCTATGACATTTTTTAGTAAAATTAATAGTTTAGCTGTAAGAGCAAATTCTATTTGATCGAGATCGGTCGCATCTGCATTGATATGAAACTACATAGTAGCCGGAATTTTGACAAATATTTTTTTGTGCTGTCACACTCGAAACAGCTAATTTCATCAGAGGGTGGACAACCGCTATGGAACGTTGCCGCTCTAGTGCGGCAAAGTACAAAATACAAATTTCAATAAAATAACCATTTTTTAATTATTTTTTAAGTACATATTTCTCAAAAAGCAACACAATAAACGTTGATGTCACTCCTGCCGAAAACTAGATAGAGCGACTCGCTGACTTGCGACGGCGACGCTCCGCCTTCGGTGACTCGCCGCATCACTGCTCGTCGCGCTATTCCATACTTTCGGCACTTGTGACATAAATAACTATTATTCTAATGACGTAGTGTAGGTAGTGTCAAATGCTGATGCTTTCACAATACCCATGATTTATCTCAATAAAATAGATTCTCGTGCAGCTGAACTATTAATTTTATATATTGTATGATAAAGTCATGTGCCTGGTCACATCAGATTTTTTTTTCGGCATGATTACAATACTTTACATACTGCTATGATAAAATAAAAAGAAAAAGTGATAGGTTATGGATCTCAAACACGAACTTGTTTGCTTCGTTTTTAAGAAACCTTTAATAAAGGCACCAAAAAGATTACAGAAAATGTTATTACAATTGCGAAGGTACAATCTGAGTTTGGAGTTTATATCTAGAAAAATGAACAAATTATTATACTAAAGCTGCACTAAGAAATGTGTTTAGGCAAAACATGACAAGAGAACAGATCGATAAAATTAAACAATGCGAAGTTTGTACATAATTTAAACCATGTTAGAGGAGGCCATATATAGGCAATCTTATGAGACTCCAAGATTTCCTTTCCAGTATGTATCAATGGATTTATGGTTTTGCAACTATAAGGGATAACAAAGAAATTTCTTAGTAACAGTTGATCACTGTGCTGATTTTTTTTAACTTGATATCCTTAAAGATGTTTCGAGTAGAATATGAATCGAAACCTGTAAGATAAATTTCTGCAGACATGGGAACAAATTTTGTCAGCAAGGAATTTCAGACGTTCAGTAAAGAATAGGAATTTCGCCACGTAACGTCGTCGCCTCAACACCAACAAGGCAACGGAAAAGCAGAAGCAACAGTGAAAACAGCAAAAGGACTCGAAAAGACGACGCGAGAGTGAGGAGAAGATTTGTGGTATGCACTAGTTTATTCTAGAAATACACTCAATAAAATTGGATTGAGCCCTGTAGAAATATTATTATCTAGAACAACAGAGTGCCACACCAAGAGTGCCACATGGTACAATAGAAAGGGTATAAACCATGAAGACTCAAGAAGATTACGTCCGAGTCATCAGTTTCACATGATGCATTTACATATTCATTTCTATATCCATGGTACGAATAATCAAGGGACTCTAGCCATAACTCTAGGCATAACTCTAGGCAGAAACTCCTCCTTGACCAAGGTCAAGGTCAAGACCTTGAGTACTTTGGAGTCAACGTCAAGGAGGAGATTCTGGAATCGGCTTGGTACCTCTACTCAGATGAACGAATGCCAGAATGCGACAATGGTGCCAAATTTGTACTTCACGAAAAGCCTACACTCTACACTTTCTATCCACCACTTTTCCACTTTTTATAGAACATAAAGTATATTTACTCCCTTTTTTAATCGACTGTGCAAAGTAATGTTTTGAAAACATATGATGCGTAATTTGTAGCAGCTATTCAAAAAATAAAAACGTAGAAAAATCACTTATTCCATACATTAATAATTACAGTCTGAATAGTGTAAATCAATGATGGATACTTTTGTTAACCCGATTGTAACATTACGTTCGACTCATCAGTTTCACATGATGCATTCACATATTCATTTCTCTATCCATGGTACGAATAATCAAGGGAGCGGGCGAACCACATAACTCTAGGCACATTACATAGCTAGAATGTAGAGCACAATCCGCTATCCGCAATGTAATAACATGGAACTGATCAAAGTCAGCGGCGGTGAAATATTGATGTGTAATTCCTTCTAGCACGAGCACGTGCCGTATAATGGGTTTGAGTTATGTAGCGAATATATCAGGACAATGAACTCACTTGTCCCTTCCCCGGCTTCTGTTAATAAAAAATTTGAAAATGCGCAGACTACAGCATTGTTCCATGTCGCACAAATTGCCAATTATAAACTGGGGTGTTGCGGCTTAACGGATAAGTCTGCATCTTTATTTGTTTTGTTAATATCTATCATCCATTAAGGCAGGGTATTAATTCCGAACTGCGGCGGGCCGTTTGAAAAAAATTCAAGAAAAGTGATTAACTGATAATAGCTTTTTTCATTTGAATTTTTCATTTTAATATAAAAAATAATTTATTTTTCTAGATTTCTTTTTTTCTAGAAACTTGGCTACACTTTTTAAAATGCGATAATACTCATCTATTGATGTATAATAAAGTTATTTAGGAATTTTTAGGAGTAAAAACACTGAGATAGATCCGGTGCGCAGGATGGTTCCCCTCGGGGCAAAAGGATTATGCGCGGGAAACGATGATAGGCTTCGCGCGACGACTTTAAACGATCAACTCCCAGGACGTATTCAATATTTTTGTCATTTTCTCGTTCGATTCTATACGTAGTTGTTCCTAACGGTTCTGGGGCCAAAGCAAACGGTCCTGAATTTTCGGTAAATGTTTCAAATGCGACAAGTATTTGCCCTAAACTTTGAACGAATTGTGCACCAGAGAAACTACCAACATTGGAGCTATCGCGGCAACTGGTTTATCATCTAAAATCACTCTTCATTATCTGTACTGTTGTCGTTGTAGTCTAATAATTCGCGCTGCCACACGATGCGGTGAACGTCTCGGCGAACGTTGGACTGAACGATTGAGTCAAAATAAATGTGATGGGGATTATTTAGTCGACTAACTGACGTTTTAATGCTAAGTACGGGCCTGTGATACATGCTATGACTCGGCCTCTAATCCCCACGCGGGGACGACTGCGTTTTGCCAAAATTATATCGCATATGTATGTCGCTTTATAAAATTAATGAAGATCTGAAATGTGTTTCTATTTCAATCGCCTAATTAAACAAAATTGTGCGATTGTTTTCGTACCTATCTCGTTATCGTGCTAATACTCGTTACCGAGATATCCGCTTTCATGAAAATCTTGTTTATACCCTTTATTGCAAACAAAATTAGTAAAATAAAAAAGCCAATCTGTAGACAAGATCTTGAAATATACTCTGTGTAAATTTTATTTTTTTTTTTGGCAAGCGTTTTATCAGAAAAAAATTGGAATAGACGAGCGTTTATTAAAAACTTCTAAAATCGGGTACATTTTTACACTTCTCTCGCGCTTCTGTCCACACCTAGGGGCAGAAAATTTTGATAGTCAATCATGGTGTGTAGAAATGATTCAGGAGTATAACACTTTATTTCACTCTTTTTCGTACAGTCGTTGCAGAGTTACGAAATTCCAAACACAGGGCTCAATACTTTTGTAACCGATAGTAGAACATCAGTGGATAGCCTATTAAGGCGCTGCCACACGATGCGGTGAACGTCTCGGCGAACGTTGGACTGAACGATTGAGTCAAAATAAAGGTGATGGGCATTATTTAGTCGACTGACTGATTGATGAATAACGACTAATCTTTAAATGTTAGTTATGACTAATGACTAATTAGTTAGTCATTAGACTTGAATTATCCGATTGACAATTGATTTAGTCGTACTCTAGACTGATGATTGATTTATTCGTTAGTCATGACTGATTGAATGTGACCTACATCTGACTTAAAACACTCAACATTTTAAAAGTATGGCGACAAAAATTGTAAGAAAATCGTATTCGCATGAAACTTATTTCGTGTAATATTTGATATTCCCTAGTGTTTGCACCAAGACAAACCAAAATTAATCAAATCGCTAAGCACGTGGATTCTATCAAATTTCTAACGAAAAATTACACTACAAACCCAATAGACCGCGTGGTAGCCGCTTATGACTGACCACGGGACACCAGTGAACAAAGGAACCAACAATCGACGAAAACCAACGACATTAAGAACACTAATTAGATTATAGAACGGCGAAATACGTTCGTTTACTATTAGCACAACTATACGTAGCAAGTTTCAAAATCTCTCTGAACCGGGCAACTCGCCGGTCAAGCCACGGCGTTGGCCAGCTATTCAACAAAAAACTGGATCGCAATACTTTTCCAGCATATACCGTCCTCAACTAAAGTTTTACAACTAGTCTACATAAACCAACAAATATTATACGATTATAGGCTTAAACATTCCCCCCGCCCTGAACCATTGTTCGGAACCAAATGCTAAAAACAAACAAACAAACCCAATATTCTATTGGGAGGGCAACGGGCATAGTCGGACAACGGGTCTCTTGTAAGTTCCATCTTTGGTTCTCACAGTAGCTACCCTAATGACACCGTCGTTGCCAGGAAAAACGTCTTGAACAATACCAACCGGCCACTTCAACGGAGGCAAATTGTCGTGTCGGATAATTACCACAGTACCAACTGCTATCGGACATGTAGGAGTATTCCATTTCTGGCGCACTTGGAGTTGAGTTAAATCTCGATGTGCCATGTTTTCCAAAAACTCTTAACCAAAAGATCTAATAAATGCTTACGTATGGTGAGGTTAGGGTGATCGTCGTTCAGCTCAACACCCGGAAAATATTTCAAAGGGGTGAGGTTTAAGAAATGAGCCGGAGTCAAAGCAGTGGGCTCCGAGGGATCGGAACTCAACCAACAGAGCGGTCGCGAGTTTAACAAGGTCTCTATTTCGCAGAATACAGTATACAGCTCTTCGAAAGTCAAAATTTGGTCGCCAATAACCTTGTAAACGTGAGTTTTCACAGCCTTTATATTAGTCTCCCAAATACCGGAAAAATGTGGGCTAGCAGGAGGCTGAAATTTCCAAATTATACGATCACTCTCCAGCTCATTCTTTTTCTTTGAATTAAATTCGGTCGAGTCAACCAGTCGGTACAATGCATCCAACTCGTTACTAGCCCCGATAAAATTTGTACCGCAGTCGGAATAAATTACTAAGCACGCACCCCGGCGTGCCAGGAAGCGTTTGAAGGCCGACAGAAAAGTATCCGTGGACAAATCGGAGGCCAATTCAAGGTGCAAAGCCTTAGTAGCCAAACATATGAACAGACACATTTAAGCCTTTTGGCTTTTAACTCCTCTTCTTCTAGACCAGGTGACATGAAATGGCCCAGCGTAATCAACACCGGTATGCAGAAACGGCTTTACTTCAGTGACACGTACTGAAGGTAAGTTTCCCATTATAGTCCAGTCGAATTAGCAAAAATAGAAAAATTAATTAGCACAAAGCTAAAAATTGGTTTCAACCTTTATCTGGGCATCCCTTTAAACATACTAAAAGTCCTGACCCCCACCCCCACGGCTCGATCCGCCATCTTGAAAAATAGGTGCACTATTCCCGTTTTTTGCAAATATCTCGGTAACCGCTGGTTTTATCGGGATGGGAGTTATTAAGAAAATAAAAGCTAATCAAATTTCCTATAAAAAAGATAGAATTCAATTTATTCGTATCTTGAATATTTTAGATTTCATAAGATGATTAATAATGGGAAAAATATTTTTTCGGTCACAGGCCGTCGTTAGAATGTCACTCTCGGTGCAGAACCTGTAAAAAAATATTAATTAACAAAAATAATCAAATTACTATTTAATATTTCTTATAAACATAAACATTTGGCAACTCTTACAATTTAATATTGAAGTGGGAGTAGCCTGTTTTATGTAGTATCCTCCGTTTCTGCAGGATAGGAAGTTGCGAGGCTGAATGTATCGTCCCCGTCTTCCAAGAATGGCAGATCCTGAATGACGATATTTTTCAGCCCTTTTCCATCGACGTTTTCGAACGATTTTAATGAAACAACACCCCTTTTCCAAAATCCGCGGCTGTTGGTAGTTTTTTAAGTTTTTCGATTGCTGGCTTGGGAATAATTGATTCACGAGGAGTCACACATTTGATCCCCCCCATGCTGTGGAATATGTTTAATCCGTCGATGGTGCAAACGTTAAAATCCGCATTATTGAATACGAATTGGCAAAATCCTCCCATCGTAATTTCAGCGTCAGGCTGTACACTGGCTGAAGCTTCCAACAATTGTGCCTCATTGTACGATGCGCTAAAGCCCAAGCTAGAAAGTAGCGTGACTAAATTTTTTGAGCCAAATTTTCTGTATAAAAAAGCAGCAACACTGATTAATAGTGGTGACAAGAAAGATCTTGGCCTGGTCGCCAATATAATCGAGTGTGCTATTGCAATGCACTTTCGTTCGAGCGTTTGAGATTGGCATTTTCTGCCTTTCGCTATAACATTTTCCAAGAAAACGTCCAGTGTTTCGGGTATACAGCTTTTGACATATGTCAAAAAGGTATCGCTCGGAGGGTATACAGACGTATCGTTTATTGGTGAACGAATATCCTCTCGAATTATGGCTGCAGCTGCAGTAACTATTCGAAGACGTTCTTCCTGTGCATCGACTCTCTTTTCCTCATACCAATGATTGCATAAAATTTGATATCCCGTATTTCGGAAACATACGGTCGTAATTCTTTTCTTATTTGTCGCGAGAATAATGTCGTCACCATACTTTTCTTTTAGTTTTTTTTTAATTGTTAGTTCGCTTGGAACGTAATCCTTTAGTAGGGCAATCAGATCGGGCATGGCAAACTGACAGTCGTCACTATTTTCCATGAAATTAAAAATCACTTCCGTGGCCGACGTTACATCTGGAACGTGAGGGCGTCCGCTCTTCGCTCTGACACTTGGCATTTTGAAAAAACTCACGGAACAACGATAGTGATAAATTGCTTCTACAGCGACTAAGTCCGAAATGGGCCCAGGTATACCCAGGGACCCTCTATTTCGTAGCCATTATTAGCCCATGCGTGCAGAGACGTTTTAAAATGTTGCCTATAGTTTTTATGTTGATATTTTCAACCTGTAGAAACACAAATTCAAGAGCACAGCGAACAAATAAGAATTGTACCTATGTTTAACGCTGTTTTGCAGAAATACTATGATTATATGAATAAAATGAATTCTACCTTTTTTATAGGAAATTTTATTAGCTTTCTTTTTCGTAATAACTCCCACCCCGATAAAACCAGCGATTACCGAGATATTCGTAAAAAACGGGAATAGTGCACCTTTTTTCAAGATGGCGGATCGAGCCGTGGGGGTGGGGGTCAGGACTTTTAGTATGTTTAAAGGGATGTCCAAATAAAGGTTTTAACCAATTTTTAGCTTTGTGCTAATTAATTTTTCTATTTGCCTTTTTTCGATCTAATTTGCCTGGACTATTATAGGAGCGGTAGAAGAAGGCCGCATTTTAAAACAAACAACCGAATGGTACTTCTGGCCGATAATATCCAGTATTTCTGGCGTAAAATAGAACTTACCAGATGTGGACCGGTATGCAAATTCTTCTTGTGGCAATGATCAATCAACAGATCCACCAAATGATCCTTTTTAGGTAGCAGATACGGATGCTTGACATCAAAGCGCACGCTAGCATTGCTCAATCTTCCACCGACCCTTATAAGACCGTCACTCAAAAAGGGACAGAGTGATCGCAACTGACTGGAACATAATTCTCCCTGCTGAAGTAACTTAATTTCGGAATCAAAATGTTTATATTGCACACTTCTAACTAGAATAGATTCTGCTACATCTAAATCAATCGTTGTAATGTCCTTAGAGGATTTTAACATTTTTGCAAATCTCAAAATATAAACAGTAGATCGAAGCAACCGCATCAAAGATGAAGCCCTTGCAATCAAAGTCTCCAAAACACACACCGGTACCTCCGCCACAATAAAGGAAACCGGTCTCTCCTCCGGTATTGAATCGCTAAGATTGGGAGATTGACTTATTGGCCATTTCGAGTATGGTAATTTTAACCATTTGGGACCTGCGGCCCAATCCTCAAGAGCCATAAATTCGCGGGGGGTTAAACCCCTAGACAAATAATCACTAATGTTTAGTTTTCCATCAATATGGAACCAATTATCAGATGCTAACGCTGATTGTATCTTAGCTACTCGATTAGCTACAAAGGTCTGCCAGCGATGGGGGAGGGGATTTTATCCAACAAAGAGTGACGGTCGAGTCAGAAAAGGCGTAACAACGCTTTATACTTATTCGAGATCGGTAAGTTTCCAGAATAAAGTGCATCAGTTTCGACAACAAACACGCGGCACACAATTCTAACCGTGGTATAGATTCCACTTTTGCTGGTGCAACCTTGGTTTTGGCACATATCAGATTTACGTTGACAGTTCCATTCGGCAGCAAAGCCCTAAAGTAAACAACTGCACCATATGATGTCAAACATGCATCCGCAAAACCAACCAAAGTTACCGAACTACCATCAATCATACCTATGTGCCGTGGGACACGAAAAGATGCAAGCTCACCTAATTCCTTTTGAAAATCACGCCACTGATTCACAATTGACGCAGGAGCAAGCTCATCCCATCCAATACCCAACAACCACAAATGTTTAATCACTAATTTTATCAGTAGTGTAACTGGAGACAAAAGCCCCAACGGGTCGAACAGACGAGCTAATATGGAGAGAACATTTCTCTTAGTACAATCCCTAGTGTCCGGTTGAACCTGGAATAAAAATTCATCGCACCCAGGATGCCATTGATGCCGAACCACGAAGTAACCGAACCACAGAATCTTATAAGCAGAACGGCAACTCTCGGCGGCACCTTTGATCTTTGTCTGCCAGATTCTATGACCTTGCGCCATCTTGTGTTTGGAATTTGGAAGTATCAGGACCGAAATAAGTACTAAAGCCCTATATATTTCCTATATATAGGTACCCCAAAGGTAACAGATCATATTGATAACGAGTTTAGAAAAATCTGGTTTAAAGTTGCCCATTGGAAATTATTACCCCATTTTACCAACGACGTTAACAGCAGCAAACTGATGAAACGAACAGCAAACAATTTTTTTTTCATCAGATAGCTATTACAATATTTAAAATAATATTTTTATGAAGCATATTTATTGACAGTAATTTTAAAATAAATGTTTTAGGAAAACAGAATGAAAACACGTGCTGCTTTATTGTTTTTATTCGTGTTGCGAAATAATTGCCTTCTACTTTCGTTGGTTTTTAAATGTTTATTAATTTTAACGTAAAAAGTAACAGCATTTGAAAATATAAATTTAACATAAAGTCATAAAGACAATCTTGAGAAGGATGAATCACAAGCTTTGTGAACATTTAATTTTGTCTTTTACCACTCAATATCCTTTGGGAACGAGAAGAAATTAGAAACTCATTTTCAGTTTGCCGCTGTTGCTTTTGCAGCTTTGCACAATACACTCAGGCATACTAAACTTATACGACGAACAGTAACACTATTACGAACACTAAACTATACCTTAATATATTACTCTACATACACTATAAACTAACAAAAACTCAATAAAACACATGTACATTTGCTATGATAACATTAATCTAAAAACAATTCGCAATTGCTTACTATGGACCTGTATATACCGTCGTTCAACGCCGTTCAACGTATAGGTATAACCAACAAATGTAAAAGATGAGACATTATATATGTTATCTTTTCTCCGAAAATACTTCCAAAATCAGTAAAACGTAACTTTTAAACTATTCCGACTGTTGTATTTCGTATTGTATTTGTATCTATATGCTAAAAATATCTTCCTGCAACTATGCGCTGTTTTTAGTTGCATAAAAACTTAGCATATTTAGTATATTTAGTAGGTTGATCACAAAGAATATTATTATTGTTTGCTATCCCGCAATTTCGCGGATCCCGCGGGATTGATGGTTACAATCCCGCGGATTTGCGGGATTGAGGTTTTGGTGCGGGATTGGATTCCCTAACCAGATAAACAGCCAGTTAAATAATTTATTTTATCCACATCGGATAATGTATCATTCTCATGGATTAACGACCGAAAACACTCGTAAAATACTGGCCACTGTGTAAAATCACCCGAGAACGTGGGTAATTCAATTTTTGGCAATTGAGGAATATTCCTTACAAGACCAGTCGATGCTTGAGAATCAGAGTTCCCAATTTTATTTTTTGCCTTTAATTGCTCGGCTATAGATAGTACGTGGCAGTATACCTCATCAAATGCCTCTAAAGACTTGAAGTCCAACGTGTAATCGGTGTCTAATTCCAGATTCACTTCATTTATGGCATCAATTATATTTTTGAAGGCAGATCGCGTTTCTTCCAAGAGAGCCAATCGTACCTCAAAATTCTTCGCTTCGTTGGGGTCGTCAATTTTTTTTCCACAATCATAAAGATTTTGCAAGTGAGTAAAATGCAATTTTCCCTCCATAGTGCGTTAAATAAACAACAAAAGAAATAAGCAGATAAGAAGAAACTAAAAATTAGACCCAATAATAATAACGAACCAAATAAAACTTCCAAAAAAACAAACCAAAAAAACTCCTAAGTAATCCAACAAAAAACGAAAAATTCCAAGCAAAACCAAAACTAAAATCCACCGTTGATTAGATAGATCCGGGCTCGACGTAGACCAAAATGTTTGCGCCAAGACAAACCAAAATTAATCAAATCGCTAAGCACGTGGACTGTATCAAATTTCTAACGAAAAATTACACTACAAACCCAACAGACCGCGTGGTAGCCGCTTATGACTGACCACGGGACACCAGTGAACAAAGGAACCAACAATCGACGAAAACCAACGACACTAAGAACACTAATTAGATTATAGAACGGCGAAATACGTTCGTTTACTATTGGCGCAACTATACGTAGCGAGTTTCAAAATCTCTCTGAACCGGGCAACTCGCCGGTCAAGCCACGGCGTTGGCCAGCTGTTCAACAAAAAACTGGATCGCAATACTTTTCCAACATAATATACCGTCCTCAACTAAAATTTTACAACTAGTCTACATACACCCACAAATATTATACGATTATAGGCTTAAACACCTAGTTTCAAATCATATCAGATGATTAAATTTTAAAATAGCCAATCCTACATGGCGACCAAAAATGTAATATTTTCATAACCTGTGGCAGGTTATGAATATCGGACAAAATGTACATATTTTGTTGAATTCTACAGTTCTATAGTATGGTTTTGTGGAATTTTGACAGCATTCCCAAATTCCTTCAGACCGCACTTATACAGGATGAGTCACTATAGTCGCGGTGGTCGATACTGCATGTATCTCAGAGATGTATCTTAGAAACGGAAAATTATTATCATTATACAGGATGTTGCATTTAGGCGTAAAAGAAAAATATTATTTTTCGCTTCACTTGAAAACTCTTTTAATCGATATTTTACATATTTGTCAATGTCCAATCGAGTTGAAATTTTGCATGTGGGTAGATTTTTGGCGACAACGCATAAAACAATTTCGGAATATTTTCCAAAATTTTGAAAATTTGGAAAATTTGTCCAATCGAGTTGAAATTTTGTACGTGGACAGATTTCCGGTAACAATGCATGAATCAATAAAAATCGGAAAATCTCCAAAATTTTTGAAAAATTTTCAAAATTTGGACAATTTGTCGAATTGAGTTGAAATTTTGCACGAAATTCTCCAAAAAAAATGTAAAATTTGGTCAAACGACTTGAAATTTTACATGTGGACAGATTTCCGATGGCAACACATGAATCAGTAAAAATAAATGGTAATTTTGTTTAAAAAACGTAGTTTCAAAAAAAATTATTTTCATATACATTTATTTTTAAATGGATATCATACCATATTATGAATACTAAGGAAGTTATCTTTCCAACTGTAACAAGTTGCATTTATGTGAACAGCAGGCCTATCAGAAACTAAATTTTTGCTGAAATTTTTTTACAATTTTGTCACACTCACCAAAACCAGTAGGTAGACGGTATACAGGGTAATCCTACCACGTATTTATTTTTAAATATTTTTCAAATGACCGTATAATATGTGTTAGCTGGGGTAACGCTTTACTTTGCTCAAATTTATATCTAGTTATACACCGAATTTTACTAGTTTTGTGATAGATTTATCCTTATCCAAACTATTACGGTTGTCAATATACTAACAATTTTATATGAAATTGTTAGGAATATTTTGCCATTTGTGCAATCGTATGGCAAACGAAGACTGGACCTAAAAACTTCAAATTACTACTAATATAACCATATATTTAAATTTGTTGACTTCTGAAGGTGTTGTTGAATGTGATTTATGAGCTCACACATAAAAACCAAATATGCAAAAAAACAAGCTGACTTTAAGGTTCGGATTTTTATCAGAGCAAAGATCTATCAAAAATATCTCCAAATAACCCACATATTACCCAGCTCATTCATATTATCCCAATTTTGAATTGTCTCTCCACAAAAGTAACACATTTTAAATCAATTAACAATGACAGTAAGTAGATATTGTTTGGTTGTTTTTTGCATTGAAAACAAATCCGCTCTTAAACGAATCATCAAGTTGGCGTTAGTGAATCATAATAAATAATTGTTCAGAGTGTTTATACTTTAATTATTAGATGATAAATATTGTTACCATGCAGAGAATTTTTTTGAATATTTCACTTATAAAATTGATACAAGAACTACGTTTTACAAGTAACGATATGTAAATTGGTATTTTAATATTCATTCTTACACTAACAAGAGTGCGTCCATAAAGAATCTGCGATATGCCGAATGCAAATAAAGCGGCACACTCAAGGCTGCTGCGGCCCAGGGTGCCGGTAGGAAACAAAACAAAGTCGGTAGAAAAGTTACCGCAAGCTAATCCAAACAACTCCTGTGCGACCATTGTACATACCGGGGAGGAGGAAACCAGATGTGAGGCAACAGAAATAGCCAATGATCTTCGAAATAAGTTAGCTGAGGCCAATGAAGGGATTGAAGCTCTGAGAAAGGATATCGATGACTTGAAAGGAAAGATTATTAATCTTAGTAGTGATATGGATACCAGAGACGCAATCATTCTCCACTTGAGAGCTATCATAGATGGTATGTCATCATCAAAAGCGGTAGCGGAAATCCAGACTTTGAACGATTCTACTGGGTGTTCTGCTGGCCGGTGCGACCGGGACGGGAGCAGCATTGAAGTGGGCTGTTCTGCGGTCGGGCTGTCCAGCGGGGATCCTGTGTTGGATGTTGGTAATCGAGGTGACACCACCGGCATCGTGGACCAATCTATCAACACACGAGCTGGTCGATCCCGTATGATGCTACTAGCTGACAGTCAGGGTAGAGGTATGGCCGAAAATTTCATTGCACATGTTGGGTTTGCCTTCAGCGTGGAGGTGATCTTTAAACCGAACGCCTGTCTGCTGGACGTCATCCGCGATAGTGCAAGCCTAGTGCGGGATTACGGTGAGGGTGATTGCGTTGTGATGCTGGGGGGCACCAATGACGCTCAAAGAGCTGTCAAGCTGGATGAAAATAGACTCTTTGACATTGTCTCTGAACTCTCACATACGAATGTTATTGTATGCACCGTACCGTTTTTAAACCACTCCTATGGTGTAAACCACCAAATTTACAAATTTAATGTCAGTTTGTATAATGTCTGTTGTCGTTTGCGTTTGAGTCAATCAGTGTTTTTCTGTGATGTAAATTATCTTTTAAATCTGAATGACGTCCAGAAAAAGGGTATACACCTCACGAAACGAGGGAAACGTAATGTTTGCCGCTATATAACTGGCGTTCTGCAGTCGATCGAAGGTAGTCAGTTGAAATCACGGGTCAAACATAACCCGCCCCCTAATTTGATTTGTGTTCCAATTGTCTCCTCTCAAACATCTGATGATTTTTTAGAGATAAGCTCGCTAGACGGCACGATCTTGCTGAACTAAAGGCGACGGGCCACAACACAAATGTATCTCTTATGTGTTATAACATACGAAGTATGAGAAATAAGACTGAACTTTTAGATATATTTTTAATGAATAGAAATGTTGACGTGATTTGTTTGACGGAACACTGGCAAAATCCGGACACTATTGAACTTGAAAAGCTGGCCAATTATAATCTTGTTCATTACTACTGCCGTCAAATAAACAGGGGCGGTGGTTGCGCCATTTATGTTAGGACCACCCATAATATGAAAGCAGAAACCATTCCTATCGAACCTGTTGAGTCGCATTTTGAGTATTCTTCTGCTAGTATTAGGATTGATCATGTAAATATATTGTATGTATGTGTGTACAGAGCTCCAACGGCCGAATTTGATGTGTTTGTTGAAAATATGACTGCTTTGCTTGATATTGTGTGCAATCGATTTGGATATGTAGTTGTGTGTGGTGATTTTAACATTAATTTTAACGCTGATAGTTGTGAATGTCGCGACGTTGTTGGCTTGTTTGCTTCATATAATATGTTTAGAAGTTTTAAAGAAGCTACAAGGCAGGCCAACTGCATAGATAATGTTTTTTCCAATTTTGAAACTGGTGATTTAGAACATCATTTGAGTGATCCGGGTCTTTCGGATCATTACTCATTACACTGCATATGTTCGGTTTCGGGACGGGTTGATGCTGAACAGGATCATTGTAGGCGTGTCTTTCAATCTGTGGAAATTGATGCTTTTATTGCTGATATTGAGACTGAAGATTGGAGCGAGGTTTATAATAGCGATTCGGATGTTAATGCTAGATGTAATAGTTTGATAAATACTTTCAATTATCATTTTGAGAAAAATTTTCCAAAGCGCAATCAGAAAAGCAACAGGCTAACTAAGTATCCCTGGTATAACCTTGAAATAAGGCGAATGTCGAACGATGTCCGAAATTTCTATTGTGTGTGCAAGCGGCTCGATGATGCGAATATGTGGCAGCAGTACAAGACTGAAAAACAACACCTGAAGGCTTCGATCCGCATGGCAAAACGTCAATACAATGATTCCAAAGTCCTTGCATCAACGAGCAAAACAAAAACAGTTTGGAATATTATAAAAGGTGTAACAGGAAGATTTGAGGCAAACAGAAGCATTCATCTTGGAATTGATGAGGACTCGGTGGAGGATCCTTCGCGAGTTGCCGAGCTGTTTCACGACAAGTTTTTTGCGGTGGATTCCGAGATGGAGCGTCAGGCGACTGGTACTTCCGTCCAGGTCGATACATTTGCCAGTGTCTTCCTGCACCCCACCGACTCCAGTGAACTCTTGGAAGTTCTAAGATCTATATCTGGAAAGCGTTCAGCTGGCATAGATGATGTGCCATCATATATATTAAAGCTGGTAGCGCCTTCCATGATGGACGTGTTAGTGTTCGTAGTTGATTCGATGCTCACTCAGGGCATCTTCCCGGATAGATTAAAGGACACGGTGATTGTTCCTGTATTCAAGCGAGGACCGAGGGAAAACATCGAGAACTATCGACCAATTTCACTGTTACCGGCATTATCCAAATTATTCGAGAAGATCATATATAAGCGTTTGTACTCGTTCTTCCATGAACATAACCTTATCTCGCCAACTCAATATGGATTCCTGCCTGATTCCTCCTGTGAAGTCGCGCTTTTTGGAGCAGTGAATGAGGTTCTCACCCATGTCGATGACAGGCGGCATGTGGCAGCCATTTTCTTCGACTTGTCGAGGGCCTTCGATACTGTGGACCACCATATCCTACTGAATAAACTGTCCTCGCACGGACTGAGAGGTATTCCATACGAACTGATCAGGTCATATCTGGGAGGTAGATCACAGCGGATTCGTGTGCCCGGAGCATTCTGTAGTCGTTCGGCATTGCTGAATGTGGGAGTTCCCCAGGGATCGGTTCTGGGCCCCTTGATGTTTCTTGTTTATGCAAATGACTTATCCTCGTATCTTCAGATGGGCGATTTGTATCAGTATGCCGATGACACGACAATGGTCATTAACGCCAGAAATGTATCAGATTTGTCTGCTGCGGTGAATCATGCGGTGAGGCGTATGGGAGAGTGGTGCAGAGAGAACAATCTGATCCTGAACACACAAAAAACGGCAGTGCTACATTTCTCTCTGGGTTCTCCGGGCTTATCACTGTTGATTAGATCGGACGAGGGATCGATTCCTGGAAGTGAGAATGTAAAGTTTCTTGGGGTGCATATTCAAAGGTCTCTAAAATGGGAAGCGCACATTGATCATATTTACAGTAAAATAAATAGACTCTATTACTCCATGTACAAATTGCGTGACAATGTAAACGTGAGCACGCTAAGACAATATTATGTAGCCAGTATTGAATCTGTTTTGCGATATGGGATTATTATCTGGGGGTCTTCTGCTGCATCGCTGAGACTTTTTAAGATGCAAAAGCGTTACATAAGATGCATAAAAAGACTGAATCGCAGGGATTCCTGCAGAGGGCATTTTAAGGGGTTAAGGTTAATGACACTGCCTTGCCTTTATATTTTTAACCTGTTGGTATTTTGTAAGGGTAACATTAATAGATTCGTAACAAACGGCGAGTTATCGAATTCGGTCCATACTCGTAACTCCTCACGTCTAGCTGTTCCTCGACACAAGACATCTACGTTTGAGACTGGACCCGTATATATGATGACTAGGATCTACAACGCAATGCCTCTTGATCTGCTCAGTATAAATAGTCAAATACGCTTTAAGACAGTGCTACGCGATTACCTGATAGACGGTGAGTTTTATAACATAGACGAATGCATCGCCAGTTTCAATTAATAGCTATGAGTTTCGTTTCATTGTGATGTTACTTGTATTTTCATTTGTTGCATATTGATTGTTATCTGTCTGCATGTATCAACTGTATGTATCTATCATGACAATTGTCAATGTCTGTACCGAGATCTATGACAAATAAAATTATTATTATTATTATTATTATTATTAAAGTTACGTATCCGTGTTTGTATTGCGATTTTGACAGCCGCGAGGCATACTCGGCCGATAACAGCTATGACTGTAGGGTAGGTCTGACCCGCCACGTCGCCGAGCGGGAAAACACTAGGCCCCGCCAGCGCCGCGCACGATTGCTTACCGCCTGGCGCCTACCGGCTATGTTTCACGAGACTTAAGTTAGTCATCAGTTTAGTCATATTTGTTATTCATGATTGACAAAGTTAGTCGACTAATTTTTACTTTTTAATCACCGACTAATATTAAATTAGTCATGATTAAATTAGTCATAACTAGGAAGGAATACGGGGGGGGGGGAAGAAAGGAACAGCCACTTGCTCATGTGTAAGAATATGAGTGAAATTAGTGTCCCTGTATTTATAGAGTACCGCAATTGGTTACGCCACTACTTTGACTCAAAATGGCTGCTAAGTATTGACAGCTGGCCTGATTGGAAAGTCAACATAACCTTACTATAAGCTTTCGCCCATAAAAAATGGATTCAAAATGGCGACTATTGCGGTACTCTCTAAATACAGGGACACTAAGTGAAATGTCCGTATGGCGACATCTGTTGGTTTTAAAAAACAACGTGTTGCAGTTTAGGGTGTAGATAACTGTAATGTTTTCTCATAGGGAAAGGTCGCGGGTTAATGTGTTAAATATTCCGCCGGTCCAAACTGAAAGAATTATATTATATCATTTTAAATAAATGAGACTCCGGGAAGAGTGTAGCGTCGTCGAGGAGATTTTGGCCACCTTTCATGTGTTTATGAATTTCATATCTCTCAAGGAGGCTAAGTTTGTGGCTTGTGTCCTTCTAGAAGTAAATGTTTTCCCAGAGCCGAAGTCGTTTTATTTTTTATGTGTTCACTCAATCTAATCTTTTTGTCCCGCCCCGTATCCCTAATGTACAAGAAATGAAATACACTATTCGGAATTCCAGAGCACTTACCGAAGCACTAACTGACATACAGATTGGCCAGGACTGCCGATTGGTTTCTTTTGACATTGTAAACCTACACACAAACATCCCTATCTCCGAGACAATAACCATGTTGCACGATTTCCTCTTATACAGGGCCCAAGGCAACCTTTTGCCCGATATAGACGCAGATGACGTCAACGGTCTCCTCGCTCTTTTCAAGATTGCCACAGAGCAAAATTTCTTTCAATTTAATAACAGAATCTATAACATGGAATCAGGGCATCCCATGGGAAGCCCCCTTAGCGGTATACTAGCCGACATTTTCGTCAACAGTGTCGAGGAGGGCATTTTTCAATCTCCGGATCATATCATAAAACATGTTAGATTCTGGAGGAGATATGTTGACGACGTCATCTGTGTCTGGGATGGTTCAGATGATGACATTGATAGATTTATATATATATATATATATATATATATATATATATTTATATCAAAGGAGAACTTGTCACTTGCACGCATGATGTCAAGGTAATTTATTCTATTGTTAAATTCTTTTTCCATTGTGAATCTTAGCGTGGATGTTTCGTTAATCATGTCATGAAATCTATCAATGTCATCATCTGAACCATCCCAGACGTTCATCAATAATGGGTATCCGAAGACATTAGTTCAGAAATTGATTTTTAACAGTCCTTTTCCCGATCACGCGACAGATGACGGTTGTGGTGTCGCCCTTGTCACATATAAGAAACTTCCGTTAATCAATACTCTATCTACTAAATTGGTTAACCTGTTCAGGAATGATGAGTTTCGGATAGTGGTCAGTAATAAAAAGACTGTCAACAATTTGTTCTCCAACATAAAAGATAAAACCGCACAACTTTTGAGGTCAAATGTTATTTATTGTATACCTTGCGGAGGCTGCCCCAAGAAGTACTATGGACAGACAAGTCAGTGGCTGAAGTCACGTCTAGCGTTACATAAAAGTGACACTAAATTACACAAAAAGAACTGTGCGGTAGCTCAACATGCCATTGATTGCGACCATAGTATGAGTTGGGGCGATACTGAAATTGTTGCGGTTGAAAGTAATTACAGGTGTAGGCTCTTTTTGGAGATGTTTTATATTCAATGCAATAGTGAAAATAGTTTAAATTTTAAATCGGACACATGTCAACTCAGTAATATATATTCTTTTTTAATTTCCAATAAAACTAGTAATCCACATAAAACTGTTGGTGTTGGCGGCTCTGGCGTTGAAACCTGATTCATGTCACCTTGTATTATTTCTGTTTCTCATAACCAGTCGTCTGCAAGTAGGAGACAGTGTGTCGTCCTAAAAGTTTTGTGTATGAGTGTTATTATTATGTTACCGTCGTTACTGTTTGTGCTTTGCTGTGATTGTGTTTTGACATGGTTCATCCGATAATGCAATTCTCGATGCAAACTTTTCTCAACTCTATTTGTAAGTAAAGGTTGTTTTTAATTGACCATTTGTTTGTTGACTGAGGCCTATGTTTTTATATCTAGCTTGTTCCTGAAGATGTTTTAAATTAAAACGAAAATTCGAACTGAGATAAAAGGAGTTTCCTTTAAATATCGCCTTCTGACCGAATTTCCCATATTATTAACTTGCGTTTCCATTCTACGAAGCCACGGTCGATACGTACTCTCAAATCTAATATATATATATACAGGGTCCTGCAACTAAGCTCCCGTCTTCTGTAGCTCACTTACTCATTAAGCTAAGAGTTTGACATTTTGCAGGCTTACCCAGTACTTCAAGGTACAATTCAAGAAATTATTTTTTATTATACAGGGTGTTCCAAAAATGTGCAACGCCATGGTAATATATTTTTTTAAATTGCATGCTATACATTCTATACATTTTTCTACACATTTCGAAGCCTTTTATGGTTGCCTACATATCACCAAAATTTTATTGAAATCGGTTGAGTGACCGCAGCGGAAAAAATAAAAACCAAAAAAAATTGATTTTGCATAGTAGGCTTTAAAAATCAATAAAAGCCACAAAATGCACCTCGTTATTAAAATTTTGCGACGTGCTTATTAAGATAGATGTAATAGTCTCGTTAACCAACTGACATTGATCCAAATTATACAGGGTGACCAAAATCAAGTGTCAAACTTGTCAAACTTCAAAGCGCGCTATTGTTCTTATTTTAAATTGGAACCCATAATTTTTTTAGGTGAAACGATGCGGAATTAAAGAATAAATATTGTTTCTGAATACAACCCCATCACAATTCCCAATATTTTAAAAGTTATTCGCCAAAAACTCATTTTTCAACGTTTCCAACGGCAATTTTAGGTAATAAATATCATACGTGGCGTTGAAAAACAATTTATTACATAAAATATAACGCAGAGAGGTATTTTAGATTTTACTGTACTTAATTAAGTAGTTATTCAATTGCTAAATTTACTGCAAAATTTACCTATAGCCACATTTCCGTCCTTACCGCTATAGGTAAATTATGCAGTAAATTTAGCATTTGAATAACTACTTAATTAAGTACACTCAAATCTAAAATACGTCTATTATTTTCTATGAAATAAATTGTTTTTCAAAGCCACGTACGATATTTATTACCTAAAATTGCCGTTGGAAACGTTGAAAAATGAGTTTTTGGCGAATAAGTTTTAAAATATTGGGAATTGTTATGGGGTTGTATTTAGAAACAATGTTTATTTTTAAATTCTACATCATTTCACATAAAAAAAGGTATGGGTTCCAATTTAGAACTCTTATGTCTCTATACCCTTTCATGGCATTCATGGTGCAAGACGGATAAACCGGACGCTTAATAGTTATAACGTCACCGCCTCCTCCACCAACAAACACCAAATTTGTTTGAACAATAAAGTGCCCTCAGATTACGGCAGTATAAGTGGCGTTTATAAAATCACTTGCGAATGTGATGCCATGTACATTGGGGAGACGGGCGGGACATAAAGATTAGATTTAGTGAACACATAAAAAATAAAACGACGGCTCTGGGAAAACATTTATTTCTAGGACACAAGCCCAACTCAAGTGAACCAACAATACTTCACCGAGCTGGGAAATCATAGAAACTTAGTGAACAATTGTGAAGTGCTTCCTCAAAATTATTATTTGAATAGAATATACACTTGCAGAAAAATAAATAAGTCAACTTCGTAAAATGACAAATATCGTAATTGTTTATTGAAAATAATAATAATAATGGCAACATGCAAATAAGCTGAAACTAAGCAACATACAGAACTACAGAAAGTTGATCAATCTTGAACATGCCGCCCACCTTGAAAACGGTAATTTTCAATCATATTAATCCACTGGTAATGGACAAATCTTTGCCAGGACACGCTTCGTTACATTAGTTGGGGTTCTTATTGAAACGACACGGGTAACTCCGTCTTTTCTAGGATGTAACATTGTTACACGGCCCAGCTTCCATTTGAAAGGTGGAAGTTGATCATCATGCAGCAAAACCAAGGCGCCAAGCTTCAATTCCTTTTGTGCTGTTGTCCATTTTAGTCGTTTTTGTAACTTGCCAATATACTCTTTCCTCCATCTTTCCCAAAAATGTTTCATTAGCATTTGGATATGCGGGTAAACATTCAGTCGATTTTCAGCAATATTAGTATAATTTGCATCCGGTATGGCTATTAATGGTCTGCCTATCAGAAAATGAGCTGGAGTAAGTGGATTGAAGTCAAGCGGGTGTGAGGAGAGTGGTGACACCGGGGTAGAATTTAGGATTGCTTCTATTTGTACCAGCAATGTGTACAATTCTTCGTAGGTCAGGTGTGCATTGCCTGCCACCCTTCGCAGATGATATTTTATAGATTTTACTCCTGCTTCCCACAAGCCTCCGAAGTGAGGAGAATGCGGAGGAATAAATTTCCAACAAATATCTTCTTGTACGGATGATGTTTTTTTACTTTTGGTGCGATTGCGGGTTTAAGTGCGGAGATTTTTTTTTTGCTTTTTATTTGCTGTTCATTTGGTTGGCTAAGTTGACATTTTGTTTTTTGTTTTGCTCTGTTTTATTTTGTAGCGCAGCACCTGAGAACGCTCGGAACTTTGAGCTAGAGCCTCAACGAGGATACCACGGCAACTGTCGATTTGTTGTATATTGTGAAATTATTGATTTTTTTTGTGTAAACTTCTGAGAATAAGCAATAACAATAAATGGTTATTTATTTATTTATTTATTTTATCTTCTTGTGTACATGCCGTTATTATAACGTCTTCATTTTCGTCAATAAATTTACTTAGTTGCTGTAGTTCCGAATTAGCCCCAACAAAATTGCTGCCGTTGTCAGAAAATATCTTTGCAGGTTTGCCTCTTCTTGCAACAAATCTACGAACTGCTAATTTAAAGGCGTCTTTTATTAGGTCAGAAACTAATTCATTGTGTAACGCCTTTGTCGAAAAACAAATAAATATACTGATGTAGCATTTCAACAATTTACATCCTCGTCCCTTTCGATCTTTTATAACGATAGGACCTGCGTAATCTACTCCAGTATTATAGAATGGTGGTGATGGCGTTATTCTCTCTTGTGGTAGATTTCCCATAATGGCTAATTTCTCCAAAGGTTTATTTCGGAAACTCACAATGCAGTTTTGGAGTACCTTTTTAACTTAACTTCTTCCTCCTACCAGCCAAACCTCTTCACGTATAACTGCTAATAAAAGTTGAGGTCCTGCATGATGCAACTTGCGATGAGACACTATCGCGTACCGGAATCAGATCATTGTTTGATGCACGAGAATCAGTTACAAGAATGTCGCTACTATGAGTTACGGGACTGTCAGTATTCTTTAAATTACTTTGAATTACGTCACATTGTTTTAAATCTGTTTGATTCATTACGTTTTGGTTTATATTTGAGTTTGATTGGTTTCGCGGAGATATATTAGTTAAAATAGGGTCATCAACAAGTGATAGATCATCATGGCGATCACGTATGTGATCGGCGTGTCTTCTTCTTTCGACTCCATCCTTTGTGATGAGTTTATATGAGTACTTGTTTGTACGATCCACAATCTTGGCTGGAGCCCATTGTTTCTCTATGTTGGTGCGTACATAAACATTATCACCATGTTCAAACTGTCTATTATGGTTTCCGTCATTTTCAAGCTCATATTTGATATTTTTGTATCTCAAGTTTGCTTTCGTATCAGGTTTAATGTTGTCGAAAGTCGATGTTAAGCGACGTCCAAAAATCATTTCATTCGGACTTTTATGAGTAGTGTTATGTGGTATATTGCGATAGTTAAACAAGAAGTTTTGTAGACGTTGAGTTTGAGTCTGATCATCATTTCTACTGCTAGCCATTCTTGTTTTAAATGTTCGTACAAAGCGTTCGGCTAAACCATTCGTTCGGGGATGATAAGGCGATGATGTAATATGTCGAATGTTTTTCTTCGCACAATAACGTCGAAATTCCGCCGATGTAAATTGACTTCCATTGTCTGAAACTATGATTCGTGGTAAACCAAAATTAACAAATATTTCATCCAATGCGTTGCAGAGTGTATAGCTTGTGATCGTTTTCATAGGTTTAACATCTGTCCATTTTGATAACGCATCTACTACCACCAGCCAATATTTATCTTCAAAAGGTCCTGCAAAATCAACATGCAGTCTCTCCCATACATTATCAGGAATTGACCATGAATAAATAGGCATTTCTGGTTGTTGTTGTCTGTTACTCTGGCAGTTTCTACAGTTTTTAACAAAATTTTCAATATCGGTGTCCATACCCGGCCACCAAACGTAATATCGTGCCAAAGCACGCATGGCTACTATGCCCGGATGTCCAGAGTGTAATAATCTTAATATGTGATTTTTGAGATTACCTGGAATAACTATTCTTCCTTGCCACATTAAGATGCCATTTTCAATAGAGATCTCGTCACGTTTTACGTAAAACGGTTGTAGTTCTTTTGTGATGGTGTATCCCCACGAGCGTGTATGTACTAATCGCTTTACGCTTTTTAATAACTTGTCTACTCCTGTTTCTTTTCGTAATATCTCTTCTGTTAAGTCTATATCACCTAGTTTTGTATTATAGCTATCGTCATAAACCTTTAGTATACGTTGTTCTTCATGTGATAATTTTTCGTGTTTATTAGGAAAGCGTGATAGAAAATCAGCAATTATATTATTTTGTCCTTTACGGTACATTATGTCGTAATCATATTCGTTTATATATAACGCCCAACGAATTAAGCGATTATTAACCAATTTTGGAAGTGTACGTTTTGGTCCAAACAAATGCTCTAAGGGCTTATGGTCCGTTATTAACGTGAATTTATTTCCACGCAAATATTGGTCGAATTTTTTAACAGCAAAGAAAATTGCAAGAGCTTCTCTATCGATGACAGAATATTGTTGTTCCGCATCATTTAATTTTCTAGATGCATATGCAATTGGTTGATCCTCGCCTTTTCCGTTGACGTGAAATAAAACGGCGCCAACTCCTTGTTCGCTGGCATCACAAGCGAGGTGTAAACGTTTATTTGCGTCATATGGTACCAAAGCATTTGCATTAAGTATAGAGTTCTTAACCATTTTAAATGTATTGTCTTCATCGTGGCCCCACTTCCATCTGTTATTTTTTCGTGTCAGGCTATGTAAAGATGCACACATACTGTGAAGATTTGGGATAAATCTTTCATAGAAGTTAACTAAACCAAGGAACGATTTTAGTTCTGTAATGTTCTTTGGCGCTGGTGCGTTTTTAATAGCTGCCAATTTACTAAACGTTGGTTTAATTCCCTCTCTGCTAACTTCATGACCTAAGTACTCTATTTTTGGTTTCATAAAAGAACACTTATTTAATTGTACGCGCATGTCAACGTTGCGCAAACGTCGAAATACTTCTTTAAGATTTTCTAAATGCTTTTCGTCTGTTGGTCCTGTGACGGCAATGTCGTCAAAATAAACGGCTACGTTATCAATCCCACTTAGAAGGTTTTCTATGTATCGGCATAAGATTGCTGGCGCGTTCACGATTCCAAATGGTAACCGATTGTATTGAAAGTAACCTTTGTGCGTTGAAATAATTAAATATTTTCGTGATGCTTCGTCTACTTCGAACTGTAAGTAAGCATCTTTAAGATCAATTCTTGAGTAACTTAATCCATTGGCCAGCTTTCTTCTCAAGTGGTCAAAAAGTGGTACTGGGTGTTTTTCTGCAATTAAAACAGGGTTGATTGTTGTACGAAAATCGCCGCAGATTCGTATGGTTCCGTTTTTCTTTGGTACGTTAACTGTTGGTGTTGACCATTCAATTGGTGTTTCATTTGGATCTACAGGAGATAAAACCCCTTCTTTAACAAGCCGTTCTAGTTCAGTTTCAACGCTTTTTTGAATTCCAAACTTAATAGGACGTGCTGCTATATGTATTGGCGTGGCATTTTCCCTAATATGCAGTTTTACTTTGTAGTTTTTCACTTTACTTTGTAAATTGTCAAATAGTTCTGCATTATCTGTAAGAAGTTGTTTAAATTCTGCGTTGTTTACTGTATGAAAATTGTGTTGGTTGGTTGTAGTAATAGAATACACATGTTCTGGGAAAGGCATATTAAAAGCTTCGCTCCAAGTTAATCCGAACAACATTGGGTCAGCATTATCAATAACAACAACTGGAAGTCGTTTAGTAGTTCTCCCAACTGTAACATCTACTTGTGTTTTCCCCCTTGGGTTAAGTTTAAAATTACCGTATGTTTTTAACTTTGGAGGTTCTGATAGTGGTGGTCTTCCTATTTTGTACCAAAATTCATTGCTGATAATGGAGTGTGATGCACCTGGATCCCAATCCATTGTACACTTCGAATTGTTAATTATTACATTAATTTGTTTTGCTCGAGTGTTCGATGATGTTTTAAAAATCTGTTCGTGATCGTCCGTATACGTCTTGTATTCGTCGTCTGTTTCTTCATATTTCATGTTGTGAATATTTTGATTTGATCCGTTAATTTTTGTATTGATTCCCTGTTCTCTGTTAAACGGTTTTAATTGAGCTTTACCCGTTTTTAAGCATAATTTTTCGAAATGACCTTTTATATTGCATGCTTTACAAATGTGTTTATAAGCTGGGCAACTGTTATTTAAATGTTTAAATTTGCCACATCGTTTGCATTGTTTATTGTTTAATATAAATATGTTATTGTTTGTTGGATATGATTTCTGTTTATTTTTGTAATTAGTTTTTGTTTTAATTTTGTTAATATTCATGCCGTTGTCATCGTAGTCCTTTTCAGCTGCTTCGCGCGCTTGTGCAACTTCGAATACTTGGGCAAATGTTACTTCCTGTTCTATATCATTTACTGTTGCTTTTAAATCAGGCCATCTTTGTTTAAGTTCAATTTCGAGTCGTTTATGATTTAAGCCGGTTGCAAATCGATCGCGTAATTGTCTTCCTAACATTTCGCCTTCGTATCCGCAATGTTGAGCTATTTCTTTTAGTTTACTAGCATAATTTTCAAATGTTTGGTTTCTTAGACGCGTGCAATTCCAAAAATTTGTCAATGCTTTAAATCTTGTTGTTTTGACTTGAAATAGGCTTAAAAATTTTTTAGAAATGTCTTTATATGTTTGATTTTCAAAGTTAATTTCACTGTTAGCAAAAGTTATTTTTAATTCTCTGAATGTCTCTGGTGTTAAGCACGACACAAAGAGTTCACGTTTTGCGTTTAAGTAATTCACATCACCTGGTTTGTCTTCCAATCCCCACATTCGACACTGTGCCTCGAAGTAATCGATGAATGTTTCTGCTGTTGTGTTGATGTCATATTTTTCGCATTTGAAGTTCTTGATGATGTTTTTCACTTCGCTTTCACTCTTGTTGCCTGGTTGCTCTCTTGTGATGTGTGGACGGGCCAGTTCTTGAAGTATTTTGGCAATTTGTTGCTGTTGTTGAGCTTGAACTTCCAGAAATTTTGCAAACTGATCACTGTTCATGTTTGATTTGTGGGTTGTCAGTTTTCGCGTGAGGTTATAGTAGGTACTCTACTGTATGCTTTTTGCTACTCTGTGGTGACTGCTACCATAAACTTAATAATTCATTATCCTCGTCGCCAGTATGTTATGTTTATCAATATTTATGCTGGGAAAATGACATACAAGTACACTGATTGACAAGATGTATATTAATAATTGAATTATATAAACTGACGTTGCTAACATAAAGTACATTGTTATGACTAACGCACACTATTCTAATTCTATGCTAAATTATTCTTCAACTCATCAACAATTAACTTGGATAAATAATGTTTGCCATCAAGAATAATTAGATGCATTTTGTTAAATTCATAATCAGAATTAGTGAGTCTTCCCCCAACTCTTAAAATACCATCTTTGTCCAAAAAAGGGTTTAAATTTTTAAGATTTGATTTTGGGTGTATAGTTTGTCCTGAAGAAATTTTATTCATTATGGATGCGTAAGTTTGTTGTTGGGCGATCCTAACTAGCAAATTATGTGCATCATTTAATTCTTGCATATTTAAATATCCTAGTTTGCGATCCTCTGTAGATGTCCGACAATTAAGTAAAAATCGTTTTTTATATGATGTTATTCGTTTTAGTTTTGCTAGTTTGGAAAATTTATGAAATGGAAACGTATTTTCATTTGCTTCATTTGTTACTAAACATAACTTTGCGACCTTTTTTATGTCTGGTAAATGGTTTGTTGACATTCTTTCTTCACATTTAGGCCAGTGTGCATCACTTTGATTCAACCACTCAGGGCCATACCACCATAATCCTAAATTGATTATCTTAGTTGCACATACTCCTCGTGAAAGTAAGTCTGCTGGATTATCTTTCGAAGGTACATGACGCCAATGACAATTTAAAATTAACTTATGTATTTCCGACACTCGATTTCCAACAAATGTTTGTAATTGTCTTGGTGGCATCTTCAACCAACCAACAACTATGTTGCTGTCACTCCAGAATATAATACGATCAAAATTAATATTAAACGCAGTTTGTACTTTGTTTGCCAGTTTTGCCAAAGTTAATGCACCACACAATTCTAACCTTGGTATGGATATCATCTTCAACGGTGCTACTTTAGTTTTAGAACATAGTAATCTTATTTTTGGCTCGTCATTTACGTCTACAGTACGGATGTATATGCAGGTAGCATATGCATTTTCTGACGCATCTGAAAATCCATGCATTTCAATGTACTTGTATTTTTCACAAGTAGGTCTCCATGCGCCAAATAGTTAGTAATTATGTTTGTTACCTTTGCTCTATATAGGTCTCTCTTATTAAATTCAATAATGTTGATGATTTGTTCTATATCGGCCAGCAGTCGACCCACCGGTATTTCTCTCTTAGTCAACGGTAATGCGAACTTCGGTCTTAGCGCTAGTGTGTTCTTTATCTCCTCGGGTATCGTCTCTGTTGTCAAATTCTTGATCCATCTATTCTGTGCTGTTATTCCCCTTCCTTGCGTCTCTTCTAGTGCTCTAATTTTGGTTAGGTTCCTTTTTTTTGATTCTCTGGAAATGTTATATAGGTGCGATTGTCTTCTGACAAATTCATCTACTATTTCTCTATCTACATTCACACCGTTTAAGACATCTACTGGGTTTCTTTCTATATTTGTATTTTTGTGACTGTATATTGAATCTCAAAACGTAAGATCTTTGCGTTTACCTCTTTGTTGAACTCCTGTATACTCTTCATTAGTCTTCGTTGGTCGTTATCGTAGCACTGAAACAGTTGTTTGGTGTTTGTTTAGGTTCAATACCTTTTCTCTTCCATTCGTGTAACAAAACCCGCTGATTTTTTGCCGCTACTAGCGTGATATTGAGTTTGCTCCATTGTTTCATTTTCCTTGTTGTGTCTACGCCAAAGCGTGATGTTACTTCTTCATAGAACCCCAGGTCAATTCAATATTTAACTTCTGTATTTAATGTCGCTACTTGATATAAAAAGGGATAAGGGGATTACGACTGGTATATTTATGAAAAAAATCCTTTAACTACTGTCGAGGTTTCGGTGCGTTTACTTCATCCCCTTATCCCTTTTTATATCAAGTAGTTACCTATGTCGGTCTGTCTGTCCGTCAGTCCGTCTGTGTACACCAGTGATGTCTACAGTTGACGGTGCGGACCGCGAGCCCTTCGTAAGAATGTATTACAATACAGACAAATGTAAAAAACTTATTTGTGTACAATTTTTAAGTTTTAAAGGTGCTTTGGTGTATGGTCACTAGTTATTACTTATTAGGCAGCAAAACAGTAATAATTTTTATTTGAATATTCCTACATTAGATCGTGGGCTTCTATACCGAGTAATTCAATTTCGAGCCTCAACATGGGGATCTCGCTTATTAGTGGAGATAAAGCCTATTGATATAATGAAAATTTCCACCTTATCCATATTAGCAGTATAAGTAAATAATGTTGGAGGTATAATATAGATGTAGTTCTTTATTCTTTAAAAAACTCTCTTACATGACTATCGATTTCGACATTTCAAATGCCATCTTCGGGTCAACACTACAAAAGGAAAACAGGTAAAGCCAATACGAAACAAAACATTGAATAAATGAACCTACAGTCAGGGAATCAAAGGTAGGCGTCAGCAAATTCTGTATCGGTGACAACAGCAATTATAAATCATCAAATGAAATCGACGGTAATAGTATCGAAGTAAAACGACCACCACGAACACAGTGTTCAATCGAATGGAACGGTAAAAGGTCACTAGAGTCTATATCTTCTATAATTTCCATAAAATGACCAAATTTTCTAGGTTATAGAACCACGAGGTAAATTTTTCGTCTAGGTCTAAAAATACACAACAAATCAAAACATTACAGCAACACACAGAGGTCATACTCACAATACACGTTAACAAAAGTCACGCAGCAATCAAATTTCGAGAATAATAAGGGAATATATACTAAACAAACGGCAAGCGGCAAACACCGGCTGCCAGAGGTATAAAATATAAATGTTACCAACTGATCCCGGTAAAAAACGTAAAAACACTAAATGGGGGACAAGTTACACTAAGATTACGAAATGAATCAAAAATTACAATGTCAACATGGCAATAATTATAATAATTACAATAATCTCCTAATTAAAACAAATCACATTACATAAATCCCACATGTCTACGTAAATCCATTGGCACAAACGGTACAAATCACAATTTAAATTCGAATATTTATTTGCCTGGAAAGTCAATTATGTTATTTAGTAGAAAATCCCGATGTCTATCTCTTTCTCTATAAATAAAGTAAATCTCTGTATAGTCCATTAATATGGATTTTAGCATATTTCTAATCAACTTCATACCGTCGAGGTTGAAATGATGTCCTTCGGTAATCATATGTTGGTAAATTGCGGAGCTACTTCTAGTCCAAATTTTCTAGGTTATAGAACCACGAGGTAAATTTTTCGTCTAGGTCTAAAAATACACAACAAATCAAAACATTACAGCAACACACAGAGGTCATACTCACAATACACGTTAACAAAAGTCACGCAGCAATCAAATTTCGAGAATAATAAGGGATATATAATAATATATCAATATTATCAATATTATAATATATAATATACTAAACAAACGGCAAGCGGCAAACACCGGCTGTCATAGTCATGTAAGAGAGGTTTTTAAAGAATAAAGAACTACATCTATATTATACCTCCAACATTATTTACTTATACTGCTAATATGGATAAGGTGGAAACTTTCATTATATCAATTAAACAAGCAAACGAATTGTTTGCCATCCGCCAACTGCGAAGATTAATAGGTAAAAGACACCGTAACCAACAACACATAGCATTTCTGGAAGCAGCGAAGTATCATCGACTCACACCATCCTTTTGCCGAATACATATCCCAAGACATCTGCAGCAGCATTCCAAGAGTATAGGTATCACCATAGTAAGGAGAGAATTACGAGCGCACTACGGCCTCCAATCTGAGATTGACACTAAATTAAAGTTTCTCCACCGGTATCTCCTAGATAATTTCCTTCACCAATTGGAATACAATGAGATTATTGACAGGTGTGAAGAGAAAACTCGACGCCAGAACCTTCTACAAGACCAGAAACGTAATAACAAATTACATAAACTTATACATGGCGAGAAGCGACAAGTACAACCACAGTCGCCCCCAAGTGTAGATAATTGCCATATTTTCCCGAAAAGATACACCAACCTGACAGACATCATATTTAGTGAACAGGAGGATTCCTTATTGAATAATTACAAGATGATCCCACCACATGACATAAAACTTGATGAATACCTTCTTGAACTTGACGCTGTGACCCATAGACATCCAAACATAGGACAAATTAGTAACCAGATTAAAGAAAAAATAAAAAATACCTCATCATACAACAAACCAGCTATGAACACACACAAAACCTTAAAAAACATAAGAAAGAAGGTGAGAGACAATGATCTTACTGTCACGAGAGGTGATAAGAGTGCAGGACTCGGTATACTACACCGAGAGGTATACATTGAGAAGACGACTGAGTTCTTTGTCGAGAACAAAATGGTATTGGTGGATAATAAAAACATACAGAGTAGCTACAATACTAGATTTAAGAAGATTATTAACCAAGTACAGGAAACATTGAGACACGTGGGTATACGCCCTGACTCTGTCAAGGTAATGAATCCCACCATACCACGTTTGTATAGCCTCATCAAATTACACAAACCTGGACTCCCCATCAGACCAATAGTAACGTCTATAAATACCACAGCCAACAAGTTATCAAAACTACTGAACAAACTTGTTTTATACAATTATGGATATAAGGCCAAGTACACTCTCAAGAATTCGAGGGATCTTATAGAGCAGACCAACGACATCCCACTTACACCCAATTCACGACTGTTTTCCTTCGATATAGTGAGTTTGTACACCAATGTTCCCATTGATGACGTCTTGTCAGCCCTTACATGTTTTTTAAAAAAACAAGATCCTTACAGCGACCCAACTGACCGACCTGGTCGATGCCTTTAGATTATGTTTACAGGAGAACTTCTTTAAATTTAATGGAAATGTCTATAAGCAGCCAGGTGGTTTAACTATGGGCTGCCCACTGAGTGGGTTGATGGCTGATTTATACGTGGACGAAATTGAAGATAGAATATTCAACTTATCAGAAAGTAAATATATCAAATATTGGGGAAGATACGTGGACGTAGTCATCATATGGGAAGGCGATCAAGAACGGTTAACCCATTTATTTGAAAAAATGAATAATTTGTCTACCTTACAGCTCACCATTGAGAATGAAATAGATGGTAAACTCAATTTCTTGGATTTGACCATAAAAAGAAATTTAGATAACCTACAGTACTCAATTTACAGAAAACCAACAGCCACGCATACAGTTATTCCCAGCATGTCACAGCATCCACACAACATCAAAATGTCTTCGTTCCGTTTCTACCTAAATAGACTGGTCAACACCCCTTTAACACGCAAGGATTGGCGAACAGAATATGAAACGATTAAGATGATAGCACGAAATAATGGTTATAGGGATAACATAATAGATTTCATGTTTAAAAAAGTGAAGGACGGAAACATCATAAAGCAAGTATACCCGCATGTTGCAGCTCGCAATTGTTACAGGAAGTTAACATATCACCCGGTTTTTCATAAGAGTATCAACTCGATAATCAGAAACAATGGAATAACAACTGCTAACCCAACCCGAAATAATGTTGAGAGTATGTTGATGAATAATAAAGACCCCATACCACCCCTACAAAAAAGTGGAATATATTCACTAAGTTGTTCCAATTGCGAGGGAGTATACATCGGACAATCTGGGAGAAATCTCCGGACTAGATACCACGAACACACGACTAGAAGTAGCTCCGCAATTTACCAACATATGATTACCGAAGGACATCATTTCAACCTCGACGGTATGAAGTTGATTAGAAATATGCTAAAATCCATATTAATGGACTATACAGAGATTTACTTTATTTATAGAGAAAGAGATAGACATCGGGATTTTCTACTAAATAACATAATTGACTTTCCAACAAATAAATATTCGAATTTAAATTGTGATTTGTACCGTTTGTGCCAATGGATTTACGTAGACATGTGGGATTTATGTAATGTGATTTGTTTTAATTAGGAGATTATTGTAATTATTATAATTATTGCCATGTTGACATTGTAATTTTTGATTCATTTCGTAATCTTAGTGTAACTTGTCCCCCATTTAGTGTTTTTACGTTTTTTACCGGGATCAGTTGGTAACATTTATATTTTATACCTCTGACAGCCGGTGTTTGCCGCTTGCCGTTTGTTTAGTATATATTCCCTTATTATTCTCGAAATTTGATTGCTGCGTGACTTTTGTTAACGTGTATTGTGAGTATGACCTCTGTGTGTTGCTGTAATGTTTTGATTTGTTGTGTATTTTTAGACCTAGACGAAAAATTTACCTCGTGGTTCTATAACCTAGAAAATTTGGTCATTTTATGGAAATTATAGAAGATATAGACTCTAGTGACCTTTTACCGTTCCATTCGATTGAACACTGTGTTCGTGGTGGTCGTTTTACTTCGATACTGTTACCGTGATTTCATTTGATGATTTATAACTGCTGTTGTCACCGATACAGAATTTGCTGACGCCTACCTTTGATTCCCTGACTGTAGGTTCATTTATTCAATGTTTTGTTTCGTATTGGCGTTACCTGTTTTCCTTTTGTAGTGTTGACCCGAAGATGGCATTTGAAATGTCGAAATCGATAGTCATGTAAGAGAGTTTTTTAAAGAATAAAGAACTACATCTATATTGTACCTCCAACATTATTTACTTATAAAGCCTATGTTTAAATTTGGCACAGTTTGGCATTTCTGTGCTAATCAATTCTCTGAAAAGAAATTTAAGCTATCATTTTTCATTTTGAAGATATCCGCTCAAAAACTGAAATGTTAAATGTTCGAAATGTAGCACATGTTTGCATTACTTTTTAAAACACTGGTTTAATAATAAAAAAACACGTTCTTCTTTTTCTGGTTGTTTGTCGTGCTTATCAAGTACCCAACTGCAGCTTGGTTACAGACCGCCGGCGCCAGACTGACCAAGAGTGCTTTGGATTAAAAACATTCAGATTGTAAAAGAAGCAAGTATATACTATTTTGTTGAAGGCATAAAAGCGTGCCCGCTTTTCACATGTTGTTATGCTCTTCTAACTGTTGAAACACCTTGACTTTCTATTCCCGATGAAAGCTATAAAATATTTTAAAAATAAGTTCCGGAACCTTGAGCTCTACCTGTGCGCTCATGCAGTCCTTGGGGTTGCACCGACCAACTCTGAGAGAGGGCGTGGCGATAAACAACATCCAACCGCAAGGTGTTCCGAAATGGGCGCCACACAATCTAAACCCCGCCGTGGACTATCGCTTGATTGTGAAAGCTGGCTGAAAGAGAAATGATGCCACACAGGGACAAGAAGAGAACCAAAGTTGCCGGAAAATCAAGTTTATTAAATACCCATAGACAAAAAAAAAGTAAAAAAGAGTACACGAAATTACAGCGGTATCTCGGGAAAATATCCACTGACCAGCAAGGTCGACCACCGTTCAAATAATCCACACCAGAACGAGTCACAATAATACAATTTATCAAATACACCAAAATATCAAATAGCAACGCTTCGGCAACGTTAGTGCCGATAATTAACCTGAAAAAAAAACCCGAAAGATAAATGCGAAAACCGACGAACACGTTTTTGGCCAAGCACGAAATTCACCGCCGTATCTGGGATAATATTCCTCAAGACGTAAAATTAAATTAAATGAATCCGACCGAAAAGCGTTGGGAATTTGATTAACAACAGTGTCAAAATGGATAAAATTAATAAATTAAAATAAGGCAATATTAAATAAATTATTGTCCCAAATGACCAGGACAATTCAAATTCAAAATTAAATTGTAAATTAAAATTCTCAAACCTTACAGAAACACTTTGCCGGTACACCTTCACCCGACTAACCTAACCTCAACGTTTATCAAATATAAACAACCAAGTAAATTTAGAAAAGACAAAGATAAGATAAACTTATCTAATTAAATTAAATTAAATTAAATTAAATTAAACCAATCAAATTAAATAATTGAAATTCAAATCAAATAAAAATTATTAACGAGGTTGAGGGAGGCTAGCTACCGTTGCAGCATACGCACAACAACGGTCCACCGCAACAGCTGTTTGTTGGGGTAGGTGAGGTTAGAAACCTTCCGGACAAAGAGACGATAGTGGTGAACGGCTCACCCAAAGTAAATTATACAATGAAAGAAAAATACAATTAATTACGACACGAATAAACCTCCGGCAGTACTGCGTCAAGGGCGAGGGCCACGCAGGGGCCCGGTGGAGATATAAATATAAGTCAAACCTTGACCTCGGCAGCGAAGGAATGTCCCCGTCCCACGAAGACACCCGCAGTCCTAGCAAGGCAAACTCTCCGCAGCTTCCGACGCTCCACTCCAGGACGCCACCCGGTCCGCTAGATCCACTCGATCAAGTCGTGCCAAAGTTATCACTCCACGAAACTGGTCCTCTGATCGAAGGGGTTGTCCTCCGATCCAAAGACGAAAACGTCCCCAGACGAAGACACCACAGAAAAGGATAAACGCCACCAGACGTAGAATAAATATCCAAAGAGGTCCAGACGACGAATAAATATCCGACGATGAATAAATATCCGACGATGAATAAACGAAGAAGCCTAAAAATATTCCCCGCAATAAGGAACCAATTCTCAAAGTAATAAACGAACCAGAGACTCACCCTAAGATCTTGAGCGGGCTTAACCGTGAATCCAACAGTAGTCTACGTACTGAATCCGCACAAAAGGCGACGGGGTTCCAACCATATAACACACTACAATGGTTAAAACTTCTCAGCTTGGGAAGGATGGTTCCGCATACAGCGAGAGATACTTCGTACACCAGCAAGGCACCAAACAAAACGAGTAACTCCAAGTCACTTCCACACAGCTTCACGTAGACTCCAGGATAAAGTTGACTGACAGCGATTCGTCTAACAACCAAGACTCAACAATCCAGAGTGACCAAATGCGGATCTATATATAGCCTCGCCCCCCACTTTAACCGGACCAAAAACTTCGCAAAAAGGCAATTAGAGCGACTTTAATAAAAGGGAACCAGTCATTAGGAGCAGAAAAATCCAAGGAGACTCATAATAACCCGGTCAACAAGATCCCAACATACAGTTCCGAGAAACCGAATAAATTCTCCAAAAATAAAAATCATACGTCACGGGTGCAAAAAGTGGTACACCCAAGAACCAACGCGAAAAGAACCTTAATTCTCCAAACTGCACGGATTCCACAAAATGAGGGCTTGATGGAAAGCTAAATTTTTGCCCAGCACAAAAATGCAAAAATTAAATTTCTCCCATCCTCCACCGGAGAGTAAATAAGCCAAAACAATGGGCTGACCGGCCCGAAGCCGCGACATCTTACGGCCGGTAGCGGAAGCGCTAACCACTTGGCTGTAACTACAGCAGCGACCATAAGACTTGAACAATTATGCAACAGCCCCAAAATTCCTCAATGTGGAAACGAGATAAGGAAAACAATTACGCAAAATATAACTGGTCAAAACCGCGGTGTAACACTGTTCTTCCCGGAATAGCATTGACCGCATTTGTTATTCAATCCCGCAGATCGTGATAAATGTTGTCGTTCACAGTTCCCCAAAGAAAATAGTCCAGAGGACTTAAACCAGGAGATCCACCACTCCACCATTACCAATCCAACGATTTGGAAATTGTTGATTTAAATAATTTCGTACAATTGCAAAGTTTGACTTGTGTGGGATTTGTATGGTTTCAATATCTTTGTTCGTGGTCTGCAAACACGTGTTTGCGGAAATTACAAATTAAGGGCTAATTCCCGTGTCGTCAGTCACGTCGCCGATTACTGGTAAGTAAGAAGAGGAAAGTAATGGACAACCGCATCTACGTAGACGTCGCCGGCCAAGACCATTTGAATTTATATCAAGATTTTGTCTTTCAAATCGAACTTTTCTTCTCATTTTGGAGGGTATAGAAGAAAATGCATGACCACAAGCAACAAGGAATATCTCCACTTCGGTAGAAAATTATTAAAATTAAATTGTTAAGTGCATTATGTCTTTATGGAATTGCATCCCTCCAGAACGTAATGAGAACATTATGTTATGTGTGGCATTTTACATTTAAAGAACTTTTGTTTGAAACTTTTTTAAATCATTAGATTTAAGATACTTGGGGACAAATAAGCAAGCGGAAGCTTACCAAGAATACTCTCAGCAAAGAGACAAGGTCAAGTTAATGATCAAAGATGCAAAAGCGAGAGAATGGGTAACCTTTGGAGAAAAACTTCAAAAAGACTCCAAAGGCGCGAAGCTGCTGTTTCGCACCTTGAAAAAGCTACGAAAAGATAAAAAAGACCCTCTAAGAAATATCAAAAACAAAGATGGAGAAGTCATAGCAGATGAAATTAATATTATGGGACGATGGAGAGAGCATTTTATGGAGCTATTAAACTCAGGAGACACCAATGTAGTGAACGTTGAAAACTCGGCTACACAAACGGAAGATCATCGGGAGGAAGGCATAGACAGGGCGGCACTGGCGAGGGCTCTGAAGAGACTGCAATCGGGAAAGGCCCCTGGTATAGATGGAATAAGACCGGAAATGTTAAAATTTATGGGAGAAGAGGGCACTAGAGTCTTGCATAGAATTATGCTTATGGCATGGAGACTGAGTACCATACCGGAGGACTGGAAAACGGCAGTGTTAGTGCCTGTGGATAAGAAGGGCGAATTTAATAACTGTAACAACTACCGAGGAATATCTCTATTGTGTGTGTCGTTTAAGTTGTATGAGAGGATAATTGAAGAGAAGTTAAGGACCAAGGTTGAAATCTCAATGGGAGATACACAGTCGGGATTTAGAGCCGGCAGATCTACTCAGGATTGGATCTTCGTAGTGCGACAGATAGCTGAAAAAATGATAGCTACCAGGCAGCACTTACACATTTGCACAATAGACCTAGAAAAAGCGTTTGACAGCATAAACAGAGAAGAAATCTGGAAGTCCCTAAGCGAAAGGGGAATAGACGCGAACACGATCGGCGTGGTGAAAAGCCTATATAGGGGTACGAACAATGTGGTCAGGGTTGGGGGTAACACATCGGAGGGTTTTAGAACAACGCAAGGAGTCAGACAAGGAAGCGTATTAAGTCCGCTGTTGTTCATAATGGTAATGGATGATGTGTCAAAAAAAGTTAATCTTCATACAAAGGTGTCCATCTGGGATATTACAAGCTAAAGCCAGTCAGAATGAATGAACTTATGTATGCTGATGATCTATTGTTATTTGCAAATTCTGAGAACGAACTGCAACAGCGAATGCTATGATGGGAGGAGGCCTTACAGGGATACAACTTGAAGATCAACTTGACCAAGACGGAACTGATTACCGTCCAGGTGGACCCAGACCCAAACCAAGCCGAAAACGCAACACAGGGATTGGAAAGATAACAGCACCTGAATTACCTGGGGGCAATGGTAGACCACACCGGAGGGATGGACAGAGAGATCTCGAGCAGGATCAGTAAGGTATCAGTCTTATACAGAATACTACTCAACCCTTTCTTCAATAAAAAGGAGATATCCAAAAAGACTAAAACAAGAGTCTACGAGTCCGTACTGGTGCCTATGCTTATGTATGGGTGTGAGTCGTGGGTATTAACGGACCTTCTCAAGAGAAGGATCGAGGCTAGTGAGATGAGAGTGCTACGAAGGATTGAAGTTGTGACCCGGTTGGACAAAATCAGGAGCGAGGCCATTAGAGAAAGGCTTAACGTAAAAAGAGTGTTAGACAAGATAGAGACGCAACAGCTGAGGTGGTTCGGGTACGTAGTGAGAATGAGTGACAGTAAACTGATGAAGGTTATATGGGAGATGGGAACGGGCAAAAGCAGAAAACGGAGACGCCCGAGGAAGACCTGGAACAACATGATCTCCGACGCACTAAGAGGGAGGGGACTCAGCTGGAATCAAGCCAAGATGAGTGCAAAAGACCGAAAAGGATGGAGAAAGTCCATCGCCTCGACACCCCTAGTAGAAGAGGCTCGGGATAAGTAAGTAAGTAGATTTAAGATATCCGAGAAAAATTAGTAAAGAATCTTGACATAGCCTCACAGAAAAGTTAGAATCTTCCTACCATCATCTTCGTGGGTTTTCCTTTAATATAAGGGTCATCTGTTGAATATAGCGTAGGGAATCAGCGGTCAATTACAAAATACAAATACTTCTTCAACATTTGTTTCCGTTACGTAGCGAGATGCTTACATGCGGTATGAGAATCTTCCTACAAGAATCAGAATATTTCGATGAAGTTAAGGCAGATGCCGAGCAGTCGGAATCAATAAATTCACACGCAATAAATTCACTGTTGCGCCTCCAACAGTTAATATTGGTTTATTTGTTAGTTATTTATTTTACATTATTGGAACCAGAATGTTTGGAATCCAGTTTCCCTCTCTTCCCTTACCCCCATGATTTTCCACTAGCACCCACTCAATACACGCCCAACCCGCCTCGAAATATAGTTTTCGCGTAGAACGCGACCCCAACGTGTTACGTGTAGTCAACCCCTGGCCATATCAACTTTCCGTTGTCATCAGGTCAATTTGAAGAGTGTTATCCGTGCTGAATCAGCTGCCGTGGATTTGGTTAGGGAGTTTTCCATACTTTTCCATAGCACTAAAACTACCTTCAGTTATTCCATCGAAACTGCCCAAAGATTCATCGTTACAAACACTAAAACGAGCGGCGAAAGCTCATACAATACATACGGTCGAGAACGCCTAATGCAGGTTTTCGACATTTACATCGTGTTGGTGGGGGTTGTATAGTAACTGATCTGTTTGTTAATATGTTTTGTCTATGAACTCTGTTTTCCTTTAATATATTTTGTACTTAATACAGTAAGATCCAAAATGACATTCTTTTGATATTTGATGTAAAAGCACTACAAGTTTGGCTTTTACTAAGATAGACCGGGCTGCGTTACTAATCCGTTTTAATGGTCGCTTGGCGATGGAGCATCATAAAATCAAATAATCAATTAATTCCTAAAAGTTGTTCTAGTGGAAGAAGGGGGTGGGGTAAAAATGTGTGTTTTCGGGCAAAACAAAGCAGTGTTTGCGCGGCTCTTTGTTTAGTTGCTAGTACCGTAGAAAGCGACCCCAAAACCCACAAGCGCCCCCTTATCCCTTACTGCACCCTAATAAAGCAATTCATAGTTTGAACCCAGATTTTATATGCATGTGTACAGCCGAGCAAAAAGGATGTTTACATGAGGGAAGCTAGCCTACACCAAGCGTAGGTTGGAGATTGTTGGTCGTCGTATACCTACCTGCAAAACTCATAGAACCGAAGGGTCACTTCTGTTTTATTTCATTTTAGGTTTTCTGTATACCGGGTGATTCAAATTCGACCCTCACCATGGGGATCTCGCTTATTAGTGGAGATAGAGCCTGTGTTTAAATTTGGCAAAGTTTCGTATTTTTGTGCTAATCAATTATCTGAAAAGAAATTTAAGCTATAATTTTTCATTTTGAAGATATCCACAAAAAACTGAAATTTTAAGATATCGTTTTTAATTTTTTATTCAAAACCAAATGTAGCTAGATATTTGAAACAAAAACATTCTACAGGTACTTTTTAACAAGGAATGCAGTGTCATTTTTAAATTTGAAATAACATCAAAGATGGCGGCGTAACCATGGCCAACTTTTGTTTTTCTTATGGGCGCCATATTGAATTTTGGCATTTTCCGATGCTCATTTTTTTCTCATTTCCGCAATGTATAACATGTTACCATTCTTTTTTAAAATAATGGTGTAATAAACAAAAAACCTTCAGGTACCCAACTGGAGCTTGGTTACAGACCGCCGGAGTCGTTGCCAAGCAACACCAACAAAACGCACTTGGATCAAGCGGCGCCCTCAGCGTTGGGTTTGCCATTTAACCAAATTAACCTTAATTGTGGTTGATTGTGGATGTAAAGTGCCGTTTACCAATAACGAAAAGCGTTATATAATTAAGAGTTTAATTGAATTTTGACATTTTCCGATAGTCGTGTCTTTTCTCATTTTCGAAATGTATAACATGTTGGCATTATTTTTTAAAACAATGGTTTAATAATAAAAAAACACGTTCTTCTTTTTCTTGTTGTTTGTCGTGCTTATCAAGTAACCAACTGCAGCTTGGTTACAGACCGCCGGCGCCGGACTGACCAAGAGTGCTTTGGATTTAAAACATTCAGATTGTAAAAGCAGCAAGTTTATACAACATAAAGATTATTTTTTAAGTAAATGTTCAAATTGGCCGCTATTTTCTTGAAGGCATAAAAGCGTGCCCGCTTTTCCACATGTTGTTATGCTCTTCTAACTGTTCTTCCCGGACGAGCATTGACCGCATTTGTTATTCGATCCCGCAGATAGTCGATATTTATGCGAGTATCGTGATAAATGTTGTCGTTCACAGTTGACAGTTCCCCAAAGAACATAGTCCAGAGGACTTAAACCAGGAGATCCACCACTCCACCATTACCAATCCAGCGATTTGGAAATTGTTGATTTAAATAATTCCGTACAATTGCAAAGTTTGACTTGTGTGGGATTTGTATGGTTTCAATATCTTTGTTCGTGGTCTGCAAACACGTGTTTGCGGCAATTACAAATTAAGGGCTAATTCCCGCTTAGAAATCCAAGAATCGTCATTTATGTAAAAACCAGTAGTTGAAGCATTGCAAATCAATGTAATTTAACGTTTACCATTTCTAAAAATCTCTTTGATTAGTTTCAACATTTCCATGAGGATTATAAGAATTGCAGGGTTTACTAAACGATCCATGGTCCGCTAAATTTCCGTCCTATGTTAGGAATATTGTACGATGCGACATTTCTAAGAGAACAATAATAAACCCTTATTATATCATGCTTTTCGTTATTGGTAAACGGCATTTTACATCCACAATCAACCACAATTAAGGTTTATATGGTTAAATGGCAAACCTAACGCTGAGCGCGCCGCTTGATCCAAGTGCATTTTGCTAGCGTTGCTTGGCAACGATTCCGGCGGTCTGTAACCAAGCTCCAGTTGGGTACCTGAAGGGTTTTTGATTATTACACGATTATTTAAAAAAAGAATGGTAACATGTTATACATTGCGGAAATGAGACAAAACACGAGCATCGGAAAATGCCAAAATTCAATATGGCGCCCATAAGAAAAACAAAAGTTGGCCATGGTTACGCCGCTATCTTTGATGTTATTTCAAATTAAAAAATGACACTGTATTCCTTGTTAAAAAGTACCTGTAGAATGTTTTTGTTTCAAATGTCTAGCTACATTTGGTTTTGAATAAAAAATTAAAAACGATATCTAAAAATTTCAGTTTTTTGTGGATATCTTCAAAATGAAAAATGATAGCTTAAATTTCTTTTCAGATAATTGATTAGCACAAAAATACGAAACTTTGCCAAATTTAAACATAGGCTCTAGCTCCACTAATAAGCGAGATCCTCATGGTGAGGCTCGAATTTGAATCACCCGGTATAGATGGCAGGACATTGGGTTTTGTATTTATATAATATATTTTCGATATTCTGAACGAGCGAAACTGCCGCTCGTAGCTAATGATTGTTATTTGTTAATATTTTTGTTTCGATTTGCTATTGTAATATTATTTTATTATTTTAATCTAAACACAGAACATATGTAACGTCAATTTTTTAGGACTAAGAAAACAAACAAAATCCTTTGTTGTTGTATAAGGCAAAATCGATTTAATTGCGGTTGTCCAAGAAATTTATAACTTTTAAGCAAAAACCTGCCTAGATTACTAATGCGTTTTTGTTTGTTTCTTTGATGTTATAAACGAAATAAACGAGTGATATGTTTTTGTGTTCATTCTCATAGAAATGATTGAAATGCCGGGTGCAAATTAAAATTTTGAGTAATTTGCAAAAAGAACGAAGAAAGTCATGCCATGCTGACAATATAAAATTTTATATATGACCCCACATATTATTATGCGGTACTTAATACCGTGCCCAATACCAGTCCGCTTGGACAGTAATCCGTAATCGGTCAGACATTGAGGTAACCAAGTTCTGGCTAATTTTTAAACGATTAATCGAACTTACCTTAAGAGTCCGGTGAAACGATGCCTTAAAACGTACCCTAAATGGCGTTTCGGTAGTTCCAATTGTTCTTCAATTGTTGCTTTTAAATTTGAGACTTTCTATGCTCAAACGGTTTGAATTGAATGTAGCTATTGGGGAAAACTTCGCATAACAATAATTGAAAAGGAAATACTTTTTGAAAATCAGTCATTATTGAACAATAGGCAGTAACGATTTTATTTTTAGATTTATGAATCATTGATTTTTAGCCACGCACACAAACATCACCTTCCTATGTATGCAATAAAATCTCCATAAAACCACCCTCGTTTGGAAATCAATTTGAAGCAGAAAAAGGTATGATTTTTGTGCGGATTGTGTTGTTTGAACGAAGAGTGGGAATTCCTGTAGTTCACCGCTTTTCGAATAGATGGCGCCACCGCTGTTTATAACAAACATTAAAAATAAAATTGACAGTTTCTATATTATTTCCCTCTCAAAGTTTTATCTTATCTCTGCACTTATTGTCCATTATTATATTTATTGTTATTATTATATTATTATTATTACACATGTTTGTGCAATGGATTTGTGTAGAAATTAATATTCAAAACTGATTATTGATAATAAATGTGCACTAATTTAATTATCGTTTTGGTTCAAACGAATATTATGTGTGTGTACTACTCATCAGGTCTAAAACAATTTTATGTAAATCTCTATACGTATAATTTGAAGAAGCAGGAATACTGGGGGTGCAGCCAGTGTGGCAATTAATAAATGTAACAGTTACCATTGCAAGGCCCTAAGCTTTCAACAGTTTATTTAAGTGTTCACCAGAGGGAAACTTAAAAAAACATAACGTGCACAATTTTCACAATAACCGAAACGAGTCAACTAACGATGTTTGCTTCCGGCTGTGAGTTGACTCGTTTAACATTGGTCATTGTGAAAATTGTGTACGTTATGTATTTTTATATTTCCCTCTGATGAAGCCATAAATAAATTGTCGAAAGCTTATAGAGCCTTGCAAAGGATATGGTTTAATTTATTAACCGTCGCACTGGCTGCACCGCTTGTATTCCTGGTTCATCAAATTACACTGCAAACAGCCGATACTTCCATAAATCTATACATATAGTAGTACCAAACGTAATACAATTGAATTCTTATTTCTATATGTATAATCAAGGGTAATACCTACCCTCAGATTACTGCGAAATTGAAATGATTTTCAACAAAACATATCTTGTATATATATATATATATATATACAGTGTGTCTACGAAAGTCCGCACCATATGGAAAACTTTTTTATTGTGTATTTCTCAGAAAATTTTATTCTTTATGAAAGTGGCGGCTCGTATGAAACCAAAACTGCAATAGTGAAATATGTAAATTTGGGCCCCATGTACCGAGCGATTCAAAATATATGAATTTGTGATAAGAGTAAAGTGCCTTTATTTTCATTATTATCGAAAAACTTTATTTGGAAATGTTGTTTAGAAGTAAAAATTATATTCAAATATGAAGTCAGAGCCACCTACCTTGGAAAAAAATATTTTCAGTTTTTCTTAATTATTACTCTTGTGACAAATATTAGTAAATGCCAGTGATACGAAAAGGATCTTTTTAATATATTTTTTAGAAATTTGAATACATTTTTTATATTTTTTATTGTTTTGGTATGATAACTAATGTTTATTTAGAACTAGCGCAAAATTACTCATTTTCTTGGTGCGAAGTTGTTATTTTACCCTGTAGATATTAATATATTATACAATAACTAATTCAGGAACGTGACTTACCTTTTATTTGGTTAATATTAATGATTGTGGATAGGTTTATAATTGTAGTTATCCATCTACAGCGAGCGATTCTCAAGTGGTGGTAGGCGCAGTACTGCCACTTATGAAATTTTATTTTTACTGATAATATTTTAATAAAAATGACTAAAGCATCATACATCTATTGTTTCTTGAATTAATTATGACTGACTTACCCGTTATTAAGTTAATAACTATTACGGATATGTTAGTAAAGCTAATTTATTATCTATGAACTTATTTTATTTGTACTACATACAATTACAAAAATACATACATTAATACACATTAAAAAAACATCGAAATAATTGTTAAATATCTATTAATCCTGTTTCTGTGTGTGGTTTCCGTCCCGGTCTATGCATAACCACATTCTTCTAGAAACATCTTTGACCGCATTACTAACAAAATTTTGTGAAATGTTCTGGATACAATCTTGCATAGTTTCGTCTAAATCATTTATGTCTCTAAATGGTCGATGTGTGTATGCATTATTTTTTAGGTAACCCCACAAAACTAAATCTCAGAGTAAATCTAACAGGGATCTAGGTGGCCAGGATCTTAATTCCGAATTTCTGCCCATCCAGCGATGGCCAAATTTATGATTTAAAAAATTCTTGACAGAGTTTATATTGTGCATGGGCGCACCATAGAACCAAATTGGCGCACGTTGAATTAACGGCAAATTGTCCAAAAATGGTGACAACCCTCTGTTCAGGCACTGAAGATATAATTCCCCATTTAAATTTTTTCTTGCACGTAAATATTGCCTCGTCTGTCAAAAGAATATTTAAAAAAATCTGTTCACTTCCATTTTCCGCTCAAATCAGATGGCAAAGTCATAACTGATGTCAAAGTCTCTTTCTTTTAGTCTACTTATAAATTTTGGTTTATAAGGGATACTTATTTGGTTTTAGTATTTCATGTACTGTTGATTTACTGCATTGGCTGTGTGCTGCAATTTGTCGAACAGAAGTCGTTTTAGGCTCGATTACTTCTTGCAACACTGGCAAACTTGTTTCTTCATTTTCGGCAACATATTTTTGTGGGGTTTCTTGAAGCTAGTTTCAACAGACCCAGCCTGTTTGAATTTTTTTCATTATGTTGGAAATGGTTGAACGTGCAATTTGGTTGTATGGATGTCTTTTATTGAAAATAACAGCAACATCACGGTGCGGTCTATTTTCACCATGTATTAAAACAATTTCAACTTTTTGTTGGAGTGTAGAATTGTTTTAAAAGTTACAGCACATTAACAAATTTGCATTAATGTATGTATTTTTGTAATTGCAAGCAGTAGAAATAAAATAAGTTCATAGATAATAAATTACCATTATTAACATCCTCATAATAGTTATTAACTTAATCACGGGTAAGTCAGTCATCATGCTTGATGCTTTAGTTATTTTTATTATTATGTATTAAAATTTTATTATTTTTATTAGTGTACTTTCAAAATAAGTCATCATACGTGGTAATACCGCGCGTTACACCACTTGAGAATCGCTCGCTGTAGATGGATAACTACTATTATAAACCTACCCACAGTCATTAATATTAACCGAATAAAAGCTAAGACACGTTCCTGAATTAGTTATTGTATAATATATTAATATCTACAGGGTGAAATAACAACTTCGCACCAAGAAAATGAGTAATTTTGCGCTAGTTCTAAATAAACATTAGTTATCATACCAAAATAATAAAAAATATAAAAAATGTATTCAAATTTCTAAAAAATATATTAAAAAGATCCTTTTCGTATCACTGGCATTTACTAATATTTGTCACTAGAGTAATAATTAAGAAAAAACTGAAAATATTTTTTTTTCAATGTAGGTGGCTCTGACTTCATATTTGAATATAATTTTTACTTCTAAACAACATTTCCAAATAAAGTTTTTCGATAATAATGAAAATAAAGGCACTTTACTCTTATCACAAATTCATATATTTTGAATCGCTCGGTACATGGGGCCCAAATTTACATATTTGACTGCTGCAGTTTTAGTGTCATACGAGCCGCCAACTTTCATAAAGAAAAAAATTTTCTGAGAAATACACCATAAAAAAGTTTTCCATATGGTGCGGACTTCGTGGACATACTGTGTATATATATATATATATATATATATATATATATATAACTCCGGGTGAAAATGGAGAATGGACCAACTTTGAGTGATGTACAAGCGCATTACGGACTACAGACACATGCCCTGTTGAAGAAACTTATGAAGTGCAAGGAAAAATTGATGAAAGTGAAAAATCAACGTATATTCCTGTTGCGAACAAAAACATTAGGACTAACACCAACTTTTCTTCAGTTCAACCACAGACACATAAAATTTGAACAGCATCAGCTTAAACAAAGATTTATAAACAACGTCCAAACATTCCAACGATCAACAATCCAGCTACTTCTCACGGATGTCACAAAGAAGATAAAGCAACTGACACGTACTATCACTATTAAAGAAAATGAATTGCTACAAATACCTGAACGACCATTAATCCAGGAATACCTTGAAAAATTCTCACAAAAAATTCAAAGGAAGAACAACGAAATCAAGGAAATACAAAGACAGAAAATAAACAGTCTTCAGAGCAAACAACTAAGTACTCCCACATATTTTAACAATAAAGAGTGGATAACGAATCTGACAGAGACTGAACTGCCTGAAGAAATAACGAATGTATTAAGCCTCGGTCCAAATTTTTCGATCGAATACGAAAGAAAAAAGCTACCCACCACTAATATAATAGCCAATATCGAAGGTGGCATTCAACACCTAAACAATGACCAAAAAAGTGAGATCGCCACTAAGGTAAGCAATACTATTCACAATTTTAAGACAAAAATCGTTAAACAAAACATACAAAATAGACAACTAGTGAAAGATATAAATAGAACAAAGATATTTTTGAAAGACAACAAGCAGATAAGTGTTTTAAGAGCTGACAAAACCAACAAAACTGTTATAATGGACACTGCATTGTACGAACAAAAAATGAACAGACTTTTGCAGGATGACACCACTTACACTACACTCAGAAATAATCCAACCAAAATTTATCAAAAAAAGAATAATGACATGATTAGTAAATGGTTAACAAAAAAACTAATATCAAAGGAACTGGCAACCCAACTTAAAGTAGGTACACAATGCTCAACCACCTAAAATATATGGATTACCTAAACTACATAAAGCAAACATCCCACTTAGACCAATAGTATCCTGTATCCAGTCACCTTTTTATAAATTAGCCAAACAGCTAGCTAACAATTTAACATCAATAACGGCACAAAACGAATACTATATTAAAGATTCATGGAATTTTAAGGAATTTATAGATCAAATCTCATTAAATGAATCATACAACCTTATTTCGTTAGATGTAACATCGTTATATACGAATGTGCCGATATCACTTGCAAAAGATGTCATAAATAAAAGATGGCACCAACTGGAAGAATGGGCATTCCTACCAAAAATTGAATTTCTGGAAGCAGTAGAAATCACACTCACGCACACATATTTTCAGTTCAAAGACAATTTCTACAAACAGATATACGGCTGTGCTATGGGCTCTCCAGTATCGAGTGTTGTCGCACAAATTGTGATGGAAGAACTAGAAACAACCATACTTTCATCAATATCAATTGATATACCATTCTTTAAACGATATGTAGATGACTGTATACTGGCTATACCAAAACAGAAAGAAACCGAAGTATTGAACGAGTTTAATAGCTTTAACAACAGGATTCAATTCACAATGGAGATGCATAACAACAATACAATAAACTTTCTAGATACAACACTGATACACAAAAACAACAAGATATATACAAAGTGGTACACAAAAGCAACATCATCCCACAGGTATTTAACATACAATTCAGTACAGCCACGAACATACAAGATAAGCGTAATTAAAGGTCTGGCTGATAGAGCTATTAAACTCACAAGTCCAGAATATCTTAGGGAAGCTATACAAAAAACAGAAAGCATTCTACAAAAAAACAACTACCCCAAAAATTTAATTAGCAAAATAATAACGAGACAGAAAGCAATTAACAGTGACAATAGATTGTCATCAAGGACACAACCCGCTACAATTCCTGAACCAGACACAAGTAAATACATTCCAATACCATACGTCAAAAATCTGTCGGAAAAAATAGGTCACATTATGAGACCATTTAATATCAAGATTGCCCACAAAACACAAATAACCTCGCGAAAATTTACACAAGACTGAAAGCCACAACACCTCTACTAAAACAATCTCATTGTGTATACCAGATTCCATGTAACGAGTGTGACAAAGTGTATATAGGACAAACAGAACAATTAGTTGAAGAAAGGTTGAAGGGACACAAATACGCAAAAAACGTCACAGCCCTTAAGAAACACCAAGAAGAAACAGGACACCAGTTTAATTTTAAGGATGTAAAAGTGATACAGAAAGAAAAGAACTTAAAAGCAAGATGTGTGTTGGAATCAATCGAAATATTAAAAAATAGAAAAGCAGTTAATGATAGATCAGATATTAATTTGTCAAAATGTTATAAATTAATTCTAGAGAATACGTAAATATCTAAATTAAACCAAAATAAGATTCAAAAATATTGTAAACCAGTTTAAAATTTCCACCTGCGACATGTCTAGCAAGTTTCCATGCGTTCTCTCTCGGTTTTGTGGTTGTATTCGATGCGTTTGCTTTTCGTTTTAACATTTCAGTATATCTGTGACCAAGACGCAAATAGCGTCGAAACGTCAGTTTTTAATATGTTCGTCTCGTCGTAAGATTAAGTGAACGTGTAAAACAGTTTTATTATACAAGCCTCTATACCCAAGTGAAATAAACAATTTTTGAAAAAAGTTGTGTGTTTTAATATATTGACAAGGCTAACTATTTTAATTAAATTATTACTATATATATATATATATATATATATATATATTAAAGTTGAGAGTATGTATCGACCGTGGCTTCGTAGAGAGAAAACGCAAGTTAATCACGTGGGAAAATCGGTCAAATAGGCGATTTAAAGGAAACTCCTTTTATCTCAGTTCGAATTTTCGTTTTAATTTAAAACTTCTTCGGGAACAAGAATTAGAGTCGGAGAAAAGTTTGCATGGAGAAATGCATTATCGGAAATACCATGCCAGAACACAACCACAACAAAGCACAAACGCAAACGACGGTAACATTATTACACTTATAAACAAACTATTCGGACGACACACTGTCTCCTCGTTGCAGACAACTGGTTGTGTCTATCACTGTCTATCATTTTAAAACTATTTTAAATTTCATTCTAGTATTAATTTGTACGATTTTGATAGGTGATGTCGGATCTATCATTCACTCACTTTTTTTTTATAAAATTTCTATAGTTTCCACTACACATCTTGCTTTCATATTATTTTCTTTATGTAGCACTTTCACGTCTTTGAAATTAAAATGATCTCCGGTTTCTTCCTGATGTTTTTTTAGAGCTGTTATGTTTTTCGGGCCTTCATATTGGGGCCTTCAATATTGTGTACACACCTGACAAATTATTCGTGCTCCTGTGCGCTATCTTTATATTAAACTGTTTCATTATATTACCTATTTTTTCTGACAGGTTTCTTACGTACGGCAGTGCTATATACCTAGTAACATCTGCTTCAGGGAACATCTCAGGTCTTGTCGAGTTTTCAATTCTGTTGCTATTCTGATTGCTATTCTGCTGTTTATTGTTTTTTCAATCAGATATTCTGGATAGTCGTTGCTGTGCAAGATGTCTCTGACTTTTTGAATAGATTCCTTGCGGTATTCAGGATTTGTTAGCTTTATAGCACGATCGATAAGTCCTCTAATAACACTTAATTTGTAGGTTATTGGTTGGATTGAGTTGTAGTTTAGGTACCTATGTGAAGATGTTGGCTTTGTGTACCATTTTGTGTAAATTCTGTTATTTTTATGTATCAAAGTTGTGTCAAGAAAGTTCATTTTATTGTTATTGTTCACTTCCATTGTGAATTGCAACCTATCATTGTATTTATTGAATTTGGTTAATATTTCGGTTTCTCGACCGTTTGGTACAGCAGCAATACAACCATCCACGTATCTTCTAAAAAATGATATTATATACTCCTGGGAGAAATGGAGATTTTACCAACTTTAAGTGATATACAAGCGCAATATGGACAACAAGCACACACCCAAGTGAAAAAGCTAATCAGATGCCAAGAAAAGATGGTCAAAGTGAAAAATCAACGAATATTTCTGCTACGGACAAAGACACTTGGACTAACACCAACTTTCCTCCAATTCAACTGCAAACACATACGACTCGAGCAACACCAACTTAAACAGAAATTTGTACGCTGTGTCCAGACATTTCAACGAGCCACAATTCAATTGCTTCTCACTGATGTCACAAGAAAGATAAATCAACTCTCTCGGTCGATCGCAATGCTAGAATGTGAATTACAAAAGACACCCCAACGACAACTAATCCAAGATTACCTTCTGACCTTCTCACGGATAATACAAGAAAAGAACAAGAATATAAGAACAACACAGAAACGAAAAATCAAGCTTCTTCAAGATAAACAACAGACATGTCCTACACATATCACCAATAAGGAATGGATAGTTAATTTATCAAGCACAGAACTACCAGAGGAAGTAAACAACATTTTAAGTCTGGGTCCAAATTTTTCTATCGAATACAGCCGGAAGAAATTACCAATTACCAACATCATCGCCAATATTGAAAGTGGAATTCAAAGACTGAATAGTGAAGAAAAAAGTGACATAGCTACAAAGGTAAGCAATACCATTAATAATTTTAAAACAAAAAATCTGATGTGGCCAGGCACATGACTTTATCATACAAAATATAAAATGAATAGTTTAGCTGCATGAGAATCTATTTGATCGAGATAAACCGTGTCTGCATTAAAATTAAACTAGTTTGCCAATATTTGACAGATATTTTGAGTCAATAGTATCGATAGTAGGTATTGTCAAAGCATCAGCATTTGACACTACCTACTGTCATCAGAATAATAGTTATTTGTCTCACAAGTGCCGAAACTACGAAATAGCGCGACGAGAGGTGATGCGGCGCGTCACCGATGGTGGATCGTCGCCGTCGAATGTGAGCGAATCGCGCTATATAGTTTTCGGCAGGAGTGACATCAACGTTTTTTGTGTTGCTTTTTGATAAATACGTATTTTTTAAAAAATTCAAAAATGGTTATATTTCAGTATAGGAAATGTTAGGTTGATACCTCTTCTATGAAACGTCAAATGTAAAAAGATAATTCAAAATCTGACAGATTTATATTCGTTCATGACACTGTAGATGTCACATCCGTACCAACATACTAAAATATAACTACAGTCATCGCTATACTTTATTTACAATTTTCTCAATTTATCGTTTTTACAATTAGATATAACAACGGGTTGATATTTCTTATCAACAAACAATCAAATTGGTGATCTTATTTTATTTGAATGTTGTATTTTGTACTTTGTTGCCCTAGAACGGCAACGTTCCATAGCGGTTCTCCAACCTCTGATGAAATCAGCTGTTTTCGAGTGTGACATCCATAGACATTTCTGTGGTGACAGCACAAAAAATATTTATCAAATCCAGGCTACTATGTAGTTTCATATCAATGCAGATGCGACCGATCTCGATCAAATAGAATTTGCTCTTGAAGCTAAACTATTAATTTTACCAAAAAATATCATAAGCATAAATTATTCCAAATTTCCTCTACTTTAATTTATTATTTAACTATTTTGACGAAATTACAGAAATGACGGCTCAGTTGCAAAATCGTTGAAAAATAGTAAGAGAAAATAGCCAGTTCCTTTGGACCCTTTTGAACCAAAAGCTTTTCAGCTCTAAGTTTGGTCATGAAACTTCTAAATATGAACTTTCGTTCCGATACCTTTAGTAGTTTCTCCGGTATCGTCGTCACAAAAATCGGGTACACACACACATACATACACACACACACACTCACACACAGACATTTTTTTGTACCTTGGTCAAAAATGTTCAGGGGACCCAAAAAGACCTATTTCCGCTAAAATCCCAATTTTTTTTTTCGGCACGATTACAATACTTTACATACTGCGTATGATAAAGTAAAAACGTACAGCAAAATACACAAGATAAACAAATGATAAAAAGCATACATAATACAAAGAAATTTTTAAACGACAACAAACAAATTTGTGTATTAAGAGCCGATAAAACGAATAAGACAGTAGTAATGGATACCATACAATATGAACTAAGAATGGACACACTTTTACAAGACAATACCACTGTTTAATCTCAAGTTAAACAAAAGTATATTTCTTTTGATTACAAACAATATTCATCCTAAATTCCAATTATAGTAAACTTGACATTGTGTTGTAATGTGATACACATACGCAAGTACTATGCCGTACTAATTATGTGACCAACTTTACCTTGCTAATTCAGCATAACCTTTAGTTGCATAGTGGCGTAATTTGTGTTGTTAATTGTATGTTTGTTATCATAACGATTACTATATATACTCAACCAAATTAGTAGTAAAATCAGTATTCAACGAATGCTCGTTTCCTTTATCTCTTTCAGGTCTTCTCTCCCCTTTCCCACCCTTATCAAATGTCTGGCATGTCCGGAGTTTGTGCATGGTCCGTCGAGCTCTTTAAAACCTAACTACCTACAATAACCTTTCTTCTATATCTACCATGACAAATGTCTGGCCTGCCCGGAGTTTGCCCATGGCCCTTCAATCCTTTTAATCCATTTTCTATATCCACCATGGCAAATATCTGGCCTGCCCGGAGTTTGCCCATGGCTCTTCAACACTTTTAATCCATCTTCTATATCCACCATGTCAAATGTCTGGCCTGCCCGGAGTTTGACCATGGCCCTTCAATTCTCTTAATCCATCTTCATTTCCACCATGTCTCGATAGCACATCCTTCATAACACCTTACCTAATATTACCATTCCTAACAAATAGTTCATCAATGCGAGCGGGCACCCAATTATATACAAGCCCCGGCGGCAGCAAATCGTCGGGCACAACCATTTAAGTCTCTACGGCATTAGTGCAACTTCGTACATCCGTTAGGGCATAATTAATCGGCGTAAGGGCGCAATATCGTCGCCATTACGTACATAGCTCGGATCGCGACGACAACAGTTCGTTCGCGTCCAAAATACAGTTCATTCAAGAGGAATCTGAAGAACTGGAATCGCCCGCAAACAAGATGGATGGGGAAGAGGATTCAAGAAGTTCTTGCCAACTCAACTTCGACTTCGGAGGAACCGCATTGAATCCCTACATGGTAGAAACAACAAGGACCACAAGCCTATAATTCATAGCAGCAAAGATTCACAAAACAATGATATTTTGTTGCATATCACTACAGTCCACGATGCTCCAGGACCAGAAATTCTTACCAACTCAACTTCGACTTCGGAAGAAACACTTCGAATCCCTGGAAGAGATGGTGGAAAACGAGAAGAAGGATCACAAGCCTATAAATCACGACACTAAAACAAGAGTGTCCTCAAGCAACAAATAATCTCCGACCATTCCCACCGAATCATGTAAACATATCTGCAGGCCGCAGCTTGTTTAATCTCAATTAAACAAAAAACCAATGGAAGAGCCAACCAGAAGATCAGCCTGTGTCCACATCAACCAAGTGTTTATTTTGTGTCTACAGGCCGCAGCTTGTTTAATATCAAATTAAACAAAAATGCAATGTGACTATTACTCCATATATGTTCATTTATTTTCTGTCTTACAGCCCGCAGCTTCTTTAATCTCAAGTTAAACAAAAGTATATTTCTTTTGATTACAAACAATATTCATCCTAAATTCCAATTATAGTAAACTTGACATTGTGTTGTAATGTGATACACATACGCAAGTATTTAGCCGTACTAATTATGTGACCAACTTTACCTTGCTAATTCAGCATAACCTTTAGTTGCATAGTGGCGTAATTTGTGTTGTTAATTGTATGTTTGTTATCATAACGATTACTATATATACTCAACCAAATTAGTAATAAAATCAGTATTCAACGAATGCTCGTTTCCTTTATCTCTTTCAGGTCTTCTCTCCCCTTTCCCACCCTTATCAAATGTCTGGCATGTCCGGAGTTTGTGCAACCACTTATGCCACACTACGAAATAATCCAACTAAAATATATGAAAACATGAACAACGATATGATAAATAAATGGCTAACAAAAAAGCTAATAACAAAAGAACTTTTAATGCAACTAAAAATTCATAATTCACAATCACCAAAGATATATGGACTACCAAAATTACATAAATCAGGAACACCACTTAGGCCAATTGTTTCTTGCATCCAATCACCTTTCTATAAATTAGCGAAACAACTAGCTAATGATTTGGCAATTATCGTAGGAAAAAAACAATATTATATTAAAGATTCTTGGTGTTTCAAAGAATTTATAGATCAAGTCTCATTGAATGAATCACACCACCTCATTTCATTAGATGTAGTTTCACTATATACCAATGTGCCCACCTATTGGCGAAAGATGCTATAAATAATAAATGGCACCTAATTGAGGATGTTGCCTTCCTCCCAAAACAAGAGTTCTTGGAAGCAGTAGATATCATTCTAAAACACACATATTTTCAATACAAAGAAAAATACTATAAACAGGTTTTCGGTTACGCTCCCGTGTCAAGTGTGATTGCACAAATGGTTATGGAGGAATTAGAAAGTACAGTTCTTTCATCCATCGCCATTGATATATCATTTTTTAGAAGATACGTGGATGATTGTATTGCTGCTGTACCAACAGGTCGAGAAACCGAAATATTAACCAAATTCAATAAATACAATGATTTATTTATTTATTTATTTATTAGGTGTACAAACAGGCCAGGCCCATACTAGTACACACAAATACAAAACTATACAATACATGCGAGTAGATAAAGAAAAGGTAAATAAGCATTACTTGCATAACCGAAACATTGCGAGCATACAGAAAAAAAAGAAAACAAGCAAAATGTGTAACATGGTATGCGGTAAATCTAAAATTCAATAAATCGAAATAATCATAATAAAATAAAAGATACAATAAATATCAAATTCTAAGGAGAAGAGGGAATTTGCAGCAAGTGACGTTTAAAAGACAGCAGGGTATTATAGAAGGGATCAATGGAATTTTGGAAACTATTGTAGGTGGTTGTTAATCTGTTGACAGGAGAATTTTGATAGGAATTGGTATGGCAAAGAGGAGGGCGCAATAGGCAGGGAGCGCGGGAAGAATGGGAGGGAACATTAAACACAAAACAGTGCAGCAGGCCGGGCGAGTCAAAAAGGCCCCGCAGTATTTTAAACAAAAACATGCCATCTTGAATGAACCTGCGTTTCCATAGGGGTACGAGTCCAAATACAAGACAACGCTGCTGGTAAGTACAACCCGGTAGGTGAAATCGTCTGCCAAGGTATTTAGCATACCGTTTTTGAATCGCCTCAACCTGATTAATATAAGTATGATACTGTGGGTTCCAGACTACCGATGCAAAATTTAAAACGCTGTTAACATACGCATTGTATAATGTGTTGATAGTCGACATTTTGGTGAACGATGAGGATGTTCTAATTATGAAACCCAGAGCCCGATAGGCCTTCTGTGTGACGTAATCTATGTGAAGGTTAAATAATAATTTGTTGTCAATAATGACACCCAAATCCCTAATGCTGGTGACACCAGAGATTGCGTTCTCTCCAAGACTGTAACCAAACTCGAACTTGTAGCGGTTTCTGGAGAATGTTATACTCTTACACTTATCATGATTTAGTACTAGCTTATTATCAATGCAGTACTGATGAAGTCTGTCGAGATCAGACTGAAAATCATAACAGTCCTGGAGAGAAGAGATACAGCAATAGATTTTAGTGTCATCCGCATACATTAAAAAGTTGGAGTGGAGAAAGCATGATGCAATATCATTAACATAAATAGAAAAAAGTAATGGGCCTAAGTGGGATCCCTGTGGGACCCCAGAGGGGATCTGTCTGTAGGAAGAGATAAAGTGGTTCAGTCGCACCGCCTGGGAGCGGTCTGCAACATAAGAAGAAAGCCACCGCACGAGAAACCCGTCCAAGCCCACCGCCACCAGCTTCCGGGTCAAAATGGAATGATCTATCTTATCAAATGCCTAGCTATAGTCTGTATAAGCAGCGTCTACCTGAGCACGAGAATCAAGGGCCTTTAAGATATATTCTGTGTACGTGCAAAGGTTTGTGTCGACAGATCTTCCTGGGAAGAATCCATGTTGTTGGGGCACAATTTTGTTTTTAACTTCATATAAAAGGGCGGGGTAGATCATGCTTTCAAAGAGCTTACTAACAGCAGACAGTATGGAGATTGGGCGGTAGTTCTGGACGAGGACTCTACTGCCCGACTTGTGGATCGGTATGACAAAGGCTCTCTTCCAGAGAGTTGGGAATTTGCCCTGTCGCAACAACAAGACAAATAAAAGATTCAGAGGCACGACCAGCTCCTCAGCACAGTTCCGCAAAAATAGTCCCATCAGGGCCAGGACCGGCAGAGGCCGAAAGGTCACGGAGATGTCCGAGGATCTGCGTATGCGTAAATAAACTGGGGACATTCCGCGCACCATCACACTCAAAATCATCACACCTCAACCGACCGTCAACAAATACTGACTGGAAATAGGTACCGAACAACTCACATACCGACTCACCATCAGAGGCCGCGGCGTTATCAAATTTAAGGGTAGCTGGAAACCGCGAGTTACCACGACGCTTGCCACCGACAAAAGACCATACACGCTTCGGATCCACTGCTATGTCGGTTTCCACAGAGGAGATATAATGACAGTAATCATCCCTTATTAAGCGCTTAGAACGCGTACGCAGTAAACCAAAGGTGAGATAATCAATATTATTTTGATACTTTTTCCATTTTTTGTGAAATTTTTGTTTTTCTTTAATGCATTTAATCGTAGCGTCAGAAAACCAAGATGGGTAGCGTCGTTTACACAGTGTTTTATGCGGAACGTGCCTGTCTATGATTGTCCAGATTTTATCATAGAAAACGGTTACAGCATGGTCAACGTCCAAGTCCGCCAGTGTATAGGACCAATCTATGGTTTTAAGTGAGTCTCTTATAGGCGTATAATCGGCCTGATTAAAAAAATATTTTTTACTGCCGGACTGCTTTAGGTATGTGATGTTTTCATATCTTAATTTGATAATTAGCGATGGGTGATGAGTGTCCTCCTCCACCAGCGGACATGGACAAGGAAAGACCCCGTCGATACAAAATTGATTAGCAATAACGAGGTCGAGCAGTCGGGACTTCGCGTTCTGTACATGATTAAACTGGAAAAAATTGCAAAGAGAAAAAATGTCCATGAATGCTCGAGATCTTGTGTCATAGGAACCAGAGGGAGCAAACGACCCGAGTAGTTAATTAAGGGCACTTCTAGACCCGCCGCCACGCCGCCACGAAACCATCCGACTAAAACCGAGCGCGCCCGAATCGGGAAACGTAAGTGTATGAGTCACACGTCGATGTTAGAGAGAGCACGCACAGGTCCGCGCGCTAGCGGTCCCCCTTTAAAAAGCAAACCATTTAAATTTTCGCGCCATAAATTTTAAAGTGCCGCCACGCACCATTTAGGGTAAAAATTTTTAAAATGTCGCCACGCATGCGCAAACCGCCGGTTTAAATTAAATTTATCAGTTTAAAAATCCCGCGCGCTAATAGTGTGTCGGTAGCCATCTTGTGCACCATCTTCTTATTTTAAATGGGTTGCACACCATCTTCTTATTTTAAATGGGTCGGACTTTTATACGATGCTGCCTTCTTGTTTTAAATGGGGTTTGAGTGGCCATGTTTGAGCATCATCTTCTTATTTTAAAATGTCAGCCCCGAGTACCATCTTCTTATTTTAAACTGTTAACTCTTAAACGATACCATCTTCTTGTTTTAAATGGGGTTTTAACAACCATGTTCGAACACCATCTTCTTATTTTAAAATGTCAGCCCCTTTTGTCACTTCCGGTCGACACTTCCGGTCGGCACTTCCGGTCACCATTTTTCATTTCCGGTCCAGATTTCCGGTCGGCACTTCCGGTCGCCATTTTTCATTTCCGGTCCAGATTTCCGGCCGGCACTTCCGGTCGCCATTTTTCATTTCCGGTCGGCACTTCCGGTCCAGATTTCCGGTCGGCACTTCCGGTCGCCATTTTTCATTTCCGGTCCAGATTTCCGGTCGGCACTTCCGGTGAGCAGTCATCTTTGAACACCATCTTCTTATTTTAAAATGTCAGCCCCGAGTACCATCTTCTTATTTTAAACTGCTAACTCTTAAACGATACCATCTTCTTGTTTTAAATGGGGTTTTAACAACCATGTTCGAACACCATCTTCTTATTTTAAAACGTTCTTATATTTTCATTATCAGTGTTATCATACTTACCTTTTTTTCTCTTAATCACTATAAATACTAAACGGTAATAAAAAGCATACGGGTTTCAATTAAGTAATTTTTTATTATCAATATTTCATTTAGCATACAATTCATTTATAAATCTATAAAAGTTACCATCAATTCGCAAACCTATCGGTATATCTTAATATTAAGCCAGGTGAATAAAAATCTACAAATTAAATTGAAATATTTACTCTACACAATCAAAAATTTATACAAATTATAATAATAGAAATAATAATACAATATGTAAAACGCTGTTTAGTATTCATCTCTCTCTCTCTCTCGACCGCCATCGACTAGCAGATTGAAATAATCACAATATTTATGAAGAAAATCTAATAGCTACCAAATTTTTGAGTTGTGACCCCGACTAGTAATAGCGTATACAATAATAAAATGGTGTGTGATATAAGAATTCCTAGAACGACGATGAGCTTCTTTCGATTTCACATATCCAATATGTAGTTGGAATATCTAGATAAATATAAAAGATATAGCAAAAAATCGAGCATCAGAAATAACGTTTATGAACTTAAGAAATCGATGCGATTGATCCATCTATTATACAATTCCTCCATCCACAAAATTAAAATCGTGAGAACTGGTGGGAGAATAATTCGACTATTATTTATCACCAATTGTGTAATGCCCCCAAGCTAACGTTGTAACACCATCATTATTAATATGGCGTTTTACATCGTAGGGTGAAAGGGCTAATTTACTCTGCAAATTAGTGAAAATGGTATGCTTATCAGACCTAAATAATAGCTGTTTTACGCGTAATTGACTTTTATTGAATAAACAGTTAGTATAATCGTCAAATGTGATTTTCGTTTTTACCACAGACTTTTTTATCCCTTTTGCTTTTTTGGTGATGTAACCCCCAACACCACCAACCCGATTTGCATACATCTTAGCGCGCAACCCGACAAATTCCTCCATTATTCTCCCACGATTCTCATCTTTCATCAAACCCAAAACTGCCTTATTCTGCAGCGGAATACTGAACTGATTTTCATTCGCGTAGTTGGATGTATCGAACTGTTCCAAGTTTTCACGCACGTCCGCATAAACATCGTCGGTTTGGATGGTGACAGTGAAGCTGTCCGTATCCATATAACATAAACTAATCATATCCCCGTATTTAGGCTTCAGGAAATCGTAATAAAACTGATACATTAGCAATTTCGAGAGTTCTAAAACTGCGAACCCAACATAGATGGGTTTGTTATAAAAAACATTAAGTCGCCCCATCTGAATTGCCGAAAAAGTCTCTGTAAATACCTTTATACTCTTAAAATTTAGCTTCGCGATCAAACTACCCGCACCCAATTTAGAACGCCCGCTAGTCATAATATCATCCCAACTTGTTACCAACTTCACGTCAACACGCTTGTCGATGTTCTCCATTGTCTTACCAAAACAGGAATTGTTTAAAAGTTTGTAGAACTCACGTTCGAATTCGTTGACAGCCTGTTGACGTAAACTCGTATTCAAGTCGATATACTTTTTTAGCCAAGCTGATTGTTTAAACGTTAAAACACGTATAATTTTTTTTAATAACAAGGCCATGAGCAATGGCATGTTTTAAATTCCGATAGTGAATTACGTAATTCTTTTTATTCATTAAATTTGGAATAAGTCGTTTATCGGTTTTTGAGCAAGGTGAGACGATATTTTCCGCTAGAAATGGCAAATCATTGTGCAAGTCATGGAGGTGTTGTGGATATTCGATATCAACATCTAGGATGTATCCATCACTAGATACATCCGAAATTTTGTTAAAATCACAATTTCCAATCTCCTCCTGACTCATCCAACGAAATCCGCCATAAGGTAAGTACTGTGACATTGCCCAACCGTACAAATTGTTCGCATCCCAATACATTAAGTATTTAGATGGATGATTAGGATCAAATGTAGACATATACTTATTATTAGCGGACGCATGTCTGAGTGAGCATTGTGAGATTCCGCCCCGTATCCCTTTTTGCATAAAATGAACCATTTCTATGTCGGTTAGTAGTTCTAAATTAACTCTAGTATATTTCAACATCGCATCCCAACTCAGTCCGGGCGCTGTATAGTAGTGCGCCGGATCGAGGTGATACGTTTTGTGATATACTTTTCTAAATTTTTCGAAAACATCTGTCAAAAGTAGCACATCAGTCGTTAAATATAGATCTGAGTAATCTTTCAGATTTTTGCACCCAAAAGTTTGCCAAACATTCTGAGCGTGGGTGTACTCCTCATCCGTAATGTCCTCGTTAGACATTTTATTAAAAAATACCTCTTTAGGGGGTAGTGAGGTATCTTCTAACTTGTCTAACGAAGTCATATACTCATAGGGGAAAATACCCTTTTTCCTTAGTAATTTAAACTTATTCTGCTCGGGTGCATATTGTCGCACATTCACTAGATCCGCATCTGAGAGATTACTCGCTAACGCATCAAGAGATGATGCCATGAATCTAAAGGAATCCAAAAACCGTAATTTTAAAAATTGGTTTCCGATTTCCCCTTTATCATCTAGCACCGTACCCACATGAATTTGTTTGCCAAAACTGATGTAGCGTTCTTTGTTATTAGGTAGCACATCGATACCACTATCATCAATTTCGGCTAACTCTTTGACGAACAGATGGCTATCGTATCCGCTGAAGTTATGTAAAAATACCGGGATATGATTTGGTATTTTATAGTTTAGGTTACAAACGGGGTGTGCAGCCCCCCTAAATCGGCCGGAAGCGTGGCAATGATCGCGAGCTTTATCAGAGCCAAGAAATGGTCTATTGCAAATAAAACATTGCTCTGCCGCATCATAACAAGCTTGCTCCTCGGATGTTAAGGGATCCATCGGTTTAATGTCTTTATAATGATTATTATAAATTGACTTTACATCGGCAATTAATTTTGAGATAAAACCTTTCGCGCAATCCTTCCCCGTATAAATCTCAAATTTATTATTCGCGTCATCAAAGGAGCAAACTATTTTATATGCGAAGCTGTATGGAACATGTTTCGCAACCGCTTGCGTAAAACCGAACTCATCAAATATTCCCACATCAATAGAGGATTTAAATATATACTAATTGTAATTGATCGTTTTTCAAAATTCGTATGGATGGAGCCGATTAAGAATAAATCATCGAGTGAAGTGTCATGTGTATAATAAGGAGAGTATTGGACCCGCTACATAAGCCCTTTTGGTTTCTAAAGTGCTACCCTCTTTGATTTGGTAGCGCAACATTATTATTTAGCGTTCTTAATAATAATATATAAAAAATAGTGAAATGTGTTGCCATCTATATGCTAGCGGTGAAAATGATAATGAAGAAGGTGAGATGGTGATCTACTTAAAAATAGATGTAAATCTGACTGCGGAATGGAGTGATCCAAGTTTCATATGCTAGCGGTAAAATGAGTGTTGATTAGCGTTTATAATAATATATAAAAATAGTGAATTGTGTCACCATCTATATGCTAGTGGTAAAATGACTATGAAGCATGTAATATAACGTTCTACTTAAAATTGTTGTAAATCTGGATGTGGGATTGTGTGAATGGTTTGGGAGCTAAAATAAAGCATACGGCTTTCAGTTAAGTAATTTTTACTATTATCAAACTGGATCCACCCCGAAGCATCGACTTCATCCGAATTACTACAAATCCGAACAGTGCCGAACGTCATCCCAACAATTTACTATAGACGAATATATGTGTCCCTAGATTTTAAACTAGGAACGAGAGGGGGGTGATGTAAACATAACCTGTAAAGATGATAGTGTGACCCAATAAGAATAGTATAGGTTTGGTAAATTATGTAAAAGTTAAACTTAAGTAAGTAATAAAATAAGTCTCATTTATTCGAAATAATAAAATAAAAGATATGTCAAAATTTAGGTTATCTCATTACATTACAGTATATTTTAGTAGGCTTTCTAAGTAGTATGTTACGTTGTTATGGTGTTACGGATTATTAAAAAAGAAGAGTTATAATCAGTGATAATAAAATGCATCGTTAATGAAGTGCCTGATTTTTTATTAGAACAAGATCTTACATATAACATATAAATTAACCAGTAGGATAGATTTACTATGAACTGCTTCATAAACACTCAAAAAACTGATATTTATATGTGGAAATTAGCATTATCGAATATTCATTTGGTGATGGAAGCGACTTTTTACACAAACTATCCCGCAACATATTCGTAATTAATAAAATCCTAATAATCACCAACAAATCCTATGAATTCGTATGCTGTAATACCAACCAATCCGATTAAAATATTTCCGAAGCCGCACTCCATATACACACGTTTCGGATGTGTTAAAATGTCTACTCCTTTTACGTTGAAGACGTTAGCTTTGCAGAAAATAAACAGCACCATAAAAATAGAGTAGATATTCTATTTCTATTTTTGAATAATATGTTACATCTAACATATAAATTAACCAGTAGGGTATTAATTATTTTGGAACTATGTTTGTATCTTACATTAAATGATTTATACTTACGGAATACTTAAAAAGCCGCAAAAAATCATACTTCCCGGCTTCGAAATAATAATGTTAAATAGGGTCATATCAATGAGAATCAATAATGGTATTAATAATTTAGTAAACTTTATAAAACGAGTAAATTTAGCAAGGCAAAGGAGACTATTGTAAACGAGCTACATAAGCCGGCTCGCAATAAGTTTCCTAGACGAAGGACCATTCTACACGGTATAGATGATCTTTGGCAGGCAGATCTAATCGAACTCATCAAATATTCCCGCTTCAATAGAGGATTTAAATATATACTAATTGTAATTGATCGTTTTTCAAAATTCGTATGGATGGAGCCGATTAAGAATAAGTCATCGAGTGTAATAAGGAGAGTATTGGACTCACCACATAAGCCCTTTTGGTTTCTAAATTGCTACCCTCTTTGGTTTGGTAGCGCAACTTTGTTATTTAGCGTTCTTAATAATAATATATATATAAAAAAAATAGTTAAATGTGTTGCCATCTATATGCTAGCGGTGAAAATGTTAATGAAGCAGGCAAGATGATGATCTTCTTAAAAATAGATGTAAATCTGACTGCGGAATTCAGTGATCCAAGTTTCATATGCTAGCGGTAAAATGAGTGTTGATTAGCGTTCATAATAATATATAATATAGTGAATTGTGTCACCATCTATATGCTAGGGGTAAAATGACTATGAAGCATGTAATATAACGTTCTACTTAAAATTGTTGTAAATCCGGATGTGGGATTGTGTGAATGGCTTGGGAGCTAAAATATTCCTAGTTAGTTCGAATTGTAATAATCATGGACAGCACACGTAAGTTTTTTCATTCTATCTATTTTATCAAAATAATTTTAATGACTTTTTACTTTATCATACGCAGTATGTAAAGTATTGTAATCGTGCTGAAAAAATTTTTTGAGATTTTAGCGGAAATAGGTCTTTATGGGTCCCCTGAACATTTTTGACCAAGGTACAAAAAAATGTCTGTGTGTGTGTGTGTGTGTGTGTGTGTGTGTGTGTGTGTGTGTGTGTGTGTGTGTGTGTGTGTGTGTGTGTGTGTGTGTGTGTGTGTGTGTGTGTGTGTGTGTGTGTGTGTGTGTGTGTGTGTGTGTGTGTGTGTACCCAATTTTTGTTAATTCATTTCCGGAGAAACTACTAAATGTATCGGCACGGAACTTCATATTTAGAAGTTTCATGACCAAACTTAGAGTTGAAAAGCTTTTGGTTCAAAAGGGTCCAAAGGAACTGGGTGTTTACTCCGAGCTTTTTTCAAGGATTTTAGAAATCAGCCGCCATTTCTGTAATTTCGTCAAAATAGTTAAATAATAAATTAACGCAGAGGAAATTTTGAATAATTTATGCCTATGACATTTTTTGGTAAAATTAATAGTTTAGCTTTTTAGTTTATTCTAAGACTTTTTCAAGGATTTTGGAAATGAGCCGCAATTTCTGTAATTTCGACAAAATAGTTAATTAATAAATTAAAGTAGAGGAAATTTTGAATGATTTATGCCTATAACATTTTTTGGTAAAATTAATAGTTTACCTTCAAGAGCGAATTCTATTTGATCGAGATCGGTCGCATCTGCATTGATATGAAATTACATAGTAGCCAGGATTTTGACAAATATTTTTTTGTGTTGTCTCATTCGAAAACAGCTGATCTCATCAGAGGTTGGAGAACCACTATGGTACGTGCCGCTGTAGTGCGCAAAATTATAAAATACAAATTTCAAATAAAATAAGATCACCAATTTGATTGTTTGTTGATAAGAAATATCAACCCGTCTTTATATCTAATTCTAAAAATGATACATTGAGAAAATTATAAATAAAGTATAGCGATGAGTGTAGTTTTATTTTAGTATGTTGGTAGGGATGTGTCATGAACAAATATAAATCTGTCAGAATTTGAATTACCTTTTTAAGGTGCGTTTTCATTAGTGATAATGGCAGTGGTAGCAGACGCCGTTATAGTATTTCCAATAGATAATTGCTAGTGACTCATGTTTATGTACATGCAAACTAATATGTGTCATTATCACGATATGTAAGAAATACTATAATTTCGTATTCTACCACCGCCATTAGCTACCATTACCTACCAACCGGAACGCACCTTTCGTCAAAGTGGTACCAACCTAGCATTTACTATACAGAAATCATTTATTTTTTTTAAATACGTATTTCTTAAAAAGCAACACAATAAACGTTGATGGATGTCGCTCCTGCCAAAAACTAGATAGCGCGACTCGCTCATATGCGACGGCGACACTCCGCCTTCGGTGACGCGCCGTATCACCGCTCATCGCGCTATTCCGTACTTTCGGCATTTGTGACATAAATAACTATTATTCTAATGACGTAGTGTAGGTAGTGTCAAATGCTGATGCTTTGACAATACCTACGATTTATCTCTATAGAATAGATTCTCATGCAGCTAAACTATTAATTTTATATATTGTATGATAAAGTCATGTGCCTGGCCACATCAGATTTTTTATTTTTTACTGATGTAGTGCGATTATGTTTATCGATGATGCTGCCTCCTAATTTGCGGGTAAGCGATAATTTGAATCTACAATATTTATCTTTAAAAAATATTTTCTTATTTTATATAGCACATGTATACGGAAGTAGAACTGTTTTCAACATCACCGCCAACCCCCTGGCCACCGATGGGCAGAACAGCCCTATCGGGTAACATATGTTATATTGTGCAGGGCGGGATCCTGCATATTTATGTATATAATTATTATACATGTAAGTTAAAAATAAAAATCTGTAAGGGATACATTTAATATAATTTTTATTCTTATTTTCAGAAAAAAATAAAAGCTTTTTTAAAGTAAACTTGTGTTTTGTTATTATAATTATAATTATATGTCATTTATACCTTAATTTAGGTTGATTTTGCGACTTCTATTAAAACAATATTTTGAAAGATTTTAATGTTTTATTACAGTTCCGTTACATAACATTTACCTATTCACATCGTTGAATGAAATAAGGTTTCAATATGAAATATATTTATAAAATTTAATGGAAAATTGTTTGAAATTTTTTAATTCAAAATTATAAAAAAGACCCCACCCAGGAATTGACACCTGAGAACATTTATAAAATATAACTTACCTTTTATGCGGGAACTATGAGTTACTTACCTGCTACTACAAATACACGTTGATTGCTTACCTAACAAAGCTACTGGGGTACTATTATTTAAATAATAAAACACACAATATGGGGTATTTTTTAGTTTTTTATTAATTAACCAACATAATTCTGTGCGTCATCCTGGTGGTTTTTGGTAAGATAACGTGAAGAAATACACATAGTGTTATAATCAAAGAAATTTTATTACATATGTTACATATGTTACACAGTTTTAATAAAATTTACAATATGGGCTGGACGAAGTTTCCCAACATTTTTCGTCCCTTTATAAATAAGCGACATGGTCCCCAATTCCTCTATCTCAGCATCCGTGATGACTGTAGCAATCCTTAATGGTAGGAATACTGGAAATGTTGTATGGATTCTGCGAGCACTCTCAATCGCATATGGTGTATCTACTTCTAACTCACTCAAACTTTTGCTTTGGTTCAATTCGCAAGAACCGATATGATTAAGTTTATCGACGGTACTCATTTTGTTGGTAGTTAGTTTTACTTTACAGATTTACTATGAACTGTTTCATAAACACTCAAAAACCGATATTTATATGCGGAAATTAGCATTATCGAGTATTTATTTGGTGATGGAAGGGACTTTTCACGCAAAATATCCCGCAACATATTCGTAATCAACAAAATCCTAAAAATCACCACAAAAACCTATGAGTTCGTATGCTGCAATACCAACAAATCCGATTAAAATATTTCCGAAACCACATTATCGTATATATACTCCATATACACACGTTTCGGATGTGTTAAAATGTCTACTCCTTTTACGTTGAAGACGTTAGCTTTGCAGAAAATAAACAACACCATAAAAAATAGAGTAGATATCCTATTCCTATTTTTTTCTTTACCACGTCCATTACTTAGAGAATTATTTTATACTTGGCTCGAGGATAAATGGTGGATTTTGGGTACACACAGACACTATCCAGAATCGAAATGTGTGTTCTTGTTACAAAATTATATGTTTGAAAAACCATTATCACACAGCCAGCAATGTGAATTATTTCGCCACCCCCTACAGTTCAGGTAAGAGTTCTTTTAAATTACATTATTTATTGTTCTAATAATATTGTCTATTGTAGATCTAATTTATTTGTAAACGACTCAGTTTGTTTCTGGAGCCATTATTATGAGTCACCATATGGTAGGGTGTGTTTAAGCTGTCTTAGAAAGTTTAATTTTATTATGTACAATTTGAATCGTACATATTGTACCAGAGATTTTAAACCACTTCTTGAAAAACGATGTTTATCACACACAAAAGTCAATTATAGGAAATTTATACAGTTAATCGATGACCCGATACAATGGTGTGTGTTCTGTTTGAGACAAGCGAACTTCCGATTAGTTGACCAAGACGTATGCTCACCAGCTTTACATGCAGATATTTTTACTGCTGATGATGATGAGGTGCTAGCATCATCATCTGAAGAAGAAGACGTTGATAATGATGAAGATGAAGAGATGTAATGCTGTGTTACTTAAATATGAATTTATTATAACGTACATTTATTAAAAAATACATATATAAAAGTAAAATGCTGTGTCTTTTAGGTGGTTATTTCTTCATACATTCTTCAAACATGTATTACCTCAAATTTCATATCGCATATTAATAGTTGGCTGGAATATGCACATTCATCCCAAGGATTTTTGTTACCAATCTTTTCAATTGTAGTAAAATACCCGCGTCAGGACATTCGATACCTAAGAATGATAATGATTTATCAAATTTTGATAGGAAAGTTTTTGAAAATTCATTGTATTTAATCAAAGTGTTTGCATGAGAAAAATATAAATTTCCGTCAGTATATCTAAAAACACCTGAAAAATCATTTGGTATTGATGGGAATTTTTCTGAAACACGTCCAACTTCCTTAATATGGAATTTACACTCATCCAACTCACCATAGTAATAATTATTATAGAAAACGTAAGTATGCCCTTTATATGTGTTAACGACTCCATGCATTTTACGCACATTTGATAACCCCATACTATTTAAATGATGAGGTTTAGAAATTAATTGAAAACTCGGTATACCCACAATAAACGCTAGATCATCAATAAATATGACTAATTGACCATTAGGTCTTTGATAAGTGAAATAAGTGCTATTTGTGTTAAGATAACCTCGAAGAAAAGGTAGCCAGCTCGTAATTAACATCGATTTAGTGTAGGTGTTATCAACCAAATTCAAAACCCAAACAAAATTTTTATAAAATATGTACACGTCAGTTCCCACAACCACAAATCCATTAAATTTTTTATCAACATAACAAATATGCATATCAATTACTGGCTCATATGTACTGGTATTGTGATTTTTATCAGTTGCTACATCAGTAGTTGTCTTATTCGTTGAAATACTAACGCGTTGGGTTGTCACATCAGAAGTTGACGCATCAACAGTTCCATATAGTTTACGTATCCCCTTAATATCATCTTTCGATAATGTGAAATTGTTTACATCTATGAATTTATAAAGGGGATACATTATCGAAAGGGGTTCGTGGCTGTGAAATAATCCTAGGATGTGTCCAATTTCATGGACTAACACTGAAAATAAGTTAGTTTCACCATCTTTACCAGTTTTTTCCCCTGTGAACCACGATTCTTCTTTATCCAAATGTATTTCACGCACTGTCTTATGAATATCAGGTAGAAATGCATGTCCTAATACATTGCCAGGTCCATCAAATGGATATGTACAGGTACTTTTATCTATAAATTCATGAATTTTGTCGCTAAACGAAATATAAATGTTCGCATTTTTAGCGGAATTCGTAAATTGTAATGGTGTGTATTTTGACCATACAGCGAATGCCTTAATTGCCTCATCCAGTTCAGGTCCTGAAAAGTGTTTAGTAAAATACCAATTCAACGTTTTATTGGACCATCGAGTATTGTTTCCTCCAAGTGTATATGATGCTGGGTTGTCACTGAATCCACATCTAGGTGAATAAATTAACTCTTCAGTCTTTTCAGTTAATTCACCATCAACAGGTAAATCAAAATATTCTTGTAACCGCTCCAAACCTGTTTTAATTATGTTTATCGAATCACTAGCATGATGACCACTCTTCATTTTTAATTGTTCCGCAGTATTTAGATACCCATACGATTTAAGATAATTTTGCACGAACTGCGTATCAATAACGCGATTTACTGAATTGGGTACAAAATATATATCTATTATCATAAATAAATAGAGTAATTTATTTAACGTAACCATTTCTTTTAAGAGTGTGCGCTTCAATATATGCTGAGTAAATAAAAAAATAATAACTTACCGATTATTTATATATAGAATTTGACGTAATAATAACGCAGATGCTTTATATCATTTTCATTTTAACAGTTGACTGTTTGCATTCTGTTGAACAACTGAACAAAATATTTATAATTTAATTATTATATTCAATTATATTAATCTACGTAGTAACTTGACGAACTAATGTCTTCACAGGTATGCTCTCATATATACTATCACATATAATTACGCAGTAATTAATCAATCTCAACGTGTAGATCGATAGTCGATTTGATAACACAACATCTGGATTATGTCTCGATGTGTCGATAAGGAAAATCACTCGTTTTTCAAATTCTTTATAATCAAGTATTGGTTGCGGTCGTAGCACCACCAAAAACTAGATTGAAAGATTTCAGCGTATCGTTTTTTATCGAAATCTAATCGTAATGACTCGTATGGATAATTATCAGAGTTTAGAAATACCCTAATATTTGATGCATTAATATTATCGAATAGAGCAGTATCGCTTTTAACGTTTTCGTTCCTGTTTGTTTGAAAGGTTAAAATCACATATCGCGGTCTTTCAACGCTCACACTAGTCTTAACAGCCAAACTTCTTTATTAGTTTTACGCATAACAGGTAACTCATGAGCATCCCATTTCTAAAAGGTAGTAGCACTGAACCACCGTTATTCAGTTTCTCATTATTTGGTATAACTCATTCTCTGCAGGTGGCATGTGTTTTGCGCGGAATTCGATATTTGCAATCGTGAAGTTTGCGGTCTTCAAATCCGTGGCGTCTTTATCCGCTTCCTTTAGCTCTACACGATAACAATTTCTATCGTTCCTACCACGAACAAGTTGGATTTTATGACGCCCTTGACAAACACACTTCCAATCACCACAAAATCCGAACAGATAAGGATGTGGTATCCTAAGCGAGAATGAATTCTTGTGTAATGTGTATAAGTTGGCGGTAAAAGGAAACCCTCTATATATAAAGCGTTTTCATACAAAGATACACGAATGTCTCGTTGGTTAATAATTATCTCAATTTCATTAGCATACCCAAACTGGTTGGTTGTTGGGTGGTATGTATGTATAGCTTCTTTAGCTATTTAATTATCGAAGTTAGGATTGGTGAAAATTTGCAGTTTTTCTGAGATTATAGTCTAACGAATGTAAAAAACTTAAATTTTTGTTAGATAATTTGGTAGAATTCCGTTTAGATGCTGATTTTTTAAAGATTAAATATGATGAAAAGTTAAATTGTGTTACATGGATACTGATAGTTTTACTGCGTCTATCAACACACGATGTTTATGCGGATGTTAATGAAAACTTAGATAAATTTGATACATCCAATTATTGTAGAGATAACCAATTTGGTATACCCAGACAGAAAAATGCTGTTTTAGGGGTTTTCAAAGATGAAAATTGTGGTAGAATAATGGCTGAATTTATTGGGTTACGATCTAAATGTATACAAATCGTGTTAGTCATAAGGGTTAAAGGCATTAAAAAATCTACTGTAAAATATAACATTACATTTGAAGACTATGAGTGGTGTTTATTTTACGGTAAGGACTTGTATATCAATCAAATTTTATTTAAGTCTGATAGACATACAATTTTCACTATTTTACAAAATAAGTTAGCTCTTTCACCTAAAGACACTAAACGATATATTAACGAAGATGGTGTCACTACGTTGGTGTGGGGTCATTATGATATTACTGATACATAAAAATTGTATTTCTGTGTATTTTATATAATATATGTTTATAATAAAACCTCTACAGATGAAATAAAACAATGATTGCTTAGTAATTTTTTATTTGTATTTATATTATAACTAAATGTGTAACAAATAAACATGTAACGTAACTAATTAATGTATTTTTTTTTCTCAACATCTGCATATAATAAAACGTATAGAGAGGAGATGATCGGTTACTTAAAAAAGTCGCGAGGATTAAGAACGAGGTGAATAATGAAAATCTTTTAAACTGCAATATGTGCACACGTTTGTATTATCGTCATAAGAATCGCTCTTTGATAAGCGAGCGAAATCTACTTTATCACAATCTAAGCAATAACCACAATAAAAACACTTCTTGTGGCCTTGCTCCTTCTCAGCATGTACATGTCCCGACGTCTTCTCTATTAGTGCATCCTCCGGGTGTTTATTTAGAACATGGCGGAATAATGCATACTTTTTAATATATTTGTTTGAACATGCTGAGCAATCATAAGTTTTTAATATATCACTATGTTTTCGCTTTAAATGTTTTGTAAAGTTACCATGATTTGAGAAACCCTTATGACAATTTTCACAATAATTTTTAGCAACTCCCATAGTGTTCATTGCTTCTATGTATTGTCCCATGGTTAATGGTACTGATGGTGATGATAATTCGGGTAAGCAATAATTAATAATGTCTTGAAAACCATCCTCCATTTCCCTTGCTACAGCTTGTTCATGCGATGTTTGTGGAGGTGTCGCCAACAAATGATCTTTAATACGTCTATCAATCATCTCTTGAATGTATTTCTCCATTTCCATTCTATCACAATAATTAAACAAATCAGTTACATGATTATTAAGAATAAAATTAACTTCTTACCTTTTTTTTCCAGAAGCACTTTTGAACGCAAAGAACTTATCAAATATTGTGAATTAAGAGTAGTGATACTTTGAGCATCTAAAATTCAACTGAATAATGTACCATCAAACCAATGATTATTTTGATACATCTCGGGCGGATGCTACTATTCTTTCGATAAAATTTCTTATATATATCATCACGAAATATTTTAATTCAAATTTTTACCGCCTTATGAAACTTGGATCACACAATTCCACAACCAAATTTACAGCTATTTTAAGTAGATCATCATCTTACCTGCTTCATTAACATTTTCACCGCTAGCATATAGATGGTGACACATTTCACTATTTTTTATATATATTATTATTAAGAATGCTAAATAACAAAGTTGCGCTATCAAACCAAAGAGGGTAGCACTTTAGAAGCCAAAAGGGTTTATGTGGTGGGGTCCAATACTCTCATCAATTATTATTATATTATTATTATTATGTTGGGGGGTAAAATAATACATTTGATCAGACCTTCTGTTTCGACTAGTTTTAGTTTTGACCACTCGCCCCCCAACATAAACTTCTGAGTGTTTGATTGGAAATTATAATATATAGGATATAAGCTGCAAATATCGATATATCTGATCTGTTACCCTGGTTTGCATTCGTAGAATGTGTAACAGTACCCTGTTCATCCTCCATAAAATGCATCGCGAGGGTTTAAGGGTGTTGTGTTCACAAGACGATAATCATCGGTGTACTCAGCAATTCCCTTGTTCCTTTCCACCATGAACTTTATTATTTCAATGTATTTCTAAATAATGATGGGTCCAGACCCGACAAGACGATTTTATTATGTCGGTTGTTGATCTATCTTTATATATGTATATACCAATATTGGTTGAATGGGTCCAGGTGTGAACCTTTTCGTAAACGGTTCAAATCAGTAAAAATCCTTAAAAAACACATTCACCCTAACCAAAACACTTTACGCATTGTTTTTACATTCTGATTTAGGATTCTGTTTACTAATTTACTAATAATGAGGTGTAAATAACAGCAGGGGTTGACTCTATTGTTATATTTATAAAATAATGATTGTTATACTGACACATATATTGATTTATAATATGGTTCATATTTTTTACATTTGTTTTTACATTTATTAATCTTGAAGTGTGAAGAGTAGATGTCTCTGTATGTTATACTATATAGATGTATTATGATGTTTTTATGTATATATTATGTGCTTTCAGAGTAAGGTTTTCTGTGGTTTTCGCCTGCTCCTCGGCAAATGCTGAAAGCCAAACAATTTAAGACGCGTCAAATTTTCGTGTCACGGACCATTTAAATATTAGGGTAAAAAATTTTAAAGTTTTAAAATGTCGCCACGCATGCGCAAATCGCCGGTTTAAATTAAATTTATCAGTTTAAAAATCCCGCGAGATAACGGTGTGTCGGCAGCCATCTTGTGCACCATCTTCTTATTTTAAATGGGTCGGACTTTTATACGATGCCGCCTTCTTGTTTTAAATGGGGTTTGAGCGGTCATGTTTGAGCATCATCTTCTTATTTTAAAATGTCAGCCCCGAGTACCATCTTCTTATTTTAAACTGTTAACTCTTAAACGATATCATCTTCTTGTTTTAAATGGGTCCCTTTTTAAAACGTAAACCATTTAAATTTTCGCGTCATAAATTTTAAAGTGCCACCACGGGCCATAAATATTAGGGTAAAAAATTTTAAAGTTTTATCCTCTTATTTTAAATGGGTCGGACTTTTATACGATGCCACCTTCTTGTTTTAAATGGGGTTTGAGCGGTTATGTTTGAGCATCATCTTCTTATTTTAAAATGTCAGCCCCGAGTACCATCTTCTTATTTTAAACAACTCTTAAACGATACCATCTTCTTGTTTTAAATGGGGTTTTAACAACCATGTTCGAACACCATCTTCTTATTTTAAAGGTCCCTTTTTAAAACACAAACCATTTAAATTTTCGCGCCATAAATTTTAAAGTGCTACCACGGAGCATTTAAATATTAGGGTAAAAAATTTTTAAGTTTTAAAATGTCGCCACGCATGCGCAAACCACCAGTTTAAATTAAATTTATCAGTTTAAAAATCCCGCGCGATAACGGTGTGTCGGCAGCCATCTTGTGCACCATCTTCTTATTTTAAATGGGTTGCACACCATCTTCTTATTTGAAATGGGTCGGACTTTTATACGATGCCGCCTTCTTGTTTTAAATGGGGTTTGAGCGGTCATCTTTGAACACCGTCTTCTTATTTTAAAATGTCAGCTCCAAGTACCATCTTCTTATTTTAAACTGTTAACTCTTAAACGATACCATCTTCTTGTTTTAAATGGGGTTTTAACAACCATGTTCGAACACAATCTTCTTATTTTAAAATGTCAGCCCCTTTTGTCACTTCCGGTCGACACTTCCGGTCGGCACTTCCGGTCACCATTTTTCATTTCCGGTCCAGATTTCCGGTCGGCACTTCCGGTCGCCATTTTTCATTTCCGGTCCAGATTTCCGGTCGGCACTTCCGGTCGACATTTTTCATTTCCGGTCGGCACTTCCGGTCTCAAATTTTCATTTCCAGTCCAGATTTCCGGTCGACACTTCCAGCTATCATTTATACAGGGTCAGTATACAGGGTCTGTATAATTTATACAGGGTCTGTATACAGGGTCTGTACAATTTATACAGGGTCTGTATACAGGTTCTGTTGTGATTATACAGGATCTGTATACTGACCCTGTATAAATGATAGTCGGAAGTGTCGACCGGAAATCGGGACTGGAAATGAAAATTTGAGAACAGGTTCTGTTGTGATATACAGGGTCTGTATACAGGTTCTGTTGTGATATACAGGTTCTGTATAATTTATACGGGGTCTGTATACAGGTTCTGTTGGGATTATACAGGGTCTGTATAATTTATACAGGGTCTGTACCGGAAGTGTCGACCGGAAATCTGGACCGGAAATGAAAAATGGTGACCTGAAGTGCCGACCGGAAATGAAAAATGTCGACCGGAAGTGCCGACCGGAAATCTGGACCGGAAATAAAAAATGGCGACCGGAAGTGTCGACCGGAAATCTGGACCGGAAATGAAAAATGGCGACCGGAAGTGCCGACCGGAAGTGTCGACCGGAAGTGACAAAAGGGGCTGACATTTTAAAATAAGAAGATGGTGTTCGAACATGGTTGTTAAAACCCCATTTAAAACAAGAAGATGGTATCGTTTAAGAGTTAACAGTTTAAAATAAGAAGATGGTACTTGGAGCTGACATTTTAAAATAAGAAGACGGTGTTCAAAGATGACCGCTCAAACCCCATTTAAAACAAGAAGGCGGCATCGTATGAAAGTCCGACCCATTTAAAATAAGAAGATGGTGTGCAACCCATTTAAAATAAGAAGATGGTGCACAAGATGGCTGCCGACACACCGTTATCGCGCGGGATTTTTAAACTGATAAATTTAATTTAAACCGGCGGTTTGCGCATGCGTGGCGACATTTTAAAATTTTTTACCCTAAATGGTGCGTGGCGGCACTTTAAAATTTATGGCGCGAAAATTTAAATGGTTTGCTTTTTAAAGGGGGACCGCTAGCGCGCGGACCTGTGCGTGCTCTCTCTAACATCGACGTGTGACTCATACACTTACGTTTCCCGATTCGGGCGCGCTCGGTTTTAGTCGGATGGTTTCGTGGCGGCGTGGCGGCGGGTCTAGAAGTGCCCTTAATTAACTACTGACCCGTCCACCGACAGAGACCATTTCAAATGGGGGATGTTGAAGTCACCACATATTACAAGTATCGCATCAGGGTACCTCGCACTTACAACCTCGAGACCACTTACAAAGCACTCAAACGCGTCGGCGTCATCAGGCGGCAAGTAAACGCAACACAACAACAGACGCCCGTCGCCATGGCCGATAGAAATCCACAGATCCTCCGCGGCACTACTCAGATCTGCAAGGAGCGTTGCACAGATGTTGTTCTTAGTCGCGATGAGGACACCACCACCATCCTTTTTAGCTGAAGCACTATCTTCCCTGTCCCTACGGAATACCTGATACCCGTCACCAAAAATTTCCCCGCTAAATACACCTTTATTTAAATATGTTTCTGTGAGACAAATGATGTCAAAATCTGTCTGGAGTGAATTACAGAAAATTGTTCTTGTTTTTGTAACCCCAATAAATAAACAATTTTTTAACGAAAGCTGTGCATTTTTCTATATATATATATATATATATATATAAAGGAAGTGAATTCGCGCAGAAATCTGCATACATTAATATGAACATTGGAAATAGTTAATACAAGATGGCGGTAGTTTTTAAGTTCAAAAACTACAGCCACGCCTGGGATTCGAACCCAGATATACGGATTGCTGTATATCATAGGTCACGTTAGTCCAATTGGTAAAACGTCGGACCGGCAATATATATATATATATATATATATATATATATATATACATATGGTTGCTACGGTGTGGGCTCCAACCCGTATGTTAGAGTGTACGTTGTCACCTCATATATAACGTTGATGGCTCCAAAATCGGAGGTGACAACGTATCGCCTTGTTTTCAACGGAAATGTGGTCTAGGTGGCTCAGGGAGCTCAAATCCAAAAATTGCGTCGGAGCCGATAACGTACATTATATATGTACGGACAAGTCATGTTAGTTTAAGCGTAGATCACGAGCGCTAGTGTCGCCCATACTAGATAAGGCCGCTACGAAGTCACCTCCGCATATATGACTCCGTGTTTTGTATCGTACAACGTACGCTGTGACATCCGAAAAACGCTGGCAACGTTGCGGAGGTAATAGCGCAAGAAACATATATTATATGAGTATTTTCGTATTTATTTCTGCTCTCGGACGCAGTTGGGTTGTGCATGGTACGCGAGATACAAAGGTTTATGGTTATTAAAAATTACATCCCGCTTGTTTTTCTCGTTTGTTATTTATTTTGAATGGCATAGGCTACTTTATTTCAACTATACTACTGTACGCACATTGCAAATATTATTTTTCAAAAATTCTATAAATTCCACATACCTTTTCTTGTGTTCACCACAAATCCTATTGAATCAAGTACTCAAGTAGACATATTAAAAAGATGTTGAGAGAATTTTTAGTTAATACGACTAAATGTACATACAGCTTTTTGAAGATTTGAGACATGAAAAGACCGACATAGACATGAAAATGTTTACTCTTCGCAGTTATGTATTATACAAAAATGTGTAGCAGTAGCCAAAGTTTCTCCGGGTGCTGGGTTTTTAGCTTATTTATTGTTTTTTATAATCTCCAATAGATACCCTATTGTCACAGTAAACTGTAGTGGTAGGCCTGAATAGTACAGAACCTAGTTATGTTTATTACTCATCATTGTAGATATCAATTATGGTAACAAGCTACAGTCGCGGAAAGATGTATGTTCGACTCCCATTTTTCTTGGGGCGAAATACTGATTTCACTCATATATACACAAAGCCGAGGCGCACATTGTAAAACTATTAGCCTGTATACAGGCTGTTCCATAACATAGTACCAACCTAAACTTTTGTTGTGTTAAATGGAACAACTTATATTTCGGCACAATTTTTAATTCCTCGCAAAATTTTACAACAATAAAAAATAACATAACATACTGTAAACTGTATACTTTTTGACTTATTGACATTTTTAAGGAAAAACAGCAGTCAGAAAGATTGTATATGATATATACCGGTATTGATAATACCGGTTTTTAACTTTATTGCTCTGGCTTAAATTAAGATTAATTAAGAAGCGTTCAATAAGCGTGATTACCTCCAATATGCAAATAGTGCACCGGTTGGTCATAATCTGCAACAAAATATAGGAAACAGGTTTTCCTAAGAAAGATAATTTTTTTAAATGGAACACCCGTATTGAATTAATTTTTTGAATTCTATGCATCGTTCTTCACAGAAAGTACTAGCCCACACCAGTGCTAAAATAACAATTGTATTGTTATCGTATACGCAGACGGACAGACCGATCGATAATTTTGCGTCAAACTCAGAGTTGGGCATCACTCAACTAACCCGAGATGAGTAACACTCATGGTTAATGAAATCACTCGTCACTCATTACGCGTCAATCACAAATCTAAGAATCACTTACCACTCATTAATCGTAGAAACAAGTGTTTCTATTTTGACTGCCGGTAGCGACTGCATGATATTGTTTTGAAAATATGTAAAAGAAAATACAATTTAATAGATTTTATTAGCAAAGGAAACCCACATTGCGGTAAATGTAATGTGTGTATACTTTGTTTTAATTTTTCCAACTTTATCTTATAATAAATATGCATTTTTATAGAGAATAATAACTTACCTTAATAAACGTTTTATATTTTTATTTTGACTAAAGTGAATTGAACTCATGTCCTAAATGAATCTAAATGCATTTATAATAACTGTTTTGAATTATATCCGATTCTATGGTGATCCACTTATTAAGGGTACATTCTGGTGTACCATTTTCAAAAATGACTTATCATTTTATTGCTTATTTTAATTGCACAACATTTAAGGAATACATTGACTGTAAAACTGTCAGAAAATAATTCGAAAAGTTAACGATTCCACAGCTAAAAGTCGAGCGGGTCGTCGAAGTCGGTTATATCACGATTATCGGATTTTTTTTTAATCATCTCCGATACGTACATCTTTCATTATTATTCACAAATTATTTTCTATAGAGTACCCACATTTCTCCTCTTTAAAATGACGTACCATTGGTTAATAGTTAATTTTTCGAATTTCTTTGTGACGTTATTTCACAGTGTATTCTTTAAATGTATTGCAATCTAAATACGCGATAAGAAATTATTAATTTTTGAAAATGTTACACCAATGTACCATTAAATGTGATTTGGGAATGTAAGTTGAACGTGTACGTATCTAACGTGTCATAAAATTCTTGATATAATTAAAAAGAAAACTGAAGAAAGCATTCTATACTGCAATTAGGGGGATTATTCAACTGCGAAATCAGTTATGCCTGTCTTTCTTTATACTTCAAAATTTGGCAATCAAAGAAATGTTATGTTTATATTTATATAATTGTTTATTTAATTTTTTATTTTTTTTCACCTTTACGGTATTATGTCTGGTGAAAACAACAGTGCAATTATTTCTAATTAACGTAAAAAGATAGATGCGGCTGTAATTGTTCTTAGTAATTTTCATTCAGGACAAATCAAGCCAGATCTCCAAATCAAACGACATAAATGTCGGACAATTTCTTATAACACATCTATAAAAAAGGTAAGTTTTGGTTTAAAGATTTAGATTTTGTGAGTTTGTATAAAAATTGTATCCGCGCCTCTATTTTACTTTCGTCAGTGTGAAAGTATATCGAGTTTCTATTGTTTCAAAACAGTGTAATTTCACAGTCATCACTCATTACGCGTTAATCGCGAGTTATCAGTGATGAATATTCAATCGTGTAGGGCAGTTATGAGAGGTGGGTACTGAAATCATCACTAATTCTGATGAGTGACCAATCATTACTCATCACAACGAATGATGATTAATTTAACTAATTAAAATAATTTTATCATCACATGTTACTCAATCACTCGATTACCAAATGCTCAACTTTGGTCAAACTCAATAGACCATACCACAGTAAATAGGGGGGGGGGTGTATAAAATGTGTATGTATTTGGTAAATAAAACTTGCCGTGCTCGAGAATTAGACAAAGCACAACAACGGACTTTGTACAATTTTAAACGGCAATAGAGAGCTTGTAAAGAATAGGTTAACAATAAAGCACTGACCACGCATGAAGGTTGACGGCACGACGGTGACAGGTCTTTTTCTATTTTTGTCAAAAACCCCTAACTGGGAAAAGAAATAAGTATAAAATTATAAGTTTAGTATCGATATAACTCAAAAACTACTTAATAAATTTAAATTGGACTTTCACACATATATTCATTGTATTTGTAGTCTGTCCTCCGCGTAGTACATTGACGTACGTTGCGAAGGCCAACGTAAAATATATAAATAAAAAAAATCATCAAAAAACAAAATAATAACTAGTTGGGTAGTTTGACTTACATCGCAACAAAACATAAATAGGGTAATTCGTTTTTGCAGGGTAACCATGTTACACTTAGAACTTAGTTATCCGAGTTAAAAACATTTTAATACCCTTAGAAAAGCCCTCATAAAACCAATTATGTTTTGTTAGGAACTATAACCAAGTCCGATGAATATTGCCGTGTAATGCTTAATCATCCTCGGTAGTATATATTATTCATATTAGTGCTAAATACTTAATAAATCATTTTTAATACTATTACTAAAAGTGAGTGTTTATTTTGTGAGAAGCGAGTTTACGGCCTATCATATATATGCTATATAATAATGCTATATAATATACACGTATACATATATATAAACATTGGAAATAGTTAATACAAGATGGCGGTAGTTTTTAAGTTCAAAAACTACAGCCACGCCCGGGATTCGAACCCAGATATACGTATTGCCGGTCCGACGTTTTACCAATTAGACTAACGTGACCTATGACATTCAGTAGTATTAACTATTTCCAATGTTCATATTAATGTATGCAGATTTCTGCGAGAATTCACTCCCTTTATATATATATATATATATTTAAACTGATATTCTCGACCGTGATATATATAATTCTCGTAATTCTTGGGAAAAGGGGTCACTTCAAGAAGTTACTCAATTGTTTCTACTTCAATATATTTCGCTGCTCATTGTCAGCATCATCAGGAAGAACTAAAAAGTTTGTATAAAAAAGAAAACAGTTTAACGGTAAGAACAATCGACAATCAGCAACAACTCACAAACTAGAGTACTCAGCATATTATGCGCAAGGTGTAATGTAATTCTCAATGAACTAACATCAGGCAATAGGTTGTAACTATGCTTTATAGAAATGTACATGTACAAGTAAGCATGTGGTGCTAAAAACAACAGAAAAACACTTATTACAGATACTCCAACTAAGTACAAAAACAGTACACTCACCAATGACAAACACGAGGGTGATTTATAGACGGAATTTAAAACAGTAGGGTCCAACAAAACTACGAAAGCAAGCTGCTGCTATAATCTAACGATGTCTGTTTGCAGGTTAGGTTCGTGTACAATAACACCAGGAGAAGGTTGTTCAGGGAAATGTTTCACATAAAAAGGAATAATTGCGTTAACTTTAAAACAGACACTAATGCGGTGAGTTGCATGTACAGTTATATTTTTCAATTGTTGAATAAGTGAACATAGCTTAACATCTCCTTTATTCATATTGTTTATCGTGAAATGTGATCATTTTATTTCTTGTTGACTGTTGCGTTGCGTTTTGTATTTATTTTGTCTTAGTAAGAGGTTTGTCGGGTCTGCTGTTCTCTGTGACTTTGCTAGTGCTGTGACTTTACTAGTGCGCTGGTCTTTATGTTGCATCATTGTGGTCGAACACAGGTGCGACATTGCGGTTTGTGGTGGCTACACTGTACATTGATCGAAGCGCCCTTACACGAACCTAACCTGCAAACAGACATCGTTAGATTATAGCAGCGGCTTGCTTTCGTAGTTTTGTTGGACCCTACTGTTTTAAATTCCGTCTATAAATCACCCTCGTGTTTGTCATTGGTGAGTGTACTGTTTTTGTACTTAGTTGGAGTATCTGTAATAAGTGTTTTTCTGTTGTTTTTAGCACCACATGCTTACTTGTATGTACATTTCTATAAAGCATAGTTACAACCTATTGCCTGATGTTAGTTCATTGAGAATTACATTACACCTTGCGCATAATATGCTGAGTACTCTAGTTTGTAAGTTGTTGCTGATTGTCGATTGTTCTTACCGTTAAACTGTTTTCTTTTTTATACAAACTTTTTAGTTCTTCCTGATGATGCTGACAATAAGCAGCGAAATATATTGAAGTAGAAACAATTGAGTAACTTCTTGAAGTGACCCCTTTTCCCAAGAATTACGAGAATTATATATATATATATATATATATATATATATAATATATATATATATATATATATATATATATATTGTAACGAATTACCGTCAATTCGTTTATGTAAATAATCATATTTGAGTTAAGTAGCGTTTGTAAATTATTTAGAATACTTATTTTTATTATTTACGTCCAGTTCTTGTACTATAGCAAGTCAGAGTATGTTGACCCGTCCGAAAAGCTGTTATTGAACCGGTTCTATTGATGGTGGGGAGGAACCCGTCCTCAGATTTGGGTATAAAAGCCGAGAAGAGATAGCTGGGAAGGCAGTCTTGTCTAGAACAGCCCCGTGAGCTGACGCTAACAAGTACTACCGGACTTGCTAATCGAACGGCCCCGTAGGCTGGACTTAGCGAGTAAGTAAAACTTCGCCGCACCCGTACCCGTATATTCCCGACTGGGAACCGCCGCACGTATCCGTTATTTCACTTTTTTGTTATTGTTATGTTATCGAAATAAATTTGATTTTCTACGTTATACCAGCATTTTATTTTATTTCGTTTTGGTTTCAACGAACCCTAATATTATAGCTACTTAATACAGGGAATAATATCTCCGGATATTTTATTGTGTGATTGGTGCTTAGTGTCACGGAAAGCACGTTACATAATTGGCGCCCGAGCAGGGACCTGAAAAACCGAAAAAAAAAAAAAAAAAAAAAAAAAAAAAAAAAAATGCCGAATTCCGACGCCGGTTCCTCGGCCGGAAAATCCACGCCTGTTACATGGGTCTATAATTTGCCAAAAGCCGAGCTTGAAGCGATCTTAACCGGCCTAGGTTTGGATCATAGCGGAACACTCGATGAGTTACGTAAACGCTTCAAGATATACTTACGAGAAAAAGGAGCGCTCACGGGCAACACGGACAAAAACGAAGGGGACGATCGTAAAACCGATATGTTAGGTGGCGACATATCCCCTGCGTCAGTATGCGAACGAGTCCGAAAATGGGGTTTACATTTTGGAGGCGATGGAGATGCCGTATCTTTCTTGGAAAGAATAACAGAGCTGCAAGAATGTCACGCCGTTGATAATAATGAATTATTAGTAGCATTGCCGGAATTATTGAAAGGCAAATCATTATTGTGGTATCGTAACAATAAGGCATACTGGGATACCTGGAGGGATTTTGTGGAAGACTTTAAAACACAATATCTACATCCTCGGTATAATCTTGCTATTGAAGAAGACATTAGAGCCCGTACGCAAAAAACAGGCGAACTGTTTAAAGATTACGTAACTGATATGTTAACATTAATCCGAAGAGGCCAACCTATGTCCACTCAGAGCCAGTTAGAAAGAATTTATAAGAATATGAACCCCGACTATAAAATGTATATACGACGCAGCGAGACAAATACGCTGAGACAACTGGCCAGTCAGGCATCAGAATACGAGTTAATATGTACCGAACGACAAAATAATGCAGGCCGTAAATCTGTGCAGAAGATAACGACAGACGACGAGGAAAGACATCAGGCCCGGTTTCGCAATACCGAAGGCAGAGCTATGGAAGCAGCCATAACCGATAATGCTGCAGTAAGGCTAGCGAATCCAGAAAGGCTGTGTTGGCGATGCGGGCTTGAAGGCCACAACCGATTCCGGTGTAAGAATCGTAGCAAATTATTCTGCGCACGCTGCGGCCTATTAGGTATCCGTTCAAAAGATTGCAAGTGCACGGGAAACGGGAACCAGGACGGCTATCGGGGTTAGGTCGGCCTGTGTTGAAACCTAGACCCCAAATATTGCAAATTCCTGATAAAGAAAAAAAAACCGATTCGAGAGTTTGGGTAGATATCAGCATGTGGGGAAAGGTGATTCGAGCGTTGATCGATACCGGAGCAACCACGTCATTTATCGCCGAAGAAATAATTAATAATGATGTACTGGAGAAGTTAGCAAATAATAAAGAGCCCAAATCAACCATACGAATCGCAAACGGAGATCTAATACGATCTCTAGGTACCATACACATACCGATCAAGATTGATGAGATCCACATGACGGTGCCGTTTGTGGTAATGCCTAAAAATGTATACACTGTCATCCTAGGAGCAGACGTCCTGCGGAAGATGGGTGCCGTCGTTGACATCCGGCGCAATAAGATAATGTTACCAAATGCCGTAGCTGGTATTGACCATACTTTAGCCGCCGTGGAAACCCGAAATAGCGACGATTTTGAGAGTTTTAAGAGCCTGTTAAACGAAGAATTGGATAAGTTCGCCACGGGCGGAGGAAGAGCGAAACTAGTACAGCACGTGATCCGGTTACTTCCTGGGACCATACCGATCAAACAACGCTACTACCCATGTAATCCGAAGAAGCAAGCACTAATTGACCAGGAGGTAGAAAAAATGCTGGAGAACGACATAATCGAACCGAGTTATAGCCCTTGGAGTTCGCCCGTAGTATTGGTTCCAAAGAAAACTGGTAAAGTCAGATTTTGTGTCGACTTTAGGAAAGTGAACGCCGTAACCACCAAGGATTCCTATCCGCTACCCTACATATCGAATATCTTGGATAAACTCCGTAACAGCAAGTACTTTTCTACACTCGATCTGAAAGACGGATATTGGCAGGTAGACTTGGAACCGAAAAGTCGACCTATCACGGCTTTCACCGTCCCAGGAAAGGGATTATTCCAATTCAAGTGTTTGCCATTCGGGTTGCATTCTGCTGGAGCTACGTTTCAGCGTTTTCTGGATAGCGTCATTGGTCCCGAATTAGACAATAAGGCATTTGTATACCTGGACGACATAATTATCCTAGGGTCAACGTTAGATCAACACCTGCGCAATCTGCAACAAGTATTTTCACGGCTGAGAAAGGCTGGGCTACGCTTAAACCCAGATAAATGTAAGTTTGCACAAACTAGTATACAATATCTGGGACATATAGTCACTCCCGAGGGAATCCGAACGGATCCCGAGAAGGTATCCGCCATCGCAAATATTCCGACGCCCACGTCCAAGAAGGAGGTCCGAAGTTTTCTCGGAAGTGCATCTTGGTACAGAAGATTCGTACCCAATTTTGCACGCATTACTGCTCCCTTGGTACAGTTGACGAAAAAGGAGGAACGATGGAAATGGGGTCCTGAACAGGAGAAAGCATTTCACGACTTAAAAACCGCGCTCACGGTCAGCCCTGTATTAGTGTGTCCAGACTTCACCAAGCCTTTCCAGTTGCACACCGACGCTAGCCAGAAGGGAATGGGCGTGGCTCTGGTACAGATGTACGACGATAAGGAGAGAGTAGTAGCATATGCTAGCCGTGCTTTTAATGAATCTCAAAGCAAATTCTCTACGACTGAACAAGAGTGCATGGCGGTAGTTTTTGGCATAAATAAATTCCGTTTTTTTCTCGAGGGATATAAGTTCGAGGTTATTACAGATCATCAGTGTTTGAGGTGGTTGGCCGAGTTGAAAAAGCCGTCGGGAAGACTTAGTCGATGGGCCGTGGATCTGCAACAATTTGATTTTACCGTAAAATATCGAAAAGGTGCGTTAAACACCCTAGCCGACAGTTTATCACGACATCCTTTGCCGTGTTCCGACGAAGATGCCGAGGAATTCTTGACCCTCTTCGACAACACGAATTGCGCTTGGTACAATGCTAAGAAAAAGGAAGTCTTCTAAGACGCCACAAACCACCCAGAATATGGAATCAAAGATGACTACTTATATCGATATTTTCCTGGTACCAGTAATTCCGAAGATGACATGCGAACCTGGAAGTTATGCATACCTAAACCAAAGAGAGCACAGATACTACTGGAAGTGCATGACGCCCCAGAAGCTGGACATATGGGAATAACCAAGAGCACAGTACGCGCCTTATCCAAGTACTATTGGCCGGGGATAATCCAAGATGTTAGGCGATACGTACGGAACTGTAAATCCTGTCAGCAATACAAGTTTAACCAGAATAAACCATTGGGAAGGATGAACTACTCCCCAGTAGAGTTTCCATGGCAACATGTCAGTATGGACTTATTAGGTCCTTTCCCACGATCCAAGAGAGGATATAATATGTTGATAGTATTTCAAGACCGCTTCACGAAATGGACTGAAAGCCAACCTTTACGTAGCGCAACAACCAAGACCATCCTACAGGCTATACGGGAGAAGATTCTTTACCGTTTCGGTTGCCCGCAGTTACTGTTGGCGGACAATGGACCCCAATTCGCTAGTAAACAATTTCAGAGTGAGATAGAAGACTTGGGTATTCGCATACGATTTAATGCGCCCTATTCACCACAATCCAACCCAGTAGAAAGAGTCAATAGAGTTCTAGGACCTATGATAGCTCAATACATCAAGAAAGACCAGCGTGAATGGGATATGTACTTGCCGCAATTCATGTTCGCGATAAATACGGCCAAACACGAAACGATAGGTTTTAGTCCAGCCATGTTAAATTATGGAAGGGAATTAACAGCTCCTAGATCAATGATCCAGGCCGCGAAAGAAGAAGAAACCCGGTTTCCTAATACCGACGAAGTGGTAAACGAGTTGAAAAGATTGGAGGATTTCTATAAAATAGTACGGGTAAAACTCGCGGAGGGTTTTCAACGGCAAAGTCGCCCGTACAATTTGCGCCACAGGCCGTTCCGTCCTCAAATTGGCCAGACCGTATATCACAAGACGCACCACTTGTCGAATGCCGCCAAGAAGTTTTCGGCAAAGCTGGCCCCGAAATTCGCTGGTCCATCTAAAATAATACGGGTAATATCTCCATCAATCGTCTTAGTGCAACCGCCAGCAGGAAGAAAACCAGAAAGAGTGCACATAAAAGATCTGAAGGTAAGACATGAAGAAGAACTCACATTCATGAAAACGAACGGTACCGTCAACACTTGTGATTCCGGTTCCAACGGTGACCAAGTTTTCCTGTCCGAAGATAAAAACCCGTTTGCTAAGGAAGCCTGCCTGTATAAAAGGGAGGTATCGAGTGCCCCGATCAGTCAGTTAGCCATATCGAACGATGACACCACCTACTACTCCCGAAAGACCACGGACGCCGCGCCTGGAGGTGTCGCCGGGAACGAGGAGTTACTTGCTGGGGAAGTATCCAGGTTGGTTTACGCCACCCCTTGCGGAACCACGAGTGTCATCTCCAACGACGGTGTTGGACCTGGATTCGCCAGAGACGGAAGCAGCGCTGCAGTTAAGGTTGAGGGAACTATGCGACGAATTTTCGAGAACGAAGGCAATATCTCCGTTGGCATCGACCCCACCCGGCAACCGACAACCATATGCGCAGACTGTGAGTATGCCCGTAACACCGCCCCTTGTAGAGACCGAAGGTGCCGCGAAACATCTCCGGAGGCTAAGGTTGCTGGACATTTCACCGACTCCAAGGATGTTGTCCCCTATACCCGTGACACCACCCCTTATGAAAACCGAAGGCGCCGCGGAACAACTTCGAATGCTAAAGTTGTGTGGCATTTCACCGACTCCAAGGATGTTGTCTCCTATACCCGTGACACCACCCCTTATGAAAACCGAAGGCGCCGCGGAACAACTTCGAATGCTAAAGTTGTTTGGCATTTCACCGACTCCAAGGATGTTATCTCCGATACCCGTGACACCGCCCCTTAGAAAGCCGACCAAGCAGCCCCCGACGGCCCTCCTCAATAGGGCGTGGACGCAAACCCTGTCAACCCCTGGCCAGGAAATAAACCAGCGGATGAAACGACGCCGTCGGCCTAAAGCGAGGAAGTATTGGGCGAATGGGATGGTGTTCAAATCAACCCCGCCAAACCTTCAACCACGACCGTGAAGTCCCCTAGTGTTGTACAGTGTTTTCCGCGAAAGTGACGCTCCCCGTGTTTGTGTTAGGTTTAATGCCGACGTAACCGTCTATTCTCGAAGTGGGGATGGTGTAACGAATTACCGTCAATTCGTTTATGTAAATAATCATATTTGAGTTAAGTAGCGTTTGTAAATTATTTAGAATACTTATTTTTATTATTTACGTCCAGTTCTTGTACTATAGCAAGTCAGAGTATGTTGACCCGTCCGAAAAGCTGTTATTGAACCGGTTCTATTGATGGTGGGGAGGAACCCGTCCTCAGATTTGGGTATAAAAGCCGAGAAGAGATAGCTGGGAAGGCAGTCTTGTCTAGAACAGCCCCGTGAGCTGACGCTAACAAGTACTACCGGACTTGCTAATCGAACGGCCCCGTAGGCTGGACTTAGCGAGTAAGTAAAACTTCGCCGCACCCGTACCCGTATATTCCCGACTGGGAACCGCCGCACGTATCCGTTATTTCATTTTTTTTGTTATTGTTATGTTATCGAAATAAATTTGATTTTCTACGTTATACCAGCATTTTATTTTATTTCGTTTTGGTTTCAACGAACCCTAATATTATAGCTACTTAATACAGGGAATAATATCTCCGGATATTTTATTGTGTGATTGGTGCTTAGTGTCACGGAAAGCACGTTACAATATATATATATATATATATATATATTTAACTTTAGATTTTCACGATCGTTATGTATATGTAAAAAGTTTTCGTCATCTCCACGAGATGACCGAAAACTTTTTACATATATATATATATATATATATATATATATATATATATATATATATATATATATATATATATATATAGTTGAATGGAGATAACGACCGACTTAATTTGGAATCAAAACGTATATATTGCGTGGGAAATACGGTCCGTTGGGCTATGTAAAGGAAACTCCTTGAGTCTACGTTCAAATTTTCGTCTTTATTAAAAACTTCTTCAGGAACAAGCTATTTGAAACAAAACACAGGCTTCAGTCAGTATAAAAGTCTACACATTTATAAACAGTGAACAAAAATAGTTACTACTTACACATAGAGTAGGACAAAAGCTTGCCGCGAGAAATCGACATAATCACAAGCAACACATCAACGCACTCGTCTACTTGACACATTTACAAACATTTGGAACGATATAAACAAATTAAAACCAAGAGAACACATGTGTCCTGCACGAACGACAGCAGGTTATGCGAAATATGTCAAAGAAAAACGAAACACATCAACTCTGAGCGCTAGGGTCACCAACATCAATACCAACCGCGTTGTGTGAATTTTTGAAGTTTTGGTTAATTAAAAACGAATAAATGGTGCTTAGTTTACTTGTATCGGATTTAAAATTTAAGCAAAGGTTTCTGTTGGATTGAATATAAAACATTTCCAGGAAAAGTCTGGATTTGTAATTACTTTCCGTGGCCACAATTTCAGTATCGCCCCACTTCATTACATGGTTGCAGTCAATGGCTTGTTGTGCTACTGCACAATTTTTTCTCCGTAATTTTGTGTCACTTTTGTGTAGGGAAATACGCGATTTAAGCCATTGACTGGTTTGACCGTAGTATTTCAGGGGGCAACCACCGCACGGAATACAGTAAATTACATTTGACCTTATTACCTGAGGGGTTTGGTCTTTGATATTTGAAAAAATATTACTGATTGACTTTTTATGGCTGACAACAACACGAAAATTATCATTTTTGAATAAACCAACAAGTCTGGAGGAAAGACCATCAATCTGAATGAGTTTTTTGTAATTGACTTGGGGAACAGTGCAGCCATCATCCGTCGCAAGTTCGCGAAATGGGCTGTTAAAAATTAGTTTATGAACCAGCGATCTCGGGTACCCATTATTCACGAACGTCTCGCTCAAGTTACGCAAATTCCCGTCAAGGAATGAGGGATCACTGATGTATACAACTCTATTCCTCATCGCTAAAACAGTGTTGATCTTTTGACTCATAGAGTGGCCAGAGAAAAAGTTAATATTACTACCGGACGCAGTGGGCTTCTTATACCAGTCTAAGATAATAGCATTTGAGGTAGGGTTGCGGATCACTTTAGTGTCCAAGAAGGGGACGCTATAGTTGACTTCCATTTCCACAGTAAACTGTAAATGTGGGTTGTAACTGTTGAAAGTAGTTAGAATCTCGTCTATCCTATTGTTTGGCACTGCGCAAATGATGTCGTCAACATACTTGGACAAAAAAGGGATGGTGAAAGATAATTTACTTATGCAAGTGTCCAGCAGGTGATCCATAACCAGCTGTGCCAGTACTGGACTTAATGGAGAACCCATCGGAGTGCCAAAGATCTGCTTGTAAAATCTGTCTTGAAATGTAAAGTAACAACTTGTGTAAGCAAATCTAATCAGATCTAAAAACATCTTAAGCGGAATATCGCAACAAGATCCAATGATCACCCACGCATCCTCAATAGTTTGTAGCACCAAATCGAGTGGGATATTAGTGTAAAGTGAAACGACATCCAATGAAATTAACACGAAGTTAGGCGGAAGAGTCTTATGTTCCATTAGGTTACAAAAGGTAAAAGTATCTTTGATATTGTATTTTTCATTGTCCTGAAGGGATGTCTGTAAAATTTCAGCTAAGAATTTTGAGATAGCGTACGTTGGTGAGCCAATCGACGAAACTATAGGGCGGAGGGGAGCGTTAGGTTTATGGATCTTAGGTAAGCCATAAAATTTGGAGGGAACAGAATTGTATTTGATAAGCGATCTTGCGATGTTTACGTCAATCAACTTTCTATCCTTCAACACTTTAACAAACTCATTGTTTTTATTTTGGACCGTAATAGTAGGGTCCTTATTGAGGTGTTGATAAATAGAAGTATCATTAAGGAGGGCCAACGACTCTGTCACATACCTATCTCTACTCATCGCGACCGTCGTGCTACCTTTGTCCGCTCTGGTAATTAAAATATCCGGTCTGTCCCTCAGAAATGCTGACGTTTTTTACTTTATCGTACGCAGTATGTAAAGTATTGTAATCGTGCTGAAAATTTTTTTTGAGATTTTAGCGGAAATAGGTCTTTATGGGTCCCCTGAACATTTTTGACCAAGGTACAAAAAAATGTCTGTGTGTGTGTGTGTGTGTGTGTACCCAATTTTTGTTAATTCATTTCCGGAGACTTCTAAATGTATCGGCACGGAACTTCATATTTAGAACTTTCATGACCAAACTTAGAGTTGAAAAGCTTTTGGTTCAAAAGGGTCCAAAGGAACTGGGTGTTTACTCCGAGCTTTTTTCAAGGATTTTAGAAATCAGCCGCCATTTCTGTGATTTCGTCAAAATAGTTAAATAATAAATTAAAGCAGAGGAAATTTTGAATAATTTATGCCTATGACATTTTTTGGTAAAATTAATAGTTTAGCTTTTTAGTTTATTCTAAGCCTTTTTCAAGGATTTTGGAAATGAGCCGCCATTTCTGTAATTTCGACAAAATAGTTAATTAGAAATTAAAGTAGAGGAAATTTTGAATGATTTATGCCTATAACATTTTTTGGTAAAATTAATAGTTTACCTTCAAGAGCGAATTCTATTTGATCGAGATCGGTCGCATCTGCATTGATATGAAATTACATAGTAGCCAGGATTTTGACAAATATTTTTTTGTGTTGTCACATTCGAAAACAGCTGATCTCATCAGAGGTTGGAGAACCACTATGGTACGTGCCGCTGTAGTGCGCAAAATTATAAAATACAAATTTCAAATAAAATAAGATCACCAATTTGATTGTTTGTTGATAAGAAATATCAACCCGTCTTTATATCTAATTCTAAAAATGATACATTGAGAAAATTATAAATAAAGTATAGCGATGAGTGTAGTTTTATTTTAGTATGTTGGTAGGGATGTGTCATGAACAAATATAAATCTGTCAGAATTTGAATTACCTTTTTAAGGTGCGTTTTCATTAGTGATAATGGCAGTGGTAGCAGACGCCGTTATAGTATTTCCAATAGATAATTGCTAGTGACTCATGTTTATGTACATGCAAACTAATATGTGTCATTATCACGATATGTAAGAAATACTATAATTTCGTATTCTACCACCGCCATTAGCTACCATTACCTACCAACCGGAACGCACCTTTCGTCAAAGTGGTACCAACCTAGCATTTACTATACAGAAATCATTTATTTTTTTTAAATACGTATTTCTTAAAAAGCAACACAATAAACGTTGATGGATGTCGCTCCTGCCAAAAACTAGATAGCGCGACTCGCTCATATGCGACGGCGACACTCCGCCTTCGGTGACGCGCCGTATCACCGCTCATCGCGCTATTCCGTACTTTCGGCATTTGTGACATAAATAACTATTATTCTAATGACGTAGTGTAGGTGGTGTCAAATGCTGATGCTTTGACAATACCTACGATTTATCTCTATAGAATAGATTCTCATGCAGCTAAACTATTAATTTTATATATTGTATGATAAAGTCATGTGCCTGGCCACATCAGATTTTTTATATATTAAATCAAATGGCGAAGAGCATGCAGGATGTGAAGCATCGGAAAGATAAAAGTTGGTGATCAAGTTGGCGGCCCGCGCCCTGTAAAAATCTTGGCGGTCAAAAGGTAGTGCCTGCACAATGTTCTCTACTTGTGATAATAAGACAGAAATGGGGACATCAACGGAAGTAGTAGTCAGACTGAATTTTGGTCCAAGTGACAAGAAATTGCTGATATCCTCAGGAATCTGAGTGTCAGTCAGATTCCTGAACCAACCGGAGTTATCCTTGAAAGGCTTGACGTTCACAATCTCTGATTTAAGTCTAGTAAGTTTTTTAATATTTTTACTTTTTATTCTTGCAAATATTTTATTAAAATTAAAAGTCATGTTATGTGAATATTCGTCGAAAACATATGCAGGCACCAGCCCTCTAGCTAACATCACTACAAGGTACGGTGTCGAGGCTTCTCGCACCCTCAAAACCTGGGCTTCGCTCAACACCAAGCTGGCTAACGCGAAGAATTTTTCTGCTGAGTTGTCGCAGACATCATGTCAACCCCAATCATATCTCACAAGGATCTAAGAACCTCCTTCAGTTACTTGATTGCAACGATAGAGCACTGACACGAAAGATTGAAGCCTTTAGCAACTTGTTGAGAACTAAAATAATAAATTTTGAAATTCAAATTACCATTAAAAATGTTATTTCACTTGATGAACGTTTAAAAAATATTATAGATAAAGCTAGAGGGCTGGTGCCTGCATATGTTTTTGACGAATATTCACATAACATGACTTTTAATTTTAATAAAATATTTGCAAGAATAAAAAGTAAAAATATTAAAAAACTTACTAGACTTAAATCAGAGATTGTGAACGTCAAGCCTCTCAAGGATAACTCCGGTTGGTTCAGGAATCTGACTGACACTCAGATTCCTGAGGATATCAGCAATTTCTTGTCACTTGGACCAAAATTCAGTCTGACTACTACTTCCGTTGATGTCCCCATTTCTGTCTTATTATCACAAGTAGAGAACATTGTGCAGGCACTACCTTTTGACCGCCAAGATTTTTACAGGGCGCGGGCCGCCAACTTGATCACCAACTCTTATCTTTCCGATGCTTCACATCCGTCATGCTCTTCGCCATTTGATTTAATATATAAAAAAACGTCAGCATTTCTGAGGGACAGACCGGATATTTTAATTACCAGAGCGGACAAAGGTAGCACGACGGTCGCGATGAGTAGAGAGGTATGTGACAGAGTCGTTGGCCCTCCTTAATGATACTTCTATTTATCAACACCTCAATAAGGACCCTACTATTACGGTCCAAAATAAAAACAATGAGTTTGTTAAAGTGTTGAAGGATAGAAAGTTGATTGACGTAAACATCGCAAGATCGCTTATCAAATACAATTCTGTTCCCTCCAAATTTTATGGCTTACCTAAGATCCATAAACCTAACGCTCCCCTCCGCCCTATAGTTTCGTCGATTGGCTCACCAACGTACGCTATCTCAAAATTCTTAGCTGAAATTTTACAGACATCCCTTCAGGACAATGAAAAATACAATATCAAAGATACTTTTACCTTTTGTAACCTAATGGAACATAAAACTCTTCCGCCTAACTTCGTGTTAATTTCATTGGATGTCGTTTCACTTTACACTAATATCCCACTCGATTTGGTGCAACAAACTATTGAGGATGCGTGGGTGATCATTGGATCTTGTTGCGATATTCCGCTTAAGATGTTTTTAGATCTGATTAGATTTGCTTACACAAGTTGTTACTTTACATTTCAAGACAGATTTTACAAGTAGATCTTTGGCACTCCGATGGGTTCTCCATTAAGTCCAGTACTGGCACAGCTGGTTATGGATCACCTGCTAGACACTTGCATAAGTAAATTATCTTTTACCATCCCTTTTTTGTCCAAGTATGTTGACGACATCATTTGCGCAGTGCCAAACAATAGGATAGACGAGATTCTAACTACTTTCAACAGTTACAACCCACATTTACAGTTTACTGTGGAAATGGAAGTCAACTATAGCGTCCCCTTCTTGGACACTAAAGTGATCCGCAACCCTACCTCAAATGCTATTATCTTAGACTGGTATAAGAAGCCCACTGCGTCCGGTAGATATATTAACTTTTTCTCTGGCCACTCTATGAGTCAAAAGATCAACACTGTTTTAGCGATGAGGAATAGAGTTGTATACATCAGTGATCCCTCATTCATTGACGGGAATTTGCGTAACTTGAGCGAGACGTTCGTGAATAATGGGTACCCGAGATCGCTGGTTCATAAACTAATTTTTAACAGCCCATTTCGCGAACATGCGACGGATGATGGCTGCACTGTTCCCCAAGTCAATTACAAAAAACTCACTCAGATTGATGGTCTTTCCTCCAGACTTGTTGGTTTATTCAAAAATGATAATTTTCGTGTTGTTGTCAGCCATAAAAAGTCAATCAGTAATATTTTTTCAAATATCAAAGACCAAACCCCTCAGGTATTAAGGTCAAATGTAATTTACTGTATTCCGTGCGTTGGTTGCCCCCTGAAATACTACGGTCAAACCAGTCAATGGCTTAAATCGCGTATTTCCCTACACAAAAGTGACACAAAATTACGGAGAAAAAATTGTGCAGTAGCACAACATGCCATTGACTGCAACCATGTAATGAAGTGGGGCGATACTGAAATTGTGGCCACGGAAAGTAATTACAAATCCAGACTTTTCCTGGAAATGTTTATATTCAATCCAACAGAAACCTTTGCTTAAATTTTAAATCCGATACAAGTAAACTAAGCACCATTTATTCCTTTTTAATTAACCAAAAATTCACACGACGCGGTTGGTATTGATGTTGGTGACCCTAGCGCTCAGAGTTGATGTGTTTCGTTTTTCTTTGACATATTTCGCATAACCTGCTGTCGTTCGTGCAGGACACATGTGTTCTCTTGGTTTTAATTTGTTTATATCGTTCCAAATGTTTGTAAATGTATCAAGTAGACGAGTGCGTTGATGTGTTGCTTGTGATTATGTCGATTTCTCGCGGCAAGCTTTTGTCCTACTCTATGTGTAAGTAGTAACTATTTTTGTTCACTGTTTATAAATGTGTAGACTTTTATACTGACTGAAGCCTGTGTTTTGTTTCAAATAACTTGTTCCTGAAGAAGTTTTTAATAAAGACGAAAATTTGAACGTAGACTCAAGGAGTTTCCTTTACATCGCCCAACGGACCGTATTTCCCACGCAATATATACGTTTTGATTCCTAATTAAGTCGGTCGTTATCTCCATTCAACTATACTTTCTAGATGGGATTCTACAATAACATCACAACAAGGTACGGTGTCGAGGCTTCTCGCACCCTCAAAACCTGGGCTTCGCTCAACACCAAGCTGGCTAACGCGAGAAATAGAAGAATTTTTCTGCTGAGTTGTCGCAGACATCATGTCAACCCCAATCATATCTCACAAGGATCTAAGAACCTCCTTCAGAACCTCCTTCAGTTACTTGATTGCAACGATAGAGCACTGACACGAAAGATTGCGAAAGCCTGTGTTTTGTTTCAAATAGCTTGTTCCTGAAGAAGTTTTTAATAAAGACGAAAATTTGAACGTAGACTCAAGGAGTTTCCTTTACATCGCCCAACGGACCGTATTTCCCACGCAATATATACGTTTTGATTATATATATATATATATTTAACTGTTTGATTTCAGGGGAAAATCGACGGGAGACTTATAATGAAACTACTCTTTTAGCATGTGTCTAGCTTTCGGTACTTTTCTTTATTACCTTCTTCAGGACTCTACAAAGACATAAACAACAATTTAAAAATGTATATAAAGATTCCAATCACTAAAAATAGATTTATCACAACATAACCCTACTTACATTGCTTGTGAGGTCTGTTAAAATTAGGATATGCGATTTTATCGACAAATATATTCCTTTTTGCATTCGGAGAGCCACCACATATACGAGCCATACGATTTTATTAATTTTCTGTTTCAGATTACTCAGATAACACGTGAATTTATAATAACTACAATTTTTTCCTGTTTCAGGACGCCTACGTTGGTGCAGGACCAGCCATCTTGTGTTCATGACAGTGACGTCACAATGGCGCCAACTTGTTTGAATTTGAAAATGCGCTTCTCTCCTGCTACCATCTAAAATGTTATTGCCTCGTCATACAAGCTGTCCATGTCATTTCTTCTTGTTTTCTCTAATTCTAAAACATAGGTGTACATAGCACTTAAGTTTTGTACATCAGATTTCTTATTTATTGTGTCAGAAGTTTTATATATGTGGAACATTTCGAGGAAAGTACGTTTTATGTAGTTCGGCTCAATGTCCAATATTTCAATTTCTTCATACCTGATTTTGTGATCCTCTTTGTTTACGTGGGTGGCCAGCATGCATCTGTCTGGATTTCTGATGCAGTCGCTCTTGTGTCCTGCTATTCTGCTTTTCAGAAGTTGTGAGGTTTGACCTATGTAGTATTTTGAGCAGTCCGCACATTGCAGTTTGTACACTGCATTTCCCTGTGACAGAATAGGTGTTTTATCTTTCAATTTTGTATACACTTCCCCTACCGTTTTTATCTTTTTTCGTGCTATCTTTAAATTTTCTTGTCTGAAAGTATTTATCAACTTTGAAATCAACTGCGGAATGTCCATGAGTACTGCATATTTTACATTATTACCTCCTGCATTGTTGTTGTCTCCTCCGGTTTCTGTTCTATTGTTCCTTGTACCCGTTCTTGTCTCTATTTGGGCCGTTGACGTTGCATATATCAGGCTTCTGATCAATTTTCTAGGATATGAATTGTTGAGAAGAATGGTTTCTAACTTCCTCATGTTTGCCTGTAAAAATCTTTCGTCACTTATTGCATGTATTCTTTTTTTCATTTCTTTGATGAAGTTTATTTTAATTTTTATGGCATGAGATGAATGATAATTTATATATCTGCATGAGGAGGTTGGTTTTTGATACCAATTTAGAATTATGTGGGTGACAAATTAAAACCTCTGTTCCTTTGCTGGTTTATTTATTCCTGGGTACCGGTTTCGACTCACAGAGTCATCCTCAGCCCAATCTACAAATACACATAAATTACAATTATGAAATAAACAAAATTGGTACATTACAAAATGGAGTATTATAAATCTCTGTTCGAAATTAGAATAATAACACAGATAACAGGTACTTAAAGGTGAAATAATACAAACTCACGGTCAACTCAGAAGCATCCCACCAACATCTTCGCGGGTATCATATGTAGTAGGCGTGGAATAAACTTTTATTGATGGTAAAGCACTCGATGGCGTTGTGACGAGTTTTTCTTTAAAACAGGCTCGTGCATAGTTGTGTAGACGGCTTTCGACGGAGAAAACGATCAAATACACTGGACACTGATAATGCAATCCGCTAGCAAGCGAGCGCAACAATAAACAAAAATACAACAGTAATAAACGTTTACAATATTTAATGCAATACAGCCGCATGTGTATGCAAGGTCGCGAATGTCGAAATGAATACGTGCAAGGTCGCCAACAGATGTAACTGGGGTCAAGAGCGGGGGTAAATGAAAATGTAAAAGTCCCTAGTAGAAATTCAAATATGTAAACAATGGTCTGGTATTGAAGTCTGTTTGTTCATTAATAAGTATTGTCTGTGGGTCATGTTTTTGTCTTAAAATGTGCAATTGTTCGTATAGATCTAATTGGAGGCCTTTTCCACACTTGTGAAGAAGTTTCACATTATTGTAGTCGATTGTGTGTCCGGTCATGAGTTTGTGTTGATACACATTAGACACTGTATTTCTTTTGTGTTCGTTTAGACGTTTCTTTAGAGGGCGTCCAGTCTGACCTACATATATACTATTACAATTCATACAATTTAGGGAATATACTCCACATTGTTCGTGAATACTTCTTTTGGGGTATCTATATTTACTAAATAGGTTGATCATTTTTTTGTCTGTTCTATACGCAGGGGCTATGTCGTATTTAGGGAGGATTTTGTTCAATTTCTGATTTATATTGTCATATGTAAAGGATCTATATTTGGTATTTGCATTTCTCTCTATGGGGGTATATAAGGGATCCATTTCTTTAACTATCTTAGAGATCAGTGCGTTAAGCACTTTTTCCGTAAAACCATTTTCGTTTGCAAGGGATCGTATAAGAGCGATCTCTCTTTTTCTTGCTTCTTCGTTCAATGGGTACATGAAACATCTCCTTATGTAAAAACGTAAGGATGCTAGTTTTTGGGATGTGGGATGGTGCGAGTCGAAGGGAATGATTGTGTTCTTAGAGGTTGGCTTCCTAAAAATTTCGAAGCTGATGATATTTTCTTTATTGATGACAGTGACGTCAAGGAAATTTAGTCTTTTATCTTTTTGTATCTCTAGAGTAAATTTCAATTTTGTGTGTAAATTGTTCAAATAATCTAGCAGTTTCGCGAGTTCTTCCTCTTTACCATTGAAAATCACGAAAACATCGTCCACATAACGGATCCACTTTATGATGTTATTTTTGTAGGGGTTATTTGGGTTGATTATAAATTCACATTCAATATGGTTTAGGAATATGTCGGAGAGTATGCCTGAAAGAGGCATGCCCATGGGAAGTCCATCATCTACTCTGTAAAATTTGTCATCAAATGTGCAAAAATTTTCATGTACAATATGCTTTAGGAGGGTATTAAGATGTTTTTTCTTCTTGTCATCGTTAAAGTGACTGTTAATTAATTGAGATGTAAGGTTTAGGGTAAGGTCAATAGGCACATTTGTGTACAAATTCGTCACATCGAAGGAGATCATGAGGCAGTCCTTAAGATTTACATCTTTTATAGAATTTATAAATTGTTGTGTGTTTTTGACTGCGTATGTAGGGGTAAAATTTATAGATTGGAGCTCCTTCAATATGGTTTCACAGATCTTAATAGTGGGAGAATTTCGATAAGATGTTATTGGTCGCACGGGCATACCGTCTTTATGGAGTTTTGGTAGTGCATAAAGGTGTGGGATGGAAGGGTAAATGGGGAGGTGACTATTATGAGATCCCGAGGAGTGTTCATTCAGGGTCTCTCTGCATTGTTTAATTATGGCCTTGGTTCTTTCTAGCATTGAATTAAGTGGGTTTTTATTTAGTTCGACATAACCATTATTGTGAAGAAATTCAAGTGTCTTTTCGTTATACACATCCCTATACATTATCACGGCGCCCGCATTTTTGTCGGCTTGGACATATAATGCATCACCATGCGTCAGCTTATCACTAATAGTTTTAAATATTTTCCAGGTGTGGTTGTTAGTATTAGATTTTTTGTTAGATTTTTTATTAGATTTTTTATGTTTGTTTTCTTCTTTCTTAAGCAAAGTAATCATTTCAGTTTTCAGGTTGCCGTAGTTAGGGTGTTTATTGATAGCAATGTCAATTTCAATTGCAGATTTTATTATATTGCTGGTGGATGGTAATGCATATTTATGTCCTTTGTTTAAGAGAATTGTTTCATTGATGTCAAAAGTTATGTCAGTTAGATTAGTCAAATTAAGCTCTTTACCCTGTACAACGTTGGCGTCGCCGTTTATGCGTCCATTGTTCGTTCTTGTTCGGTTTCTAATGTTTTGGAGTTTGTTGCTCTTCCTTCGGTGATCCTCGATGCTCACTGCTGCGGCTGTGTTTCGTGCGTCATTGATGATCTCTTCCATCTCCAAATGGTGAAAAATGTGGACGATGTTTTCGTGATTTTCAATGGTAAAGAGGAAGAACTCGCGAAACTGCTAGATTATTTGAACAATTTACACACAAAATTGAAATTTACTCTAGAGATACAAAAAGATAAAAGACTAAATTTCCTTGACGTCACTGTCATCAATAAAGAAAATATCATCAGCTTCGAAATTTTTAGGAAGCCAACCTCTAAGAACACAATCATTCCCTTCGACTCGCAC